>JALAZF010000018.1:23747954-24352500 GCA_022829125.1 Lathyrus tuberosus
ATACTAGGAAGATTATGCTTTAGTTTGTCAACTTAAAGTACATCTTCAATGGATGTGAAAGTTAGTGCTGCAACTTTGTCAATGCCAAGAATTCTTCCTTTAAGGTATTCCCCATATGTGAAATAACCCTTGGACTTTTAGAACTAGATTTGAAAGTTAGTTTATGCCTCCCATCAAAAGCTTAGAACAACCACTTATCAACAAAGCATAGAATTAAAATGGTCTTCAAGCAAACCTACAAAACAAATTAAGTTTGATTTGGTACCCAATGTGCTTTGGGTTCCTCAAAGTTAGTACCTTTTTTTATCCACATATAATGCCCGCTTGCAACACTAAAGTTTCTTACATAGCAAGCATTAGGTGTATGGCCAACAATACCACAATAAAAACAAGTAGGTTCAAAGTTGCTTTTATATCTTGGAACATAAGATTTCTTTTTAGGAAATCTTTTCTTTTTAGGATTAGGATGCACATTCCTAGGTTTGTTCACTTTCTCTTTAGAAGTTTGGTTACTAGCCTTAACAAAGATTGTTTTATTAGAACTTGGTTTAGAAAATTTTGAATAACCAAGCCCACTTTTATCATGAGAATACCTTTGTTGGCTAAGAACATTTTCCAATCCAACTTGTCCCTTTTCATACCTTTCAAGGATTCTTTTTAGTTGAACAATTTGGAAAGAAAGTGACTCACAATTTTTGCATACCAACTCTTGTTTTTCTTCACTAGTTTTCATTTGTTTTTCATCTTTTGACTCTTTTTTCATAACATCGACTTTTTCTTCTAAAGATGTTATTTGTCTTTTTTGTGAAGAAATTGTTTTACATAAGACCTTACATTCATTTAAAAGTTCATTAATAACTTCTTGTGCATCATTATCAAAAAAATTATTACTAACCTCATCTTCTTCATCATCGGAGTGGTGTGATGCTATCAAAGCAAGATTTACATGTTCTTCATCTGAAGATGAACTTGTTTCGTTGTCTACATATGTTTTCCTTTCCTTTTTATGATTCTTTTTCTTGAATTTATTTTTCTTTTGAAGTGTAGGACATTCACTTTTAACATGTCCTCTTTCTCCACATTCAAAGCATTTAATCTTTCTCGTTAGTGCTTCCCCTTTAGTGATCTCTTTTTTTCTTTCTTTTCTTAGAAACTTTTCAAACTTCTTGATAAGATCATCATTTTCATCACTATTGGACTCATCCTCTTGATTGCTATCAAAATCTTTTACTTTTGTCTTTAAGGCAACGTCTCTTGAATCTTTTACTTGTATTTCATGCTTCTCCAATCTTTCAAGTTCTAACTCATGCTCTTGAAGTTTACCAAATAGAGATGCGGAAGTCATCGTAGAGAGGCTTTTCTTTTCCGATATTGCCGTTACTTTTGGTTGCCATTCTCTTGTCAAAGATCTTAGAATTTTGAGATTTAGTTTTCATCATTTGAGAATGTCTTACCAAGTGCTATTAAGTGATTAGTCAAATGAACAAATCTTTTTTGTAATGCAACAATGGTTTCTCCGGGCTGCATTCAGAACATTTCATATTCTTGACTTAGTGTGTTTAATCTGGATCTTTTAACTTCAGCCGTTCCTTCATGTGTTTCTACCAAAGTATCCCATATTTCTTTAGCAGATTTACATTGTGAAACTCGAAAAAATTCATCCATACTTAATGCACTTTGAAGAATATTAATAGCTTTCTTTTCATCGAGCACTTTCTTTCTATCATCTTCATTATAAGCAGTTTTAATCTTTGGAGTTGCAGCATTGTTTACAACACTCATTGGTTGGTGTGGACCATTTTCAATAGCTTCCCATATACCTTCTCCTTGTGCTTCAAGATGTGCTCTCATACGAATCTTCCAAAAATCAAAATACTCTCCAGAGAAAAGTGGGGGCTTGTTACTACTACCACCGTCTTTGAAAACCGGGTTTGAACTTGCGGAAGCCATACTGGATCTGTAGGAACAGGTTACCTATAACCTGCTCTGATGCCAATTGTAAGTTATAAATGAGCCTAAGAGGGGGGTGAATTAGGTTCTTAGACAATTATCCGGATTTTTGACGGTTTTTGAATTTTACTTTCCTAAAAGTTTCTAAGTGAGGAAAGCGGTAAATGCGAAAAGTAAAGAACACCAAGACGTATAGTGGTTCCCCTCACAGGTCGAGAGTACTCCACTCCCCTTTCAACATGAAAGAGATTTTACTATAGTTTTGGACAAGACAAGACTCTTCCTAGTCTTTCTATACAAGTCACTAACTATCAACCACCAAGAACACCCTCTTGGATTTTACAAGTTTAAAGTCCAACCAAGAACAAATCTTACAATGGACCTCTTGTATCCACAATCCGGATAACAAGGATTCTAACAAACCCTATAAGAGAAACAATCCTTCCCTTATAGTCACCACCTAAAACCAAACACTTGTTGGACCTTTTAGGATTTTACAATAGTTATGAATTTTGAGTAAGTAGATGAAACTTTGATTCTTCAATATATTAATCATAAGATTGATCTTTTCTTTCAACAACAATTATTCACAAACAATAAAGTGTTTAGATTGCTCAAGTACTTTCTGGTTAGATGATATGAAAGTGTGAAGCAAAGTTCTTGAGTGAAAGCTTAATAAACTTGAAGTGTGAATATGTGAGAATTTAAAAGTTTGATTGAAAGAGGTGAAAAAAAGATTTGAAATATCATGTATTTATATGCACATAACACCCTTAGGAAACATGGTAAAAACTGTAAAAAATTCATGAACAAATGCCATTGCATAATGAAAAGGTTCCATGAAGAGAGGCATGAAGAGGTGTTATGAAAAATGATGATTTTTCAAATCTGTTCAGGTGCAAATCGATTGCACCTATGTGCAAATCAATTGCACAATGCTTAACGTAACAAAATTTCAAAAATGAACAGCATGCAATCGACTGAACCAAAATGCAAATCAATTGCACAGTGAAAAAGTGTGAAAAATTCAGCAAACAACAGGTGCAAATCGATTGGACCCTTCATGCAAATCGATTTGCATTATTGAAAAAGTGAAAAATGATTATTCTAAACAAGTCATGATCATGAAACAAGTATGCAAAGAGGTTTGTTTGATTGAGCATCTAAGACTTTAGTATTTGATTAGAATTGTCATTATACCTTCATGAAATGTGAATTTCTTGAACACTAAGTCTTGAAATATTTGAAATTCTTTAAGTAGCTTGACTTGTTTGATCCAAATTCCTTTTTGTATATGCATAACATCTTGAATAATGTTGTCTTCATCAAAACCATTGAGAAGCTTGCCTTCACATTCTCCCCCTTTTTGATGATGACAACCCAATTTTGAAAATTTGCTTTAATATTGTTTCTCTAACACAAAAGGCTCCCCCTTCATCAATGCTCCCCCTAAATTCATGATTTTTAGAGAGTCTTTGCTAGCTGCACTTTGTTAGAGAAAAATAAACACAAACACATATATCTTCCCCCCCTTTGTCATTAGCAAAAAGGATGGGAAAAGACTTGAAATATATAAAGAAATCTTGAAAAATAAAAAATAATTTTTACCTATGAGTTTTACCTCATGAGAGACTTCATCAAACATTTATCCTTGCCAAAACATGATTTTGAAGTCTTTGTCACAAAGTTGATTTATACTAGGAAGATTATGCTTTAGTTTGTCAACTTAAAGTACATCTTCAATGGATGTGAAAGTTAGTGCTGCAACTTTGTCAATGCCAAGAATTCTTCCTTTAAGGTATTCCCCATATGTGAAATAACCCTTGGACTTTTAGAACTAGATTTGAAAGTTAGTTTATGCCTCCCATCAAAAGCTTAGAACAACCACTTATCAACAAAGCATAGAATTAAAATGGTCTTCAAGCAAACCTACAAAACAAATTAAGTTTGATTTGGTACCCAATGTGCTTTGGGTTCCTCAAAGTTAGTACCTTTTTTTACCCACATATAATGCCCGCTTGCAACACTAAAGTTTCTTACATAGCAAGCATTAGGTGTATGGCCAACAATACCACAATAAAAACAAGTAGGTTCAAAGTTGCTTTTATATCTTGGAACATAAGATTTCTTTTTAGGAAATCTTTTCTTTTTAGGATTAGGATGCACATTCCTAGGTTTGTTCACTTTCTCTTTAGAAGTTTGGTTACTAGCCTTAACAAAGATTGTTTTATTAGAACTTGGTTTAGAAAATTTTGAATAACCAAGCCCACTTTTATCATGAGAATACCTTTGTTGGCTAAGAACATTTTCCAATCCAACTTGTCCCTTTTCATACCTTTCAAGGATTCTTTTTAGTTGAACAATTTGGAAAGAAAGTGACTCACAATTTTTGCATACCAACTCTTGTTTTTCTTCACTAGTTTTCATTTGTTTTTCATCTTTTGACTCTTTTTTCATAACATCGACTTTTTCTTCTAAAGATGTTATTTGTCTTTTTTGTGAAGAAATTGTTTTACATAAGACCTTACATTCATTTAAAAGTTCATTAATAACTTCTTGTGCATCATTATCAAAAAAATTATTACTAACCTCATCTTCTTCATCATCGGAGTGGTGTGATGCTATCAAAGCAAGATTTACATGTTCTTCATCTGAAGATGAACTTGTTTCGTTGTCTACATATGTTTTCCTTTCCTTTTTATGATTCTTTTTCTTGAATTTATTTTTCTTTTGAAGTGTAGGACATTCACTTTTAACATGTCCTCTTTCTCCACATTCAAAGCATTTAATCTTTCTCGTTAGTGCTTCCCCTTTAGTGATCTCTTTTTTTCTTTCTTTTCTTAGAAACTTTTCAAACTTCTTGATAAGATCATCATTTTCATCACTATTGGACTCATCCTCTTGATTGCTATCAAAATCTTTTACTTTTGTCTTTAAGGCAACGTCTCTTGAATCTTTTACTTGTATTTCATGCTTCTCCAATCTTTCAAGTTCTAACTCATGCTCTTGAAGTTTACCAAATAGAGATGCGGAAGTCATCGTAGAGAGGCTTTTCTTTTCCGATATTGCCGTTACTTTTGGTTGCCATTCTCTTGTCAAAGATCTTAGAATTTTGAGATTTAGTTTTCATCATTTGAGAATGTCTTACCAAGTGCTATTAAGTGATTAGTCAAATGAACAAATCTTTTTTGTAATGCAACAATGGTTTCTCCGGGCTGCATTCAGAACATTTCATATTCTTGACTTAGTGTGTTTAATCTGGATCTTTTAACTTCAGCCGTTCCTTCATGTGTTTCTACCAAAGTATCCCATATTTCTTTAGCAGATTTACATTGTGAAACTCGAAAAAATTCATCCATACTTAATGCACTTTGAAGAATATTAATAGCTTTCTTTTCATCGAGCACTTTCTTTCTATCATCTTCATTATAAGCAGTTTTAATCTTTGGAGTTGCAACATTGTTTACAACACTCATTGGTTGGTGTGGACCATTTTCAATAGCTTCCCATATACCTTCTCCTTGTGCTTCAAGATGTGCTCTCATACGAATCTTCCAAAAATCAAAATACTCTCCAGAGAAAAGTGGGGGCTTGTTACTACTACCACCGTCTTTGAAAACCGGGTTTGAACTTGCGGAAGCCATACTGGATCTGTAGGAACAGGTTACCTATAACCTGCTCTGATGCCAATTGTAAGTTATAAATGAGCCTAAGAGGGGGGTGAATTAGGTTCTTAGACAATTATCCGGATTTTTGACGGTTTTTGAATTTTACTTTCCTAAAAGTTTCTAAGTGAGGAAAGCGGTAAATGCGAAAAGTAAAGAACACCAAGACGTATAGTGGTTCCCCTCACAGGTCGAGAGTACTCCACTCCCCTTTCAACATGAAAGAGATTTTACTATAGTTTTGGACAAGACAAGACTCTTCCTAGTCTTTCTATACAAGTCACTAACTATCAACCACCAAGAACACCCTCTTGGATTTTACAAGTTTAAAGTCCAACCAAGAACAAATCTTACAATGGACCTCTTGTATCCACAATCCGGATAACAAGGATTCTAACAAACCCTATAAGAGAAACAATCCTTCCCTTATAGTCACCACCTAAAACCAAACACTTGTTGGACCTTTTAGGATTTTACAATAGTTATGAATTTTGAGTAAGTAGATGAAACTTTGATTCTTCAATATATCAATCATAAGATTGATCTTTTCTTTCAACAACAATTTTCACAAACAATAAAGTGTTTAGATTGCTCAAGTACTTTCTAGTTAGATGATATGAAAGTGTGAAGCAAAGTTCTTGAGTGAAAGCTTAATAAACTTAAAGTGTGAATATGTGAGAATTTAAAAGTTTGATTGAAAGAGGTGAAAAAAAGATTTGAAATATCATGTATTTATATGCACATAACACCCTTAGGAAACATGGTAAAAGCTGTAAAAAATTCATGAACAAATGCCATTGCATAATGAAAAGGTTCCATGAAGAGAGGCATGAAGAGGTGTTATGAAAAATGATGATTTTTCAAATCTGTTCAGGTGCAAATCGATTGCACAATGCTTAACGTAACAAAATTTCAAAAATGAACAGCATGCAATCGACTGAACCAAAATGCAAATCGATTGCACAGTGAAAAAGTGTGAAAAATTCAGCAAACAACAGGTGCAAATCGATTGGACCCTTCATGCAAATCGATTTGCATTATTGAAAAAGTGAAAAATGATTATTCTAAACAAGTCATGATCATGAAACAAGTATGCAAAGAGGTTTGTTTGATTGAGCATCTAAGACTTTAGTATTTGATTAGAATTGTCATTATACCTTCATGAAATGTGAATTTCTTGAACACTAAGTCTTGAAATATTTGAAATTCTTTAAGTAGCTTGACTTGTTTGATCCAAATTCCTTTTTGTATATGCATAACATCTTGAATAATGTTGTCTTCATCAAAACCATTGAGAAGCTTGCCTTCACACCGACAACATCCACAGAGCGAAAGGTTAGGTATCAAGCCTTAAGTTATGTTCATCTAGGCAATGAATTGTTTATAAAGACCCCTGAAGGGGTCTTACTTAAGTGTCTTAGTGAAACAGAAGCATATCTGGCCCTTTCTACTGTCCATAGTGGGGCATGCGGGGCGCATCAGGTAGGCCATAAGATGAAGTGACTATTGTTTCGACCAGGCATGTATTGGCCTACGATGCTAAAATATTTCATTGAATTCGCCAAGGGTTGCCAAGACTATCAAGTTCATGCTGGCATACAGCATATCCCTGCAAGTGAGTTGCATTCCATAGTCAAGCCATGGCTTTTTAGAGGTTGGGATTTGGACCTGATTGGAGAGATTCAACCGACATCCTCCAAGAATCAGAGATACATTTTGGTAGGGATTGACTACTTTACGAAGTGGATCGAGGCGGTACCTTTACCAAATGTGGATCAAGAGGATGTGATCGAGTTCATTCAAAAATACATCATTTACAGGTTTAGAATCCCAGAAACGATCACAACAGATCAAGGATCAGTCTTTACTGGTCGAAAGATGCAGGAGTTTGCAAAAGAGATGGGTTTCAAACTCTTGACCTCTACACCTTATTATGCTCAGGCTAACGGTCAAGTCGAAGCAGCTAATAAAGTGGTGATTGGTCTGATCAAGAAACATGTGGGAAAAAAGCCTAGAAATTGGCATAGGACATTGGACCAGATCCTCTGGGCATGTCGAACCTCTCCCAAGGAAGCAACCAACACTACTCCTTTTCGATTGACCTTTGGTCACGATGCAGTGTTGCCCGTTGAGATATACCTCCAGTCGACTAGGATTCAGAGACATCATGAAATTATGTCTGAGTGTTATTGGAATATGATGTTAGACGAACTAGTAGATTTGGACGAGGAAAGACTTAAAGCCTTAGAACTTTTAAAGAGACAAAAGAAAAGAGTGGATAAGTCTTATAATAAAAAGGTTAGGATCAAGACCTTCTCACCTGGAGATTTAGTTTAGAAGGTAATCCTGCCTATGGATCGAAAGGTTAGAGCCTTGGGCAAATGGTCCCCAAAATGGGAGGGCCCGTTTCAAATTGCGCAAGTATTTTCTAATGGAGCCTATGAAGTTGAAGAATTAAATGAGGATAAAAGAATCTTGAAGGTAAATGGCAAGTATTTGAAAAAATATAAACCCGCACTTCAAGAAATTAAAATTGTTAAAGAGTAATTCGACATAACAAGGGCAAAGCCAATAATGGCATTCCTGAATGCCAAAATGGCTTAGTAGTCATTACATATAAAAGCCTCAAAGGGCCATGGAGCATCAAATTAAAAATTTCAAAGAAAGTAACAAGCTAAAAGGGGAGATTCTCCTTCATCTTCAAGTACTTCGACTTCTGGAGAGCAAGACGCCTTTCACACAAGGCCTTGTCAGATTTTAAATGTGCAACTTCCTTCTCCAGTCGTTGAGCTTTCTCAGCAAAACTTATGGCACTTTCAAGCTCTTTCGACAAGCCATATTCATCGAAGGTAGACAATTCAGCGTTACGCTTTTTGGCCTTTGAGATCTTGGCTCGAAGTTTCTTGATCTTTCGCTCCCAGGAAGCAATACTGTTTTCATTGGATGTGATTTCTTGCTTGTTCTTTTCTTTTGTTTCCTCCAACTCTGCTACTCTGTTCTCAGAATCGGTGGCAGCAGTCCAAGCGGCAGCCTCACTTCCAGCTTTGGTTGAAATGGCCTTTTCGATTTGAGGCAGGCATTTCAAGTCACCATGGACTTGATCAATCGTAGCGCCAAGCTCTAAGATAATGTTGGCAGATTCTGGGGAAATGGTATGGATGTCGACTTGTTAGAGGAGGTTTTTTAGAGAGATATGAGTGACATCATCCATCTGCAAGAGTGTGAAAAGGTCACCCTTAAAGATCTTGTTTTTGATCTTCAGAAGGATATTGTCTTCAGGTTTGCTCGAAGGCTGATCCCCAGAGGTGGTTGAAGCACTGGGAGTTTTATCAGATGAGCTTCCTCGACACCCAAGAAGGATATTTATGTATTGTCGAGGATTACTAGCCTTCAATGCATCAAGCTCTTTTTCAGAAAGCCCTGCTCCATACATAGTTGATGTGGCCTTGCCTTCAGTCGCAGCAGTAAATGTTGGGGTAACAATGGCTCCGCAAGAGTTGGCTCGCTGGTAGGTCCTTTGTCAGCTTTTTCCTCCTCGCCCCTATTCTCCTCCTCTTCATCTTCATCCATCTTGTCTTCATCTTCATTGTCATCATCGTGGCCGTCAAGTTCAGATTGGTGCATGGTCTCATCATCATCTTCTTCCATTTCTTCCTCTCCTTCTGGGCTAACATCGGCAGCCCCAATGGGTTCGTCAGTTGGGGATCCCTCTTCATCGACCAAGGTTGGGTCTTCACCCATGGCAGCGGTTTTTGGATTCGCTGTGTCAGGATCCTGCTGAACGTCGTCATTTGCCTCATGGTCGGAGCCATCTGTTTGAGATTGCTGGGTAGCAGTCTTTGATGGCGAAGGGGGAGCTGTTTCAAAACTAGGCTTGTTAATTTCACCTAGTGAACTCATTCCAGAGCCCAAGTCGGAAGTGGAATGATATGTGGGCTCACCTTGGCTATTCAGGAGAGTGATGGGAGAAGGAGGATGATCCACCGTTGGTTTCGAACCACTAGCATCATCCTGAATCAAATTGAAGTAAGTCAGATCAAGGGAAACAAGGTAAATAAGTTTTTATTTAAAGACAAATGTGACAAGTTACCTTGACTCCTTCAGTGTCAGGGCTAGAGTTATTGCTTTCAGCATGACCTGCAGCTGGTTTGGAGGCAGTTCCGGAATGGGCTTCTGCGGCTTTACTTGGGGTAGTGGTCTTTTTGGGGACTTTAGCCGTCGTAAGTTCAGATTGGCCACCAGCAGCACCAAGTTCTTGGTTTGGTTTCTTCCTCTTCTTGAGCTTCAAGTCTTCAGGAGGAGACTGGTCCTCATCCTCTGAATAGAAGATAATTTGGGCAATGCCCCTTTTTGACTTCCTTTGAGGTGTCGGAGGCGGTTTGCGAGAAGCCTGAAATTGAGAAGCATTAGGGGAAGAAGGAATAATCAACGAAAGGAAAAGGTGTGTGATGTACCTTGATGCCTTCGGCTTTGGCTTCGACTAGGTGCTGTGGGGTGTTCTTTTTGGGAACAAGTGCGAAACAAGCCAAGTAACCACATGTCAGTAATGATAAAGTTCAAGTGAAAGAGCATAGAATTGAAGAATCCAAACCTTCATGTATTTCGGATTCGATGCGAACATCTTTGATACCGACATGAAGGTGTCCTTTGAAACTGTCTAGCGTATGCTTAGTCGAAACCACCTGCTGAGCCTTGGGTTTCGACTGCTGGCGAAGGATCTTTATAGAATCCCCACAGGTGAACCAATCTGGAAATGGAGGGGCAAGAGCCACTCCAAAATCAGCAGATGACAGTCGAGGAGTCTTGGGAGGATGTAGTGCAAAAGCCACCTCATAGCGTTTCTCAGGAGGAACTTATGAAGGGAGTTTTAAACTCTCCATTTTCTTTAAAAATTTCTCCTTCAGTGTAACTGCAGCTTCGCGGACGGTTCGACTAATATCATCTGGTCGATAAACAGTTTCAAAGTACTTCTGGAAGGCATGAATCTCCTTAACATGAATGGACGTACCTTTCTTGATCTTCTCCTGCACATTAACAAAAGCTTGGTCAATCAACTGAGCAAAGCTAGAGACATCAAGGAACTCCACAGCGTAATGTGTCGACCACCAGTTGTGGAATTCTTGGGTGCAGAGATGAGAAGGTTCAAAGTAGACGGGAGTCAGGAGTGATCGATGAGCATGTCGAGCAAGGTATGTCGAACTCTTTATGGCATCGTAGATGGTGTTGGGAAGAATAACGTGGACCTTCTTCTCATACAGGCACTTGGGTAGAGTCTGGACTAAACCAAATTGTCGAGAGACAAGATTTGGTTGTAGGCTATCAGAGAGGTTTGGCCCTTTAGCAGGTTGAGTCGATGAACGATAAGTCGAGGGATCAGGAACGCCTCCCAGACACGCTGCGATTCTTCTTCATGTTTCTTGAACGAGGGAGGAAAAGGCCTGGTAAACCATTCAGGGCCATATTTTCATTTAGTAAAGGGCACCATCCTTGGGGTGAACTCATAGCGCTTAGCAAACATTTTGACGAAGCCAGAGAAGGACGCCCTAAGTGACTGTCCTTCTTCGTTTGGGGTCAAGTTCACCAGTCGAACCCATTCGACTCGTCTCTCTTCAATAACAGCAGCATCTTCATCCACAAACCCTTTGTTGGGGAGGCTGGCTTCAAAAGTGGCATTAAGCCAAAGCTGAAGTAGCCAAAATGGTCCGGATAGCAGCAGGTACTCTCTTGGTCTTTCAGACGACCAACACCTTCGCTCAAAGACTTGTACATACTGGCCAATATCGTTTTGCTTAGGCAGATGCCTCGATTAAGGTGTAGTTGATTGGCTAAAGTTAGATATTTTCTTGCCACCTGCAAAGATTTGGTACAGAATACGCAGCGAGAAAGCCACATAGCCAAGAATGCTATGTGTTCTTCGTCTTCGACTGTTTCAATTTGCCTATTATGGTAATGGTTTATGAAATGAGTATAAGTGTGTTTGGTGGTGGCGAACCCTATAGTGTCTAGAGCATCTATTTCAGGGTCGTAAACCAAACCATGAGGCTTTAGCCCTGTGATAGCGGCTACGTCGAACAGAGTGGATGTCATCATCCCACAAGGGAGATGGAAGGTATAGTGGGTACTATCCCAAAAATATAAAGATGATGTTAGTAAAGTTGAACAGTAGGCTGGACCAGTCTTCGACATCATGATCAGGTCGTAGATTCCTGAGTTCTTCCAAGTTTCTGCTTTCACTTTCTCTAACTTAGTCAACCAGTTCAAATAAAGGTCAGAATCCTTAAAGTACGGAGTTGCCATAAATAGCCTAGACCCGTCATTCAGATACTTCAAATATTACCTGAGACAAACAACTCCAGATACGACTCCCGCATCTGACTCTCCAACTCCCAAGTCAAATTTCCCTCAGCAGCGTCAACCCACGCTACTTTCACAAGCACAATATCCTTGCCTCTTAACCACTTCAACTCGCGATCCAAAATTCTCACTGGTAATTCCTCAACCGTAAGGTTCTCCCTTACCTCAACCTCATCCATCGGAATCACATGCGACGGATCTGGAACATACTTCCGAAGCTGTGAAACATGGAACACATCATGCAAATTTGAAAGATTCGGTGGCAACGCCACCCGATAAGCCACAACACCCACTCTCGCGGATATCTGATAAGGACCAATAAACCAAGAAGTAAGCTTCTTCGACTTCAATGCCCTTCCAACACCCGTCACCGGTGTAACTCTCAAAAATACATGATCGCCTTCTTGAAACTCAAGATCTTTCCTCCTTCGATCATGATAACTCTTCTGCCTACTCTGAGAAGCCTTCATTTTCTCACGAATAAGTTTCACCTTTTCCGTAGTTTGTTGAATTAACTCCGGTCCAACCACTGAACTCTCACCAGATTCATGCCAACACAAAGGTGTTCGACATCTCCTTCCATACAACGCTTCAAAAGGTGCCATTCCAATACTCGAATGGAAACTGTTGTTATACGTAAATTCCACCAACAAAAGATAACTATCCTAAGCACCACCTTGCTCAAGAACACAAGCTCTCAGCAAATCTTCCAACGAATGAATAGTTCTCTCGGTCTGACCATCCGTCTGAGGATGATAAGCAGAACTCAATCTCAACTTGGAACCTAACGCCTTTTGCAAACTTTCACAAAATCTGGAAGTAAACCTCGGATCTCGATCTGAAACGATACACAATGGAACACCATGTAGCTTTACAATCACACGGATATAAATCTCAGCCAATCTCTCCAAAGAAAAATTGATGTCAATCGGAATGAAATACGCCGATTTAGTCAGCCTATCCACAACCACCCAAATGGAATTATGTCCCCTCTGTGTATTCGGCAACCCTGTCACAAAATCCATAGAAATTCTGTCCCATTTCCACTCGGGAATATCCAACGGTTGCAATAATCCACTAGGCTTCTGATGTTCTACCTTTGACTTCTGACACGTCAAACACGCATAAACAAACTGAGCCACATCCCTCTTCAATTCGGACCACCAAAAGATCTTTAAATCTTGATACATCTTATTAGCTCCCAGATGTATACTCAAATTACTCCGGTGTCCTTCCTCTAAAATCATCTTTTTCAAATCCTACCAGGAATCTCAAAACACCCTTATCATCCACTTTAAAGTCACCATTCACACCTTTATCTCCAACCGTCATCAAATCAATAAATTTCACATCCAGATTCTGTTTCTTGCTAACGGTTAACAGAAAATCATTAGTGACCTTTAACATACCAAGCCTCACGCCATCAGATGTCAATTCACACACCAAACTCAAATCTCTAAATTCTTCAAAAAGTTCCCACTCTTTAACCATCAAAGCAGACATATGCAAAGATTTTCGGCTTAACGCATCAGCTACGACATTAGCTTTACCAGGATGGTAATTCAAGCTAAAATCGTAGTCCTTCAAAAATTCCAACCATCTCTGTTGCCTCATATTCAACTCTTTCTGATCAAACAAGTATTTCAGACTCTTATGATCACTAAAGACTTCGAATCTTGCACCATAGAGATAATGCCTCCAAATTTTCAACACAAAAACCACTGCCGCTAATTTCAAATCATGAGTAGGGTAATTCTTCTCTTGAATCCTCAATTGCCTCGAAGCATAAGCCACAACCTTGCCTCCTTGCATCAACACTCCACCTAAACAAATCAAAGACGCATCGCAATACACCACAAACGATTCACTAGGATTCGGTAAGATCAAAATCGGAGCTGTAGTCAATCTTCTCTTCAGCTCACTAAAACTTTCCTCACACTGAATATCCCAAATGAACGCTTGACCTTTACAAGTCAGCTGGGGCAATGGAAGTGCTAACTTGGGAAAACCTTCAATGAATCTTCGATAATATCCAGCTAAACCCAAAAAGCTTCTAATTTCAGTAACCGATCTAGGAGCCTCCCATTGTAGAACTACATCTACTTTGGATGGATCCATAGCAATACCATTACCTGAAATCACATGCCCAAGAAAACTCACTTCTGACAACCAGAACTCACACTTGGACAACTTGGCAAAAAGTCTCATTTCCTTCAAAATTTGCAATACAATACGCAAATGCTCCGCATGTTCCTCCCGGGACTTAGAATAAATTAAGATGTCATGAATAAACACAACAACAAATTGATCTAAATGCTCATGGAAAATACGATTCATATACTCCATAAACACTCCCGGCGCATTAGAAACCCCGAACGACATCACAGAATATTCGTAATGTTCGTAGCGTGTCCTAAAAGCCATCTTCTGAATATCTTCCTCTTTCACTCTAATCTGATGATAACCTGACCTCAAATCAATTTTACTAAACACACACGCACCTACCAACTGGCCCATCAGATCATCAATTCTCGAAAGAGGATACTTATTCTTAATCGTCACCTTATTCAGCTAGCGATAATCAATACACAATCGCATACTCCCATCTTTCTTTTTCACCAATAAAACTGGAGCACCCCAAGGCGATACACTCGGCCTCACGAACCTCTTCTCTAACAATTCATTCAACTGCTTCTTTAACTCAACCAACTCAAATGCCGACATACGATATGGTGCCATAGATACAGGTCTAGTACCAGGAACTAGATCTATAGAAAAATCCACCTCTCTTTCTGGCGGCACATCTGAAATATCCTCTGGAAACACCTCTGGAAATTCACACACAACTGGAAACACATAAATTGCAACTTGACTATCCACCGTCAACGATGCAAACAACCCGAACAACTGAGCTTCATCCGCCAAAAGTTTCTTCAACTCTTTAGTAGATAAGAAACTCGATTCCTCGTCTTCTTCAAGAGAAGGAAATCTTACAAACTTATGATAACAATCAATATGAGCTCGATTGAATTGCAACCAGTTCATTCCCAGAACCACATCTAAACCCTCCAACGGCAGACACACCAAATCCATCTCAAAATCTTTACTATAAATGGTCAAAGGACAACTTAAAAAAACCAAATAAGTAGTTACCGACCCCATTACTGGAGTATCAATAACCATCTCTCCACCCATCAAAGACAACAAAAGATTTAAACGCTTCACGCACTCAGACGAAATAAACGAATGAGTCGCTCCGGTATCAATAATAGCAACTAAAGGCATACTATTAATAAAACAAGTACCTTTGATCAGACGATCTGCACTAGTAGTCTGAGTTCCTGCCAATACAAATATTTTCCCTCTAGCTGGGACTTGATTTGGTTTCAGACACTTCGTACTAACATGACCAGGTTCACCACAGTTGAAACACTTCACCACATTCCTCTTACACTCAGCTGTTACATGTCCTATACCTCAATAATTGGAACACTTCCTCATATCCTTTCTACATTCAAACTGACGATGTCATAAGTCACCAAACCTAAAACATCTCGGAGGATTAGACATACCTCCCCCACTTGGCCTTTTATCAAAATTACCCCTTTGCTTACCCTTGTCAGCTGGTGTCACATAAGGACCACCCCGAAACGGCTGCTTTCCTTTCCTTTCGTTCACACTCTTATAGTGAGTAGAACGAGTTTTGTTATCCTCCTCATAAATTCTAAAACAATGCACCAAATCTGAAAACCTCCTAATTCTTTGATAACCAATTGCCTGCTTGATCTCAGTACGCAACCCGTTCTCAAACTTCACACATTTGGAAAACTCCGCAGTTGCTTCAGCATAATGTGGATAAAACTGAACAAGCTCCACAAACTTAGCAGTGTAATCAACAACATACATGTTACCTTGTTTCAAAATCAATAACTCTATCTCTTTCTTTCCTCTAACATCTTCAGGAAAATACTTCCTAAAAAACTCCCTGCTAAACAAAGCCCAAGTGACCTCTTCACCTGCAGCTTCCCACACATGACGCGCACTAACCCACCAATCATCAGCCTCCTCCTGCAACATGTGAGTACCCAATCTCACCTTATGTTCCTCAGCACAGCCCATCACTCAAAAGATTCTTTCAATCTCCTTCAGCCAAATCTGAGCACCATCAGGATCATGTCTTCCTTTGAAGATAGGCGGTTTGTTCTTCTTGAACTCATCATTCCCACCAGCATTAGGTGCACCCCGTACAGCCTGAGCCATAGCTTGCATAGCAGCAGCAAGAGCAACGTCATTCCTACCAGCCATATTCTGTTCATATCCAATAACAGTAACTATGGTTAAACAAATAGCTCACCCCAAACACAAAGACCGACACGGACTAGCACAAACTGGCTCTGATACCACTTAATGTAACACCCCCAATCTATTAAAGCGATAACAAATAATCAGAGTATAATTAAAACATTCATGGCATAGACAGAGGCATCACATTAATTAAAACAAAATACAACAACCTGCTCATATAGATACGCAACAATCAGGTAGCACATAATAGAAGAACTCAGTTCCTGACACCCACAATTCAGATATAGAATAAAAGCGAAAAATCTGCAACTGAAATCTCATATATATATATATATATATATATATAACATAAAAGTTTGTGTGTCATATACAGAATCATATATGTACAATCCCAAAAAGAACATATACATATACACATAATCACAAACGATCTCCCCGACTACCCGGTGCTACATATCAGAGCCGACCGAAAAAAGAATGAAGACCTAAGCTTCACAAAAGACCTCCAGAATCTAATCTAAAATGCCTCATAGAGCATTTAAAATAGCAGAAGGGTGAAAAACACAATTATAATATAATTGCATAAAATTATATAACAACACAAAAATACACATGTAAAATATTCTCACCATAACTTACACCAGAATTCAAAAACAAAACAACACAATTCATATCTCATACATCCATCACAAAGGCATATCAATCATGCACAATACATTTATCACCAATATATATATATATCAACTCATCAATTCCACACAAAATCAATCCATTCATAATTTATGCAAATGCACAGAGACCGACACAACGACTCTATGCAATGTAATGTGGTACCGTTCCATCCATCATTCTCATCATTAGTTCACTCAGGAACTATTGGAATCATCGCTTGTTACTTAGTGTAACTCCCCGTCGGGCAAACGATGTTCCTCGTCGCTCACACCTCTTTGTATAAGGCACACGACTTTTATGGATCGCTTTAGGTCCTCTTTGTATAAGGCACAAGATCCGTTCGCTTTAGGTCCTCTTTGTATAAGGCACACGATCGTCTATAATCATCGCTTTAGGTCCTCTTTGTATAAGGCACACGATGTTATAGCAGATTCCCTCTGGAACCATTTCGTCGCTCACACCCACTAGGGCACACAACATCACAAGAATGCATATCATGATGCTTGGCATACAATGACTCATGACAATCACATGCATACATATATACACCCATGTGAACCATTCCAATGTCCATAATCATGCGTATATAATCAAACACCACACAATGCATTCACTTGCCCTTAGTCCACAAACCATCATAACAATGTTTCATCAGATGCATTTTCATCATACAACAGCACACAAGTCATACGATATATATCAAAAGCACATTGCATAATAACACATCAAATACACACAATTAAAACGGTAAAAGTCGACAAAACGACACATTTCCAAATTCCTAACATAATTAGATCGGTCACCAATCTCAAAACCTTTTTAATAAGAAAGAACATCTCAATAGCTTCCTAACGGTACCAAGAACACCTCTATCCGAGTTACGGATCAAAAGTTATGGCATCAGACGTAAAAACGGAAACAATTTTACACCCTCTCTGGTCATACGCGTATTTCCTTGGGCCATACGCGTACTGCCTAGCTTGCTCGTCCATTCCATACGCGTATTGCTCAAAGTGCTACGCGTATGGGCAGAGACTGAATTCTCTCCAAAACTTCCACTAAAAACTCCATACGCGTAATGCCTCACTTGTTACGCGTAATGCCTTGCCAAGTACGCGTACCATTATGCAAATCAGCAGAAGGCCGTGAAAAATGAGCTCCCATACGCATAATGCCCCATTTCCCCTAGCCATACGCGTAATGCCCAAACCAATACGCGTAATGCCAAGCCTGTTACGCGTATGGGCAGCGAAATCCAAAATTTTCCTGCATAGTTTTCTGCTACGGAGTCACACAATTCCTCTCTCAAATCTCATCTAAACAACAATAAATTACCAATTGAATGCACAACAACATCTATCTAACATGTCTCAGCAATTAGGAACATTAAAACATGATTTCAGACACAATTTAAATCAAATTCTAACAATCTCAACATATTAATGGTTTTGGTTCTATAGTCAATTTCAACCAAATATCACACAAATACATACATATATAATTGTAGCGAGCGATTTCGGACGCGGTTCTTAAGCGCGGTTGCTCTCTAGAGTCAGTTTACTACATGTCGATTCATTTTTTATCCTGTTAAAGATGATGAAGGAAGGTAAATAGATGTCTCCAATTAAACCTGCTTGCATACTGAGTTTAAACAGCAGTCTGTTAGGTTACGAATGCTATCAATGTGGGGGGGCCTTTGTATTGGTTATTTGTATTTTCGCCAATACTGATTTCTCTTTGGGATCTTGTTAGGATACTGCTTCAGATTATGATATATGGGATTTTGGGTTTTTTGTTGATTGCGCTCGCTAATATTTTTCTTTCAATCTTATGCCTACGTATTCCCGTTTACCGAAACAGGGAAATCAGAGCATTCGTAGTTCCTCCTATTCTATGGGAGGAAATGGGTGTTTTTGGTGTCTTGTTCAAAGCCCAAGACGTGAAGCGAAAGGTGGTTTGTATCTTGTTCAAAGCCCAAGATATGAAGCTGAAGGGTCTATTTGTATCTTGTTCGAAGCCCAAGATATGAAGCTAAAAGGTTTTGATTTTTAGAGAGAACTTGTCATCTCTAAAGGGGGTCTGTTTGTCACAACTATTGGGTGACTGACTGTAAAGGAGGATTACTTTAACTGGGATACGCGGATCCTAGCAATGCCATAATTTCCTTTATAGGGGGTTTTAACCTGAAAGAGAAGACTTTAACTCAGTGTAAAGCAATGCCATCTTTCCTTAGGAATTTCTCATGCTAAAAGAGGGACAGTGGCATGGATGTAGATAATCCAGAGGCTTGCCGCTTACAGCGATTAGATGGAAGGAGTTGTTGATGTTTGTGAACTGTGAACGAGGCACAGTTTTGATGCTAAAAGGTTGATTGGATCAACCAGTGGTTTTCTTATATAAAGCCTAAGAGGAGGCTAGTGGCCCAACAAGAGGGTGTTTTATGTGTCTCGTGCGAAGCCCGAGAGAGAGAGGCTAAAAGGGTTGACTCAACAGGAGAATCTTTTATACTCAACAAGAGAGTGTTTTTGTATCTCGTACGAAGCCCGAGATGGAGGCTAAAATTTGTTTGACTCAATAAGAACCTTTTTGTATCTCGTATAAAGCCCGAGTTGGAGGCGAAAGGGGTGAATGACTCAACAAGGGAGTCTCTTATGTGTCTCGTACAAAGCCCGAGAGAGAGGCTAAACGTTGTTTGACTCCGCTGGGGAGAATCATTGTACAAAGCCCAAGAGGAGGCTTTGGTGACTGTTTAAGTTGAGTGACAGGTCCAGTATACTGATTTTGAAAGAGAAAATCAGTTCTTATATGAGCAACACTGTACTCAAGGATTTGATTCAAGGATCCGGGTTATTCATGTTCTTCAAGGAAGCGGGAAATCCGAAGGGTATTGAGACTGTCCGAGTCTACGGGTTTTCTTCCTATTTAACGAAGGGGTCACTTGAGAATGTCTTTGAGACTCAAGGAGATTAGACTGTCCAAGTCTAGAGTTTCATCTTTTGTACTATGCCTTGAGAAACAGTAGTAGACTCTTTGAAAGGACTGTTCTATGAAGATGACTAGGTTTTGTTCCTATACCTTTAGGAGGTCGTCGGGACAATTTGTACGAAGCCCAAGAGGAGGCTGGAAACTTTTAAGAAACCGACGGGTCCTTGTACGAAGCCCAAGAGGAGGCTATCATTCCCGGAGGAAGAGATCATTATACGAAGCCTAAGAGGAGGCTGTGAATACTTCTAAGAAGCCGACGGGTCCTTGTACTAAGCCCAAGAGGAGGCGAGGGTTGCTTTTAGGAAGCCTGTGGGTCCTTGTACGATGCCCAAGAGGAGGCCGATGCTTTTAAGAAGCCCGTGGGTCCCCAAACCCCGAAAAATTCAAGACAGGCTCTTCACGAGGAATAGATCAAGCCAGGAAAGTTCGAGAATTTGGAAGAAACTCAAAGATGCCATTCACGGAGAATACATTCATCTCTGGGAGTAGAGTTTCTTGACAACTCCTAATGAGGACAGCCGAAGAGAAGACTGTATCTGGTGATCCTATTGGGGATCTAGTTGTCTATTTCTACGAATAAATGAAACGGCGTCACCTAGTTCTAGACGTAGTTGCCGGGGAAACTCGAAATAGCTATACTATTATTGCACAGTTGATATGAGTTTATGAAAGAAGACTTACAGTGAAACAGCCCCACAATACAGTTATATATATATATGAAAGCGGTAAATGAAAGCAATAACCACATACCCGGTTGTAGAGCTTCCATGTTGTTTGGTTAGTTGTTCAACAAAGAAAAATTGAAAACAACAGTATATTCAAAATCAAAGGAGAAAGTGCTTTGAAAAAGAAAGATTTGGGGCTTACAGCTCAAGGAGAGGCCCAGGGTTTTATCAGTGAGCGCACTGTTTGAATTTGTACAGAGGAACTTATACAAGTGACTGTAGCCCAAAAAAGGTTTTCTGTACAAAGGGATGGGTCTTACACTCTCTCAAGAGGCCCAAAAAGTTTAAAGAAAAAGAGTGGGGCTTATAACACGAGGGTAGGCCCAAAGTTTGTTTTTGAAATGGTGATCGCGCCGAGATTTTCTTTTAACGCGAAGGGGCTTATACAATATCTGAGGCCCAAAATGTTTTGGTTAAAAGGGGATTTGGTCTTACACTCTATTAGAGGCCCAAATGAGTTTTAAGTGGAGAAATGGGTCTTACTACTCGAGGGTAGGCCCAGGTTTGTTTTGAAAAGGCGACGACCGCGCCGCTTGTTTTTGACGGTATTGGGACTTATACAATATACTGAGGCCCAAAAATGATTTGGTCAAAAAAAGGATTGGGTCTTACACTCTATTAGAGGCCCAAAAATTTTGAATGGGTCTTATAGCTCAAGGAGAGGCCCAGATGGTTTGATTTGAAACTGGCGACGATCGCGGCGTTTATTTGAAAATGTATAGAGGGACTTATACAATGAATGAGGCCCAAAAATTGTCTGTACAAAAGGGGTTGGGTCTTACACTCTAATAGAGGCCCATGAGTGTTTGAAAAAGTTTGATGAGGGTTGAATTAATCAAAAACCCTAATTTCATTTTTTAAAGGGCATTTTTCAAAGAAAAATCAAGTAAAAAAAATGATAAAAAATATCAAATAAAATCATTAATCATGTTATAAACAGTGATTAAGGTTTATGAAAAAGTATTTTATCCACATGAATATTTAAAATAATTTTGGTTTTAAAAATCAAGAAAAAGAAATCATTTTAAAAGTATTTAAAACAATTTAAAACACTATTTTTGAATATATTAAAAATATAACAAATAATAATATTTTTTGTGATTTTTTGGTGGATTAAAATATTATGGAGTATGAATAAGAAGTGTGTAAAACAGATTTTGAAAATGATGATTTTTGCTATGTGAAAGAATTGGTTGAGTTTTGAAGATAAACTAAGAAAAAGAGGAATGTGATGTCACAACATCACTCATGAGACATCACTCATGAGTTTTGAATATAAGAGAAAAGGGACGATGTCACAACATCACATTCGACATCAGACAAAAACCAGAATTTCACCTTGATTTTCAACATCTTTTTATCAAACTTCAAACATTCATAACTCTCTCAATTTTTAACGGAATTAAGATCCGGAAGAGCCTATCTTGACCAATTTTTCGCAAGGAATCCAATGGTATCACTCATTCATACTGAAACTTAATGTACAGAGCACACAAGGCAAAAAACCAGATTTGTACCTTAAGTTAAAACATCTTTGCTTATCAAATTTTCAAACATTCATAACTCTCTCAATTTTTAACGAAACTGAAATCCGTAAGAACCTATCTTGACCAATTTTTCGCAAGGAATCCAATGGTATTACTCATACACACTGAAACTTAATGTACAGCACACACAAGGCAAAAAACCAGATCTGCACCTTAAGTTTAAAACAACATAAACTCCACACATAAACATGTTAAAGTGCAAACAGTAGGAGGATCATAACATACACATCAAGGACTACATTTTTACTTCAAGAATTATTCAATATGATGCATGTATGTGTACATCAAAGGAAAGCATGATTCAAAGAATTCAAGTTATGAATTTTACCTCTTTTTTTGGAGATTTTGTGCAACCTACCAAGTGCTTTATTCCAGAAATGATTTGATGCTTTGGACACCCTCAAATGACCTCTTAGAAGCTTTTAGGATGGATGGAATCAGCTGGTACTTGCAAAAACACAAATTGTCCCTTTCTTGCAAAAGGGGTTAAAAGTGACCAAAATAGCAACTCCCTCAAATGGTGTTTCAGATGTTGGGAACCATTTGGGATAGTTCAAGGATGATATTTGGAGTGTGTTTGAGGTTTTATCTGGTTTGGAAAGTGACTGAATCAAGACATGGCTTGAAAAATGTAAAAAAGTCCAATTTTGAGGTTTTGACAGGTGACTTTGTGATTTTGTGATTAGAGGTCACTTGTGATAGTTTGCACAGCTTACATATGATATATATGAGGTGTGTGTGTGGTTAGTTTGAGTGGAATTGCTCTCTAACTCAAAAACTCAGAATTACTTGCTTTGGAAGGCAAATTTGAGGTGAAAGAAGAGATTTTGAGGAAAGCATCTGTTTGATGGCTTTTGTGTACTTAAACTGAACACAAATAAGCTCTATTTATAGTAGAGCAAGTTTGTTTTCGCAGCAATAGTGAATGGTGGCTGCAGCAGAGGTTTGGCCAATGTTGGCCAATGAAAATCCAAGTCTCCTCTAGCCATTGACTAGAGGTTAGAGCATAGAGCTTTGGTTCCCTACTTGTTGGAGGAATCTTGACTGAATTCAGTTGCAAATGTGTCAGTCCATGCCACCTTGGTGCTTCCATTGAATGCTCCAATCCAAAATTGGAGTCTTGTCCCTTTTTTAGGGATTTTTAGGAATAGCATGCTACTTCTTGTTCCAAGGACTTTGGAGGCTTGGCTCAGTGATTGTCCCCTTTAGATTTGATCCTCAGATGTGTCCAAAGTGATGACAAGGCTTGGAAATTCGTGTGGCACAAGAAATGTGCAAATCTGTCCCGAAACATGTCTTAAAAATCAGCTGCAGCAAGCCTTGTTGTAAAATCCATAACTTCTTGCTCAAGAAGGATGAATGGTTATTCTAGGACTCTATGGAAAGCTGAGATGACATACTTTAACTTTGATGTTTGACTTTGGTCTTGGTTCAGCTTGTAAAGTCATCAAAAATGGTCTTGAACTTGTGTAGTCAAATCTGTCCTAAAAGCTGTCATGAAAATTCTGCTTTATCAATGCTTTTTGCAAAAATCATATCTCCCTGCTCGAGTATGCTACAAGGACGTTCTAGGACTTTCTGGAAAGCTGAGATGATGTACTTCAACTTTGATGTTAAAGGTTTGGCTTGAATCAACTTGGATCATGGAGAAAAACATCCTTGAAGTTGGGACATTCTTGCTGGAAAAATATTAGCGATGTCATATATGCAATGTCAGAACATCAGACATTGAACATTAATAATTCCAAACTTTAATCACTTATATCTTTCAATCCTTATGATATTTTGAGTTGATTCCTTCTACAATGTTGAAGTATCAAATACCCTCTTTAAAAGTAGCCCTTACGCAAAACCAATGGATGCTTGGGTCAATAGTTACAACCTTGAAAAGTTGTGCACTTGAACATGATTTTAACTTAGAAAAAATTTCTAAGTTTCCTTCAATTTGATCAATTTTGAAATTTTGCATGATTTCTTGATTTAAATTTGATCAAATTAAATTATCCATCATATTTTCTTGAGTAATGGCTTGTGAAGCTCAAAGTTGACCAAAAGTCAAACTTTGACTTTCTGCGTCAGTTGACTTTGTATTAGATGAACTTGAGGCTTGATCCACTTGAAATGTTGCACTCTTGTGCTTAATTCTTGATGTGGGAGTCCTCTTGATCCTTTGTGGGTGCTTAAGAGGTTAGACAAGTTGAAGATCAAGTCATTCCTTGATTGATCATTTGTCTAAAGGCTCTGAGAGGGTTTGAAACCCTAGTTTGATTGTAGTGAACGCTCAACAATTCCTTGAGGAGATTGATGAGGTAGGATGGTTCTTCCATATTGTGACAATGATGTTCACAATGATAGGAAATCTTAGTGGTCAAAATTTGGGGTATGACAGATGCCTCTATTTAATCTTCTTGGACCCGGATGTGTGAATGACGAAGGTATTCGGGCATTCGGGGTGCAAGAGGATTAAATATCGGAATATCCGAAATTTTGACGGCTATGAATGGCAGCTTGCGCATTCATCTTCTTTTGCTAAGCAATGATGCTTAGAAAAGGTAAACTTCCCCTCGATCCTGGTTTCCTACCAGGGAACTGGTCTAAGTTGCGGAAACAAACTTCCCCTCGATCTTGGTTTCCTACCATGGATCTGGTCTCAGTTTTCGTTGTAAACTTCCCCTCGATCCTGGTTTCCTACCAAGGAACTGGTCTTAGTTTCTTATGTAAACTTCCCCTCGATCCTGGTTTCCTACCAAGGAACTGGTCTCAGTTTCTTTTGTCAATAAACTTTATTGTCAAGGAACGCTATTCGTAGCGATTTTCCTCAAACTTCTCGCCGAATTTTCCTGGGGAGATGCCATTTGACGGAAATTTTTTTGATGTCAGACTTGCTGGGGAACCCATCTGTCTGAGTTGTAGATGTGCACAAACTTCTCTGTTGGAGATGCCATTTGTCGACTCTACTGGGAAAACGAGTCTCTTGAGAGACTGTTTCTTCTTGGGGATATTACATCATACTTTTCTCGGGATCTTCCCGGAGAAATGCCATATGATGGGATCCAATTTTGAGGTGCTGATGACCTTTTCATCAGCGGTTTTTTCCGGAGCGAAACTGACGTGCTACCGACTCTTTGATTAAGAGGCTTTCTCTGGGGATTTTCCTTAATCTGGGAAAGCAAGGGTATCATCTTCAATGGCGAAGAGTGACATCGGTTGAAGGTTCTCTGGTCTTTCAGAGGTTCAAATTATCAAAGTGGTCAAGGACCACCTTCATTCCAGAAATAAACTGGAGGTGAGATCATTCAGACGCAGCGTTTCCTGATGAGGCAAGAATTGACGACTCGATTGAGAGGACTCCTATCACTAAGGGACAAGACCAACTAGAGTGATGGTGATGCAATATGAAATGTAAATGCAAATCAATAATGCATGATGTATGTATGTATATGTTGACAAAACTGATGCGACATACAGACTAATAGATGAACACGACTAGATACTCGGCCATCGTGGGGCGAAGAAGTACCGCTGGTTCAGAATAGCAATTCCACCTTGCTTAGGAGAGATAGTCCCCGTGGGGAATACCGTTGGTCGGGCTTAGGAGATGAGAACTCGGCCGAGGTGTGTCAGATGAAACAAGGTCTCTGACAAAGTTGATCCTTCATTCAGGCGTACTGGCTTTTCAGAAGAAGTACTTTGATTCTGCACTTCGAGGTTCAAACACCTTTGGAGAAGCGATCGAGATTCTTCTGATGTTCAACAGTCAAAAGAAATTGTCGACTTTATTTTAAAAGCATAAAAAGTTTTAACAAGTAAATTCATTTTTGTTTCATTTCAAGAGTCGTTAATCATATTAAAATGTCGTTATGTAAAGCTAAAACAAATGAGAATTACAAACAAAAGCACAATGGCTCAAATTTTCTTGATAGGATGGAAATCAGCCAAACGCGTGATTCCAAAGAGTATATAAAAAGTTAGAAAATGGTAATTTACAGGGAAAAGGGATATGTTGAAACATAACGACCACCATCCTTCTACCAACGTTGACTTCGGGGCATCCTGAGCTTCTGTCGAAGATGACCTTGACTGGAGTTTTCTGACGGATGATGTAATTGCTGCTGCTGAGGGACTTGCCTCTGTTGAACATAGTTACTTGCCATTATCCCTAATTTTTGCCTGGATTGTACTTTGAGATTTCCAATCCACCGGGATGATTTTTTTTCATGTCTCTAATTTTTGCCTGGACCGCCCTTTCGGGTTTTCAATCCATCGAGAGTCTCTCTTTTTTTTTTGGCGAAGTATTTCTTGACTACATCAACATTCGTGGGGTAGGCAAATTCCTCTCCGTCCATGGTTGCAAGTCTCAAGGCGCCGCCTGAGAAAGCTTTAGTGACCACATAGGGGCCGTCGTAATTAGGAGTCCACTTGCCCCGATAGTCAGTGAGAAAAAATTGTATCTTATTGAGCAAAAGGTCTCATTTCCTGAAGATGCAAGGTCGAACCTTTTTGTCGAACGCCTTCTTCATTCTCTGTTGATACAGCTGACTGTGGCATAGTGCCGTGATTTGCTTCTCTTCGATCAAGTTCAGCTCGTCGTGTCGGCTTTGACACCATTCAGTTTCGGTGAGCTTAGCTTCCATCAATACTCGGATTGACGGGATCTCTATTTCTATGGGGAGCACAGCTTCCATGCCATACACTAGAGAGAAAGGGGTAGACCCTGTTGACGTGCGGACAGATGTGCGATAACCGTGAAGAGCAAAGGGTAGCATCTCGTGCCAGTCTTTATAGGTTACAACCATCTTTTGAACGATCTTCTTGATGTTCTTATTGGCCGCTTCTACCGCTCTGCTCATCTTGGGTCGGTAGGGAGAAGAGTTATGGTGTTCGATCTTGAACTCAGCGCACAACTCGTTCATCATCTTGTTGTTCAAGTTGGATCCATTATCAGTAATGATCTCGCTTGGAACACCATAACGGCAGATGAGATTGTTTTTTATAAAGCGGACCACCACTTGTCGGGTTACATTGGCGAATGACGCTGCTTCGACCCACTTGGTGAAGTAATCAATGGCTACTAGGATGAATCAATGTTCGTTTGAAGCCTTAGGCTCAATCAAGCCACTCATGTCGATTCCCCATATCGAGAAAGGCCACGGGGAAGAGAGAACTTTGAGATGCGTTGGCGGTACATGGATTTTGTCAGAGTATATCTGACACTTGTGACACCTCCTCATGTACTTGTAGCAGTCGAATTCCATTGTCAACCAATAGTACCCTGCTCTAAGAATTTTTCTTGCCATTGCATGTCCATTGGCATGAGTGCCAAAGGATCCTTCATGAATTTCTTTCGTCAGCATTTCTGCTTCTGGTCTGTCTACGCATTGGAGCAAGACCATGTCAAAATTTCTCTTATAGAGAGTGTCACCGCTCAGGAAGAAGTTTCCATCCAATCTTCTGAGGGTCTTTCTATCTTTCCTGGATGCCCCAGGTGGGTACTCCAGTTTCTGAAGGAAGCATTTGATATCGTAATACCAAGGTTTGTCGTCTATGACTGCTTCAATCATGAAGATGTAAGCGGGCCTTTCAAGGCGCATTATGTCGATCTTAGGTATGTCATTCCATTGACCTACACCAATCATGGAAGAAATAATGGCTAATGCATCAGCCATGTGATTCTCCTCACGAGGGATGTGATGAAACTCGATTTTGTTGAAGAAAGGTAGCAACCTTCTCGCGTAGTCTTTGTAAGGAATCAATCCTGATTGGTATGTGTTCCAATCTCCTTTAATCTGATTGATAACCAAAGCTGAGTCGCCATATACGTCCAAGTTTTTGATCCTTAAATCAATTGCTTCCTCGAGACCCATAATACAAGCTTCGTATTCGGCCTCGTTGTTCATACACTTGAACGTAAGTCGAGCAGTGAAAGGAATGTGGGTACCCTGAGGGGTAATAATGATTGCCCCAATTCCGTTTCCATAATGATTAACTGCTCCGTCAAAGATAAGTCCCCATTGGGAACCTGGTTCTGGCCCTTCACTGGGTAACGGTTCATCGCAGTCTTTCATCTTTAGATACATGGCATCTTCGTCTGGGAAGTCAAACCCGACTGATTCCTGATCGTCAATCAGTTGATGAGCCAAATGATTGGCTAAAATACTTCCCTTAACGGCTTTTTGAGCGTGGTACTCTATGTCATATTCTGATAACAGCATCTGCCAACGGGCAATCCTTCCCGTAAGAGTAGGTTTTTCGAAAACGTACTTGATTGGATCCATTTCGGAGACCAACCAAGTAGTATGAGGAATCATGTACTGGCGAAGACGTTTGGCTGCCCAAGCCAAAGCACCACAAGTTTTCTCGAGCATCGTGTACCGAGTTTCGCAGTCGGTGAATTTCTTGCTCAAATAGTAAATGGCAGATTCTTTCCTTTTAGTTTCGTCTTGTTGGCCAAGTACACATCCCATTGAGTCCTCTAGGACTGTGAGGTAAATGATCAGTGGCCTCCCTACCACTAGAGGTGATAGAATCAGTGGGTTCAACAGGTATTCCTTGATACTGTCGAAGGCAGTTTGGCAGTTCTCTGTCCAAATGCAGTCCTGATTTTTTTTGAGTAATTTGAAGATTGGCGCGCATGTCGCGGTCATGAGGAATATGAATCTGGAAATGTAATTCAGACGTCCCAGGAATCCTCTGACTTGTTTTTTCAGTTTTTGGAGAAGGCATTTCTTGAATGGCCTTGACCTTGTCAGGATCAACTTCAATTCCTTTCTGGCTGACGATGAACCCTAGTAGTTTCCTTGAACGGACACCGAAGGTGCACTTGTTAGGATTCAAGCGGAGCTTGAATTTTCTTAGACGTTCAAACAATTTTGACAGATGTTCAACATGCCCACTCTCTGTTTTCGATTTTGCAATTATATCATCAACATATACCTCGATTTCTTTGTGTATCATGTCATGAAACAGAGTAGTCATGACCCTTTGATAGGTTTCCCCGGCATTCTTCAAACCGAACGGCATCACCTTGTAACAAAAGGTGCCCCATGGGGTAATGAACGAAGTTTTGTCCATGTCTTTCGGCGCCATTTTGATTTGATTATAGCCCGAGAATCCATCCATGAAGGAGAAGACTTTGAACTTTGTTGTACTGTCTACCAGCATGTCAATGTATGGTAAAGGAAAGTTGTCCTTTGGACTAGCCTTGTTCATATCCCTGTAATCAACACACATTCTGACCTTTCCGTCCTTTTTGGGAACGGGTACGATGTTGGCTAACCATTGAGGATATTCAGACGTAGCAAGGAAACCTGCGTCAATCTGTTTCTGTACTTCCTCCTTGATTTTGATGGCCATGTCTGGATGAGTCCGTCTCAACCTTTGCTTTACGGGCGGACATTCCGACCTTAATGGTAGATGGTGTTCCACGATGCTGGTATCCAACCCTGGCATATCCTGATAGGACCAAGCGAACACATCAGGGAACTCTCTGAGAAGCTTTGTCAAACTCTCTTTGGCAGTTGGACTAAGCAGTGCCCCAATCCTGATTTCTTTTCTCTCTTGCTCTGAATCCAAGTTGACTATTTCTAGCAACTCTTTGTGAGGTTCAATGGACCTTTCCTCTTGTCTGAGTAGTCGGGAGATCTCTTCTGGAATCTTGTCGTCATTTTCTTCTTCAGCCTCGAATACCGAGAATTCAAAGTTGGGAGAAGGCGTCGGATCGTATGTTTCAACGGGGTGTAAAACAAGCAATCTGCATGACGTGATGATTTGTGTTTAGAAGAGATAGAGAGAATGCAAGAGTGTGTGCAGTGTTTTATTTTACAGCTTGTTTTTATTATTTATTTTTTAGGATTACCATTTTCTGAAAAAGCGAAAAGAGAAAATAGCAATTAATGCAGAAATTACAGAACGACGTTTTTTATTTATGAACAAGTCGACTCTTGAAACTACAGCCCTATAAAACAAAACTCTGTCGCTTTGGGCCAAGCGAAGAGGGAAATTTACAGAAAGCGAGCCCTATCAAAACATCCATTCCACCTGGGCAGGGTGAAATGTTAAAAGACGACAATTACTTTGACTGACGGACGACCTTCGAAACCTCGACGGCAACCCATTGGCGACGAACTCCTCGGTGAATCACAAAGTCTGGCACCTTCCTTGATTTGTCTTCAGAAATGACGCTGATTTCTGGTGGAGTAGGATCATTGGAATCTATCTCCCAGGCAGAGTTGTGGTAGGAGGATTCCTCTGTTACATTATGCAGAGTAGTTGTGCTCTCAGCTGTATCTCCCCATCCAGTTGGCTGGATATCTTCGAGCCTGATACGAGAGCTTTCGGGAGCAGTGTACTTGACCATAAAGTCGTATTTTCCACTTGGTTCTCCCAGAGTGTCCCAAACTTCTTTGGAACTGGAGGAGTCATCCCTCTCGATGACGTTGACCTCAGGAAAAGCGTAGTTGATGAATTCTAGTCCTGCAAACGTTGCGAATTCATCTTCATGTTGAGTAGCTTCAGGATAACCCGAGTGTTGATCCCATGACATGGTGGGGACACAGGTATTCTGTTCAACGATGCTCAGCTGATTTTCATCATTCGGCTGACTCTCTTGCCCCAAGTTTCCTGGGTAGGGCTGCCACATTGGCAGACCATCCATTGGGCCATAGTAGTTGTAGTCAAATTGGTCTTTCATTAGAGTGTCTTTCTCTAATGAGTTTGGTGGAGCACGACATCCTTCCGGATCACAATCTCCATAGATCATTTCGACGTCTGATCTGGGTATAAATCTCGAACTTTGTGTAGGAAAGCAAAAAGGAGTTTGCGTTTTGTCCTGAGATATATAACCGTCCTTGTTAAGATAGGACTTCCATTCTTCCTCTGTGTCGGAGGAATCTTCCTCGTTGATAGCATGAACTGTCTGAGGCACTGGGTGAAGGAAACCTCCACTGTGGAAGAATTTTTGAAGGGGATGAAGGCTTTCATCGTTGGCAGCTGTCTGGGTACAGGTTACAGAAAAACCAAGACCCTTCTTTGTTTTAGTGTCAGTAGGAATGACAAGCGGTCCCCATCCTGTTGTATCGATATTCTTGACCGCTTTGATAGCATCCTTGTATGAGGAAATTGATGTTCCTCCTTCAGATTGATCGTCCTTGCTCACCGACAGTGCTTGGAACTGCGTTCCAATAACCTCCTCGGGTTCTACACTAGCAGATGATGACAAATTGCTTACAAGCAAGGCTTGTTCTCCGCAGACTGTGACAAGTTAATCGTTTTTGACGAACATTAGCTTTTGGTGGAGGGTCGAAGTAACCGCTCCAGCCCGATGTATCCAAGGTCTTCCTAATAAACAACTGTACGTCGCCCAGATGTCCATGACTTGGAAAATGGCTTGGAAAGTATGAGGACCAATAGTTATGGGAAGATCAACTTCGCCGATAACCGCTTTTCTGGATCCGTCGAACGCTTTGACGACGACTTCGCTGATTCTCGTCGGAGGTCATTTGAATGATAATTGCATCAAAGTGGACTTCGGCATAACCTTCAGGGCTGACCCTGTGTCTACCAGTACGCTGGCTAAAGCATCCTCCTGGCAGTTAACTGTGATATTGAGCGCCATGTTATGACGACGACCCTCTTCAGGTAATTCCTCATCACTAAATCCCAAATTGTTGCAGGAAGCGATGTTAGAGACAATGCTATCAAACTGTCTGATTGTTAAATCCTGTTCCACAAAGGCTTGCTCCAAGACTTTCTGTAGAGCTTCCCTATGGGCTTCTGAACTGAGTAACAGTGATAATACCGAGATCTTTGAAGGAGTTTGTAACAGTTGATCGACAATGTTGTATTCACTCCTTTGGATGAGCTTCAGCATCTCATCATCATTTTTCGAAAGGTCGGGATTACTGGACTGACCGACCGGTAGATCGGGAGTTTCTGCCTGAAGTTCCTTTTCTTTGTTAGACTCTCCAACTCCTCTGTTGAAGATTCTACCACTCCGTGTTACTCGACTGATGTCTACAATATTCACGGCGGAGGGTAATGGAATTTCCTTTCCATTTTCAATGGTTGTTTCACCGTATTTGTAAGGGATAGCCTTAGTTGATTCATACGGTAATGGTCCCGGTAGATAGATGACTACAGGAGCCTTCTTATTTTTCTGACCATCGTAAGTAATCTCGATCTGTTCCCGATTGGGAACTTTAGATTCATCAAGTAGAGGGATGATGGAACAAACGTCCCTGGTCCTATGATGACCAGAGATTGTGACAACATCCTCAATTTGATCGGCGAGGTAGTTCGGCGTCCAGTTGATGGGTCCAGAACCCGGATATGGACGAATTTCTCCACGATCCACCTGACCCTGAAGAGCTACTCTCACAAGGTAACACCCTTGGTTACTTTCCGAACAGACGCTACAACGATCATAATTGTGTGGTGGCACCTGGCCACGCCCACTTTGAATACAATGTAACCTTACTAGGTTAGCTTCCATTGATCGAACATCCTGACTCTGACGCCGAGTAGGATTCCCGTTACTGATACTAATTTACTGAGTATCTTCATCCATATAGATTGGCATCCACCAGTGATTTAACAAGTACTGAAGTGCCTCCTGGACAAGGGTACAACCTCGATCGTTTTCGTAACCCGCCTTACAGCTGTGATAATTATGTGATACCAGGAATCCGAGTCGGACCTGTTCAGCATGTAACTCTACCAGGTTGGTATTCATCACGTGAATATCAAAGATCTGAACCATGTTGATTTGATAAAAGTTCCTATCCTGGTAGTCTTGGATCCATCCAAGATCCATCTGACGCTGGAGGGCCTCTTGTATGAAAGAGTATCCCGGTTTGTTTACCGAGCAAGTCAGACAAGAACTGTAATCGTGCCGCGGCAGATTATGATACTGGCTTTGCCTTGAGTGCATTGCCACCAAGTTGACATTCATTGTACGGATATCGTGGTTCTGAATGATGTTAGAATTCATGTAGACCATGTTAACTCCACGAACTCGGTGCTCTTGGATCCATCCGAGATCCATTTGTTCCTGTAGAGCTGATTGCACCACAGAACATCCCTGGTTGTCTTTAGAGCAGATATCACACTGGTGATAGTTATGAGGTGGCACATGGCCATATCCACTCTGTCTACAATGCATCTTGACGAAGTTGGTTTTCAACAAGAGTACATCATGAGTTTGATAGGCGTTGTTAGTCTCTTCTTCTATCAAATTGACTGCAGCCTTCTTGTGCTGAGGCAGCGGGTTCGTGAGAACATTAGGATTTGTATCCTTGAAGGATAATACCCCGCTCCTAACAAGCTTTTGCACGTCGAACTTGAAATTGAGACAACTCTCTATGTTATGCCCTGACCCTCCTTGATGGTAAGGGAATGTCTGATCTGCTTTGAACCAGAAAGGTGGATTTTCCGGTACTGTAAGAGGGAACTTAGTCTGAATGTGCCCATTGGCTAGCAGTAATGGAAACAACTCTGCGTACGTTACGGGTATAGGATCAAATCCTGGTGGCCGTGTTGTACAGTTGTTATTGTATGGAGGACGAGCCTGTTGAAGAGGCTGTTGTGTCCTTTGCTGATAAGGTTGGCTCTGCGCAACCTAAGGTTGATACATAGGCGCGGAGTTAATAGCAGGAGTTACAGCTGCTACTGGTTGATAATGCCGCCTTTGCTTTCCGAGAGAGATATTCCCAATATCTTGCTCTTTTTTCTTAGGGAGAGCCCTACCATATTTTTAGTACCGCTCGTCGATCCAGTGTCTTTTACCAAACGTCCTTCTCGGACGGCTTCCTCAAGACGTACACCCATGCCTACCATCTCGGTGAAATCACTGGGCGCACTGGCAACCATTCGGTCATAGTAAAATGAGCTTAAGGTATTTAAGAAGATCTTTGTCATCTCTTTTTCCTCAAGAGGTGGAAAAATTTGAGCGGCAATTTCACGCCACCTTTGAGCATACTCCTTAAAGGTTTCCTTGTCCTTTTGCGACATTGATCTGAGTTGATCTCTGCCGGGCGCCATGTCCAAATTGTATTTGTATTTTTGGACGAAGGCAGTGCCAAGATCTCTGAAAGTGCTGATCGTGGCACGGTTTAAACCCATGTACCATTTTAATGCGGCACCGGTTAAACTATCCTGAAAGTAGTGAATCAGTAGGTCCTGATTCTCCGTCTGAGCTGACATCCGCCGAGCGTACATCACCAGATGGCTTTGAGGGCAAGAGTCACCCTTGTATTTTTCAAAGACGGGCACTTGAAATTTGTGCGGGACTTTCACATTGGGGACCAAGAAGAGATCTGCGACGTCTTTTCCAAATAGATCATGACCACTAATGGCTTGCAGTTCTTTCTGCATTTCCAAGAACTGCTCCTGGAATTCATCCATTCTGTCAAATAAAGTTTCCTTTTTACCAACAGGTATTGGCGGAATCTGTCCTTCCGGGATAGTGTGCACCACAGGGGGTGGTACCGTGACTACGACAGTGAATCTTGGCGTTTCCCGAAGTTTGTAACCTTCAGGAGTCCTCAGTATGCCCCTGGCATCTTCGCTTTCCCGAAGTTTGTAACCTTCAGGCCCAGCGGCTTTTGTTGCGATTCCCTGATCTCCAACGATCGGCGGAACATATCCTTCCGGGATATAGTTAATAGGCATGCCCCAGGGACGATCTTTCGGCATTTGATACCTAGGATCGGACTTTTCCACTATGGGCGTTGAGGTGATCTCTGAGATCACAGTTCTTTGTAGCTGAGCTTCTGCCATGGCTTGCATGTCATTATGAAGCTTTCTCATATCCTCTCTCAGAGCGTCGATCTCTTCTTTCAACTCTCTGTTTTCTTCCTCAAGATCATCCATATTTTTCTGACGATTGGCCCGAGTATTATACGAATGAGACAGTTTGACTCTAGAACCGAGACACAAACGTGAGATTCGTAGAGAAGAAGAATACGTTACGTGAGAATGATGAATGCAATGATTATATTAATTGTTTTTTTTAATCAAAATAAACTTCGACAACTAGATTGCAAATATCAAACAGTGGGGAAACCCATTTTTATTGAATTCCAAAGGATTACAGAAATGGAAATACAATAGATTACAAGGTGCAGAAACAGAAACCTAAGCTAATGGGTCCTGAGTCCTCTCTGAAGAGAAATCGGGTGCTGACTCTGGTACTTTCCTTTTCTTTGACCGGGGCTCTTGTGTTGTTGTCGAGTTATCATTCCTTTGCCAGGTGAAAGGAGTGAGCAAATTCCTTTGGTCATCTTGATTCTCTACAGCATGTTGCTCCAAAATTTCAATTAGAGCATCTTTTTCTTTCAGTAGTTGCTGTATTTTGATGCACTCTATGTTAAGGGTGCGGTACTTGTTCTTCCAAGACCTTCTCACCTTTTGAACTTTGTTGAGAGTAACCTGAAGCTTTTCAGTTTCCGTCATGAAGTACATGACAGATTCCCTCAGCGGAAGAATTCTGTAACGAGGATAAGGCATTTTTAGCTTGAGAGCTCTAGTTTGTACCCAATGGAGATAAGGCTCCACCGAGACACAGTCCAGTTTTCCTAGAGACTCTCGTCCTTTCTTATGAACGTGTTTCCAAGCGTGCACTATTTCCATCTTTAGTGCTCTGTCGTTTTCTTCTTCCTTGAAGAAAAGACCTTCCAGATGAACACCCCGTGGGACGTGTCTCATCGGGTATCCAAATTGACGATGAACGAGAACTGGATGGTAGTTGATTCCTCCTTTAGCTCCTATGAGCGGTACGTTGGGGAAGTTTCCAAAACGATCAATGATCCTGATCCCGTCATAGATCCTATTACACCAATCTACATCAGAGTTGGTGAGGGACATGATCTTCTGCGACCAACGTAAGACACTCTTACAATCCCAAAAAGCAGCAGACTTGGGCAAGTGCGAGATAAACCATTTGTAAAGCAAAGGTACACAACATGTGATCATTCCTCCGTTGTACACATTTCCTAAGTGTACAGAATGATACGCATCTGCGAGCAGAGTCGGCACATGATTTCCAATGAGAAAAACCTTAATGGCGTTGATGTCTACAAAGTTATTGATGTTGGGAAACAAGAACAACCCGTAAGTGAGTAAAACAACGATGCTTTCAAAAGCAGTCACGTTCCCTATACTAGCAAAATATAGGGCTTTCTTTGTCAAGAACTGGGCTGGCAAACCTTGATGCCACCCTTAGTGGTCAGGTGGGTTTTGACTTCAGACCCGTCCAAATAAATTGCTCTTGCAATGGTCTGATCCTTTGGAATTTCTTCCAATCCAGAAAAAGGAGCTCGATCAGTAATGTGTAGATCAGTCAGATGAGAATACTCCTCCAGCGTTGGTGCGAGCTGGTAATCCGGGAATGTGAAACAGTGATAAACCGGATCGTAAAACTGGACGAGCGCATCCATGATTCCCTCAATCACATGGACTCTTAACAGTGGTAGCAAACCTCTGTGCTTGGCTTTGAAAGCCTCAGGGTTAATGATCATCCTTGCTAATCCTCTCAAATCCTCTAGTTTTGGAACCTTGAAGGTGTACCTATGGGTTCTCTTTCTACCAAAATCCATGAGCGCAATCCTTTTCTCTGATATTTGCAATCACAGTCTTAGTTTATTTTGAAAAAACAGAGAGACTAGAAGAGAAGATTTTTTTGAATGTTTTAATGTTTTTTAAATGAATGCATGAATGCAGCACACAAAAACATAGAGAAAACATGGGGTCAAAGGGTCGTTGTCATGAAGTCAAGGCTCTACCCATCCCCAAAGGTTTATACTAAGGTGATTTTTGTACCTGTACTCATTATCATCAGCTCCTCCCAGGAAAGCAAAACAACAAGCGGATCGCCAGCGAGTTGTAGAGCAATCTTAGAGTAAGTGCCATTCACCGAGAATAGATCACCAGCCTCAAATGAAGGTAGTATCGTGTAACAACTATTCCCGATAGTTTCCGCACTACAAAAGGGTTTGGCTCCTCAGCTTCTCAGACATCACAATCGGCCCATTGTCTAGGTGAGAGAATGGGTTGCATTGGTCAGCCTTCACTGAGGTTGATGGTCGACCTCGTCGCCATCACTTATCTTAAGTGTATACTCAATCTTTCCACATGCGGCATCACACGCATTCCCATTAGCAGAAAAATAAACATGTATAGCAATTAGGAAAAGCAGTATATATATTTGTCTTAAACATCCTAGACCTTTAAAGCTATGAATCCTAAGTTCCTGACAGAAATGGGTTCTCTGGCGGAAGCCGCAATATGTGGTTTCATACGAGAGAAAAGAAAAAAGGTTAGAAATGCCCCACGGTGGGCGCCATTTTTCTGTAGCGAGCGATTTTGGACGCAGTTGCGAAGCACAATCGCTCTTGGAACTACAGGTCGATTCATTTTTTATCCTATTAAAGCTGATGAAGGAAGGGAAATAGATGTCTCCAATTAACCCTGCTTGCATACTGAGTTTAAACAAAGGTCTGTTAGGTTACGAATGCTATCAATGTGGGGGGGCCTTTGTATTGGTTATTTGTATTTTCACCAATACTGATTTCTCTATGGGATCTTGTTAGGATACTGCTTCAGATTATGATATATGGGATTTTGGGTTTTTTGTTGATTGCGCTCGCTAAGATTTTTCTTTCAATCTTATGCCTACGTATTCCCGTTTACCGAAACAGGGAAATCAGAGTGTTCGTAGTTCCTCCTATTCTAAGAAAGGAAATGGGTGTTTTTGGTGTCTTGTTCAAAGCCCAAGACGTGAAGCGAAAGGTGGTTTGTATCTTGTTCAAAGCCCAAGATATGAAGCTGAAGGGTCTATTTGTATCTTGTTCGAAGCCCAAGATATGAAGCTAAAAGGTTTTGATTTTTAGAGAGAACTTGTCATCTCTAAAGGGGGTCTGTTTGTCACAACTGTTGGGTGACTGACTGTAAAGGAGGATTACTTTAACCGGGATACGCGGATCCTAGCAATGCCATAATTTCCTTTAATGGGGGTTTTAACCTGAAGGAGAAGACTTTAACTCAGTGTAGAGCAATGCCATATTTCCTTAGGAATTTCTCATGCTAAAAGAGGGACAGTGGAATGGATGTAGATAATCCAGAGGCTTGCCGCTTACAGCGATTAGATGGAAGGAGTTGTTGATGTTTGTGTACTGTGAACGAGGCACAATTTTGATGCTAAAAGGTTGATTGGATCAACCAGTGGTTTTCTTATATAAAGCCTAAGAGGAGGCTAGTGGCCCAACAAGAGGGTGTTTTATGTGTCTCGTGCGAAGCCCGAGAGAGAGACTAAAAGGGTTGACTCAACAGGAGAATCTTTTATACTCAACAAGAGAGTGTTTTTGTATCTCGTACGAAGCCCGAGATGGAGGCTAAAATTTGTTTGGCTCAATAAGAACCTTTTTGTATCTCGTATAAAGCCCGAGTTGGAGGCGAAAGGGGTGATTGACTCAACAAGGGAGTCTCTTATGTGTCTCATACAAAGCCCGAGAGAGAGGCTAAACATTGTTTGACTCTGCTGGGGAGAATCATTGTACAAAGCCCAAGAGGAGGCTGTGGTGACTGTTTCAGTTGAGTGACAGGTCCAGTATACTGATTTTGAAAGAGAAAATCAGTTCTTATATGAGCAACACTGTACTCAAGGATTTGATTCAAGGATCCGGATTATTCCTGTTCTTCAAGGAAGCGAGAAATCCGAAGGGTATTGAGACTGTCCGAGTCTACGGGTTTTCTTCCTATTTAACGAAGGGGTCACTTGAGAATGTCTTTGAGACTCAAGGAGATTAGACTGTCCAAGTCTAGAGTTTCATCTTTTGTACTATGCTTTGAGAAACAGTAGTAGACTCTTTGAAAGGACTGTTCTATGAAGATGACTAGGTTCTGTTCCTATACCTTTAGGAGGTCGTCGGGACAATTTGTACGAAGCCCAAGAGGAGGCTGGAAACTTTTAAGAAGCCGACGGGTCCTTGTACGAAGCCTAAGAGGAGGCTATCATTCCCAGAGGAAGAGATCATTATACGAAGCCTAAGAGGAGGTTGTGAATACTTCTAAGAAGCCGACGGGTCCTTATAGTAAGCCCAAGAGGAGGCGGGGGTTGCTTTTAGGAAGCCTGTGGGTCCTTGTACGATGCCCAAGAGGAGGCCGATGCTTTTAAGAAGCCCGTGGGTCCCCAAACCCCGAAAAATTCATGACAGGCTATTCACGAGGAATAGATCAAGCCAGGAAAGTTCGAGAATTTGGAAGAAACTCAAAGATGCCATTCACGGAGAATACATTCATCTCTGGGAGTAGAGTTTCTTGACAATTCCTAATGAGGACAGCCGAAGAGAAGACTGTATCTGGTGATCCTATTGGGGATATAGTTGTCTATTTCTACGAATAAACGAAATGGCATCACCTAGTTCTAGACGTAGTTGTCGGGGAAACTCGAAATATCTATACTATTATTGCACAGTTGATATGAGTTTATGAAAGAAGACTTACAGTGAAACAGCCCCACAATACAGTTATATGTATATGAAAGCGGTAAATGAAAGCAATAACCACTTACTCGGTTGTAGAGCTTCCATGCTGTTTGGTTAGTTGTTCAACAAAGAAAAATTGAAAACAACAGTATATTCAAAATCAAAGGAGAAGGTGCTTTGAAAAAGAAAGATTTGGGGCTTACAGCTCAAGGAGAGGCCCAGGGTTTTATTAGTGAGCGCACTGTTTGAATTTGTACAGAGGGACTTATACAAGTGATTGTAGCCCAAAAAAGGTTTTCTGTACAAAGGGATGGGTCTTACACTCTCTCAAGAGGCCCAAAAAGTTTAAAGAAAAAGAGTGGGGCTTATAACACGAGGGTAGGCCCAAAGTTTGTTTTTGAAATGGCGATCGCGTCGAGATTTTCTTTTAACGCGAAGGGGCTTATACAATATCTGAGGCCCAAAATGTTTTGGTTAAAAGGGGATTGGGTCTTACACTCTATTAGAGGCCCAAATGAGTTTTAAGTGGAGAAATTGGTCTTACTACTCGAGGGTAGGCCCAGGTTTGTTTTGAAAAGACGACGGCCGCGTCGCTTGTTTTTGACGGTATCGAGACTTATACAATATACTGAGGCCCAAAAATGATTTGGTCAAAAAAAGGATTGGGTCTTACACTCTATTAGAGGCCCAAAAATTTTGAATGGGTCTTATAGCTCAAGGAGAGGCCCAGATGGTTTGATTTGAAACTGGCGACGATCGCGTCGTTTATTTGAAAATGTACAGAGGGACTTATACAACGAATGAGGCCCAAAAATTTTTTGTACAAAAGGGGTTGGGTCTTACACTCTAATAGAGGCCCATGAGTGTTTGAAAAAGTTTGATGAGGGTTGAATTAATCAAAAACCCTAATTTCATTTTTGGGTTAAATAGTGTTTACCCCCCTGCCATATAGGCGTGTTTTGGTTTACCCCCCCTGAAGATTTTTTTTTGTGATTTCCCCCTTGTAAAATCAAGATTCTGTTTGCAGAACCCCCTATATCTAATTGTTTTGCAACAGGATTCAGTCAGCAGCCACGTGTGCAGATTCTCCATGCCCAGTCAGCCAAACAAGATATAGGGGGTTCTGCATCCGGAATCTTTGTTTTACAAGGGGGGAATCACAAAAAAAAATCTTCAGGGGGGGTAAACCAAAACACGCCTATATGGCAGGGGGGTAAACACTATTTAACCCTTCATTTTTTAAAGGGCATTTTTCAAAGAAAAATCAAATAAAAAAATGATAAAAAATATCAAATAAAATCATTAATCATGTTATAAACAGTGATTAAGGTTTATGAAAAAGTATTTTATCCACATGAATATTTAAAATCATTTTGGTTTTAAAAATCAAGAAAAAGAAATCATTTTAAAAGCATTTAAAACAATTTAAAACACTATTTTTGAATATATTAAAAATATAAAAAATAATAATATTTTTTGTGATTTTTTGGTGGATTAAAATATTATGGAGTATGAATAAGAAGTGTGTAAAACAGATTTTGAAAATGATGATTTTTGCTATGTGAAAGAATTGGTTGAGTTTTGAAGATAAACTAAGAAAAAGAGGAATGTGATGTCACAACATCACTCATGAGACATCACTCATGAGTTTTGAATATAAGAGAAAAGGGACGATGTCACAACATCACATTCGACATCAGACAAAAACCAGAATTTCACCTTGATTTTCAACATCTTTTTATCAAACTTCAAACATTCATAACTCTCTCAATTTTTAACGGAATTAAGATCCGGAAGAGCCTATCTTGACCAATTTTTTGCAAGGAATCCAATGGTATCACTCATTCATACTGAAACTTAATGTACAGCGCACACAAGGCAAAAAACCAGATCTGCACCTTAAGTTTAAACATCTTTGCTTATCAAATTTTCAAACATTCATAACTCTCTCAATTTTTAACGAAACTGAAATCCGTAAGAACCTATCTTGACCAATTTTTCGCAAGGAATCCAATGGTATTACTCATACATACTGAAACTTAATGTACAACACACACAAGGAAAAAAACCAGATCTGCACCTTAAGTTTAAAACAACATAAACTCCACATATAAACATGTTAAAGTGCAAACAGTAGGAGGATCATAACATACACATCAAATACTACATTTTTACTTCATGAATTGTTCAATATGATGCATGTATGTGTACATCAAAGGAAAGCATGATTCAAAGAATTCAAGTTATGAATTTTACCTCTTTTTTTGGAGATTTTGTGCAACCTACCAAGTGTTTTGTTCCAGAAATGATTTGATGCTTTGGACACCCTCAAATGACCTCTTAGAAGCTTTTAGGATGGTTGGAATCAGCTGGTACCTGCAAAAACACAAACTGTCCCTTTCTTGCAAAAGGGGTTAAAAGTGACCAAAATAGCAACTCCCTCAAATGGTGTTCCAGATGTTGGGAACCATTTGGGATAGTTCAAGGATGATATTTGGAGTGTGTTTGAGGTTTTATCTGGTTTGGAAAGTGACTGAATCAAGACATGGCTTGAAAAATGCAAAAAAGTCCAATTTTGAGGTTTTGAGAGGTGGCTTTGTGATTTTGTGATTACATGTCACTTGTGATAGTTTGCACAGCTTACATATGATATATATGAGGTGTGTGTGTGATTAGTTTGAGTGGAATTGCTCTCTAACTCAAAAACTCAGAATTACTTGCTTTGGAAGGCAAATTTGAGGTGAAAGAAGAGATTTTGAGGAAAGCATCTGTTTGATGGCTTTGGTGTACTCAAACTGAACACAAATGAGCTCTATTTATAGTAGAGCAAGTTTGTTTTCACAACAATAGTGAATGGTGGCTGCAGCAGAGGTTTGGCCAATGTTGGCCAATGAAAATCCAAGTCTCCTCTAGCCATTGACTAGAGGTTAGAGCACAGAGCTTTGGTTCCCTACTTCTTGGAGGAATCTTGACTGAATTCAGTTGCAAATGTGTCAGTCCATGCCACCTTGGTGCTTCCATTGAATGCTCCAATCCAAAATTGGAGTCTTGTCCCTTTTTTAAGGATTTTTAGGAATAGCATGCTACTTCTTGTTCCAAGGACTTTGGAGGCTTGACTCAGTGATTGTCCCCTTTAGATTTGATCCTCAGATGTGTCCAAAGTGATGACACGGCTTGGAAATTCGTGTGGCACAAGAAATGTGCAAATCTGTCCTGAAACATGTCTTAAAAATCAGCTGCAGCAAGCCTTGTTGTAAAATCCATAACTTCTTTCTCAAGAAGGATGAATGGCTGTTCCAGGACTCTATGGAAAGCTGAGATGACATACTTTAACTTTTATGTTTGACTTTGGTCTTGGTTCAGCTTGTAAAGTCATCAAAAATGGTCTTGAACTTGTGTAGTCAAATCTGTCCTAAAAGCTGTCATGAAAATTCTGCTTTATCAATGCTTTTTGCAAAAATCATATCTCCCTGCTCGAGTATGCTACAAGGACGTTCTAGGACTTTCTGGAAAGCTGAGATGATGTACTTCAACTTTGATGTTAAAGGTTTGGCTTGAATCAACTTGGATCATGGAGAAAAACATCCTTGAAGTTGGGACATTCTTGCTGGAAAAATATTAGCGATGTCATATATGCAATGTCAGAACATCAGACATTGAACATTAATAATTCCAAACTTTAATCACTTATATCTTTCAATCCTTATGATATTTTGAGTTGATTCATTCTACAATATTGAAGTATCAAATACCCTCTTTAAAAGTATCCCTTACGCAAAACCAATGGATGCTTGGGTCAATAGTTACAACCTTGAAAAGTTGTGCACTTGAACATGATATTAACTTAGAAAAAATGTCTAAGTTTCCTTCAATTTGATCAATTTTGCAATTTTGCATGATTTCTTGATTTAAATTTGATCAAATTAAATCATCCATCATATTTTCTTGAGTAATGGCTTGTGAAGCTCAAAGTTGACCAAAAGTCAAACTTTGACTTTCTGCGTCAGTTGACTTTGTATTAGATGAACTTGAGGCTTGATCCACTTGAAATGTTGCACTCTTGTGCTTAATTCTTGATGTGGGAGTCCTCTTGATCCTTTGTGGGTGCTTAAGAGGTTAGACAAGTTGAAGATCAAGTCATTCCTTGATCGATCATTTGTCTAAAGGCTCTGAGAGGGTTTGAAACCCTAGTTTGATTGTAGTGAACGCTCAACAATTCCTTGAGGAGATTGATGAGGTATGATGGTTCTTCCATATTGTGATAATGATTTTCACAATGATGAGAAATCTTAGTGGTCAAAATTTGGGGTATGACAATAATCATACACATGTATAAGATAATCGAGTTTCGCATCCTTACCCGATTAATCGTGTTTGAAAAGTCGGTTGGATCGTTTTCTTACTCTCCAAGTTTTTCTCCTTTTTCTTCTTTTCTTTCTCTTTTCCTTCTTCTCTTTTTCTTTCTCTCTATTTTTCTCTCTATTTCTATTTTTATGAAAAACAAAATATCTAACCAAGCCAAAAGACCAAAATACCCCTACACTCAAATATCTCGCAAACGCTCCCAAAACGCGATAAAACATAATCACGATGAAAAATAATATATTGTCATATAAAAGTCAAGAATAAAATAATATAATAATAAAAATAATTAAATCGACTCGATTAAATAAATCTAACCAAAAACTGGGGAGTTACATGTAACATACCACTACGGTTGTTTACAACAACCGTAGTAAAAAATTGAGGCCAGGTTTTCGATTCCAAGCACCTGGAATTTTTTTCTTCAGATTTCAACACATTTCGCCAAGGTTCTAGAAACTAACCAAAGTGAAAGACATAGCACACAACATATCACCACGATGCTTAATTACAAACGTGGTGATATGTTTATTTGAATTTATTATAACTTATGTGGAATGCTTATTTCACCAACTGTTCACTAAACATATAACTTTTCAATCTGATTTAAAAAATTATAATATGAGATATGAAGTTATATTAGAAGAATAAGTACATTAATCAATGTAATACAAATTTTATGAAGCTCATAATTCGCATTTTGCTCGTTAATGGTTAGATCTTGTTTCAATGCTTCAGGTTCTTCATTAACAACAACATACACCATATATAAACAAAAACAAAATCACCAACAACATACAATTTTTTATCGACAACAACATACTTTAAACAACATATAACATATATCAACAAAAACAAAATCAACAACAACATAAAATATGGAAATGTCTCCCGTACCTGATATGTGATAACATGCATGTACTTTTCACGACGGTTGCTATTATAGATCGTGGTGAAATATATTTTAATTTTAAAATAAATATTATGATTATAAGTGATACGCTCATTTTGTATAAAAAAAAAAAAAAATTGGTGCTAAGATTCGAAGCCTTTATGGCTTAACATATCAATATAATTACTAACATAAACCATAGTAAAATGTCTTACTAATAAAAAGAAAATGACCGAGGTAATACGTTTGTGTTTTTTAGTAGTGGTTACTCATTGTTTGAAGGACCAATTATTCACCAAACTTAGTATAACTTTCACTCCATTTTTTTCCCTTTAATTTAACTTGTCACGTCATAATCTCTAAAAACAAATTCTAAACTAATTATTTTAAATAGAGATTAATTGCTATGCACTGACAGTGTAAAAACTGTCAATTCATCACCATCATCGGTTTGGATGACTTTATAAATTTTTAAAATAAAAGTCAAACCACTTCTAACATCCAACGGCTATGATTCGCTGACAGTGTAAAATTTCTTTACACTGTCAGTGCATTTCAATTAAATCCTTTTAAATAATATTTTACAATTTCAAATGTATTTGTTAATTCGCAAAAATGAGGAACTATTTTTAATGCGAGCTTCAAATTTTGAAAACCAATTTATTTATTCAATTGTTGGGGAAGATGGAATAGACAAAATGTTTTTTATTTTGTTGCAGAGTTTTAAATTATCTTAATATTTGGTATTTTTAAAAAAATTGTGGATCCCACTCGTATTTAAGTGCACCTATTTAATTGATAAATTTTTTGTTTATGTTTGATTCGGTATCTATAAATTCATAATATAATTAATAATGGTCTAATGTCAAAGACTTGAACTCCACACTTGAATTATGAACCATTCACTCGTTTATTAACAAAAAACAAACACTAGACGTTAACAGGATAGTAATTTCATTCTATTCACGTGTAAACATATGATGTTTTTTTTCAAAACGTTAACGAATGGATTACGAAACTTGAATATTTTCCCTATCTCGAATAACCGTCTGGTTGTAGATTTTTTCCACACACTAATTTAGCAGAAAGTTCTGAAAAGGAAATATTTTGATAGCGTGTAAAAGAGATTATAACAGTTACTATATTAAAAATATGGTGGAGAACAATGACATTTAATTTATAATTTTGAAGATAAAATGATATATGAATAATTTTTTTTACTGTTTGTTATATGTGTAAAACAGTCAAGTCAACCTCTAAAATTTCCATCTAATACAAAAAGAAATGGATTCAAACCGTACTACATATCGTATGGCCCAACATTGTCGGGCTATATTGGCTGCATATGGAAACAGGTTTGCTATTTTGACACTCATTCCTACATCTACACCGTATTTTCGAACTGTACGGACGATACTATTCACCCGTCCGCACTGTACGGACAGACACTGTTCATGTACGGATGACACTGTTCATTGTACGGACGGGTGCTGTTCATGTACGAACGACACTGTTCACCGTCCGTACATACGGTGTAGGGTGTAAACTGAGTGTCAAAATATCATTTTTGATATGGAAATTGAGTTGCATGTTTTTGTCGTAAGAGCATGTGAGAAAATTTGGAAAGAGCTACAAACCCTGTTTAACATCTTGAACTGTGCTCATCTCAATTATAGTGGTTCTTTTCGTCTGATCTATTGACCATTATGTCGGCAATGTAATTCTCTAGATTGTGGTTGATTTGATCAGCGAAAACATCATTCATTATTTTTTGATAGGTAACTCCAACATTTTTAAAACTAAAATGCAATACTTCATAATAATAGTTAGTTTGGTTGGTCATGAACGTTGTTTTGAGTGCGTCGTTGAGATTTATCTTTATCTGATTATATCTGGAGTATGTTTCCATGAAATTGAGTATTCGGTAACTCACTGATCCATCAATTAGCATGTCGATGTTTGGTACTGGGTAGGGGTCTTTAGGGTATGCTTGAATTAGATCAATGAAGTCAACACACATGTACCATTTATCAGAAGATTTATTCTATGTTACCATGTGTTCCGGAATGGGCCAACGCCAGCCCAACCGTCGGGCAGACCCAGCCCAATACCGGTACGGCCTAATATGGCCCATAAATAGCCAACGTCGAGCACATCCCTGTCAGTGCCGAGCACCCTCATGTCATCCCCTCGTCGACCACGTATTAGGCAATGTTGTTGAGCAGAAACTTGGGGTCGAGGAGAACACCTCTCTCCTCAACCTCCACGTACCCCTCCCTGTGAGGACACGTCGTCTTGTAACCTCCCACCTCCGGAAGAATCAATCTGCGCACCTTCCGGAGATCTCGGGACCGTTACCCCAGGGCGAAGACCACGTGCTGGTCTTCCTTACGCCACGTAAGCCCTGGCAGTCACCTGGATTGGGCCTGGCAGTCAGGAGACCGTTGGCCCCGCGCTGGGGGCACTCTATAAATACCCTCTCACTTGAGAGGGTTAATTTACGTTCATTTTCTTACTCTTACACCTATATTCTGTACTTGTTACTCCCGTTTCCTGACTTTGGCATCGGAGTACCTTGCAGGTACAACCCCTCCCCCCCGCCCCCCGTTGTTCCATCACTACCGGAGTTGAAGATCTCACGGCGTTGTTGGCCACTGTCATATTTTCTGGTCCAGGTACGATCAGTGGCACCGTCTGTGGGAAATAACTGCTTCCCCATTTTTCCTTCATCGTTAAACCAAAGCAATCTCTCCGTTCATAACTAACATGGCCAGCACCCAACCTGGGAACAAAGCTCCGGACACCGTTCTCGCGCAGCCCGAGAACGGGGATCATCGCGAGGACAACGCTGTCGTCCACGTCGAGGAAGTCGACGTCAGGGACGGACATATCGCCTCCCCCTTTTCTGAAGACACGGCTTACGACGCCGCCCAGCAGGACATCCCACAAGTTGTCTACCAGCCAGTCGCTCCGCCGCCAAACGCAGATCCGAGCACCATGGCCCTATTCGCCTTAGTCAACCAGACCAACCAGCTGATTGCTCACCAGAACCTCCGAATTGAAGCGCTTGAGAGAGGGCGACCACGACGCTCTTCCCCGCGAAGACACTGTCATCCGCCATCTCTCAACCGTCCTCCTTCCCCGCGAAGGACTCCTCCGACGGACTCTCGCAGCCCCTCCCCACAGCGTGAGGGCCGCCGACCACGCCTGGAACGAACCCAGTCAGTGGTCATCCAGAAGCGCCCTCGCTCCCCTCCGCAGAACGAGCCTCAACGCTCCCCTACCAAGAAGAGGAGCACAACTGACGGAGAAAGGCCGAAGAACCGCTCCAGAAACTCTCCTCGACGACATGGACCTGGTCGAAGCCATCACTCCCTATCACGGTCGCCAATTAGAAGTGATGAGGACGACCAGAGGACCCCTCTGTCCAGGGAGATCATGGACACACCCATCCCGGTGGGCAAGGAAAAGCCTCCACCACTAGGGACCTAGGACGGCACAGCCAACCCCGACGATCACGTCGAGAGCTTTGAAGCCATGCTCGACTATAGGAATGTCAGGGGAGCTATCAAGTGCAGGCTCTTCCCGACCACTCTTCGGAAAGGCGCCATGACTTGGTACAAAAGTCTCGCGTCTGAATCAATCACGTCCTGGAGGCAACTGAAGGGACGTTTCTCTAAACATTTCACCGCGTCTCGCCGTCATCCGAAGACGGTGGCCTCGTTGGAAGGCATCTTCCAGGGGAAGAACGAATCTCTCAGAGACTACATTGAGATATTCAACCGAGAAGCTGTCGAGGTCCACACGACCGATGACATGAAGAAGTTCCTAATCGTACGGGGACTACTGTCGCGGTGAAAATTGGATACCATAGTTATTTGTTAACTAGGATCGCATTTTTAATGTCACCACCGGTCTTTGATTTTATCCAAGGGAAGGGAGAAAAACCGAATTCCCACAATGCAATGCAAATGCACTAAGATTCTAAGTTCGGGGGTTGGTTATACCTAGGGAAGGTGTTAGCATCCTAGATATCTGTAGTACTCTACAGGAACCTCTTGTTTTATTTTATGTTATCTGTTTTGCTAAGGGTTTAAGGGTAAGTGATTTATTATTTGTATTCCTAAGTGTGCTCGACAAGATATCGCATCTTGTGCCTACATATCCTGTCAGGAGGGAATCAGAGCACTTGTAGTTCCTTATTAAGGATACTAAAATTGTTTAAAGGTTTAGGAGAGAAGATGAGTCATCATCTTAAGAAACCACCACAGTTTTTGAAAATTGTTTGTATTTGTGGGGTATGGGATTGTATGTCCATTCTTTGAGATGATTCACATCTAACTCTCTTGTGTGGAGAATTAGGTGAGCTAAAGTTTGATTAAAAATCAAAATTGAGGGGGGGGGGGGGGGGGGACTAACCTAGAAAGTCTATCCTAAGTTGTCTAAGAAACTTATCTTAAGGGTATAAAAGCTATGGGGAGGTATGATGCAAATGAAATGCACCATGCACAATAATTTGATTATCATGCATGGGATTTTCCCTTGGATATTAATGCGATTAATTATTGTTTAGGCGAGGGTGCTAGCAAAGTGATGCTAGACTTGTGTCTAGTGACCGAAAGGTTGAATGCGATGCCTAAAGGCAATCGACTTACATGGGTAGAAAATGGGCTCGACGTTGGATCGAGAAATTTTTATATTTTTGAAAGGGTTTAGACATGCAAGCATATAACAAGAGCAAACATTCAAATAGAGGTAAGCATACAAAGGCATGGTAACAAGCATCAATCATGAACAACATGCTAAACACACAAGCGTACACTCCAGTGCGAAGAGGGATTATAATAAATAGTTCATTGAGAAAAATGTCGTTAATTTTAAGAGGTTGTTATTCTTGGGAATTATGTTATAGATTATTAAAAAAGTTAAAGATTTTTCTTATTAATAAAAGGGAAAGGGTTTTAATTGTTTTAAAAAAAAACTAATTAAGACAAAGATTTGGTAAGAACTTAAATTAATCATATTTAAAAGATAAGTCAAATATTTTAAAATAGTTCTAATTATTTTTTGAAACAAACACAATTAGATTTGATTATTAAAAGGTTTTACTAAATAAAAGCTCATGATTGATTTTTATTTCTTCTACTAAACAGTGATATTTTAAAAGAGAAACTAAATTTATTAATTAAGAAAACTTATATATTTTAGTTAATTAAAAAAGGTTAATTAAAATTTATTACTAAATAAAAGTTCTATATTTTTTCAAAAAAAGGTTAAGTAAGTTTTTGATAATGTTATTATTTTTTTTTTAAAAAAGCTCTAAGTTAAACTTATATTTAGATTGACTTAAATGATAAAAAACTAAAAGTTGGCTAAGACGGAGGATCGTGCGCGTAACAAGAGAGAGGGTCCACGATGGAGCCTCAAACTGTGGTCGTGTGATGGGGATCTGAGGGGCCAAATCGAGGGCGCACAGCAAAGGAAATGTGGGTATGTGTATGTGATTAATTCGCTTAAAATAAAACAAAAGGAAAAAAAGGAAATAGAATGCCCTCCTCTTTTTCTCCCTCAGACTCTCTCTCAATATCTCTCACTTCTCAACAATTAGGGTTAGAAAACCCTCGATCACGCCGCCCCTTCACTCTCATCTCATCATCTCTTTCTCGTTCAGACAAAATCAAACAAATGAGCCCTATCCCCCATGATTCCCAGCCCCGATTTCACTATACGATTTCACGGTTACATATTACAGAGATTGCAGAAAATAAACGACGAAAAGTGAAAATAAATGGTGGGAGCTGCGAGCACGAAGTGAACGGCTTCAATGAGTCCTCGTTCAGGGAAGCTTCTTCTACCTCTGTACCTTTTCGCTTGTTTTTTATCGAAGATCTGTTGCTTCGTATTGTTTTTAGTTTTCGCCCTTTTCTGGATTCGTGGTGTTGGATTACGCGTTGATGATTTGTTGATCTCCGTGAGGTGATGATGAGCAAGTATTTTTTTTGAATCTCTATGGCTTTTGTGTGTTTGGTAATGGGTTCCGATAATTTGGTTGCTGCGTGGTGATGATTTTTCGCCTCTTTTTTCCTCTAATTTCTTTTCTATTTATAATGGGCCAGTGATGAACATTAGGGTTTTGGATTTTGGGAACGCTTTGAATGCTGTAATAAAACGAGATTTCAATTGTTGCAAGGTTTAGATTTTTTTGATATGATCTCTTGATCTGGAAGGTTTGAAATCTTTATTGCTGTGTTGAAGACTTTGATTTCCGAATTGAGAATTGATTTTGTTGCTTGGTTTGGAAAGTTTAATATAGTCTGATACGTTTTGATTTGGAAGCTTGATTCAACCCGTGCCTTGCCTTGCCGTCTTGGATACGATCTTTTTGTGTGATTTTTGTCCATTTTATTTTAGGAAAGTTCTGCTGGCGGTATCCCTTTGAGATATTGCCCATAACTTCGATTGAAAATGATGAAGACAACTTCTGATTCTCGACATTAACTCTGAGGCCTGTTGTTTTGGTTTTGGAAATGTGTTTATGTCTGTTAATTGCTCTCAATTCTTGCCAAAATTATGAGTGTCCTTGCTTGATATTGAATTTGATTGCCCTTTATGAAGGATTTCAAAATCTTCCTAAATCAATATATTTTTTGTTTTTGAACACATATGGTGCATATGACGTGCAAGAACATACCAATTAGTTCTTATGGCAAAATCAACGGTCAGCTACTTCTAGAGCTTCAATCTAGCATGTGGTCAGTAATTGTATGGTAACAACTTAGTCCATGCCATACAATGAACGAAAGAATGATCAGGCATACTTTTGAAGGCGGCTTTGGAATCAACAGAAGTGACCAGCGCAGCTTGACAACCATCATCAGTTACCAACACATACCATCTAATATCATCGCAAACTCGACCCTAACAAAACAGGCAGCAACAGTCTGCTACGGTAATTTGTTAATTCTTTTACACTCTTTTTGCTTTGATAGAAATCGAAACTCTTTTGAACTCTATAATGAAATGTAATTTGAGTTTCCCTTTTTGACTTGTCATGTTGGCAGGATTGGTGAGATTGAGATGCGACGGAAAGTCTTGACTGCAGTAGGTTCTCTTTGAAACAAAAAAAACTTCGGATTCATCCATCAAACTCTTCTTGAAGACCGCCATCTCGCTAACTGCAGGTTGGTGATTGCGGTTGGATCATCCCAATGGTGCGCTCCATCACCGTTTTCCAATTTCTTGTTAATGGTAAGATGTTGATAAATGTATTGTGCATGATTGATATGCCTTTGTGATGGATGTATGAGATATGAATTGTGTTGTTTTGTTTTTGAATTCTGGTGTAAGTTGTGGTGAGAATATTTTACATGTGTATTTTTGTGTTATTATATAATTGTATGCAATTATATTATAATTGTGTTTCTCACCCTTCTGCTATTTTAAATGCTTTATGAGGCATTTTAGATTAGATTCTGGAGGACTTTTTGTGAAGCTTAGGTCTTCATTCTTTTGTCGGTCGGCTCTGATATGTAGCACCGGGTAGTCGGGGAGATCGTTTGTGATTATGTGTATATGTATATGTTCTTTTTGGGATTGTACATGTATGATTCTGTATATGACAGACAAAATTTTATGTTATATATATATATATATATATATATATATATATATATATATATATATATATATATATATATATATATATATATATATATATATGAGATTTCAGTTGCAGATTTTCTGCTTTTATTCTGTATCTGAATTGTGGGTGTTAGGAACTGAGTTCCTCAGTTATGTGCTACCTGATTGTTGCGTATCTATATGAGCAGGTTGTTGTATTTTGTTTTAATTGATGCGACGCCTCTGTCTATGCCATGAATGTTTTAATTATACTCTAATTATTTGTTATCGCTTTAATAGATTGGGGGTATTACATTACACGCTACTATCTTTTTACCACGGCTAGTAGCCCATGGTTGTGAATAGGACACATACAACCAAAAACTACCTTACCATGAACCACTGTTCGTAGTAGATTCTTTATCCCAACCGTGGTAAGATACGTATTCTGTAGTGAAACTTAATACTGAAGAAAGCTCATCTTTCATCGTAGCCGCCTAATCCTTTTCGTCTCCAATCACCCTGAATCATCCTGTCAACATCTCTAAGGCCTGCTTGGCATCTCCTGGGAAAATCAACCCTCCTGAATCACCTTTGATTTATAAACCTAAACACTTTTTCTTTTCTAAATTGTAAGTTCTGTGTTTTTTGGATTGACTACATTTTCGTAAAACAACATGCTGTTAGCAAGATGTTAAACTATATGTTCTGCCATGACAGTCAGACATCATGTTCTGCATGATGTTGTGACATGTTCTAAGACATGTTATACTAGAAAGTTAGGGCATGACTATTTTGGTATTTTTAGTGTGATTTTTTAGTGTGTTCTAATGCACACGTGGGTGATATTCATTGGAGTATATTGTGGGAATTTCTGTTATGACAGATTATGTTTGTTTTCAAAAAAAGTTCCTTCAGCCTTTTTAGAAAAGTTTGTATTTTATTCCTATTATTGTGCTGGGTGATTTATAGTGAGATAAAACTGATTGCTGCTATTTGTGTGCCTCAAGAAGCCCAAGTCCATTAGGTCTGAAGGCTATTTAATGTGAAGACCAAACCCTATTGATGGAAAGAACACAGCGTGAAGATTTTGGGAAATAAGGACTAGTCGTGTTTTGGTTGGTCTTTAGGGTTTAGTGTTTGTTAATTGTATGTTACTCGTGTATCTTCTGATGCATTGAGGTTGACTGATTATTTATTGTTAATTATCTACTCTAAAGCTGATAAGTGTAAAATGTACCTATTTTTGTAAATAAGTTTGTTGCACTTATCGTTACTTTGTGTTAAAATTGGTTGAATAAACCCCACTTTATGTGTAAATACGTTTACTTTACGTTTTCGTGTGTATATTGCGTTTTCTTGTAAATATCATTGAGTTTAATTGATTTTATCTCATTTTTGTAGGTATTTGTTTACTGTGAATTTTGGTAAACAACCTATGGTCTATCAATTTTAAATTAAAACTGACTAACTTGCAGGATCGACCACACAAATCCTAGGACATGTGCTAAATTTTAAGAGAGAGCGAATATAACTTGAAATAAAGGAAATGTAAACTGAACTCCACGTTTGACAATGCTAAAAAAAGAAACCTAAGTGAACTCCACGTTCGACTACTTGCAGTAAAGTAAAAGCTTGGAAGTTAAAAGGCTGTAAATAAAGAATGCAGAATTTAAAGGCGTCGAAAGTAAAAGACAAGAAGTAAAAAGCTTTGAAAATAAGACTTGAAGATAAATACTTGAATTGATAAAAAATGCAGGAAGATAAATTACTGTCGAAGGTAAATGACAAAAATGTAAAAGTGCTTGAACTCCACGTTCTTGAATGTAAAAGATGCAGAAAAATAAGTGACTGTCGAAAGTAAATGACCAGGAAGTAAATGACTTTAAAAGTAAATGCAATGATGTAAAAGCTTTTGAAGATAAAATTCAATGAACTCGACGTTCTTGAAAATAAAGACTGGAATTGATAAAAGTGCAGTCGAAAGTAAATGCGGAAAGATAAATGACTTTAAAAATAAATGACTTGAAGATAAAAGACTTTGAAAGTAAATGCTTGAAGATTAAATGCCTGAATGTAAAGATGCAAGAAGATAAATGCCGAAAGCTTTTAAATGAAAGTAAAAACAAGGTTTAAAATAAACTTGACTGAAAATAAAGATTCAAGGAAAAGTAAGACATGAAAGGTAAAGTTCAGAAAAATGTAAAGTGCTGAAACATAAACACGATGAAGATAAATTGCATTGATGAAAGAAAGTGGTGTTACATTGCATACATTCTCACGAACTTGTTTCTCTACACGCGGGTACTTTGAGTTTCTTTGAGTAACTTGTACAAAAAAATGAACACCCATATTCTATAGAAATAACTCCTATTTATAGTGCTAAGAAATAACTACTAAGTGGTGGTTATGCTTCCAAACGTGTCCTCTTGGTGCCTTTCTCCATTTCAACTGCTCCCACGTTCAGCAACTGATCCTTTTGAAATTCAAACATTTGAGATTTTCCCTCCAGCCTTAATGTGATAACTGCAACGTGCGTTTCAGCATTCTCACGGTCGAAGAATCTCCCAACACTTAGCCATTTTTTGAGGTTTCCAAAACCCCTATTCGACTCAGGCTTCACCAAAACTGGGTCGAAGCCTTCTTTACGTTAAAAATATTTTTTTAACTTACAATAGCTTTGATTCTTTCTAGCGTAAAAAATGAGGGTTAACAAATTGCCCCCCAAGAAATGTCCTTTCGCCAGAATTGGTAAGAAGGTCATTTTTTGATTCAACAACCATTTCGACGCTTGTTTGCATGGATTCAACTGAATAATCCACTAATCACTCAGTGGCTCAACTGTCCAGTTTCTTTAACCCACGCTTATGACATCATGCCATCATGACAAATCCTTAAACGTCTCTTCAGCCGCACTCATCATAACTCCTTTCTTGAAAATATATGTTTACAGTCTGAACATAACTGCTACCACTCATCACACTTCCAAGAGAAAGACACGCGTCCTACTACCTTCTCAACTTCAACGGTGGATCCAAGGCTCTTGGGATTTTCAAACGTCTATAAATATCCGTTTCCACCATTTGGTGAACTTTCCACACTTTCATACTCTCAAGCAACCTTCTCTTTTTTTTCAGTTTTCTTCACGCAAAACCCAGAAAAGCACCACTTCTTTTCATTTTCTCTAACAATGGTGTCCTCCCAAGTGAATCCTCAACCAAAGAAAACCCAAAGAGGTAAGGCTACTCAATTCAAACAAGCCATTCCTCCAAGCCATAAAGAAAAAATTCTTCAAGGGGGACATTCACAGAGTTTTGGCCTCAGACCCCACTGCAACCACTTATCTGAAGGACACCCTTGAAAAGCTTGAGCTCACCACCCTTAATCCAGACGTTTCTGGTTTTCTGATAGAGTTAACCGCTGTGGTGAACCAAATAGCTGCAGAAATAAAGTTGCTTCCCTCTATTAGGAATACCATAGAAGAAACATATGGTCATGAGAGTTCAGCCTGGTGTAGTGCAAAAGAGTCGTATGAAGAGGTCGAACGTATGGAAGCTGATCAAAAGAAAAAACAAGATGAGATAGCCTCCAACCAGAAGGATATTGAAGCCTGGAAGCAACAAATCACGGAGCTACAAGCCAAAATTGAAAATGCTGAAAAACGCAACCGTGAATTGCAACATTTCGACGACACTAAGATGGCTAAAGAAATGAAGAATGCTATGGATCGTATTGAGGCAGCCCAAATATATGAAAAAAAACTCGCAGTAGCCAAACTTGATGAATCTTTGTGCAATGCTCGCCTCAAACATCACATAGAAGCCTTTGCTCAGTTGGCGTCGAGGCTTCCCTTCTGATACTTTCGAAACCTTTATTTGTTTAACCATCATTTGTTTCTTGGCCTTTTCAGGCCTTTATGTAATGACAGTTTTTATGCCTTTGGCACTGATTAAGTAATCCTTAGTATTTCGCCATTAACTGCCTTCGACTCATATTATATTATGATGCATTTTATTTATTGCCTCACATCTAAGTCAAATTTGCAACTAAGGCATTTTATCTTTTTCTTGGAAAGCCAAACTTTTCAGCTTTAAAACTCCAAGGCATAAGCCTCTAGCTTTAAACTGACATTTATAGCATAGCCCTCAAGTATACTTCCAAGAATAATTCACATGGTTTCACCGTTTGACTGGCCAATCCAATCAATACTTCGCCTCTATAAATTCTCTTCCATCTGAACCATGTTCATTCATCAAAGTAACTATGAACAATTCAGAGGAGTCATCAGCCAAGAAGACAACTGATAAGGCAAAAGAAACTGAAGAAACCAAGAAAACGGAGGCAACAAAGAAACCTGAAGCCTCTACTGGAGCAACTTCCAGAGAAAAAAAGAGAGGAACCAACATGAGGATCTCTAAGAAATGGCGTTCCAACACCCAAGACTTTGATGATAATGAGCCAGACGCAGACTACATGGACTTCCTCAAATCCATTGACTGGAGAGATTATGAATAATCTTTCCTATCTTTCCATGGCTTTCCTTTCTTAAAATGAAACTTACGTTTTAATATGAATCTCTTGCAACATAGGCTTATATTTTTTTCAAATACTTGCCATTTACTTTCAAGATTCTTTTATCTTTGTCTAACTCTTCCACTTCATAAGCTCCATTAAAGAAAACTCGTATGACTTGGAATGGACCTTCCCACTTAGGAGACCATTTGCCTAGTGTTCTATCCTTTCGATCCATAGGCAAAATCACTTTCCAAACTAAATCCCCACATGCAAAAGATTTAGACTTAACCTTTTTGTTGTAGGATTCTTCGACCCTTTTCTTTTGTCTTCTTAACAACTCCAAGGCTCTAAGCCTTTCTTCATCCAAATCCACTAATTCATTCATCATCATTTCCCAATAGTCTTCAGAGGGAATCTCATGATGTCTTTGAACTCTTATAAATTGTAAATAAATCTCAACAGGCAATACTGCGTCATGACCAAAAGTAAGTCAAAATGGGGTAGTATTAGTAGCCTCTTTAGGGGATGTTCGACATGCCCAAAGAACTTGGTCTAATGTCTTGTGCCAATTTCTAGCCTCTTTCCCACATGCTTCTTAATTAGTCCAATCACTAACTTATTGACAGCTTCGACTTGCCCATTGGCCTGAGCATAATAAGGTGTAGAAGTCAATAACTTAAAACATATTTCTTTGGCAAACTCCTGCATCTTTCGACCAGTAAACACTGATCCTTGATCCGTAGTGATTGTTTCAGGAATACCAAATCTATAAATAATGTGATTTTGAATGAATTCAATAACATCTTCTTGACCTATATTCGCCAGTGGTATTGCTTCAATCCACTTGGTGAAATAATCAATTCCCACCAAAATATATCTTTGGTTCTTTGAAGATGTTGGTCGAATATCTCCCACAATATCCAAAGCCCATCCTCTGAAAGGCCATGGTTTCACTATGGAATGTAATTCACTTGCAGGGATATGCTGTATGCCAGCATGAATTTGACATTCTTGGCAACCCTTAGCAAATTTTATGCAATCTTTCAGCATAGTAGGCCAATACATGCCTTGTCGAAACAACAACCACTTCATCTTCTGGCCAACTTGGTGTGCTCTACATGCCCCACTATGTACTGTCGAAAGAGCCAAATATGCCGCTGCTTCACTAAGGCATTTCAATAAGACTCCCTCAGGGGTCTTTTTAAACAATTCATTACCCAAAAGTACATAGCTTAAAGCTTGATACCTGATTTTTTGCTCTGTCGAAGCCGTTGGATTTTGCAAATATTCAACTATAGGCTTCCTCTAGTCTTCATCTGTCAAATTATCTATAGCAAAAATTTAAAAAATTTCGCCATCTATGTATCCAAGCTTAGTTGTTTCTAAGTCTGATGGGCACAATCCAACAGCCACCACTTTACCTCTTGCTTCAATTACTTCTTGAAGATTTTCCTTCGACACTTTGTATCCAGAGGTAATTTTAGCCAAGTCATTAGCAACTTGATTCTCTATTCTAGGTATGTGTTGGATGACCACTACCTCAAATTTCTTTAATAATCTATTGGCTATCACAAAGTACATAATGAGATTTTCTTTAATACATTTATATTCCTTTGTGATTTGTTTTATAACCAATTCTGAGTCTCCCATTATTTCGACTCTAGTTGCCCCCAATTCTAACAAAATTTCAAGGCCAGCAATTAATGCTTCATATTCAACCTCATTGTTAGAGCAAGGTCCTTCGACCTTGTAGTTGAATTTTGTTGGAATTTTTTCAGGAGAAATAATGTATATTCCCACTCCTGTTCCATTTTTATGACTTGATCCATCAAAGTATAACTTCCAGGATTTTAATTCAACATAATTCAAATCATTTTCATTTATGGAGTGATCAAGTATAAAATCTGCAACTATTTGCCCTTTCACAGCTTTTAAAGGTTGATATGTTAGGGAAAATTCTGTTAATGCTAATGCCCATTTGCCAATTCGACTATGCAAAATAGGCTTAGATAACATATGTTTTACAACATCAAAGTGAGAAGAAACATACACATCAACTGGCTTTATATATTGCTTCAATTTAGTACAAGAGAAATACAAGCATAAACATAACTTTTCAATCATTCTATACCTAGTTTCTGCATCATTTAAAACTCGACTAAGGTAATAAATGGCTCTTTCGACTCCATTTTCATTCTCCTGAGCTAACATGCTCCCTAGAGTTTTATCTGATGCAGCTATATACAATCTCATACTCATGTTTCTACAAGGTGGTGAAAGAATTGGAGGGTGGCTTAGGTACTCCTTGATCTTGTCGAAGGCTTCCTGCTGTAATTGCCCCCACTCAAAACCATCTTTGTTGAAATGAAGCAATGGCGAAAAGGCTTGTGTTTTGCCACTCAGGTTGGATATAAACCTTCTTAAGAAGTTGATCTTGCCCAGCAACGACTGCAACTCCTTTTTAGTTGATGGCGCTTTCGCCTCCATTATGGCTTTGGTTTTATTCTGATTTATTTCGATCCCTTTCTTGTGGACCACAAAGCCTAGGAAATCCCCTGCCTGCACACAAAAAACACATTTGAGAGGATTCATTTTAAGACCATATTTTCTCATCCTTTCATAGGACTGTCGAAGATGGTCAATGTGACTCTTCCTAGAAATAGATTTTATAACAATATCATCAATGTAAATTTGCATGAATGTGTCTATAAAATCATGGAAGATTGAATTCATCTCTCTTTGATAAGTGGCACCAGCATTTTTAAGACCAAAAGGCATCACTACCCATTCATAGGTGCCTAAGGCTCCAGGGCATCTAAAAGCAGTTTTATGAACATCTTCCTCAGCAATGAATATTTGGTTGTAGCCAGAGTATCCATCCAACATACTAAGATATTCATGTCCTGCTGCAAAATCTATTAACATTTCTGCTACTGGCATTAAATATTCATCTTTAGGAGTTGCAGAGTTTAAATCTCTAAAATCAATGCAAACTCTCAAAGATCCATTCTTTTTAATAACATGTACTATATTAGCCAACCATTCGACATACCTTGCCGTGCGAATGAATTTGCAACGAAGCAGTCTTTCGACTTCCTCTTTGATCCTTGACAATATCTCTGGTGCAAACCGTCTTGGATTTTGCTTGACTGGTTTTTTTCCAGGTGTCATAGGTAACCTGTGTTCGACCAACTCCCTGCTCAAACCAGGCATCTCATCATAATCCCAGGCGAAGCAATCCTTGAACTCTTTCAACAACTGAACCACTACAACCTTCAACTGGGGATCAAGGTTGGCACTGATGTAGGTAGGCCTTTTGGTTGTCCCCTCACTGAGGTCAACTTCTTCCAAAGGATCTTGTGCTAGCATTTTGATATTATTCGCCAACGGATCCTTCTCAAATCCCAAAGGCTCATCTTCATAGATGGCGTCGAGCCTCTGGCTTTGCTCTCCAGTTTCAACCTTATCTGGAGGTTTTGGGTCGAAGTCCTTACCAAGACCTTCTTAATAAAATTCAGAAATGGCTTCGCCAGCCATATAGTCATTGGAAGCTTCCAAAGCCGCTTGTAGTTTTGTTTCAGCCACATAGGCCGAAATTCTTTTTAAAGCTTCGAACTCAGTCATGATCACTGAATTCATTTCCCCATCCTGTGGGCTCTATTGGAGGTGAGCCTAAGCATGGCAACCTTTCTCCTGGTACTTCCCTGTCCCATCTGAAACCTTCGACAGGGTGTAAATACAATGAATAAAATGTTTCTTCATCAGGTGTAAACTCAAAGTCGGCTGGAGGACATGGAGCAATGTTGGCCAAATGTTTCTCAAACTGTCTACTATCCACATGATTAATAGGCACCTTAAAGTACCCTTGATCAGCTTCAATATTTTCAACTATCCCATCTGGTCTCCAAATGGTGATTCTTTGATGCATAGATGAAGGTACAGCTCCTATTCCATGAATCCACTCCCTACCCAAGAGTAGATTATAGTTAGCTTTCGTCTCAACGACCATAAACACTGTTGGTCTGGTAATGGTTCCCACAGTAAGATCCACTTGAATCACTCCTAGAGTGGAACCAACTTTTCCTTCATAGTTCGACAGAACCATGTTGTGGGGTTTGGTATCAGTCTCAAACTTCCCAATCTTGCTCAGCAAAAATCTTGGCATTAAATTAACAGTTGCACCACAATCCACCAAGATTTTGTTAACTGGAATATTTTCTAATTTACCAGTAATGTAGAGAGGCTTCAGATGACCCTTCATTGCCTCTGTGGGGCGTTCGTTCAAAAAAAGCATTCTGTTCTTCGACACACCCATTGTTCATGATGTAATAACACACAGGCTTATGTGCCAACATTTCTAATTCAGCCGTTTGATCCAAGTCTGCGACCTCTGAAACTTAACCAAATTCTTTTGGCATCATTGATACCACATTCACAATAATATCTAGAGAAGCTGCTGACTCACTGTCGAAATTATCAGTCATATTCTGATCATCTTCAACGTTCTTCTCTGGCTGAACATTGAACAGCTTTCGCCTTATGGGCATCTTCTCAATTGTCCCAGCTTGATTATCAATATTGGTGCTTGACTCTCCTTGTACCTGAGTTTCCCTGATAGCCTTTCGCCTACGTTGCTCTCTTCGCCATTGTGATCTAGACATGGGATTTTTACCCTTGTAATTTTGAGAAATGTATGCTGACTTGTTGGTGGTATGGTTCTCTTTTCTATACTCAAATGAAGAACCTCTTTCCACATCAAATTTCTCTCACTTCTTCTATCCTCTTCCTTCGATAGGCTTGATCCAACTACCTGTTGGCACATTCGCAACTGGTTTGAATGTACCTGGCCTAACTCCCGGTACTTGGTTTTTCAACCCCGTCGAAAGTCGTCTATGGTCAAAACTTCTGGGACCTTTATTTACCTTCCGCCCTCAGCTTCCACCAGCTTTTTTGACACCTTCTAACTTGTGGGCAGCTTTCTCATAAAAAATGGCGCTGCATCTAGGACATAGCATTACTCCAGAACCTTTCTTCTGGCAACGGTGCAGAAAATCCACAATTGTCTCCTCTTGCTTAGGATAAGCTATTTTGTTGCGCTCTTCTTGTTCATCTGCCTTACTCACTTGTTTAGCTTTTTGATCTGTAATTTCGACCATATTGACATCAATTTTGTCCTTTAAGCGTATCTTGGAGAAATGAGCTTCAAGACTTTCAGTGGTCTTCGCCAGACACCCACCACTTGTTGCTGCTCCTGCAGCTTTTTGGGAAGCCTTTTGTCAAGCAGTCTTTTCAGCTTCGACCATTTCCTCAGCATTAACTCTTTCAACATCAGGAGATGTCTTGAAGAATTGTTCAACAGCCATACATATCCATTTTTCTACCAAACAACCATCCATGTCTATCATCTTTCCTACCAATAGCATGTCATCTTCCAAGTCTTTAACAACTTGGACTTTGGGGGCGTTCCTGCCCATAGCCTCATTGGTACTGATATTGCCTGAGCTAGCATCAGATTCTTCAACCAATTTGACCATGTTAATGCCCTCAGTGGCATTTATCTTCAATTCATTTACTGCCATATCCAATACCCTGGCAGCATTATCCATCTCAACAAACTTGTCAGCAGTTGTTTTGGTCACCAACATTAAACTGGCACCATCAGCATTCAAACCATTCGCAGCCTTATTAAAACCTTCAGTTACCACGGGATTGGTGGCGAAGTCCTCAGTGACTTCCACCATGTTGACTGACTGACCAAATCCTTCTGTGGCTTCGACCATCTGAACCTCGTGAGGCTCTGTATAGTTAGCCTCTGCAACTTGCAATGGGTCAGAGTCAATTTTCATCTGAGCTTTGCCTTTGTCACCAAACTTCAGCCTCCCTTCTTGAATAACATTTTGCACCAAATCCCTGAAAAGAAAACATTAAGAAGTTTTATGACCCAAAAAATTATGGTACTTACAAAAACCCCTTTTCTTTCTTTGTTCTAAAGGTGGCATCTTAGCACCAGCAGGCATTATCATTTGCCCATCTTTAACTAACAAATCAAAAATTTCGTCACATTTAGTGACGTCGAAAGTGTATGTTTTCTTAGAAAATTTGTCGTTAGATTCGACAGGATTTTTTCCATTTGAAGGAGCTAATAATTTGCAGGCATAAGGTGGACCTTGCTTTAACTCAGCAACGTCAACCTCATTTCCGTCGAAATAAGATGTTTCATCATACAAATTCTCCACATCTTCATCACATTCGACAAAGGCTACTTTTTTACCCCTGCTGAATTTAGCCTTTTCCTCTTTTAGCCTTTCTAGTTGTCGGACTCTATCAGCTAACTGGGCCATATCTCTAAGATATTGGGTATCTAATTTCTTCCTAATGGAATAATCAAGACCCCCAGCAGCCATTTCAACCAACTCATGTTCTGGTACTTGTGTAAATCACCTGGCTTTAAGAAGTCGAAACCTATTCAGGTAATCATCAATTGGCTTAGTAACTTTGCGTTTGAGGCTAGCCAATTCTTTCAACTAATCCTAGTTTGCCCCATGTAGAATTGTTCATGAAACAAACGCTCTAACTGGGTCCAACTGTATATGGAATTTGGAGGCAAAGTAGTGAACCATGTGAAGGCATTCTTGGTAAGGGAACTTGGGAAGTATTTGATCTTAAGGCTTTCATCAGCTGTAATTTCGCCTGCTTCAATCAAATACCTAGCCACATGTTCGACTGTAGATTCAATAATATCTCCTGAAAACTTGCTAAACTTTGGAACCTTCGTCCTAGGGGGTAATTCTGCTTGGAGAATATAATCCACTATAGGCGAAGTATAATTTGGCCTTGTGAAGCCAAGATTCACACCATTTCTGGTGATTATCCTTTCAACCATGGCTACAAGATTATTTTTTTCTGCTTGATTTTGATGTCGAACCTGTCTAAGGAACTGATCAGCATTTTGGTTCCTGTTCACCATCACTACTGGCTCTTCCTCCATCTGGATTGGCATCTGGTTTCTTGGTGGTTCGACTCTAAAATGATCAATCATCTCTTGATCTTCCAAGTTCAACTCAGGTACATGACGTGGATGACGTCTTGGGATATCTTCGACAACAGTTGCTCTTCGATCCACCGCTGGTACTCCCATGAAATCAGCCATGCGTGCCAATTATGTAGCCAATTGTTGGTTAGTTTGGGTCATATTCTGAATCAAGGGTTGAAAAACTTCTCCCATTTTCTGAGACAACGTATGCACCATTTGCATGTTACTTTCATCCATCTGCTGTCTTAAACAATTTATGGATGTATTTGTAAGACTAAGCGCTTGAACGGAGTAACCAACACCTATACTCTGATTGTTTCGACCCCCTGATCCTGATCCTTGTAATGGCGAAGACACTACATTCTCTGAAAATACAGGTGGAGCATTCTGCAGATTTTGCATCATTGATGTAGGCATACCATAGGGTTGACTCCTTGACCCTGGATGTGGAAAACCTAGAGGAGGGAAATGCCGGTACATTGAACTCCCTCCTGGGGGTGTTGGTGAATTAGGACTTTGTGGTCCTACGTATTCTATCACAGGTTGAGTATATGATTTTGTACATGTTGATCCTGCTTCAGACACTACTAATGAAGGTGACGTCTATCCTCCTGTCGAAGACACTGGTGATGGTGTGCTTTGAGACCCCATACTACTACTTGACTGAGTGTTTGAAATACTCCCTTGAGGATCAACTTGTTGGTTAGCATTAGTTGCCATTCTCTTAGTGTATATTCTCTTTGGTATTCCTTCGTTTGTTGTGGCTAACTTCCCACTTCTCAATAACATACAACGAAAGTATTTCTTCACCAAGAAAGATAAGGTTAACAAAAAGTATAAAACTTAGCACTAGGTCCCATTGGGCGTGCCAATTTGTTTACTGTGAATTTTGGTAAACAACCTCTGGTCTATCAATTTTAAATAAAAACTGACTAACTTGCAGGATCAACCACACAAATCCTAGGACATGTGCTAAATTTTAAGAGAGAGCGGATATAACTTGAAATAAAGGAAATGTAAATTGAACTCCACGTTCGACAATGCTAAAAAAAGAAACCTAAGTGAACTCCATGTTCGACTACTTGCAGTAAAGTAAAAGCTTGGAAGTTAAAAGGCTGTAAATAAAGAATGCAGAATTTAAAGGCGTCGAAAGTAAAAGACAAGAAGTAAAAAGCTTTGAAAATAAGGCTTGAAGATAAAGACTTGAATTGATATAAAATGCAGGAAGATAAATTACTGTCGAAGGTAAATGATAAAAATGTAAAAGTGCTTGAACTCCACGTTCTTGAATGTAAAAGATGCATAAAAATAAGTGACTGTCGAAAGTAAATGACCATGAAGTAAATGACTTTAAAAGTAAATGCAATGATGTAAAAGCTTTTGAAGATAAAATGCAATGAACTCCATGTTATTGAAAATAAAGACTGGAATTGATAAAAGTGCAGTCGAAAGTAAATGCGGAAAGATAAATGACTTTAAAAATAAATGACTTGAAGATAAAAGACTTTGAAAGTAAATGCTTGAAGATTAAATGCCTGAATGTAAAGATGCAAGAAGATAAATGCCGAAAGCTTTTAAATGAAAGTAAAAACAAGGTTTAAAATAAACTTGACTGAAAATAAAGATTCAAGAAAAAGTAAAGACATGAAAGGTAAAGTTCAGGAAAATTTAAAGTGCTGAAACATAAACATGATGAAGATAAATTGCATTGATGAAAGAAAGTGGTGTTACATTGCGTACATTCTCACGAACTCGTTTCTCTACACGCGGGTACTTTGAGTTTCTTTGAGTAACTTGTACAAAAAAATGAACACCCCTATTCTATAGAAATAACTCCTATTTATAGTGCTAAGAAATAACTACTAAGTGGTGGTTATGCTTCCAAACGTGTCCTCTTGGCGCCTTTCTCCATTTCAACTGCTCCCACGTTCAGCAACTGATCCTTTTGAAATTCAAACATATGAGACTTTTCCTCCAGCCTTAATGTGATAATTGCAATGCATGTTTCAGCATTCTCACGGTCGAAGCGTCTCTCAACACTTATCCATTTTTTGAGGTTTCCAAAACCCCTATTCGACTCAGGCTTCACCAAAACTGGGTCGAAGCCTTCTTTACGTTAAAAATAATTTTTTAACTTACAATAGCTTTGATTCTTTCTAGCATCGAAAATGAGGGTTAACAGTATTCAAGAAATAATATTTTTCCATATTCATAAAGAGCATTGAATAAGCTTTCCAGTGCTTCCAACCTTGCGTCAATCGGAGTTACGGTTCAAAAGTTATGAAGAAAACAAGTTTTGGTTTGTTGTCATGTTCGCTAGGCGAATTGGAGGCGAGCGTATTCGCTGGGGAGTTCGCAAAGCGAACTCTGGGGCGAATGAAAAGTGTCCAGAAGTGTGAAAAACACAATTTTGGCAGTAGCTAAGGCGGTTTATGTTCGCTAGGCGAACCCTGGAAGCCAATTTTGCCAATTTTAGTCATTTTTCAGCATTTTTTAGGTAATGGTTTTGGGGATTCTTGCTCCAACTCCATTAAACTTCATTTTTTAGTAGATTAGCTTAGAAAACAACATGGAAGCTTGCATACAGATGAACCGGGGTGGATTGACAGTCGATCGGCTCTGACAAACGACGAGATGTTTGGTTCATTTCTCTTCTTCTTTGTGTTTTTCTTCTTTGTTGGGTTTTGTATATGTATTGACTATGGTCTCATGTATATTTGTCTCCCATGGCGTTGTATAAAACTTGCTTTACAAATCTTTATTGGTGATTGTCTCTGATTTTTGCTTTATGCGCGGGGTTTGGGTTGCGTTAGAGATAATCCGCGCAACCTTCGATTAGGGATGATTATCTGTTAGTTTTTGGACTCTAGAGATAGATTTAAGAGCTAACAATCTTCAATAGGCGTCGAAGCTTAATGCCTCTGTGCCTTAAGTCACGTGCGAGAGTGTCGGCGAGGGTAACCTGGTTGTTCTCTCAACTTTGCGTTAGACATAACCTTTGTTGTGAGCGATGTTGGATGATATTGAGGAGTATTGTAGGTTGAGTATAACTGGTCAGTAAGTTTAAGTTTGTGAGGAGTCGATTATGTGCATGTCGGATAAGTTTCTTCTCTCTGAAGAATGAATTCTTTTTGTTTTAATATTTACTTTTCTGTTTTCTTGTTTGAAACCATTTTAACCCAAACTCATAAATGCGAGAGACTGTCGAACGACATTCTTTCCCTCGAACCGATCTCTGTGGACACGACATAAATCCCGAAGGGAATTCTTCTGAAAATAAATATTTTTGATGCTTGCCCTATTCTGTATTCAACAAAATGACGCTGGTTCCGTTGCCGCGGATTGGTTTTGATATTGAATCGCATTGCGATAGTTTCTTTATTTTTGAGTTTTGTATATATCGTATATATTGTCTGTTTCCATTATGTTTGTTCAAGTGTTGTATACATTTTGTTCCTGTAATGTTTGTTTAAGTGTTTGGTTAGGGCACTTGCTTTTGGTTTGCACAGTGAGGCATCACCATGGCATGAAGGAAGGAAGTTACTAGCTAAGCATTGTAAAGGCGTCGAGCTTATGACGTAAAACAAGCATGGTGTATTCTTTTCTTTTGTTGTTGTTTAGTTTAGGTAGTGTGGCAAGTATTCATTAAACAAGTTGTACTCAGATTTTTCATAAAATTCTCAAATCTTCACTTTATAACTTGTTTAATGAATTTTTGTCGGTTTTTCAGTTTGTGTATATTAATAGTTTTTGCAATTGTCAATGAGCTTGTTTTGAGTAGCTTGAGGAAATTTGGTGATGTTCCAAGTTTGATCGTTTCAACTCGCGGATGTATGGTAATGATACTGTTAAGTTTTGTACACGTCCAAGGTATGTGTCTCTCGCTTTCTTGACTTTAGCATATTCATGACACTTAGGCTTTTTACAAACTTCCATGTCATTCATTCTTTTGTATACTTTTTCTTATTGTGAATCACTTTAGTTCCCACCTTTTTGTGAGGTAGCTTTCCATTGTTCATATATGCGCAGAGTACCAACATTTTTGTTCTAACTGGATTTTATTATGCTTAATCTTTTGTTTGTGTTGATTATATGAAAGCCTGAAAAGGATCAAGGCAATTTTGTTTCATTTTGAGCACAACTACCTAGCCAAATAGTCAATTCACCTTGTGAGTGTGTGATCATTTGTAACCCATTTGAGCCTTTGGTCATTATCCATGTTGTTTGAGTTTGATGCTTGTCTATGAGTGTCAAATTTACTTTTTGTATGGATTTTGATTGATTATTTTTTCTTGAACCCTCAATTTTGCGTTGTTGTATGAATTTTTGCCTTGCCTTAGAAAGTAGGGAGTATTCACATGATGATGTGGTTGAATTCAAGTTGGGGAGAGAATGATTGTTTACTCATTGGTTGGTTTCTATGAGGTCAAATAAGGGTTTGTTTTGCTGTCATGTTCACTTTGCGAGTATGATAGCGAATGTTCACTGTGCGAATGGTTGGCGAAGGTCCCAGCGAAGGAATCCAAAATTAGGCAGTGGCGAAAGGGATCAAAGCTCGCTTTCCGAACGTCCTAGCGAGTGTTCGCCTAGCGAATAATCGTTCGCTTTGCGAACCTCTAAAAAAAAAGAGAAAAATATGAAAAAGAAAAGAAAAGAAAAAAAAAGGTGAAAAAGAAAGAAACATAAAATCCTTGAAAAAGGAAACAAAAAGAGTTCAAATAATTGTGCTAAATAAGTAATGTGTTTTGTGTAACACTTGGGATTTTGAAAGAAGTTGATTGGAATTTTGTGTTTGAACTTTTGTGAGTTGACCACTCCCTTAGGTTTAGGCAAGTTTTTGTTTCAATTACCTTTAGAAATTACCCCTTGTTTGTTTACCTGACCACGCTACAACCTTGAAAGTCCTTGTGATTCTTGCCTTTGTATGTTCAATGTGAATTTTTGGATGAATGCATAATTAAGTCTATTGTTTGCATGATTGTTGTGTGAGTGATAAGTATCCCATTTTTTGTTTTTCATCTACCAATAATTGTTTTTGCTAGGTGTGATTCACATTTGAACTTGTGTTGTTTTAGAATGTTTGGCATGATTTTTGTATTTTACATTTGTTTCGTGACTATGTTATAGTTGTAGTTTAGTGGTAAGTATTTACTTTGTCTGTACTATTTTTCATTTGAACCATACATTTGTTTTTCGTTTTTCAAAACTTGTTGATTCGTGATTCTTTGGTTATCACTCGGTTTCGTGGAGTTGTTTGATTCTTATTTGGAGACAAACAATTATGTAAGTTGGGGAGAGTTGATAAGTGCAGAATGTACCTATTTTTGTAAATAAGTTTTGTTGCACTTATCGTTACTTTGTGTTAAAATTGGTTGAATAAACCCCACTTTATGTGTAAATACGTTTACTTTACGTTTTCGTGTGTATATTGTGTTTTCTTGTAAATATCATTGAGTTTAATTGATTTTATCTCATTTTTGTAGGTATTAAAGCAATAAGATTTTGCCATATTCAAAAAGAGCATTGAATAAGCTTTCCAACGCTTCCGACTGCGCGTCAATCGGAGTTACGGTTCAAAAGTTATGAAGAAAACAAGTTTTGGTTTGCTGTCATGTTCGCTAGGCAAACTGGAGGCGAGCGTATTCGCTGGGGAGTTCGCAAAGCGAACTCTGGGGCGAATGAAAAGTGTCTGGAAGCGTGAAAGACACAATTTTGGCAGTAGCTAAGGCGGTTTATGTTCGCTAGGCGAACCCTGGAAGCCAATTTTGCCAATTTTAGTCATTTTTCAGCATTTTTTAGGTGATGGTTTTAGGGATTCTTGCTCCAACTCCATCAAACTTCATTTTTCAGTAGATTAACTTAGAAAACAACATGGAAGCTTGCATACGGATGAACCGGGGTGGATTGACCGTCGATCGGCTCTGACAAACCGCGAGATGTTTGGTTCATTTCTCTTCTTCTTTGTGTTTTTCTTCTTTGTTGGGTTTTGTATATGTATTGACTATGATCTCATGTATATTTGTCGCCCATGGCATTGTATAAAACTTGCTTTACAAATCTTTATTGGTGATTGTCTCTGACTTTTGCTTTATGCGCGGGGTTTGGGTTACGTTAGAGATAATCCTCGCAAACTTCGATTAGGGATGATTATCTGTTAGTTTCTGGAATCTAGAGATAGATTTAAGAGCTAACAGTTTTCAATAGGCGTCGAAGCTTAATGCCTTCGTGCCTTGAGTCGCGTGCGAGAGTGTCGCCGAGGGTAACACGGTTGTTCTCTTAACTTTGCGTTAGACATAACCTTTGTTGTGAGCGATATTGGATGATATTGAGGAGTATTGTAGGCTGAGTATAACTGGCCGGTAAGTTTAAGTTTGTGAGGAGTCGATTATGTGCATGCTAGATAAGTTTCTTCTCTCTGAAGAATGAATTCTTTTTGTTTTAATATTTACTTTTCTGTTTTCTTATTTGAAACCATTTTAACCCAAACTCATAAATGTGAGAGACCGTCGAACGACATTCTTTCCCTCGAACCGATCTCTGTGGACACGACATAAATCCCGGAGGGAATTCTTCTGAAAATAAATATTTTTGCTGCTTGCCCTATTCTGCATTCAACAAAAGCTTTTAAACAAGAGTGTATTGTTCTTGATTGAAGCTTTTAAGCAAAATCAAGTATTGTCTTGGAAGTGTGCTACTTCTATTGTTTGTGTAATTGTTGAATTGTCACTGGGATTTTGAATGATTAGGAAGTGAAAGGGGGATCTCATATCTAGAGGGAGTCTAGGTAGAAGTTGCACAAGGTAGGGATTAGGCGAGAAGTTGTAAACGTGGAAGTTTAGCATTGAACTAATACTATCATAGTGAATTTCCTTCTTGGCTTGGTAGCCCCCAAACGTAGGTGAGTTGCACCGAACTGGGTTAACAATTCTGGTGTTAATTTTACTTTTCTGTCATTTAATTTTCTGCATCTTTTACTTGTGTGATCAAGATGTTTTTGATCCCGGTGTTGTGACATCTGTCTCGACATTTGGTATCTATGTGCCAAAATTTCAATTGGCATCAAAGCAGGTCACCCTGTTCTGTTTTGGGTGAGCTCCAGGGAGTTTGTATTCTGATAATTTGGATAAGGAAGGTGGAGGAAATGTTAACATGCCCCCAGTCTTAGATGGCACTAATTATGACTATTGGAAGACACATATGGTGGCTTTCCTAAAATCTATGGATAGCAAAACTTGGAAGGCTATCATCAATTGCTGGAAACATCCAGTGGGTACTGATAAAGAGGGTAAGGAAACTCTGAAACCTAAAGAGGACTGGACTAAGGAGGAAGATGAAACCTCTCTTGGAAACTCAAAAGCCTTGAATGCTCTATTTAATGGAGTTGATAAAAACATGTTTAGGTTGATCAACACCTGCACGGTGGCCAAGGATGCTTGGGAAATTTTTAAGACAACTCATGAAGGCAAATCTAAGGTGAATATGTCTAGACTTCATTTGCTTACCCCCAAATTTTAAAATCTAAAGATGATGGAGGACGAGAGTATGACTTCCACATGAATGTTCTTGAAATAGCTAATGCCTGCAGTTCCCTAGGAGAGAAAATATTAGAAGAAAAGTTGGTTAGGAAGATTCTCAGGTCTCTTCCCAAGAGGTTTAACATGAAGGTCACATCAATTGAAGAAGCCCAAGACATAAGCAAACTGGGAGTGGATGAACTTGTTAGGTCAACTACTACAAAACGCGTAAACAACAACGCCAGGTTCACCACGGAAGAAATATATACCGTTGTAATAAATTAAATTTTCGCGCCCGGTCAGTAGCTGGATATAAGAACAATGATTTAATGACGGTTGTCTTTAAAAACCGTGGTAATAAATTATGCGTGACAAGCTTCGATTCTCAGCAACATTATTTTTTCCATTTTTAGAGTACATTAAGCGTGTATCACTTAAGTCCTTTAAATAAAAAATAAAATGTATATTATTTTACAATGGTTAGTTTAAACAAATGTTGTTATACGCTTGCGTCACTTATGTGAATTATTAAAAAAATAAAATTTAAATGATTTTACAACGGTGGAAAAAGTTAACTGTTGTTAGAGGACTCACATTTCCAATACGGTTAAGTAACACAGCCGAGAGAGTACGGTATTCTTCAACATTTTTATTCTTTTTTTCTTTTTGTATGTTTTATAGGCTCAAGTCAGTATAAGACTACATGATTCATATGCTTTAAAGAAATAAGAATATAATAAAAAATGAATGAGGAAGATGAAGAATCAGCAATGGTTTTTGAATTAAAGAAATAATAATGACTTTCAACTAAAACAATTAGATTTTCAATGTAAAGAGAAGATGAAGAATTAGAGAAATCATTATAAATACGTGATTCCTCTTCTTACCATCACACAAGCAGCATCATTGAAGAGAATTAATCAAAATGAATTCCAACAATGCAGTTCAAGAAGTCCAACAAACTGTAGATGTTCAAGAAGAAGTTGTCAGGGAAGTCCAACAAACTGCTCATGTGGTTAAAGATGCTGATGTTCAAGAAGTTACCAAGGTCGTAGATGTCCAAGAAGAAGTCCATGTCGCAGAGGCTTCAGAGGTCCAACCAGTTTTCCATCCCGAACAAGCTGTACAGACCCAACAGGCGGTCACCTTGCAAGAAATACGAGCCAGGAGGAGAAGAAAGAGATCAAGAAAAAAGAGAAGAAGGACATCTATTTTTGATTCAGATGATGAGGACGAAGCACCGATTGGTTCGAGTAATTTTATGTCAGCTAGGGCATTTAGATTTGATATTTAAAAGTTAAAAATGTCTCTGTTATCTTCAATATTCAAGATTTTAATTTTGTTATTTTAAATATAAACTTGCATTTTGTTGGAGTTTACTAATTTGTATGAAACTTGCATTTTATTGTCTAATTCTTATTAAAAATATTTACATATGCGTTAAACTCATTACATAACCTTGAATATATGAACTTGAATGAAAACTTTATCACATATGTGGTAAATTCATCACATAACCTTAAATAAAAAATATATGAACCCAAGTCACCACGGTTCTACCAAAACCGTGGTGATATCTCTAAACTCAAGCATTAACTTTATATTATATTTTTTAATTAAAAATTGTATATAGTATAATAACAGTTGTAAGGATAACTGATATGATAGGCGCTCTTTTCTTTTTTATTCATCACTACGGTTATTATATGTAACCGTCGTATTATAGTTTGCTATTATTTTAAAATTTAAATTATAATTACGGTTGTAGTTAACAACCGTAAGAAAAGTGGTGGTTTTTAATATATAAACGAAACTATATGTGACCTACTTCATATCTGCCGTTTCTCTCTAAAAAAACCCCAACACAACCCTCTCCTCTCATGAATCTTAACCAAAATTTAACAGGAGCAACGTCCGACGCAAACTCCTATGGCGGCGAAGATGGTATTTTCTCCTGCTCTCTTCTTTCTAACATTATTGTTTTAGGTTTTGGTTTTAGGATAATGTGGAAAACATTATGTTAATGATGTTTTAGGGTTAAGTTTTATTTTTGTTGTGTTTCCTTGTAGATACATGGTGATGATGGTGGTAGCAAGTGTGGACTATGGTGAAATTTCATATGGTTTTTGAAGCAATGAATAAAAATATAAGAAGTATGAAGTTGTTGTATAAACTTCATCCACCTTATATTTCTTCTTCATGGCATCAAAAACCATATGAACTTGATATATATCTTGATTTGCTACAGTTCCACGATTATTTTCAATAAGAGGTGCGTTATTGGCTCAATGTATGTTGGTTTTTTACAGTCCTACTTGGGGTTTTATTGCTTAAATAATGTATGTTTTTTTATTGTGTTGCATGTTGTTTTGTTGTATGTTGTTGTTGTTGACAAATGTTCTTAAAACAAGAACAAAACATTGCTAAGTCACAAGATAAAGGCTTCTTGTGACTTAGCAATGTTTTGTTCTTTAAATTCTTATGCAGGTTGACAAGTTTAGTTTATTATATACTACGTATATTATTTGTTTCACTTACCTTTTAATGAAAATGCAATCATTTATATTGACATAGAAACTTATATTCTGAAAATTAAGATGTATTTGAAAACCAACCTATATCAATCAATGTTTTCTGAATCGCATCCATTTCATTCAACATATTTTATGTTCCTTAACACATAATATATGGTTTAATGGTTTGTTTGCTTAAATTCATCGATATAATTTACAATCGCGTTGATAAGAGACAATGATGAGGTAAACTATAATAAAAGATATCGATGAGTAGAGAGAATCAGACCATTGAATCGTATATTATGTGTTAAAGAACATAAAATGTGCTGAATGAGACGGACGCAATTCGAAAAAAATTGGTGTGTTTAAGTTGGTTTTCAAGAATATTTTAATTTTCAGATTATATATTTCTTGCCAATTTGAATGGTTGTATTTCTTTAAATAGGTGTATGGTAAACCAAGCAATATACATTTGTATATAATACACTATGGGTACTTTCCACGACGGTTGTCTACAACAACCGTCATCTAATGTAATTAATTTCCTGCTGGGTTTCGAACCCAGTACCCTATGTATCACAATGGTTGTTAAGAATAACTGTTGTGATATACCGCGTGCTTTTTAGAATACAACAACGGTCTCAGGGTCGTGATTATAAGTAGCGCATTTACCACCACACTCTACATAACAACGCCTTGATCTGCGTTATTACATGTATTTTTCAACCGTTGTTAAATGGGTTTTACGTAGTAGTGGTCACTTCAAACTTTTGAATTGGTTATCAATGAAAGATCTGAAAAGAAGAACAAAAGCATAACTTTTATCTCCAACACTAATGATAAAGAGGTTCAATGTGACATGGAGATTGATAAAGGAATTTATAATGCTATTGTACTTCTTGGGAGGCGATTCAATAAGGTGTTGAAGAGTATGGATAGAAAATCAAGACCAGATGTTGAGGACATGTCATTCGATATTAGGAAGAACTGTAATTTTTAGAGAAAAGCAAGACCAGAGGAGAAGCCAAATAAAGGAAAAGGTACTCAGTCTCATGGATGTAAGGGTTTTGGTTAAGTTAGATCAGAATGCCCCACGTACCTCAAGAAATAAAAGAAGGGTTTGTCTGATGATGATTTTGAAAGTTAACCTGATGATGAAACTGCTAAGCGTGATACAACACTCACTGGTAGATGTGATTCTAATGAAGATTCTTGTGATGAATAGGTCACTTATGAATAATTAGCTACTTCCTACAAGGAACTTTGCATCAGAAGTGAAGAGGGCTGCAAGATAGGAGAAAAACAGAAGAGTCTTATAACTCAACTGCAGGATGAAAAAGAGAAACTTCTATCTACTATCTCTGGTCTTCAAGATGAGGTAATCCTATTGAATTCTAAACTTGAAAACATGACCAACTCTGTAAGAATGTTGAACAATGGATCAAATGTGTTGGATGAGATTCTTCAAGTTGGGAAAAGAGGTAAAATGTTTACTGGTATAGGGTTTAATTATCAGTCTTTAAATAATCAAAGAAAAAACCTTGTGACAAAGTTTGTTCCTGCTAAAATAAAAGGTGAGCTAATAATGTCTGACCAAATGTTACAACATCCTACCAAATTTCAGAAAACTCAGACCAGAGGCAAGTTCCAACCTTGGAAATGTCATTATTGTGGTAAATACGGTCATATAAAGCCCTTATGTTATAGACTGTATGGTTACCCAAAGCATCCAGCATAACCTAGGACTAATCATGTGATGACTAAAACTAGAAAGGAGTGGAAAACCAAGGTTGTTAATTCTAGTTTTATAGCCCATACTTCCTTTAGGGCTTCATCTAAAGGAGACTGATACTTTGACAGTGGGTGTTATAAACACATGACTAGAGTAAAGAAGTTCCTTGTGGACATTAAGTCCCACTCCAACAGTTATGTCACTTTTGGTGATGATGCCAAAGGTGAAATTAAAGGAGTTGGAAGACTTGCCTACACAGGACTCCCTTGTCTTGATAATGTTCTCCTTGTGAAAGGACTGACTGCTAATTTGATAAGCATAAATCAGTTATGTGATCAAGGCCTAAATGTGAATTTCACCAAGTCTGAATGATTGGTTACAAATAAGAAGAATGATGTTCTGATGAAAGGAGTTAGGACTAAAGACAATTGCTATTTATGGGTTACTCAAGAAACTACATGCTCTTCCACTTGCTTAGTTCTCAAGAAAGATAAAGTCAAGGTATGGTCTCACAAGCTTGGACAATTGAATCTCAAAGGTATGAAGAAGATTATGTCTGAAGAAACTGTTAAAGGTCTACCCAAGTTCAAAATTGAAGAAGGAAAAATCTGTAGTAAGTATAAAATTGAGAAGCAAATCAGGATGTCACACTCAAAGTCACAACATCGGGCTGTGGCCAGAGTTTTAGAATTTCTTCCTATGGACTTGATGGGGCAGATGAAAGTTGAAATACTTGGTGGAAAGAGGTATTCATTTGTGGGTATTGTTGATACTTCTGGATTGAATGTTGTTGTTTCAAATGTTTCAAATGTTGTTACCTCTGAATCTGTGAGTTTAGATAACCCTAAAGCGGAAGAAACTCTAAGTCAGTCTAGTTTGAATGTTGCTATTAATGACACTGTTGATACTAGTGTTCATATGACTCTCTCTAAGATCTTGGTTACTGACCTTGAGTCTGATGTTATGTCGAATGTCGTAACATCCTTGGCCCTACCTGATCATCCTGTTGAAACCACACAAGAAAACTTTCAGATTGAGTCTCCTGAAAAATCTCATAAGAATGTGGCTGAAGATTATTCTGTTGGTGGTAAAAGAGATGATTATGATAATAATAGTATGTCTGTTGAAGATAAAGAAGATATTACTGGTGTGAAGAAGGATCAGTCTACTGACATTGTCAATGTAGATGGTCTAGATTCTAATGATGAGCCTATAAGAAAGAAACTGGGTCCTGATATTGTTAAAAGATTGAGGAACAAAAAGGGGAATGTTGTTGTGTCTACAAGAAAGCCTTTTAAGACATCCAAGAAAAGTACTAAGGTTGGACCTAATAAAGGATGAAGTAAAAGTGTGGCTCCTGATACCAAGAAAAAGTCATTGACAAGAAAGAAAGTGCCCTCAAGTGACTTTGAGTATGATGTCGAACAATATGTTCAAGACATCATGCCTTATGCTAAGAAAAAACGTGTTGATGTGGATCAAAGTTTACACACGAGTATGATTGGTAGTCTGCTGTATCTTACAACTAGCAGACCAAACATCATTTTTGTTGTAGGAGTTTGTGATAGATATCAGGTTGATCCTAAAATGAGCCACATTAATTAAGTGAAGAGGATCTTGAAATACATCAATGGTACTATTGATTATGGAATGTTGTATTCTCATAGTCCAAATTCCATGCTTGTAGGGCATTATGATGTAGACCGGGCAGGTGAGGATGAGTATATTGCTGCAGGAAGCAGTTTCTTTCAATTTATTTGGATGAAACAAATGCTAAAGGAATATAATGTCAAACAGGATGTCATGACATTATATTGTGACAATCTAAGTGAAATTAATTTATCCAAGAATCCCATCCAACATAGCAGGACAAAGCATATTGACATTCGTCATCATTTTATTAAGGATCTTGTTGAGGAAAACATTGTTACTCTTGAGCATGTGGCCATTGAGAAGCAACTGTCAGACATATTTACTAAGGCTTTGGATGCAAACCAATTTGAGAAACTAAGAGGAGAACTAGAAATTTGCATTGTTGAAGGATTATAGCAATTAGCCTTAATCATGCAGGATACAAGGAAAAGAAGAGAACGGTTGTCAAATTTATGGCTAAAAATGGGGGGGATAGTAGTGGTGATGATAATGTTGATACTGTGAGAGGGAGAAAGTCTTAGAGTGTGAAGCATAGACATGAGTACTCCAGTCTTATGGCTTCTTTTGTGTTGGTGGAAGGCTTGTGTTGGTGGTGCTGGGATGTCATTCTATTTGTTCTGACATTATTTCATTTACTGTGTCTGGGAGAATGCATTTTCTTTGCAGTTGGTTTTTCCCCTTCAGGGGGAGTACTGGTTATGTATGATAGGGGGAGCTGTGTTTTTTAGATTAACTATATTTTGGTAAAACAACATGCTACTAGCAAGATGTTAAGCCAAATGTTCTGCCATGACAGCCAGACATCATGATCTGCATTGTGTCTTATTCCAAGACATGTAACACCAGATAGTTAGGGCATGACTATTTTGGTATTTTTTATTGTGATTTTTTAGTATGTTCTGATGCACACGTGGGCGATATTCATTGGAGTATATTGTGGGAATTTCTGTTTGACAGATTCTGTTTGTTTTCATAAAAAGGTTTCTTGAGCCTTTTTAGCAAAGTTTGTATTTTGTTCCTATTATTGTGCAGGGTGATTTGCAGTGAGATAAAACTGATTACTGCTATTTGTGCGCTTCAAGAAGCCCAAGTCCATTAGGTCTGAAGGCTATTTAAAGTGAAGACCAAACCGTATTGATGGATAGAACACAACGTGAAGATTTTGGGAAATAAGGATTAGCCGTGTTTTGGTTGCTCTTTAGGGTTTAGTGTTTGTTAATTGTATGTCACTCAGGTACTTTCTGATGCATTGAGGTTGACTGATTGTTCATTGTTAATTATCCACTCTAAAGCTTTTAAGCAAGAGTGTATTGTTCTTGATTGATGCTTGTATTGTTCTTGATTGATGCTTTTAAGCAAAATCAAGTATTGTCTTGGAAGTGTGATACTTCTATTGTTTGTGTAATTGTTGAATTGTCATTGGGATTGTGACTGATTAGGAAGTGAGAGAGGAATCTCATATCTAGAGTGTGTCTATGTAGAAGTTGCACAAGGTAGGGATTAAGCGAGAAGTTGTAAACGGGGGAGTTTAGCTTTGAACTAATACTATCATAGTGAATATCCTTCTTGGCTTGGTAGCCCTCAGACATAGGTGAGTTGCACCGAACTGAGTTAACAATTTTGGTGTTAATTTTACTTTTCTGTTATTTAATTTTCTACATCTTTTACTTGTGTGATCAAGCTGTTTTTGATCTATCTTGACATCTAGTATTTGCGTGTCACAATTTCAATAATAAACAAAATAGGCGATATTCCGATTAAGAAATTGCCAAAATCTTCAATCAACGGTCACCGAATTGTAATTACAATTTCTGAAGATGAATATCATGCAGGATTAGAGAAATGCAAACTCAACCTTCGTAGAAGCATCATATTTCCAAAAGGTGCCACACCTTTAAAAGTCAATGACTTGCGACTCAAGCTTTCAAGCACCTGGAAATATATTAGTAAGATGGGTCTTATCTCTCTTGAAAAAGGTTTTTTGAATTCTCCTTATCCTCCATTAAGGACCTCAGATCGGTTGGAGCCACACCTATTAGGAACCATTCCCCGGATATGTTGAAGCTTTTTGCATTGACAAAGGATTTTAATCCTATGGCTCAACAATAAGCAACCGCTCAGGTTTGGATTAGAATTTTTTGGTTTATCCCAAAAATATTGGAGACATAAAATTTTGTTTACTATCGTTAGTAGTATAGGAACTCCAATTTGTATGGACGAGGCAAATAACAAATCGATGTTTGAAAGATATTATGGTCATTTTGCTCGTATCCTAGTAGATTTAGATCTCACAAGTAGAATTGGAGACAACATATTGGTGGAAAGAAGCAAATTTTCCTTCTTTGTGAATGTTGTTTATGAAAACATGCCATATTTTTGTGACCGCTGCAAAATTATAGGCTATAATGTTGGAAACTGTAGAAGAATCAACGGAAATCAAAGTGAAAATAAGCAAGGATGAGAAAAAGGTTTTCATTGCTAAAGTCATAAATGATAATACTTTTGTTGTCCCTTTCATTCTAGATTCTAACTTAGAAGGTTTTAGCTCTTCTCTAGTGAAAGACAAAGATAGTACAAGCAATGTTAAGTCTCCAACCGCTCCCCAAGTAGAATATCATATTGGGAATAAACAAGATAAGCTCATTGAGAAGTTTCAACAGCTGCCAGAAAGTGACTCGAGTGAGTCTGATTTTGTTGATGCTACACACTATCAAATAGTGGAAGAAGAACCAGTTAAGAACAAAGATTTGGTGACTTAGTCTCCCCCAACTAGTAACATTCCCATTGATACAATGCTGAAAGATGTGGCATTGTCAAAACAGTCATGGGCTAACATGGCTGAGTTAGACCATGATTTGGAAAATGAGTTGCATAAGGATGATAAACTTGAGATGATTGACTCTCCCTTTCAAAAATTTGTCTCTAAGAATCAAAAGAAATGGAACAAGAAATCGGCCAAACCAAGTGGCACTCGTAACACTAGAGCAAAGGCGATAACTAGTAGTTCTACCTCTTGTCGTGTCTATTATGGAAATTTTGAGTTTTTGTCAATGTCTCCTCAAAATTGGATTTGAAAAAACTATGTACTTCTAATACTCTGGACATTGTTCTTGTTGCTGAACCTTGGATGGAATCTAATACCTTCTCAAAACCATGGCTATGTAAGCTAAACTAAAAGACTCTAGCAGTTAACAATAGGGGCTCTCTTCTCCCCAACTTGTAATGCTAATGCAAGACTCAAATGAATCCTATATTAATCTCTAGTAATGATCAATCAATCAGCTTCTTATTAGAGAAGGGTGACGAGAGCTGGAATCTCGAAGTTGTTGGTTACCCTATGCTTGTCCTATCCAAAAAGCTTAAACACCTCAAGGAACAACTCAAGATTTGGAATAATAGCAACTTTAGCAACATAATTGAGAAGGTAAAATAAGATAAATCCAACATTGACTTAATTCAGTACTTTATAGACACCAATGGCAGCACCGGATTACCTAGAAATCAAGAAGAGGAAGCTGAAATCTATCTTGATAAAGCACTACAGACTGAGGAATGTTTATGGCATCAGAAAGCCATAATTAAATGGCATATTAAGGGAGATAGAAACACAAACTTCTTTCACAAACTGGCTAAGGTTCGGTATGCCGCCAACAATATTAAGTGTATCAGAGATGGTGACCACATCATGACTGATCCAGAGGAATTTGGTGCATTCTTCTTCCAAACATACTGTGGCATCGTGGCTCATGACGTGATAGATGCTACTCTGCAGTTTTTCAGCTCATGTTGCATTCTTCCTAACTTCAATTCTAACAATATTGTTCTTATTCCAAAATCCAAAAATGCAGATTCTCTGGATCATTTAGACCTAGTGCATTGGCAAATTTTAAATTCAAGATCATCATAAATATTATTGATGATAGATTAGCTCATGCGATGCCATCAATCATTTCTTAAAACCAAAGGGGTTTCATTAAAGCAAGACAAATCAAATACTTCATTTGTATGACATGTGAAGCAATAAATGTTTTGCTTAATAAGGCTTTTGGAGGTAACTTGGTCTTGAAGATAGATATCAAAAAGGCCTTTGATACCATTGAGTGGAGTTTCTTATTGAAAGTTCTAAGGAAATTTGGTTTCAATTATATGTTTTGTGGATGGATTGAAGTCATTCTAAAGTATTCCAAGTTGTCTATTTCTATAAATGGTAATTGCATCAGATCAAGTGATAAATACATCAAAATCAACCATTTATAATTTCTTAGTATAAAAGAGGCCTATAATTTCTTAGTCTCTGCGGTCAAACTATTCCTTAGGCTAAGGATTTATGGAACTTGGCTATTCCTCCTCCATTTTCCCTTATTTTATGGAAAAGTCTACACAATAAAGTGTCTACAAATGATATTATAGTAAGCAGACGCATCACCATTGCATCTATGTGCAATTTGTTCAAGGCCTAATCTGAAACTGTGGTGCATCTTTTCTGTGAATGTACATATGCTCAGAAAATATGGAACCGGCGTAGCAACACCTTAAGAGTTCATCTCAATAGCTCCAATATCTTCAATCTTCTCAACACAATTCACATATCTTGGTTATCTCAAGTCAAGGTGGTCGGCCATCTTAGCTGAAATTACCTTTGTTGTCAACAATATCTGAAAAAGCAAAAATCATGCCAGGTATGACAATAAAACAACTCATTGGAAGACATCAGTCAACAGTATCATCTTTCTAGTGTTATTATCTCATAATGCTTCTAAGTGCACAACTTCTGCTTCTATGGAAGAATTTAGAATTCTAAAAGCTTTTAAAGTACTTACTCATCCTCCTAAAGCTTCTAAGATAACTGAAGTGTTTTGGTCTCCTCCCACAAATCCTAAAGCTTCTAAGATAACTGAAGTGTTTGGTCTCCTCCGACAAATCCTTGGTTAAATGCAATTGTGATGGAACTGTTTTAGGCGCCCTAGCATCTATTGTGTGTGGTTTTTTTTACTTCAGAAATCACAACTGAGTTTCTTCGCTATTTTGCTAGAAACCTAGGAACTTCTTTTGCTTTTCATGCTAAGTTTAGTGGTGCTATGAAAGCCATTGAAATTTCCTCTCAAAAGGGATGGTCTCATCTTTGGTTGTGTGAGATATTGGATCGAACTCTAGTTAGCATGTCGTCGAAGTCTGCTCACATGCTGCTGTCGAAGACCTACATGCTGTAGCCGAATTGTGGTCTAGTATGTAGTTGTCGAATTGGGTCTTGTGTTAAGGATCCAATAGGTTAAGTTAGCTTGTACCCTAAGTTAGTTTGTAATGGGTAATTGTTAAAAAACTATTAGATTAGTGTGTTAGTTTTCTTATAAATAGCATGCTAGTCTCTCATCTTGCATAAGGAAAAACAGGAAGATAAAATCCTAATTCAAGAGAGAGAGGTGATAAGTGCAAAACGTATCTATTTTTGTATATAAGTTTTGTTGCACTTATATATACATTTTGTTAATATCATTCGAATAAACTCCGCTTCGTTTGTAAATACGTTTACTTTACGTTTTAGTGTATATATTGCGTATAGTGTAAATATCATTGAGTTTAATTGATTTTCTCTCATTTTTGTAGGTATTCAAGCATTGATATTTATTCATTGTTGGATAGAGCATTTAATAAGCTTTCCAGCGCTTCAAACCGGGCGAAAAGCGGAGTTACGGTTCAAAAGTTACGAATAAAACAGTGCTGGAATTTTGCTGTCTACTGTCAGCTGCGCCTCAGAAGGGCCGGGCGGTAGAAGCAGCGTCGGGCGGTCAAAGCAGCGCCGGGAGCTCCAAAGCACTACTGAAACTTGCAAAATAAGCCGCCTTTCGCCGCCGGGCGCCCCAAAACACCGTCGGGCGAAACTAGGGTTGTTTTCAGTCCGGTCCGGACCAGATACTCAGGGTCCCGAGAGTTGGACCGAAACCCTTATCGGGTAAACCGGAACCGGTCCAAAATAATGATGGTTAAATTTTAGAACCGAAACCGATCCGGCACTTTCGGGTAATCCGAAACCGGACCGGATCTGACATGATTATAGATGGATATCCGAGACCAGACCGGTAATTTTCGGTTCGGGTACCCGGCCCACCCGATTTTAAGGAAAAAATACATTAAAATTTTTTCAAAAATACAATTAAATTCCAGAATTTCATTGGAATTTGATTTGACACTACATTTTAAATATCATTCACATTTCACATAAGTTTTTAACTTATGTTTTCAAAAAAAAAACTTGTTCAGAAACATAAACACATGTTCAAACATAAGTTAGGCAACTTATGTTTTCAAAAAACCACCATAACATTACATTTGTTAATGATGCCTTAGAACAGTCTCATCATTGACATTACAAAACAACAAAATAACATTAGTATTATAAAGTTGTTGTTGTCGAAGAAGCGACACCCGGATCCTCACCAAAATGATACATTAAAGGCTCATCTTGTGGTTCTTCAAGCTACAAAAGTTAAACAAGGCAACATAAATTTAAAAGCATAATTTCAACTAGCAGTGCATAAGATACTTACAATACTAGCAGTGCAGCCCTTTTTAATTCCATACTTCTCCTTCACCCAATCACCCCCACAAAGTACCATTTCAATTGTCTTGGTTTTCATAGAAGATCGTTTCAGATCAATAACCCTTTTACCAGCACTAAAAGTTGCTTCTGAAGCAACAGTTGTAACTGGAACAGTTAGGATATCCTTTGCTAATTTACTAAGAACAGGATACTTGGCTTCATTTCCCATCCACCAAGTTAAAACATCAAACTTAGTGTTTGGAGGAACCTTCAAGGAAGTCTCCTCAAGATATAATTCAAGATCATATTTTGAATTAAAACTACCAACAACGGTTTCTAAAAACATCTCAAAACTCCTCCTTCCCAACCCAGAACTAGTTCCTATTTCAGAAGTTTCAGATACATGGGCATCATTAACTCCATAGGTATCTTGATACATTTGGAATAGAGTTTTTAAGTTGGTTGCCAACTCTTATTCATAGGCAGTGGCTTGAGTAGCATTTGGATACAAGAAGGGATATACCCATTTTATGAAGATCATTTTATACCTATTTGAACAAGAAGAGTTGTCAACCAACTAAAGTATTTTCAAGGTATTTTTAGCCTCAGAATCTGAGACAACTAATGTCACACAAAGAGGTAACAGAATGTAGACTTAGAGACAACTAATGTCACACAAAGAGGTAACATAATTGGAGTCAGAGACAACTAATGTCAGCCAAAGAGGTGACATAATTGGATTCAGACAGAATTCATCATAGGCTAAATATAAACCAAATACAATACAAGCCTCAAATTCATCATAGGCTGAATATCATTAATTACAAGGCAACAACAGGCATCACAAAATATAAACCAGACAGATACAAGCCTCAAATTCATCATAGGCTGAATATCATTAATCACAAGGCAACAGCAGGCATCACAAAGTATAAACCAGACAGATATAAGCCTCAAATTCATCATAGGCTAAATATCATTAATCACAAGGCAACATCAGGCATCACAAAACATAAACTAGACAAATACAAGCCTCAAATTCATCATAGGATGAATATCATTAATCACAAGGCAACAGCATGCATCACAAAATATAAACCAGACAGATACAAGCCTCAAATTCATCATAGGCTGAATATCATTAATTACATGGCAACAACAGACATCACAAAATATAAACCAGACAGATACAAGCCTCAAATTCATCATAGGCTGAATATCATTAATCACAAGGCAACACCAAGCAGAATAGTAGCTACCTAAAGTATAAACAATGGCAACTTATTTAACTATCAACTTAGAAGATGTACATACCTTGGATCAAGAACAACACCAATAGAAATCAACGTATTAGACTCTGACCAATACTTGTCATACTTGAACTTCATTTCATTAGCAATGGCCTGCAACTGAGGATTATTTGAGATGCTTGAGGGTTTATCAAGTAAAACCTTCACCCTGTAAAGGTCAGCCAAAAATAAATTAGCAGTAGGGTAAGATGTGCCACTAATAATTGATGTCACGTCAGCAAAAACCTCCAATAATTTGCAAATATCATGAACATCTTCCCAATCATTTGCATCAGGCAAATAACTGAGAAATACTCCATTTTCTTCAGCATATCTAGGCCATACTTCTCTGTAATGGTAAGCAGTGGACAACATCAACCAAGTTGAGTTCCATCTTGTCTTAGTATCCAACACTTGCATCCTGCCTTCAAGTTGCAACTCATCAACAAATTTCTTGATTGCTTTGCACCTAGTTTCAGAATTCAGCAAATATTTGACACCATTCCTAATTTTATCAACAGTCACCTTAATCATATCAAGGCCATCCTGAACCAACAAATTTAAGATGTGTGCACAACATCTAACATGAAACAGTTTACCGTCCAATGGTAGATTTCTCCTACCAGAATAATCTCTCTTCAATCTAGTAATGCAGTTATCATTAGCACTAGCATTGTCAACTGAAATAGAAACAACCTTATCCCTTAGGCCCCAATCATCCATCACCTTAATCAATTCCCTACACAAAACTTCACCAGAATGTGGTGGTGGCACATTCTTAAAAGATAAAACTCTTTTGTGAAGCTGCCATTTTGAATCAATGAAATGGCCAGTCACAGTCATATAACCAATTTTCTGTTCACCAGACCACCACAGGTCAGTTGTAAGACTGATCATGTTAATCATAGACATAGACCTTTTCATCTTAACTCTCTCATCCTCATAAAATATCTCACAATCCAACTTAACCTGTTGTCTACTAATCTTTTTGTACCATGGATAAATTTCTTTAAGAAATTCATTAAAAATAATACCTTCCATAACAGAAAAAGGAAATTCATGACCTAGAATCATATGAGCTGCAACTTCTCTAACCCTAGCATGGTTATATGTCCAAGTTGCCAAACTAGGAGTACTATCAGCACCTACATTTAATCTAGACTAAGCAACTTCTTTGTCAGTATTACCTCTCAACCTCAGCTTTCTTTGAATACAATTACCTAAATGTTTTTTACCATTAGAAGTACTTTTCCATTTCACATGATAAGTATAAAGCTTACAACACCATTTGCATTTCCATTTCTTGTTACCATCAGGCATTTCAATAACTACCATCTCAGTATGAACAACAGATTTCTTGGGACGAGGAGCTTTACCAAATGCATTTAACTGGCTCTGTGAACTCTGAGCTGGGTCAACTGGAGGGGTTGGCTCCTCAGTAGTAGTGTTTTGAGTAGTAGTTGTGTTTTGAGTAGTGTTTTGGGTGGTTTTGTCAGTTGGAAGTTCCAAATCAATCATCTCACCAATCTCTATATTTCCTCCATCCATTGTCTCCTCTTCCCCCAAGCAATATGTTAATATCAATAAGATCATCCATGGTTGGTGGAGTCAATGAAGAATCTTGAAAAGACATGACACAAAATTAAATATCAATCAAACAATAATGGAATACAAAACAAAAACAAAACTAAGTAACTTAATACAACCTCAGCAAGCAACACAACTTATTACTAGGCAAAAATAGAACCTCAGGAACCAAATGTACAAGATATAACATCAAATCACAATTCTAGGCCGAACCCTAAGTAAGTAGAACCTCGTCAAAACAATTTATTAATAGGCCAAAATCCAACCTCAGCAACAAAATTTACATAATAAAACCTCATATCAAAACCCTAGGTCAAAATTTTGTTAAAAATCGAAACATTTTAGGTCAAGAACGATTCCAAAATCAAACTTTTTAGGTCAAAATTGATACAAAGTAGCCAACTAGTTGATACCTCAAACATGCATACAATGTACAGAATATCATAACCGAAATAAATAGTATAAAGTTTGGATACATTACACGAGCAAGATAGTTGTATTCTAGCTTTCCACAGTTCACACTTTGCCTCTAAAACAAATTATTCTACAAGAGAATCAGAGATAGAGATGATCAGGGATGAAGCCCTAGGAGAGGGAGACGAACGGAAGAGGAGAATATGCTGAGATGTTCATGTGAGTGAGAGACGAGAGAGAGTCAGAGGGTGTCTAAAAAAAGGAGAGATGGAAAAATGAGAAAATCTACAAATTTTAGTATTTATATGCAAGCCCTACCGGTTACTCGTTGGATAAATGGTCCGGTTCTGCATGCTGGATACGGATACAAAAATTATCCATTACTATACCAAAATCCATTTCGGCCGGTCCAATTAGTCGGCTCTCTCAGACCGGTTCTCGGGCCGGTTCCTAGTTTTTAAGACCCAATAACATCCCTAGACGAAACTGTGCGGGCAGAAACACCATTTAAGGCCAAAAACACTATTTTTTGAGTATGTTTTGGGGGGAACTTTCTCCCAACTTCATCAAACATATTTTAGGAGTAGAGAGGCTTAGAAACAACATTAGAGGATGCATATTGATGATCTGGAGTTGGAGTTGCTTCAATCGGCTCTGACAAACCGTGAGAAAATGGTTCTTCTCCTTTCTTCTCTTTCTATTCTCTATTTGTTGAGGTTTTGTATGTAAATCTCTTAATACCTATTGTATTTCATCTAATGTATGGTTATGAATGAATTCTGATTTTCTATTATTGTTGTCGTTGATTGATTATCTGTGGTCTTGTTAAAACCTTTACAAATCTTTGATCTTAGATTTTCTTCTATCAATGAGCAAGCTTTTGACATGGTTTTGTGAGTTAATATTCATTTTATCTTTTGTTGTATTGTGTTGATTAAGTAGCATGGGTAGCATGAGTAGGATCGATACGGTATCGCGAGGATGTGTGATAATAGTGATGAAGAAGGATATTCACATCCATTGGGCAAATTAGTTGAATGCGTGTTAAAAATGGGTTAAGCGTGTGTACGTATTTTGATCTTGGTTTAATACGAAGAAATCATTTATCTGATATGGATGTTATAGTAATCTCTGTTTTGTCTGAACTCTAGAGATAGATTTAGACTTAACACTTGCGTGAGTATCAGTTCTTACTTCTCTGTATTGTTGAGTTGCGTGAGACATCACCGATGAGACAATACGGTCGTTCTCTCGACGTTGCGTTAGACATAGCCTCTGTTGTGAGTGATACATGAGGATATTAGGAGAATGATTGATTTGTGTTTACTTGATTAGAAGAATGCATGTGTTATCGGTTGATCTCTATTGAGTTTCTCTTCTCTAAAGAATGTGTTATTGTTATTTACTTGCTTTTTGTTCCTTTAATTTTCCGCATTTGCTTTTGGTTCGTCTTTAAACCAGAACTTTTGATTCATGAGCTTAGAAATATAGAAACCGTTGAATGGCATTCTTTTCCTCGCACTGATCCCTGTGGAGACGACAAAACTGGGTTACTTATATATTTTTGCTTGCTGTTATTCTAGCTTCAACAAAATGGCGCCGTTGCCGGGGATCGGTGTTTAGATATTGAGTCGCATTGTGATAGTTTCTATATTTTTGAGCTTTGTACATTTGCTTATATTGTATGTATTTGTTTTCTTTTATGTTTTCTTTAGTGTGATCAGGAATGATGAGAACTCTTTCTGGATTGGTTGCTCTTTGTATAAAAGTTTTCAATGAAGCTTCGACCGAGTCTGTTTGGTGAGATTTGAAAGTATGCATGGTAAATTGTACTGCTTTATAGAATGTCAAAATGATTTAAGAATCTTGTGCTTTGTGCAAATGTGTATTCTTGTTTCATTTTGCAACTTGTTTGAATGCTTGTTTCACTTAGGTCCAAAAGCCACAAATTGTGAGGAAACCTCCATTGTTTACTATTTACTAGGATGACTGATGACTTTGTTTAATTCGTTTGATTCATGCTTTATCTTTTGATTATTGTGATTCTGTGGAAGCATTAGAAATGATCAAGGTATTTGTTTATATTGAGCACAACCGTATCCAAAAGTATCTTACCCGTGAGTAGTGAGAATTCGTTAGCCCCTTTGAGCCTAAACAGTTTAGATCTCATTTTAGTGATGAACTTGTTTGTGTACATAATTTGAAAATTTGGTTCATCATTGAATTTTGTGAGTTTCTAAAAATTTCTTCTTGAACCTTTGAACATTAGCATTCACTTGAGGTTTGGTTGAATTCATGTTGGGGAGAATGAAAAAGAAGAATGGTAGGTTACTTGAAACTTTTGAAAAAGTTTAAACAAGCATGAAAAGAAAATGTGTGAATATGAATGTGAAAAACAAAAGAAAAAGAATTCTTATTTGAATGAGAAAAATAGAGTGAAATAATTGTGCATAAGGAAGTTTGAGAAGGTTTGTGGTAAAGTAATGAAATTGGTGAAAAGTTGTGATGTGAAAATACCTTGTATAGTGAATGTTTCTTTTTGCATCGGCAATTTTGATTCCATTGCCTTTAGAAATGTCCCTTTGTTGTGAACCCAACCAAGCTACAACCTTTGAAGCCATTAGTGATCTTTTTGCTTCCATATTTTCATTTTTTGATTGTTAGATGTTGTATGAATTGAATTGTTATTTGCATTGTTTGTCAGATGAGTGAAATTTCCCCGCGGTTGCAAGCGCGCATTAATTTCTTCATTCTTATTTAAAGTGGAGTGTTAAGTGTGATTCATTCTTGAACATGTATTGCTTTTGGATGTTTGACATGTGTTTTGTGCTTAGATTTTGTTTCATATTCGTGGTATCGTTGTAGTTTAGTGGTAAGCATCGCCTTGTGTGTACTTTTAATTTGTATACCATACATTTGTTGTCTGTTTGTAAAAACTTGTTGACCATGATTTCTTGATTATTACTTTTGTTTCTTTGAGTTGATTGACTTTTGTTTGAGGACAAACAAAATGATAAGTTGGGGAGAGTTTGATAAGTGCAAAATGTACCTATTTTTGTATATAACTTTTGTTGCACTTATCTATACTTTTTTTTAATATCATTCGAATAAACCCCGTTTCGTTTGTAAATACGTTTACTTTACGTTTTAGTGTATATATTGCGTATAGTGTAAATATCATTGAGTTTAATTGATTTTCTCTCATTTTTGTAGGTATTAAAGTATTTATATTTATTCATTTTTAGATATATCATTTAATAAGCTTTCCAGCGCTTCAAACCGGGCGAAAAACGGATTTACGGTTCAAAAGTTACGAATAAAACAGTGCTGGAATTTTGCTGTCTACTGTCAGCTGCGCCTCAGCAGGGCCGGGCGGTAGAAGCAGTGTCGGGCGGTCAAAGCAGCTCCGGGCACTCCAGAACACTACTGGAACTTGCAAAATAAGCCGCCTTTCGCCGTCGGGCGCCCCAAAACACCGTTGGGCGAAATTGTGCGGGCAGAAACACCATTTAAGGCCAAAAACACTATTTTTTGAGTATGTTTTTGGGGGAACTTTCTCCCAACTTCATCAAACATATTTTAGGAGTAGAGAGGCTTAGAAACAACATTAGAGGATGCATATTGATGATCCGGAGTTGGAGTTGCTTCAATCGGCTCTGATAAACCGTGAGAAAATGGTTCTTCCCCTTTCTTCTCTTTGTATTCTCTATTTGTTGAGGTTTTGTATGTAAATCTCTTGATACCTATTGTATTTCATCTAATGTATGATTGTGAATGAATTCTGATTTTCTATTGTTGTTGTCGTTGATTGATTATTTGTGGTATTGACAAAACCTTTACAAATCTTTGATCTTATATTTTCTTCTATCAATGAGCAAGCTTTTAACATGGTTTTGTGAGTTGATATTCATTTTATCTTTTGTTGTATTGTGTTGATTAAGTAGCATGGGTAGCATGAGTAGGATCGATACGGTATCGCGAGGATGCGTGATAATAGTGATGAAGAAGGATATTCACATCCATTGGGCAAATTAGTTGAATGCGTGTTAAAAAAGGGTTAAGCATGTGTACGTATTTTGATCTTGGTTTAATACGAAGAAATCATTTATCTGATATGGATGTTATAGTAATCTCTATTTTGTCTGAACTCTAGAGATAGATTTAGACTTAACACTTGCGTGAGTATCAGTTCTTACTTCTTTGTGTTGTTGAGTTGCGTGAGACATCACCGATGAGACAATACGGTCGTTCTCTCGACGTTGCATTAGACATAGCCTCTGTTGTGAGTGATATGTGAGGATATTAGGCGAATGATTGATTTGTGTTTACTTGATTAGAAAAATGCATGTGTTATCGGTTGATCTCTATTGAGTTTCTCTTCTCCAAAGAATGTGTTATTGTTATTTACTTGCTTTTTGTTCCTTTAATTTTCCGCATTTGCTTTTGGTTCGTCTTTAAACCAGAACTTTTGATTCATGAGCTTAGAAATATAGAAACAGTTGAATGGCATTCTTTCCCTCGCACGGATCCCTGTGGAGACGACAAAACTGGGTTACTTATATATTTTTGCTTGCTGCTATTCTAGCTTCAACAAGAGGTTATTTGTTATTCATGTATACTTGTAATCTTGTTAGATAGAGAAAGGAAATAATAGCAGTTTATAACTAATGCTTGTTGTTTCTTCTTGTTTTTTTCCCTTGTTTTTCCTTTAACCTTAACCCTTGTGTATTTCTTGATCATAAAGAAACCGTTTATACTTTGTTTAAAGACATCCTAATTCACAACAAATTGGTGCGGTGAGTGTGGAGAAAGATGCCTTCAACAAAGTATGAGATTGAAAAGTTCACCGGAGTGAACAACTTCGGTCTATGTCGCTTGAAGATGAAAGCCCTACTGGTTCAGCAGGATCGTTTGGAAGCGTTGAAGGGAGAGGCAGTCATGGACGCTGTGCTAACGAAAAAAGAAAAGACGGCCATGATAGAGAAAGCCCACAGCGCAATATTGTTGAGCCTTGGTGATAAGACTCTTTGACAGGTATCAAAGGAGACGACGGCTTCGGGGTTATGGTTGAAACTTGAAACTTTGTACATGACCAAATCTCTGGTGAATCGACTCTACCTAAAGCAAGCTTTGTATTCATTCAAGATGAGTGAAGACAAAGTGTTGGCTGAACAGCTGGATATGTTCAACATGCTGATTCTTGATCTTGAAAATATTGATGTGAAGATCGATGATGAAGATCAAGCACTGTTGTTGTTGTGCGCTTTGCCTATAACATATGCTCACTTCAAAGAAACTCTCCTGTATGGAAGGGAGTCCCTTAGTTTTGAAGAAGTTCAATCAGCCTTGTATTCTAAGGACCTGAACGAACGAAAGGAGCATAAACCTTCGACAGTGGACGAAGGTTTGGCCATTAAGGGAAAATTCTTGCGAAAGGATGGTAAGTTCGACAAGAAGAAAGGTAAAAGTCAGCAGAAGTCTTATAGTGGCAAAGCATCTGGTATTCGATGTTATCACTGTAAGAAGGGGGGTCACACAAGAAAGGTGTGCCCTGAACGCCTGAAAGATCATGGAGGTAAGGATAATGGCAACACGGCCATTGTTCAAGATGACTTCGACTCATCTGATGTCCTTGTGGTTTCAAGCAACGACTCAAGAAAAGAGTGGATTATGGATTCAGGTTGCACTTGGCACATGACTCCAAACAGATAATTGTTCGAGGAGCTATGTGATCAAGATGGTGGATCAGTGCTGCTTGGAAACAACAAAGCTTGCAAAATTGCATGTATTGGATCTGTGAGATTCAAGCTCCATGATGAGTCAATAAGGTTATTGATTGAAGTCAGGTATGTACCTGATTTGAAGAGAAATTTGATTTCTCTTGGTGAATTCGACAAGAAGGGATATGTTTTTCAAGGAGAGAAAAGTATCCTAAGAGTCATGAAGGGGTCGAAGGAAGTCTTGAGAGGCGTGAAGAAACAAGGCTTGTATACCCTTGAGGCTGAAGTTGTAAGTGGTTCGACAAATGTTGCATCCATGAAACCTTTGTCGAAGACAAAAATTTGGCACATGAGATTGAGCCATGTCAGTGAAAAGGGTCGAAAAGCTGCTTGGAGGAGACAAAGTCAAAAAGCTAAAATTTTGTGAACCCTGTGTACTTGGAAAATCTTGCAGAGTGAAGTTCAATAAAGGCAAAAAAAAAGAACAAATGGGTCCCTTGATTACATCCATGCTAATCTTGGGGGCCTGCAAGGTGTCTATCACATTCAGGAGCAAGGTATTTTCTATCCATAGTCGATGATTATTCCAGAAAGTGATGGGTATTCATCCAGAAGACTAAGAATGAAACTTTTGAGAATTTCAAAGGTTGGAAGACTCTGATCAAAAATCAGACTGGCAGAAAGGTCAAGAGGTTGAGAACCGACAATGGCCTTGAATTTTGCAATGAGGCGTTCGATAACTTTTGTGCTACCTCAGGTATTGCAAGGCACAAAACTACTGTAGGTACTCCAAAAAAAAATGGTTTGGCAGAAAGGTTTAATCGAACTATTTTAGAAAGATTTAGATGTATGTTGACTAGTGCTGGGTTAAAGAAGGTGTTTTGGGCTGAGGCTGTTTCGACAACAACATATCTGATAAACAGATGTCCTTCGACTGCGTTAGATATGAAGACACCTGAAGAAGTTTAGTTGGGTCATCCACCTAGTCTCGATAGACTGAGAGTATTTGGCTGCGTGTCCTATGCTCACATTAGGCAAGACAAGGTCGAACCTAGAGCTCTGAAATGCATGTTCATGGGATACCCTGAAGGAGTCAAAGCTTGTAGGTTATGGTGCCTAGAGCCAGGTCACAGGAGGTGTATCACCAGTCGAGATATAGTTTTCAATGAAGCAGAGATGGCCTTCAAGAAAACTGATGATGCTAATAAAGAGCTGGAACAGGGAGAGATTCCTGTTAAGGTGGAGCATGTTGATGCTGAATTACGTATCCTAGATGAAGTCGAAGAAGAAGCAGAAGCTGTTGTCGAAGATGAGGAGATTGATAATGACTACCTGTTAACAAGAGACAGATCGAGGAGAGTCATCAAGCCGTCTCAGAGACTTAGGTATGCAGATCTTATAGCTTATGTCTTAATCTCTACAAATGAGGTTCTCGACAAAGAACCTAGAGACTATAAGGAAGTTATGAGGAGTCAAAATAAGACTAAATGGATGAAGGCCATGGATGATGAGATAAAATCTCTTCATGATAACAACACCTGGGAACTGATCAAGAAACCTTCTGGAGCCAGGTTAGTCAGCTGTAAATGGATTTTCAAAGTTAAGGAAGGAATCGAAGGAGTGGCGTCGAAGAGATACAAGGCAAGGTTGGTTGCTAGGGGGTTCACTCATAAAGAAGGTGTCGACTTCAATGATGTGTTTTCGCCTCTTGTAAAACATAAATTCATTCGAATATTGTTAGCCATGGTGGCAAAGTTCGACCTTGAACTAGAACAGATGGATGTGAATACTGCGTTCTTGTATGGTGATCTAGATGAAACAATCTTGATGAGACAACCTGAAGGGTATGTCGAAAGTGGGAAGGAAGATTATGTGTGCAAGCTGAAGAGATCTTTATATGGAATGAAACAATCTCCTCGACAGTGGAATAGGAAATTCAACAAGTTCATGGCATGCATAAGTTTCATTAGAAGTTAGTTCGACCATTGTGTTTACTTTAGATTTTGACCTGTTAATTCATTTGTTATTTTGTTACTTTATGTGGATGATATTCTAATAGAAAGCAATAATGTCGAAGAGGTAATGAGGGTGAAGGTTGAACTCAATAAGGAGGTCGAAATGAAGGATCTGAGAGTTGCGTCCAGGATTATTGGGATTGGCATCCTAAGAGATAGAAAGCAGTCGAAATTATACTTATCTCAAGAGGCATACCTACGAAAGATTCTCAAAAAGTATGGTATGTCGAATTCAAAGCCTGTTGTGACTCTGACAAACCCTCAATTCAAGCCGAGTATAGATCAGTGTCCTAGTACTGATGTCGAAAGAGCTTATATGAATATCATTCCATATGCTAATATAGTGGGTTCTTTGATGTATGTTATTGTCTGTACTAGACCCGACATAGCATATGCAGTAAGTCATATAAGCAGGTACATGGTGAATCCTGGAAAGGCTCACTGGCAAGCATTGAAGTGGATTCTTAGGTACATAAATGGGTCTCTGAATATAGTCCTAATTTATGGTGGAGCCTTGGGTGAAGATAGTAAAGCAGAAATCGAAGGATATGTCGACTCTGATTATGCAGGTTGTATGGATTCCATAAAATCTATTTTTGGATATGTGTTCACTATGTTTGGGACAATAATCAGTTGGAAAGCAACACTTCAGAAGGCTGTTGCCTTATCAACCACTGAAGCAGAATATATTGTCCTAACTAAAGCTGTGAAGGAAGCATTGTGGCGTGAAGGGTTTGCAAAAGAGTTGAAACTTCAAGGTCCAGTTATCACTGTTAAATGTGATAGTCAAAGTGCAATACACATGTCGAAGAATTCAGCCTATCATGGGCGAACCAAGCACATTGATGTGAGGCTGTATTTCTTCAGAGGGGTAATCGAGCGTGGAGAAGTCCAAGTGCTGAAGGTTTTGACATATCATATTGCTGCTGATATGATCACCAAGACGTTGCCCATTTGCAAGTTTTTACACTGTATGCATTTGATAAAACTGCATGAAGAAATATAGTTTGTTTCTTGATGTTAGAGTTAGATCCAAGGTGGAAATTTGTGAGATATTGGATCGAACTCTAGTTAGCATGTCGTCAAAGTCTGCTCACATGCTACTGTCGAAGACCTACATGCTATAGTCGAATTTTGTTCTAGTATGTAGCTGTCGAATTGGGCCTTGTGTTAAGGATTCAATTGGTTAAGTTAGCTTGTACCCTAAGTTAGCTTGTAATGGGTAATTGTTAAAAAGCCCATTAGGTTAGTGTGTTAGTTTTCTTATAAATAGCATGCTAGTCTCTCATCTTGCATAAGGAAAAATAGGAAGATAAAATCCTAATTCAAGAGAGAGAGAGGTTATTTGTTATTCTTGTATACTTGTAATCTTGTTTGATAGAGAAAGGAAAGAATAGCAGTTTATAACCAATCCATGTTGTTTCTTCTTGTTGTTTTTCTTCCCTTGTTTTTCCTTTAACCCTAACCCTTGTGTGTTTCTTGACCATAAAGAAATCGTTTATACTTTGTTTAAAGACATCCTGATTCACAACAGGCTGGAAATAGATTTCTAATTGATTTTTCTAGCATTTTTACAACCCTTAATCGTTCTTTGGAACTTCAGAAAGAGGTGGATGAACTGTATTCCTATCGTTTCTAACATGTCTTTCATAGTTTCTGATATCTTCATAGAAGGAAACCGTTGTGCGAGTCAACCTAAGTTTCTCCATTCAAGGAGATCATTGGTGGAACTCTGTCCCAGACTTTGTCAAATCAGACTTTGCCTGTAATCCTTTAGGATTTCCTTCTTTTCGCTTTTTTAATTTAAGAGGGTTTTAACTTTTTACCCCCTCTCCTTTATTTTGTATCTCTTTTGATTTATATTATTCATATGTTCTGCTCCTGCCCTTTTTTATTTAAAAAAAAAAGTTAAATTAAAATGTCAGGTTGCACAAATATTATTACACATTAATTATTCATATCTTTAAAGATTAATTTGTTTATGAATAGATAGCGTGAAAAAATTTGTCAATAATGGCAACAGATAGAATCTGCTTGTTGACATCAAAAAAAAAATCCGATTGTTTGTAGGGAGGAAATGAAGAAAGAAGCTGAGGCGAGAGAGGAATTTTTTACCCAAATACTTCACTTTTTAAAAAAAAATTCCAAAATAATCCACTTTTCAAATTATTTCCTAAAGTATTCCACTTTGGGGTACTGATTGTGTGAAGGCGACATGCCAATTGGCGACCCCTTACAAAGGCCAAGAGTTGTCGTCAATCCAATTGGCGGCGCTGTGCAAAGTCTTAAAGGCTGTCGCCAATTCAATTGGAGACAGGATAGAAAGTGCAATTTTTACTATAAATAGAGGTGTTTTGATCATTTATTTTCACATCTCATCTCATATTCTTGTATTACTGATAATATGTATCGTCGCCTCTACGGGAAAGTGATTTATTCGAGAGAGAAGCCTCTGATGGACATGCTATTTTGGAACATTCAAAGTTTCAAGCAACTACAGAGGGAGATTAATCATTGGTTAGACGAAGACGTACCTGAAGGGGAAAAAATTAGAAGTATCGAGAGACACGATGCCATGCATGGGTGGGTTCGCGTTAAGACTGAAAAGGATGCGAGGGAAGTGATGTTTGGACCAAATGATATCAGTTTGATTGTTGTAATTTGTTAGAAATGTTGTGTTTATCTGTTATGATATATGTTATATGTGTTGTTTGTTGTTAACTTTGTTGTAAAAAAACTCATTAATATATCAAAATCTAAGGTTACAACAATTAAAAAAAATACTAAATTATGATGCAGAGGTTTCTCCGACATTGGGACAATTTTTTCGATTTATCCAGGCTGACGACATATACTATATAATCTTATCATTTTATCAGCCGTGTCCATTTCTGTTCTTATACGCGTGTTGCTTGGGCGTCCTTTTTTCTTTCTTCGCATCTCATCGTTGTGCCAAACTATGTTCCCTTGGTATGGAGGCCAGTGTTCCTCCATTTCTAGCACTGTGAAGCCTTCATTGTAGACATTCATAATGTTAATGGCCTTGTAAACATCAGATAGATGGTTGTAAGCGTCCTGACGAGCATGTGCGCATGCCGCAATGGCATGAGAGCAAGGTACATAAAAGGCTTGGTACTTACCATAGTCACACCAACATCTGTTTAGTTTGACAGCATAGGATAAATTTGGCCTCCCCTCATTGTGGTCCATTGTTTCCTGTACACTAAAAGTTTTCCTATAACGGTCAAAGACTATAACTGCATGTGTGTCGGCTTTGATAGTTTCCTCTTTCATCACTTTCATTATGCATTCATTGAATAATTGACCCGACATTAACATTGCACTCCATCTTTTGCCTCTAGATGCGAAAAGTGATGTCAACCTATAATAGGTTGATCTCACTAATGTGGTGATTGGAAGGTTTTTAATTCCTTTGAAGACGTTGTTCATGGATTCCACAAGGTTTGTTGTCATGTGGCCCCAACGACATCCATCGTCAAATGCCCTTGTGCACTTGTCCAATGGAATTTTATCCAACCACCTTCCTGCATCTGCATTTAACAACCTAATTTCGTTAAGGTAGTATTGAAATAATGGTTGAGTTAAAGCATACCCTGCATTCACAATTTTTTGCGAAGGTTCTTGTCTTTGATTGCACGCATGAAGTTTTGTGCGATATGTCTAATGCAATAGACATGGGTAGAAAGAGGATTATGCCACCCGTTATCATGGTTATTGTAAGCACTCTCAATAGCAGCATGTCTGTCTGAAATCAAACAGAGATTGGCTTGTGGAGCCACATGTGTTCTGAGATTCTTAAGGAAGAAACTCCAACCAGCAGCGGTGTCACCTTCAACCAGATCAAAGACAATGGGAAAAACATTATTGTTGTCGTCTTGTGCAACTGCCATAAGCAAGATGCTCTTGTATTTTCCGTATAGCCATGTTCCATAAATTTGAATAATAGGTTTGCAGAATGCAAAACCTTTTATGCATGGTTGAAACGCCCAAAAGAGTCGGTGAAATATGGCATTTCCATCAACAATAGTTTCATCTGGCCTACATGTCGGCACTGTTTGCATAATTGCAACAGTCCCTGGTGTGTATGTCTTAAGTGCCACCAAAAATCGCTGTAATTCTTTGTATGAATCCTCCCAGTTGCCAAATACCTGTTCAACAACCCTTGTCCTTGCAATCCATGATTTCTTATACGAGAGAGTATAATTATACCGCGTAACGATATGAGAGATTATTATACTCACCTTCACTGATGGATCCTTGTTAACAAGTGACAAAATGTCTTGACATATCAATTCTGCGCTTAATTTTCGGTGATCCTGAACAATATTTGTGGCGGTGCAACTGTGAGGTGGCTCTGTGGAAGCTATCTTCCAAGAATCACTTTTCTTTCTGTAAGACGCAGCAAGACGAAACTTACAAAGTTCGTTACGACAAAAAATGACATACCTTCTCGAATCAGTTCGATGTACGCTGAAATCAACAGAGTTATCCATGAGATATTTTTTAATGGCTCGTACGCATTCTTCCTTGGTACGATACTTGTATCCCACTTTTAATTCACCTTCTGACCGCATATATGGGTTGTAAAAAATATCTGAGGATCACTCATCGTCATGCAAGTCCAAGTCTATCATATGTTGAGGCAGACAGTATACATGACCTAGAGGTATTGGCACTTGATCGTCATCTTCAGTGGTGTTGTTCAACAGATGATCAACCAGTGTCTCGCTTCCTTCTTCTTCGCCATCAACGACATTGACTTCCGCTTCGGTTTCATCTGAGTCTTCCGCTTCGGTTTCATCTGAATCTGTACGTTCTTATTTATCGATGATCTGAGATTGTTGAGATGAAATATTTTGTTGGAGTAAAGTATACAACTCAATATCGTTGAAACCAGAATGTTCGTGACTAACGAACATGTTTTCAATATCTTCATCATCTCGAACTTTAAGTGGATAAAATTTAACGTGGTTGGTTTAAACAAATGGATTTTGATATATAATTTGTGATATAGGGTCAAACTCTAATTTTAATTCCAATCTATCTTTAAAATGCAATAAACTTGTATTTCTATTGATTGTGAATCAGACAACATCGGTGTTTTGAAAATCAAACCCAGATACATCAGAGACATATGTCTCTCTGTTGAAGTGGGCGTTAACAATGTATCTCGATGCGGATGACATGGTTTGTTACTAAATTTTTTGTATGTGAAAGGGATGGCAATGGGCAGGGTATGGGTAGGGTACTATAGTATCTGTCCCCATACCCGCAGTTGAAAAAAATCCCCGTACCCGAGCCCATACCCGCTTGGGTATCAAAATTGGCACCCGTCCCCGTACCCTATGGGTATATAAGTGCCCGTACCCGTACCCGTTACCCGCATTTTTAATAAAATTAAATATATCAAGTATAAAATATCATAATATTTTAAGTTTTTAAAAATATTAAAAAGTTTTTAAAAATTTTTATCGTTAAATTATGAAATAAATGATCACTTATATTAAATATGTAGTATTTTAAAATTGATTTTTTTTATAAATTTTATAAACATTTATTTTTATATAATAATATAAATTAAAATATATAAATATATATTGTGCGGGTATGGGACGGGCTGGGTACTAAGGTGCCCATACCCACACCCGTCCCCGCTTATTTAAGTGGGTAATTACCCGAGCCCGTACCGGTACCCATTTTTACGGGTTTTTACCCTACCCGTTGTAGGTAATTTTGTGGGTACCCACTGAGGATGGGCCAAATTGCCATCCCTATGTGAACTTGTTTGCTGCAGGTGACAATGCATGGAACAGATTAAATATGCATGGAGCATTAAATGGACTCTCCATATCAATTGGTGACTCCCTTTTATTCATGAACATTGGCGTCATTCAAATTGGTGACATGGTACAACCTGGATCCTACACTATCGCCATGTCATACTCAGACTACCATGCATGCATGTCCCTATTTCTCAGCTATGCTCAAATTCACGTGCCTAGGAGTTTCCACTTGGACTGGCGACACCTCTCACATGTATCAGATATAATTAACTAATTTTATAGCATCAGATATAATGTCTCTATTGACAATGGGTGAAATGCACAGAGGCACTGTCGCTAACATTGAGAACTATGTAAGTGTTTACTTCCCTAAGTGTTTTTTTCTCTCTTCATATTTCTTCTTGTGTCTAAGTGTTTATGTCTTCATATTTATTCTCATGTGTAAGTGTTTATTTTTTTTTGTAGGATGTCTCTCGGTTTCGTCCACGTGTCCATGAATATGTTGCCTCCGATGAATTAATTGTACCTTATATCGAGCTCGTCGGTTTCATACATGTAAGCAAAATCATGTCTTACTCGGTCAAACATCTTTCCATAGCCAAAACGCTCAAACATCTTTCCATAGCCAAAACACTAAAACATCACAACAACCTTATGGCTTTCAAACACCAATACCATTTCAACCTTTCACCAACGAAGCCTTCACACGAATGTCCCCCTCCAATCGTCCAGGTCGCACACCAATGACCCCTTCATCACATCCCAACTACTCTGCCATGGGTCGCGAGCTCAGTTTCAACACACAAGACTTCTTGGAAATGCAAGAAATTCTTAGGAATTTTGTTGGAAATGTTCCTGAGACCTCAAATCCTCAAACACCTGGAGTGAGTCAAAGAGGGTAACGAGTGAGGGTGCATAGGGGATGTGGAACCGGTGGCCGGTATGACCAACCCGGTCGCCAACATTAATTTATGTAATATTATTTTTAATTAAATATTAATGTTACTTATTTATGTTAAAAAAAATTGCACTTTTCACCATGTCTCCAACTGAATGACGACATCCTTGAAGACGTTACACTGTGGCGCCAATTGGATTGGCAACCCCATATGGTGTCTCAAATTCAATTGGCGATAGTTCTTGGCATTTGTAAAGGATCGCCAATTGGTATACCGCTTTCACTCAAGCAGTACCACAAAATGGAATACTTTGAAAAATAATTTAAAAATGGATTATTTTAGGATTTTTTTTTTAAAAATGGAGTATCTGAGTAAAAAATTCGCGAGAGAGTATAGGAAGAAGTATTCAATAAATATGGATTGGTTTGCAAACAAATAGAACAATAAATACAAATTAATTTGCAAAGAAATTAAAATTTAGTGACTCAATTCTATCCTTACTAACAAAACAATAACCTCCCGTCAAAAATTTAATGACATTATTAAAATAGATGAATTGATATGCACTTCAATATATATATATATATATATATATATATAGGGTTAATAGTGATTTACCCCCCTGACATATGAGCGAATTTTGCTTTACCCCCCTCCCTGCCTTTTGGCAACGGTTTTTTTCAAAAAAAACCGTTGCCAAAACCTGCCTTTGGCAACGGTGGGGGGGTAAACCGAAACACGTTCATATGTCAGGGGGGTAAATCACTATTAACCCATATATATATATATATATATATAGGATCGGCCTTGGGCCAGGGTAACCAGACTCTAAGAAAAAAAAATTCAAAGTTAGTTGCTCAGTATTTTATTATGACTTAATTTTTATTTTTTACCCAGGACTTCTGAAAAGTCAGGACCAGTCCTCTATATATATATATATATATATATATATATATATATATATGACTAGGGCCGTTATTGGGTCTTAAAAACCAGGAACCGGCCCGAGAACCGGTCCGAGAGAGCCGACTGATTGGACCGGCCGAAATGGCTTTTGGTATAGTAATGGATAATTTTTGTATCCGTATCCAGCATGCAGAACCGGACCATTTATCCAACGAGTAACTGGTAGGGCTTGCATATAAATACTAAAATTTGTAGATTTTCTCATTTTTCCATCTCTCCTTTTTTTAGACACTCTCTGACTCTCTCTCGTCTCTCACTCACATGAACATCTCAGCATATTCTCCTCTTTCGCTCGTCTCCCTCTCCTAGGGCTTCATCCCCGATCATCTCTATCTCTGATTCTCTTGTAGAATAATTTGTTTTAGAGGCAAAGTGTGAACTATGGAAAGCTAGAATACCATTATCTTGCTCGTGCAATGTATCTAAACTTTATACTATTTATTTCTGTTATGATATTCTGTACATTGTATGCATGTTTGAGGTATTAACTAGTTGGCTACTTTGTATCAATTTTGACCTAAAAAGTTTGATTTTGGAATCGTTCTTGACCTAAAATGTTTCAATTTTGAACAAAATTTTGACCTAGGGTTTTGATATGAGGTTTTATTATGTAACTTTGTTGCTGAGGTTGGATTTTGGCCTATTAATAAATTGTTTTGATGAGGTTCTACTTACTTAGGGTTCGGCCTAGAATTGTGATTTGAGGTTATATCTTGTACATTTGGTTCCTGAGGTTCTATTTTGGCCTAGTAATAAGTTGTGTTGCTTGCTGAGGTTGTATTAAGTTACTCAGTTTTGTTTTTGTTTCGTATTCCATTATTGTTTGATTGATATTTAATTTCGTGTCATGTCTTTTCAAGATTATTCATTGACTCCACCAACCATGGATGATCTTATTGATATTAACATGTTGCTTGGGGAAGAGGAGACAATGGATGGAGGAAATATAGAGATTGGTGAGATGATTGATTTGGAACTTCCAACTGACAACACCACCCAAAACATTACTCAAAACACAACTACTACTCAAAACACTACTACTGAGGAGCCAACCCCTCCAGTTGACCAAGCTCAGAGTTCACATAGCCAGTTAAATGCATTTGGTAAAGCTCCTCGTCCCAAGAAATCTGTTGTTCATACTGAGATGTTAGTTATTGAAATGCCTGGTGGTAACAAGAAATGGAAATGCAAATGGTGTGGTAAGCTTTATACTTATGATGTGAAATGGAAAAGGACTTCTAATGGTAAAAAAAACATTTAGGTAATTACATTCAAAGAAAGCTGAGGTTGAGAGGTAATACTGACAAAGAAGTTGCACAGTCTAGGTTAAATATAGGTGCTGATAGTACTCCTAGTTTGGCAACTTGGACATATAACCATGCTAGGGTTAGAGAAGTTGCAGCTCATATGATTCTAGGTCATAAATTTCCTTTTTCTGTTATGGAAGGTGTTATTTTTAATGAATTTCTTAAAGAAATTTATTCATGGTACAAAAATATTAGTAGACAACAGGTTAAGTTGAATTGTGAGACATTTTATGAGGATGAGAGAGTTAAGATGAAAAGGTATATGTCTATGATTAACAGGATCAGTCTTACAACTGACCTGTGGTGGTCTGGTGAACAGAAAATTGGTTATACGATTGTGACTGGCCATTTCATTGATTCAAAATGGCAGCTTCACAAAAGAGTTTTATCTTTTAAGAATGTGCCACCACCACATTCTGGTGAAGTTTTGTGTAGGGAATTGATTAAGGTGATGGATGATTGGGGCCTAAGGGATAAGGTTGTTTCTATTTCAGTTGACAATGGTAGTGCCAATGATAACTGCATTACTAGATTGAAGAGAGATTATTCTGGTAGGAGAAATCTACCATTGGATGGTAAACTGTTTCATGTTAGATGTTGTGCACACATCTTAAATTTGTTGGTTCAGGATGGCCTTGATATGATTAAGGTGACTGTTGATAAAATTAGGAACGGTGTCAAATATTTGTTGAATTCTGAAACTAGGTGCAAAGCATTCAAAAAATTTGTTGATGAGTTGCAACTTGAAGGAAGGAGGCAAGTGTTGGATACTAAGACAAGATGGAACTCAACTTGGTTGATGTTGTCCACTGCTTACCATTACAGAGAAGTATGGCCTAGATATGCTGAAGAAAATGGAGTATTTCTCAGTTATTTGCCTGATGTAAATGATTGGGAAGATGTTCATGATATTTGCAAAGTTTTGGAGGTTTTTGCTTATGTGACATCAATTATTAGTGGCACATCTTACCCTACTGCTAATTTGTTTTTGGCTGAGCTTTACAGGGTGAAGGTTTTACTTGATAAACCCTCAAGCATCTCAAATAATCCTCAGTTGCAGGCCCTTGCTAATGTAATGAAGTTGAAGTATGACAAGTCTTGGTCAGAGTCTAATACATTGATTTCTATTGGTGCAGTTCTTGATCCAAGGTATGTACATCTTCCAAGTTGATAGTTAAATAAGTTGCCATTGTTTATACTTTAGGTAGCTACTATTCTGCTTGGTGTTGCCTTGTGATTAATGATATTTAGCCTATGATGAATTTGAGGCTTGTATCTGTCTGGTTTATATTATGTGATGCATGTTGTTTCCTTGTGATTAATGATATTCAATCTATGATGAATTTGATGCTTGTATTTGTCTGGTTTATATTTTGTGATGCCTGTTGTTGCCTTGTGATTAATGATATTCAGCCTATGATGAATTTGAGGCTTGTATATGTCTGGTTTATATTTTGTGATGCCTGTTGTTGCCTTGTGATTAATGATATTCAGCCTATGATGAATTTGAGGCTTGTATCTGTCTGGTTTATATTTTGTGATGCCTGCTGTTGCCTTGTGATTAATGATATTCAACCTATGATGAATTTGAGGCTTGTATCTATCTAGTTTATATTTTGTGATGCCTGGTGTTGCCTTGTGATTAATGATATTCAACCTATGATGAATTTGAGGCTTGTATCTGTCTGGTTTATATTTTGTGATGCCTGTTGTTGCCTTGTGATTAATGATATTCAACCTATAATGAATTTGAGGCTTGTATCTGTCTGGTTTATATTTTGTGATGCCTGCTGTTGCCTTGTGATTAATGATATTCAGCCTATGATGAATTTGAGGCTTGTATCTGTCTGGTTTATATTTTGTGATGCCTGTTGTTGCCTTGTGATTAATGATATTCAGCCTATAATGAATTTGAGGCTTGTATCTGTCCGGTTTATATTTTGTGATGCCTGTTGTTGCCTTGTGATTAATGATATTCAGCCTATAATGAATTTGAGGCTTGTATTGTATCTGGTTTATATTTAGCCTATGATGAATTCTGTCTGAGTCCAATTATGTTACCTCTTTGTGTGACATTAGTTGTCTCTGACTCCAATTATATTACCTCTTTGTGTGACATTAGTTGTCTCTGAGTCTGCATTCTGTTACCTTTTTGTGTGACATTAGTTGTCTTAGATTCTGAGGCTAAAAATACCTTGAAAATACTTTAGTTGGTTGACAACTCTTCTTGTTCAAATAGGTATAAAATGATATTCATCAAATGGGTCTATCCCTTCTTGTATCCAAATGCTACTCAAGCCACTGCCTGTGAACAAGAGTTGGCAACCAACTTAAAAACTCTATTCCAAATGTATCAAGATACCTATGGAGTTAATGATGCCCCAGTATCTGAAACTCCTGAAATAGGAACTAGTTCTGGGTTGGGAAGGAGGAGTTTTGAGATGTTTTTAGAAATTGTTGTTGGTAGTTCTAATTCAAAATCTGATCTTGAATTATATCTTGAGGAGTCTCCCTTGAAGGTTCCCCCAAACACTAAGTTTGATGTTTTAACTTGGTGGATGGGGAATGAAGCCAAGTATCCTGTTCTTAGTAAATTAGCAAAGGATATCCTAACTGTTCCAGTTACAACTGTTGCTTCAGAAGCAACTTTTAGTGCTGGTAAAAGGGTTATTGATCTGAAACGATCTTCTGTGAAAACCAAGACAGTTGAAATGTTACTTTGTGGGGGTGATTGGGTGAAGGAGAAGTATGGAATTAAAAAGGGCTGCACTGCTAGTATTGTAAGTATCTTATGCACTGCTAGTTGAAATTGTGCTTGTAAATTTATGTTGCCTTGTTTAACTTATGTTTTTACTTTTGTAGCTTGAAGAACCACAAGATGAGCCTTTAACGTATCATTTTGGTGAGGATACGGGTGTCGCTTCTTCGACAACAGCAACTTTATAATGCTAATGTTATTTTGTTGTTTTGTAATGCCAATGATGAGACTGTTCTGAGGCATCATTAACAAATGTAATGTTATGGTGGTTTTTTGAAAACATAAGTTGCCTAACTTATGTTTGAACATGTGTTTATGTTTCTGAACAAGTTTTTTTTTTAAAACATAAGTTAAAAACTTATGTGAAATGTGAATGATATTTAAAATGTAGTGTCAAATCAAATGCCAATGAAATTCTGGAATTTAATTGTATTTTTGAAAAAATTTTAATGTATTTTTGCCTTAAAATCGGGTGGGCCGGGTACCCGAACCGAAAATTACCGGTCCGGTCTCAGATATCCATCTATAATCATGTCAGATCCGGTCCGGTTTCGGATTACCCGAAAGTGCCGGATCGGTTTTGAATCTAAAATTTAACCATCACTATTTTGGACCGGTTCCGATTTACCCGATAAGGGTTTCGGTCCAACTCTTGGGACCCTGAGTATCCGGTCCGGACCGGACCGAAAACAGCCCTAGTTATGACTAATGAACAGTATCAATTAAATTCATATTTAAATCAATATGACACCTAAGTATTAATAGTTAATATTATAAAATTAAACTATAATACTACCTCCGGTCTTTTTTATAAGGAAATTTTACTTTTTTAGATTCATTAAATAATTAATGTATCTGGTCTATAATGCAGACCAGATACATTAATGAGTTAATGAATCTAAAAAAGTAAAGTATTCCTTATAAAAAGGACATGAGGGAGTAATAACTTAAATATTAATTAATGAATTAACATAATTATTTAAATTTAAATATTTGAAATAATTAGTTAATAAAATAAGCACTTTAAAAGAAGAAAGATAGGCTCCAATGCCTTTTGTGTCAAATCTGAATGAAATCGAAGTCTAAATCAAGATATAGTTTTTAGATTAGATATTTTGGACAAAAATCGAATCAAACCAATGAAATTTAATGTTAATTGATTTGAGTAACAGATTTTTTAAAATTCATATAATAATTTATATCAGTATTATCATAGAAATTAGTATAACATATTCATTTTTAACAAGAAAAAAATAAAACCTCATTTGAGACATTTACAATTTATATAGAGAAATGAAAAAATTAAAATTTTTATTTTATTATAAAAAATTAATTGATGTATATTAAATATATATTAAAATTACTTTTGCACATTTATTTCTAATGTATCTATCAATTGAATTCAAACTAACCATTTATTTCTTGATTTAATTCAACTTGAATTTTATAAAAAAAATGTGATAATTCAATCTAAATCAATCTATATATTTTTAATCCATATGGACATCTAATTCTCTCAAAATCGAATCTCTAGTCGATGTTGCGCCATACCCGTATCATATGTAGTATGGCGTTGAATCCATTTCTTCTAGTATATTCCTTACGTTGTTACAAACGATTTTTTACCCATATAAGAAACATTAAAAGTTAATATTATTCACTTATATCTTTTTATATTCAAAATTAAAAATTAAATGTCTTTGTCGGCCAAAACTATGTTTTTATTATAGGAGTAACTCCTATATAATCTCTTACACGCTTTCAAATATTTTCTTCAGAATTTCCTGGTAAATTAGTGTGTGGAAAAAATGGACAACCAGACACTTATTCGAGACGGGTAGCCGTGGCCATTAATTACATAGTAAATAAAATATTCAAGTTTCGCCGTCCATTTCTCGACAGTTTGAAAAAAAAAATCATATGTTCACACGTGGATAGACTGAAACTATGATCCTCTCAACGTCTAGAATTTGTTTTGTTTTTTTAAGAAACAAGTAGACTGTTCATAATGCAAGTGTGGAGTTCAAGACTTTGACATTCAGTTACAATGCAGATCATAATTGATTTTGTATGAATTTATAGATATCAATTCCAACATAAATTAATAAAAAAATTTATCAATTAAATAGAGCACTTATATACGAGTGGAATCCACTTAAATTCTTTTAAAATACTAAATCTCAAGTTAATTTAAAACTGTGCAAAAAGATTTAAAATATTTTGTCTTTTCCATCTTTGTCAATAGTGGTTTGTCAAATAGTTTAATGACACTAATTTCATGGTGAATACGAGGGATGTTACTGATTTAAATATGCAAATCTGTATTTGATACCTCAGTACAATTAAATTGATTTAACGAACTTCGCAATTGAATAGATAAATTGGTTTTCAAAATTTAAAGTTTGCATTTGTAAGAGTTAACACTTAATATCCATTATTGCACAAGAGTTGAAGAAGATAAAGAAGAATTGTGTTAAATATGTAATTCATTGTTTTAGAAAGATTAAATTTAATGTAGAAAGATCAGATTTGATTTAGAAAGATTAGATTAGATATTTTTTGTCTCTTATAGTTTGCGCTTTAGTTTGAGATGCAAGTTGACCTACATCTACAAATAGGGAGGAACCCTTATCATTGTAATCATCAAGTTTGATCATTCACAATTTGCAGTTGCAAGTGAATATTGAAAGTTTCTACAGTTTGTGGACAGAAAGTGTTCTGGATTGGGCAGAGGCTACCCAACGGTCGAGCAGGCCCAACCCATACAGCCTGAAGAGGCCTAATAAGATCCTTCTGCAAGACACGCGACTGCCACGTGCGAACCACAGCTTCGTCGGGCACTAAGGCGGCGTCGGCCACTTAGTCATCGTCGGGCACTTGGGACAATAGGAGAGGAGGGCATCACACCCCTCTGAGATGTGCCTCCTCGACAGGCTAGCTCCTCCCCGCGAGGCCATGTCCGGTCTACCGGATTCATATCTCCTCAACCCCGAATGCTCCTCCCCCCGCGAGGAGTACCCAACGGTCCATACCACGTGGACACGTTCCAAGTAACCTCCCACCTCCGAAGGATTCGGTCTGCCCTACTTCCGGAAATTTAGGAGCAGTTACTCTAGGGCGAAGACCACGTGTTGGTCTTCACTACTACACGTAAGCCCTAGCAGTTACTTGGAGTGGGCCTAGTTGATCCAGCCCATTGCAGGTAACCATTGGCCCCGCGCTGGGGGCTCTCTATAAATACCCTCTCATTTGAGAGGGTCAGGTTAGACACATTCTTCTTACCACTATCTCTTTCTGTATTTGCTGATATCCTGTACACTCTCTCACTTGAGCGTCGGAGTACCTTGCAGGTACACCCCCCCCCCCCCCCGGCCGTCTCTCACCATCACCGGAGCTGCCGTTCCAGACGCCGTTGGCCACTATCAACTGTTTGATCCAGGTACGATCAGTGGCGCTGTCTGTGGGAACTTTATAAGCTTCCCCGTTTTTCTGCTCGATAAACCAAAGCCTTCTCTATTCTACAACCATCATGGCCAACCCGTCGGCGAATCAAGCTCTAGACAACATCATCGCGCAGCTCAGCAATGACAACCGCGTCGACAACAACGCTGCCCAGCCTGTCGCGGAGAACGACATCAGAGACGGACTCACCGCCTCACCATTTTCCAAGGAAGTGGAGTACAAGACAGCTCACTAAGACGGACAGGAAACAGTCCTCCAGCCCGTGGACCCGCCGCCCAATGCGGACCCGAGCACTGCTGCCCTGTTTGCTTTGGTCAATCAGACCAACCAGATGATCTTCAACCAGAACATCCGGATCGAGGCGCTGGAGAAAAGTCGTGGTCGGTCTTCCCCGCGAAGGCACCGACCACCACCATTTCCAATACATTCGCGGTCCCCGGAGGCATCTCGCAGCCCCTCCCCAGTTCCCAGGGGTCGCAGACCGCGCTTGGAGCGTACTCAGCCGGAACATCCTCAGAAACGCCACCGCTCCCCGCCACCAAAGGGACCAGTTCGCTCCTCGAAAAATAAAAGGAGCAGGCCGGACGCCGAGGAGCCCAGAGGCCGCCCAAAGGACCACTCCCCGAGACGTCACCATGTTCGTGAACAACGCTCCCCCTCCGTGTCTCCGGGAGCCAGCGAGGATGACGATTACCGGACACCGCTGGCCAGGCACATCATGGACGCCCCTATTCCTAAGGGCCTGGAGAGGCCCCCATCCTTGGGGACATATGACGGGACATCTGATCCTGATGACCATGTCGAGAGTTTCGAAGCTCTGCTCGATTTCAGGAATGTCTCCGGCGCTATCAAATGCTGACTATTTCCTACGACTCTTCGGAAATGGGCCATGGCTTGGTACAAAAACCTAGCGTCTGAATCAGTCACGTCGTGGAGGGTCCTGAGGGAGCGCTTCAGAAAACATTTTACGGCTTCTCGTCGGAATCCGAAGACGATAGCCTCCCTGGAAGCCATCTTTCAGGGGAAGTACGAACCTTTCCGAAGCTACATAGAGAGGTTCAACAAAGAAGCGGTCGAAATCCACGTGACTGATCACATCAAAATGTATCTCATCATCAAGGGTTTGAGGATAGGATCCAAGTTCGCAGAATCCGTTGGGCTACACCGTCCCCGCAGCTTTGAAGGCCTCCTCGAGAGGGCTCAGTCGCATATTGAGTTCGAGGAAGCTAAAGCTGCACAAATTGCCCTCGATTCGAGGCGCAGAGAAGGCCCCCGCGGTAACAAGGAAGAAGACTCCGCTCCACCCCGACGAGGTGGAGACAGGAGAAGAGAAGACTCCCCTCCACCCAGGTGAGGCGGGGAAAGAAAGAAAGAAGCCCGGACCAAAGAGTCCCGCGAATCACGAGGACCGTCTGGCCTTTTCAAAGACTACACGCCGCTGAACGCGTCCCGCGCGCACATTTTCAGTGACTGTGCCAATCCGGAGTTCGTCAAAGGGGGAATCCGCTTCCCGAAACCGGCGGCTTCCAAACCAAATGCTGACAAGTCCAAGTACTGCCGGTTCCATCGCAGCCACGGACACGTTATTGAAGATTACGTCCACCTTAAGGACGCAATCGAGACGCTAATTAAGGAAGGGTACCTGAAGAAGTACGCCAAGCAGCAAGAGGCCCCCCGCCCCAGCAGCCAGGAGGCCCAGAATGTCGAGGAGTCAACTCCCTCTCCCAACAACGGATCGCTGCAAGTCGCGTTGAGCATCACGCGGCCTGAAGACTTTGGTTTTTCGGGAGAACTCGACAACCCTGAAGCTGTCCGAAACATGTGGAAGAACTTCTCAGCAGAAGACTCGATAAGTGCCCGCAGTACCTGGGAGTCTTTTCCCCAAGCCCTGGTCATATCTGGTGGAGCCCCTGACCGGTTGACCGTGGGGTCAATAAAGAGGAAATTCGACGAACTGAAAGCAACAACTCCTCGAGCCCCCACCCTCGAGAGAGTTAAGGGAAGATCAAATCCGATTACCTTCTACCTCGAGGAACTTTTCGGTGGGGCGCCGAACGCCAACATCCCCCTCCTGATCAGGGCACAGATGGCCAATTTTGATGTCCACAGAATTTTGGTCGACCAGGGGAGCTCGGTGGACATCATGTACGTCCACCTCTTCGAGACCCTCCAGCTGACCAAGCAACACTTGTCCCCGTACGTAGGGTCAGACCTACAAGGCTTCAATGGCGCGACCACCAGACCATGGGGCTTCGTGGAGTTGATGGTCACCTTCGGGATGGAGGAAACTGCCCGACAGGTGAAGACGCGTTTCTTGGTGGTGGACTGGCCGTCCCTCTACAACTGCATCATGGGGAGGACCACGTTGGCGAAACTGACGGCCGTACCATCAACGGTCCACCTGAAGATGAAATACTACACGAAGCGTGGACGTGTGGTCACTCTCCACGGGGACATCAACGCGGCCAGAAGATGTTTCGACGCAGCAATCAAGGGTCTGAGTTTCGTTGGCGGCGTCAAACCCAAGACTCAGGCTGAGACACCTCCGGACGTCATGCAGGTTCCACTCCCGCCGGTCAGCGCGGTCGACCTTGACAGCAGGTTTCCCGGGGAGCAGGAAGAAGCTGCAGGCGAGGACCTCCCAGTTGAAATCAATGGGCATCCTCTCCACCCAATGCGCCTCGTCCCAGATGGAGATTTCGAGCTGGTTCTCCTCGGCGACAGCCCAGACCGAAGCGTAAAGATTGGCTATGGACTCCCCGACCTGGCAAAGCAGCAACTGAAGGCATGTCTCCGAGAAAATGCATATTTGTTCGCCTGGAGTGCTGCAGAGATGCCTGGACTGGACCCTGAAGTAGCTTGTCATCAGCTGACTATAGATCCGGCCACTAGGGTTGTAGCTCAACGTAGGCATAGGCAGTCTCCGAAAAAAATAGAGGATGCTGAAAAAGCTGTAAAAGACCTCCTAGAGCCAAACTTTATTTCTGAGGCCAAGTACACAACTTGGCTCTCAAATGTTGTACTCGTTAAGAAAAATAATGGAAAATGGAGGATGTGCGTTGACTACACGGATCTTAACCGGGCATGCCCGAAAGACTCTTACCCCTTACCTAACATCGACCAGCTGGTCGATAATTCTGCAGGATTCAAATTACTATCCTTCATGGATGCCTACTCGGGGTACAACCAAATCCCCATGGACGAAGCCGACAAGCAGCATACCACTTTCATGACCGAGTCGGGCAATTACTACTATAATGTAATGCCCTTCGGCTTGAAAAATGTTGGCGCCACCTACCAACGGATGATGAACAAAGTCTTCCGGGCAGACATCGGCGACGTGCTCGAGGTTTACATGGACGACATGATCGTCAAATCTGCAGAAGAAGTCGACCATGCCGCTCATCTCAAGAAAGTGTTCGACAAGGCGAGAAAATGTCGCATGAGGTTCAACCCCGACAAATGCACCTTCGGTGTTCGGGCAGGGAAGTTCCTCGGCTTCTACCTCACGGAGAGGGGAATTGAGGCGAACCCCGACAAATGTAGGGTATTCTTCGAAATCCCTACGCCAAGCTCGAAGAAGTCGATCCAGTCACTTAACGGAATGCTGACTGCTCTCTCCTGTTTTGTGGCCAAGTCTGCTCAGTATGTACTCCCCTTTTTCAAGCTTCTCCGACAGAAGGCGACTTTCAAATGGAGTGAAGAATGCGAAAAAGCCCTCCTTCATCTAAAACAAGTCTTGTCACAACCCCCGGTCTTGTCCCGACCAGATAGCGGGGAAACACTTTTCTTGTACCTGGCCATTACCGGGGAAGCGGTGAGTGCTGTCCTCATACGGGAGACCCCCGACGGACAGAAACCGATTTATTTCACGAGCATAGCTCTTCAGGGTCCCGAGCTCAGATACCAATGGATTGAAAAGGTCGCCTTGGCCCTCGTATCTGCAGCCAGAAGATTACGTCATTACTTCCTGGCCCACACAATCGTGGTAAGAACATAGCAGCCTATCAGACAGCTCCTCAGTCGGCCAGATATGGTAGGGAGAATGCTCCGGTGGTCTCTCGAGCTGTCCGAGTTCGACCTTCGATACGAAGGAAGAAAAGCCTTGAAAGCCCAGGTACTGGCCGACTTCGTAGCGGAAATGACCGTCCCTGAATCCTCAACCGATGGCTCCCAGAAATGGACGATTTACATCGACGGAGCCTCCAGTGCAAAAGGTAGCGGAGCGGGCATTATCCTAGAAAACGAGCAGGGCATCCTGATAGAGGTCTCCCTAGAACTGTCCTTCAAGACATCGAATAACTAAGCCGAATACGAGGCCTTCCTCGCGGGACTTCGACTTGCGGAAGACCTTGGCGCAAAAGAAGTCAAAATCTTTACAGACTCCCAGCTCGTGGCATCACAGGTTCGGGGAGAATTCCAGGCCAAAAACGATAGTCTCATCGAGTACCTAACCTTGGTGCAAGAAAAGTTGAGGAAATTTGTCTCCGCGGAGGTGTCTCACATCCCGCGCGAGCCCAACACTCGAGCGGACGTGCTCTCCAAGCTTGCAAGCACTAAGAAAAAAGGTGGGAACAAATCGGTTATCCAGGAGATACTGACCCAACCGAGCATAAACAAACCCGCACCGACCACAGAGGTCAACGCAATCGGGGACGCAAACTGTTGGATGACCCCAGTTTACGAATACTTGATGATGGGCAAATTGCCCGACGATCCTAAAGAAGCGAGGATAGTCAAGAGGCGGGCATGTGCGTATACCGTCGTCGAAGGTAAGCTATACCGTCGAGGATTCTCCATTCCCTTACTCCGGTGTATCGAAGAAAGCAAAGTCTCGGGGATCCTCCAAGAAATCCATGAAGGGATCAACGCCCAGCACCTCGGCGGAAGATCCCTAGCCCGAAAAGCACTCTGAGCGGGTTATTATTGGCCCACTATGCAACATGATGCAAAGGAACACGTCAAGAAATGTGACTGTTGCCAAAGACACGGGGACATGCACCTCGCTCCTCCAAACGAGCTTAAGTCATTGTCATCCCCGTGGCCGTTTGCGTGGTAGGGAATGGATATCCTCGGACCTTTCGTCATAGGGTCGTACCAAAACAAGTACCTCATCGTCGAGGTAGATTACTTCATGAAGTGGATTGAGGCCGAGGCGCTGGCCAAAATCACTGCTTTCAACATACTCTGTTTCTACAAGAGAAACATCCTTGCCCGATTCGGTGTGCCCCAAGCCATCGTCACCGACAACGGGACACAGTTCACCGACAGGAACTTCCAAGACTTCGTCGCCAAACTGGGCACAAAATAGCACTTCACGTCAGTCGAACACCCTCAAACCAACGGGCAGGCCAAAGCAGCGAACAGAGTGATACTCCGGGGATTGAAGCGACGACTCGGCGAGGCCAAACAACGGTGGGTCGAGGAGTTGTACAGCGTCCTCTGGGCGTATCGAACAACCCCACACTCCATGACCGGGGAGACCCCGTTTCGCCTAACGTATGGGACCGAGGTAGTTATCCCCGTGGAGATCAGAGAACCCTCGAGGAGGACAGAAGCTCCCCTCGACGAAGAAACAAACAACGAAGCCCTGCGAGAGGAACTCGACCTTGTCGAAGAGATAAGGACCGGTGCTTCCCTTCAAGAAGCCTCTTTAAAACAAAAAAACAACTTTGTGTTATAATGACAAAGTTATCAAACGAGACTTCCAAGTAGGCAGTCTTGTCCTACGGAGAAATCAGAAAGATTCATGCGAAGGAAAACTGGCCACAAACTGGGAGGGCCCATACCGCTTCATGGCAAAGACGGGGACGGGTGCCTATTACCTCGAAAACCTCCACGGTGAACAACTTGCTCGACCATGGAATGCTGAGAAGCTCAAACAATATTACAGTTAGACACTGCCCGGGACAGTACGACGTTGCGACCACGGGGGGCGTGCAATGGTACATGTGCGACACCTCTATGTAACACACGACGGCCAAAAACCACGGGGTGTGTGCGGTGAGACTTTTTGGCCCGACGAGGAAGCCTCAACCGAGCTCCGTCGTCGACGTACCAAATAGGCAGAACACCCAGCTCGCGATGGGAAGTTCACGCCACGAAGCTAAGACCTCGACCGACGTCTTAGCATCGTTGAAGGTCGGGGTACAGCCCCCGACCAATCGACTAGCTCTCTTCGCAGTCGAGGATCATCAGAGTCGAGCAAACTCCCAAGGCGCCTGCGATCTCAACTACTTAGGAAAAAATAAGTAATGTATAAAGTATCACACACAAGCAAAATTAATAGAGGCAAAGCGAAGTATTAGAATCGGGCAAAGCCCATTGTAGGAATATTACATCAATAAGCTCACAAGCTGGGCAAAAACTACCATTGTACGAGTATTACATCAAATAAGCCCACAAGCCGGGCAAAAACAACAAAATGGCACGCAGGCCAAGCAAACTATATTCCTACTCTGCAGCAGTCTCAGCAGCGTCTGGCCCACCCCCTTCGTTGGCATTCCCTTCTTGCCCGGGCAGCACTATCCGGCCATCGACCACTTCGCAGTCAGCATCAGCCCCGTCGGTCACCAGGTCGGGATTCAGGATCCGAAGCTGCGCCACTGCATTCCGAAACCCTATGCCCGCAGTTTCAAGAGCATCATCCTCAACTAGCCGGAGATCCTGCTCGAGTCTCCTGAGTTGGGCCACTAGCGCTTCCCGAGTGGTTAGGAGCTTATCCTCTTCAGTTTCTCCTTCAGCTTGCCGAACAACATCCTCTAACTCGGCAACCCTCTCCTTGAGCCGCTTATCCTCTGCCTCTAGCTCAGTGATCCGGGCAAGATGACCTTTCTCCGCTTCCTTGACTTCCTTCAGCTTTGCCTCTGCCCGCTGCTGCTGCTCGTTCAGTTCTTTATTAAGGTCCCTGCATTCCTTCAACTCTTTGCGCAGGTCTAGCAGCTCAGCATCCAAGGTCTCGAGCTTTTCTTGCAGTCGAGAAAGTTCAGCAGCGGGACGGGTTTCATCGTTCAGGACAATAGCAGTCGAGCAGAGCCGCATGACGGCAGACATGTCCTCAAAGATCGTTTTCCTCCTCGCTTCTGCAGTGGTCCCCAGCACAGCTTGGATTTTAGAGGGAGGGACGCGAGGATAGATGACTTCAGAGAAGAAGCGGGGCTTGAGATGGCAGGGTGGGAGTTCGAAGCTTGAAGGAGGTGGGGGGCTTTCTTCATGGAGCAGGTCGACAACCTCCGCGGTCGAAACCCGTCGCCGTTTCGGCGTCCCTTGAGCGCCCGGAGACTGGCTCCCCACAGGAGGTGTGCGCCTATCTGAAATCGCCGACACAGTCACAGCAGGCTAGGATTGGATGGAACCTTCGGGCATTCCGGTAGAGGAAACACCCTCGGGCGCGGCCCCAGAAGGAGCAACGCCTTGACCCTTTGGATGAGATGACTCTCCCCGAGCCTGTTCTTCTCGAGCCCTCTTCGCCTTCAACTTCTTGAGCCTCTCCTCAGCTCCGGACATTTTCCCTGCAAAAAGAAAGAAAACATTAGTAAGGCAAAATATACAAACGCGAGGAAGGCTTAGGTCGAGGATGTTTTCACCACCTAACAGCTCGACTGTTTCTTCATCGGAGAAGGTCTCGAGCAGAACATGGGTATTGATCAAGCGACGTTGCTTCATCAGCTGCCCGTCTGCTCCCGTTATAGGCTCGCCACCCAGCGTTTCGTACCGGGCTTCATTGAAGTTTTCGACGAAAGCGACGATTTTATCATAAGCTGCCCGGTTGTCGACGTACAACTGATTATGTTTCACCTTATATTTATCAACCCCCTTCTTAAAGTGTTCCTCCGTCCAGTACAGGGGGAACTTCGGCTCCAGAACCTCCTCGGAGCGACCGTCGACTTTACGGGTAACTCTCTGGTACAACGAGTTGATTGCCCCGAGGGTGACCGGCTTCACGAAGTAGTAGCGGAACTTGAAATCCCGGACGGAATCTAAATATGTATGGAACAGAGCTTTGCTTTGCTTAAAGGACACCCAGCCATGTCGTCCACCGGCCGACGACCTTTGAAGATGGAATATCCGAAAGAAGAGGGACACTGTCGGTACGATTTTTAAGTGCTTACAAACGAGCTCAAAGGCCCGGATGAAGGCCAGCGAGTTCGGGTGAATCTGCGAGGGTGCCAACTTCAACCAGGCAAAGATCCCCTCTTGTAAGTCCGTGAAGGGCAGCCTTCACCCCGGTTTGTCGAACATGAATTCGTATAACGCGATGCGCATTCCCCGGTAAGGCGAACATATCCGATGATGCTCCTCTGGGCGGAAAACCTTCCAGGATTTGTCAGACCCGATTAGCCGATGCTCGACGGTGCAGAACGCATCTTCCACGTCTCTGTAGACAAATATGGACGACATCTCTAGGGCTTCATCGCAACCCCACTCCTCGAGCGGGCGCTCTTGAGCTAAAGCCATATGAGCCATAGGATATTCGGGGTGGTCGTCTTCTTCAAAGGATCCTACGGCCACTTTCGCAGCCAAATCGTCCATTTACCTGAAAAGCAGAAGGAAACGGTGAATTCGATGAGTCATATCAAATTCACCCCTCCACCGCTGTTCAAGCGAACGGGCAAGGAAGGGGCAAGGCTCTCTCGTTTCCCCGACATAACCAGCCGAGGATCAACATGTTCACCGGGGAACTCATCGCCTCCCAGGAAAATTCTGCCCCCTTTTGTTCCCATAACGCTAACGAAAAGAGTAACCGCTTGGGACCCCAGGAAATTCAACGTGTCCCCGAGATGTTCATCCCTGGTCCCCGAGACATTCAACGAAAGCGAGAGAAGTTCTCAATGCTCCCTCTCTCAACAACAAGAGATTCCCGCCGTATTCGCCAAGAACCCTTTCATTTCTCATGGGGACTTCATCAGTTCACCAAGGAAATGCCATACACTAGTTAAAATCAAAGAGAAATGCAAGAAAAAGGTCAGTTTTTGAGCAAATACCTTATAGGCGGCGGTTTAGGTTTCAGGCGCGGAGTTTCCGGCGGTTGACGACGGCGAACGGCTGCTGTAGAAGATAGAGAGAGAAGGAGAAAGAGTGTTGAGAGAGAAATAGAAAAGTGGGAAATGAACGAGGGGAGGCGTTTTTATAGTGGTTCTCGCAGAACTCGAGGGACATAGGGCACTTGAGTGCACTACACTAGCCAGCCTCCCTAAGCAATGATGACAGACGACACGTGGCACGCATGCAGCCGTTCATCCTCTCACGCGTGTCCTTTCGGTTTTCCTCAATATTTCGAATCTGAAACCCCTCGTCTCCCCGACTATACGACCAGACACATTTGTCCGATGCTTGACTTATGTGCGACCGTATGGACGTCGACCACGAGAATAGCCTCCTCGGTTCCTCTCCTAGCGTGTCCCCGACATGCCAGTAACCCTTAAGTCATTACTCTGACATCTCAGAGCAACGACTTGAGGGGCTCCTGTTCTGGACTGGGCCGAGGCTGCCCAACGGTCGAGCAGGCCCAACCCATACAGCCTGGAGAGTCCCAATAAGGTCCTTCTGCAAGACACGCGACTGCCACGTGCGAACCACAGCTTCGTCGGGCACTAAGGCGGCGTCGGCCACTTAGTCATCGTCGGACACTTGGGACAATAGGAGAGGAGGGCATCACACCCCTCTGAGATGTGCCTCCTCGACAGGCTAGCTCCTCCCCGCGAGGCCATGTCCGGTCTACCGGATTCATATCTCCTCGACCCCGAATGCTCCTCCCCCCGCGAGGAGTACCCAACGGTCCATACCACGTGGACACGTTCCAAGTAACCTCCCACCTCCGAAGGATTCGGTCTGCCCTACTTCCGGAAATCTAGGAGCAGTTACTCTAGGGCGAAGACCACGTGCTGGTCTTCACTACTACACATAAGCCCTAGCAGTTACTTGGAGTGGGCCTAGTTGATCCAGCCCATTGCAGGTAACCGTTGCCCCCGCGCTGGGGGCTCTCTATAAATACCCTCTTATTTGAGAGGGTCAGGTTAGACACATTCTTCTTACCACTCTCTCTTTCTGTATTTGCTGATATCCTGTACACTCTCTCACTTGAGCGTCGGAGTACCTTGCAGGTACACCCCCCCGCCGTCTCTCACCATCACCGGAGCTTCTGTTCCAGACGCCGTTGACCACTATCAACTGTCTGATCCAGGTACGATCAGAAAGAATTTTGCAGTTTTTTATCTTCTTCTCCAACGCTACTATTTCTCTTTTCTCTTTCTTTCTTTCTTTCTCAATTTTTCTTTTCGTTGCCATTTCATGTGATTGTTAAAAATCTTGAGATCAAGATTAAATAGGAATTCTCAAAAGGTTTTGGTTAATTCCAACATCTGGTATCAGAGTCTTTGGTTCGAGTGAAGGACTGACTCACTTGTATCGAAATTACTCCCCACAGGTGGTGGTTAGGAGGTGTCCCGTTGAAGAGTGTCAATGGCGGTACAAGGGTGGTGAGTAAGAAACACACAACAGAAAGTGCAGTTGCACAGTTGAAGCTTCTGCTTAAGAGGAAGCATTGTGGAAGTATTGTGGATAGACTCACACTTGAGGGGGAGTGTTAAGTATTAACAAGTGTGAGTAGTGTGGATAATAGTCTCACATTAGATAGGAATGCGGTGACTTGAGCATTTATAAGCGGGAGAACCCATACACCTATTACCTAGGTTTTGGGTGAGTATGTGGTGTGTCTCTCACAAAAAGTGTTGCTCTAGAAATGGAATGTCACACAATGTTCAATGCTCTCTAGTGAAAAATCTCTCCTAACAAATTCCAGATAGAAAGAGAGAATAAAAAACATAACTAATTTTCAAAATTTCAAATTCAGAATTCTGTTACAAATTGTAACCAACTTTGGGTTTTATAGAATAACCCAAACCCAAATCCAAACTAAATGCAAACTCAAATTCAAATGCAAATGCAAACTAAACTAACTTGAATTTGAATTACATTACATTTAACATTGTCCCTTAATTCATATTCAAGATTAAAAATCAACAAGACTAATTTAATCCTTCAAATTGATGAACTGTTCAGTTTTGATTGTCTTGATCATCAAATCTGCAAGTTACTTCTGAGTGTTGCAGTGAACAACCTCAAGCACACATTCTGAACTTGATTGTACAAAAAATGATACTTAGTATCAATGTGTTTGCTTCTTCCTGCTACACTAGATTCTTAGCAAGACTTATGGCTGACTTGTTGTCTACACTACAATGAATAAGCTTTTTACAACAAAGCGTTCACCTCAAATATTTAAAAACGGATGGGATATATATTGGGAGCGTCCTGTTCTATTTAATATATATAAGGGAGCTCGCTTCGAATCTTAGTTACTGCATTTTATGTTTAATATTTTTTCAGTACGCGCCTTTCCAGCTTCCCTATTTTTTTTTTTTTTGATTTTTTTCTTCTTTTTTTTAGTATTAACCTCGGTTACATATCCAACTTAGAGGTAGTATATTTTATATTAATATTCTCAAATAATTTTTTTTCAAAAGCCCTTTTTTAATTTTTTATTTTGTATAATCAAATCTCTCAGTTTTTTCATAAAAACTAGATGTGATAGATATTTTAAATGTATTCCCATAATATGGTGCTATGGTGTTTTGTTTATATTTATTTTATTTTAAATTAAAACATACATGTCGGTTTATTATAATAAAAAAAAACAGACGTGATTTCTCTTTTGCATGAAATACTTCAGAAAAATATACTCTAACTTTGCATTACCTATCAACAAAAATGACTTCATATTGTTATTCTTTTCGCTAAAACCCTTAGGAAATTTTCATCGTAACTCTCATCAAAACTCTTCCAACAGTTGGCATTCATCAACACTTGAACATCAAAACTCACCATGTTTGAGGTACGTTTGTTCTTATTTTTCACGTTTGTTATTCTTCCAACAGTATGTTTATATCACTAAAATGTCTTTTATGTTGTATGACTTATTTTTTCACTTGCATTTGTTTCACTAAAATGACTTTAGTATTACTGAAATGACTTTAGTATATCTAAAATGGATTTTGTTTCTCTTGATCATTTGTTTTTCCATTTTGATCACTGAAATATTGTCAGACAGTATGTTTTTACGTGTTGTTTATCACTGAAATGATGTTTGTTAGTATGTTTCTTTATTTAGATAGTCATGGTTGTTTCGACAAGCACCTCTCATACAACATTTACTGCAACCTCTGCTAATACAAAACGTAAAAGAAAAAACTAGAGGTGTTACGATGTATACCAAGGTGAAAAAAACCCACGAAAAGCGTATTCACTACCTGATTATAGTTGATGTTGCAACTGACAGGGCTTATGGTGAAAATGCTGAGGACTTTATGGGTTACATTGCATTACAAGGTAGAAGTAAAATGAATATTTTGTTATTTAGTTGGCACGACGTTGAAGATAACTTGAAAAACAACATATGGACATATATTACGATATTTATTTTGAATTTTATAATTTGTTTTACAAGTATATATGATCATTTATTTTTTGTTTAATACTAATAACATTTGTATTATGTAAACATATATAGGAGTGTTTGATGTTAGTCCAAATGATAGTATGGTGAAAAAGTAATTGCTTACATATGCAGGTGAGTGTTGGAGGGGCTTTAAGACACGTCTCACCCATGATTATATTAATAATCCAAGAGATGAAGATGACCCTGAATATTAGCCTCCATATTTAATGTATTCATTTGTTGATCAGGATGTTTGGGAGAAATTTGTAAAGTCTTGCACCACTTCTGAATTCTTGGCTAAGAGCGAAAAAGGATAGTATAATAGATCTAAAAATATCTATCCACATAGGTTGTCTCGTGGAGGATATAAAAATCTTGAAAAGAAGATGATTGAAGAAAAAAGAAAACAAAGGGAATTGGAGCTAGGAGATTCTATAAGCCTTGACCGCACTCCATCTCTACCATCACGCCATGAGAAATGGAAGAGGGCACGTCAAAGAAAAAACGCCGAGTTCACATCAGAGGTTACACGCGAAGTGCTGAAAAAGATTGTAAGTAGATACATTTTTACAACAATATTTATTTTAGTTAAATCAATTTGGTAAAGATGAAATCTTATACGCGTTGTAGGATGTACTAGTTGAACAATTCAAAGTCAGCCTCTTTGTTCTGCGAGATCGTCATGACATCTTGGTAGAAGCGATTGGAAGTGGAACCGAAGAGCATCTTTGGCGTGTCTGTGGTCTTGGAAGAGGTGTTGGCTTCAAGTCACATTTTTTACCATCTAAATCATATAGACAAGTAAACCGTATGATAAAGATTGAAGAGATAGTTGTTGTATAGGTGAGGGACGTAAGGGAGAAGTGGATTCAGGAGGAGAGGGACAGTTTGTTGTAGCAGGTGCGGGAGACAATCCAAAAGGAGCAAGAGAGGTTAGCCTAGGAGGAGCGAAAGAAGTCGAAGGAGGAAGAGCTTGAGAGGATGTCCGATAAGTGTACTCGTGAGGTGCTTGAGGTATAAGTATAAGTTAAAAAAAATTTGTTATGTGTTGTTTTTATTGTTTGCGTATTTTAATTGTTGTATTGTATTTGTGTTGTTTTTATGATGCAGAAATTGAATTCATTGGGTCTACTCAACCAATCAATTTCAAATGCAGAAATTGAATTCATGATAAAGTTATGGGTTGTAAAAGCACGAAAGAAAGTTGTTTTGCCCACCAGGACAATATTGAAATTATACCACCACAACTAGATAACACTAAGAGACTTTCAATGATATTAGATAATATTCTAGATATATGCGAGAATATAAAATTAAGTCATGATCTAGATCAGTTTTTCGTACTTCCTACGATTTATATTATGGAATTTTTGAATGGGGGTGAATGGCTAGACAATACCATATTACAATTGTGGTGCTCGTAAATATAATTTTTACATTGATTTCTATTTATATTCATACACTACTACAAAAAGGATATATAACAACGCCCACGTTACTGCGTCCAAAGGATTCACCGTGGTAGAATCTATTCAATTAGGTGCTTTCTTTTTATTTTGATTTTTAAGACACTTTTCACCACGGTTGGAAGTTTGAACCGTGGTAAAAAGTGGCGCATGGTCATGAGTTTGAATCTTGCTGTCGTTGTTGTTCTACTGCTGCATTTTTTATATTTTATTAAAAGACATACAACAACTGTTGTTTATTACAACTGTTGTTGTATGTAGTGTATGGTCATAAGTTCGAATCTTGCTATTATTGTTGTTCTACTGCTATATTTTTTATATTTTATTAAAAGATATACAACAACGGCTGTTTAATATAATTGTTGTTGTATGTAGCGTGTTTAGAAGTCTCTCAGGGTCATGGGGAAATATAAGTGTGTTTATTGAGTTTATTCACTTTCCTTAAACAAATATTTGTCATCCATTTAGTGAGTATCAACGCTCAAGAACCTACCATTAGTGATCCACGTGAAACCTAAAACTTAGATGAACTTCCAACTTAGATGAACTTCATCTTCTGCCTCCAAACTTCATTTTTCATTTACGACACTCTATTTCTCCATTAAACCAAGCTCGAAAATATCATTTCTTTCATAAACAATACTCGAAAACCTCATTTCTTTCATTAAAAAATTTTAGAACTCCGTCATCTCTTCTCCAACTTGAATGAGACAAGGAAAGTATGGATTCAAGTTAGCAATGTTAGTTGTTGTTATTGTTGTTCTTTTTTTGGTTATTGTTCTCGTTGTTGTTCTTGTTGTTATTATTGTTTTTCTTGTTTTTGTTTTTTTGTTGTTATTGTTGTTCTTGTTGTTCTTCTCCTTCTTCTTCTTGTTCTTCTAGTTGTTGTTATTGTTGTTGTTGTTGTTGTTGTTGTTGTTCTACTGCTGCATTTTTTTATTTTATTAAAAGACATACAACAACGGTTGTTTAATACAACTGTGGTTGTATGTAGCACGCTATGTAGTTTACTACCACGGGCAATAGACCATGATTGTAAATAACCCACTTATAACCACACCCTACCTAACAACAGTTGTTCAACCGTTATTATAGGTCTTTCACAACCGTTGTTATATGTGTTTTTCGTAGTAGTGATATGTTCTCGTACTTTAACATAAATATTTGACTCTTGCAGGTTCTTGCATGAGATGTGTGTTGAAAATAATTTTTAAAGAGTGTGGTTTCATAAATCCAACGCACATTAGCCTTCACGGTGGTGCGGTAGCAAACACCATCACGCTTTTTGTACAAGACAAGTTGTTGAACGAGAAGAAAGAATGTTATTTGGCCTTGTTTTTTCGCTGATAAGTATTAATTTGTGCTTTCATTTATAAATTAATTTTATACATATTATTAACTATTCTGAATGTTTATGCAGTAATCATTGGCAACTAATAATTATATATCTGAAGCAAAATGTTGTAGTTATGTTTGCTCGTTGCACAAAGAACTTGAAGAAATTATGATTAACGCTTTGAGTGGGTAAATAGTATTATTCTTAATACTCAAATGTTACCTTTAGTTTTGAATAGTTTCTATCAATGTTTAATTTTAACCGACATGTGTAGAGAGATGGAGAAATACAATGCAATCAAACGTAATGTACATGGTAAAAAGTCAACGTTCTATTACCCAAAAGTAAGCATATTACTTGTTCTTTTTTACATTCTTTTATTTGTGTGTATTAGTGATATAAATGTATGACAATTATTTGTAGCGGCGAAAACAACCCGACAGTTATTCTTGTGGATACTATGTTATGAGACAAATGTTTTATATTACCTCAAGAGACATTGCAAATAGATGAACTAAGCAAAAGGTATTAGCTTAATCCATATACATGTAATTTATGTATATTTCTTAAGTTAATGTTGTTGTTGTTAGCTTATCATAATTCAAATTTTGTTCTAATTATAGCAGTTTAGCAACAGATCACCATATTTATAAGAAGATATGACTCTGTTTGGTAAATTTTGTTCGAAATGTTAGTGTAGGTGGCTTTTGTTATCGTCTCCACAGGGATTGTCCGATGTCTTGATGCTTGCCATTCAATAGTTTATCGTTTTAAGAAAAAGGGTTTTCAAAGTTTTGTTCATAAAATTGTCACGTTTTTAGTAGCAAAGCTTATAAATTCTAAAGTGTTTGATTAACAAGGTATATCAAAAATAGTTTTCATCTACCTTAACTTATACGTATTCTTTTAATCTTGCATGTGAAGTCAGATCTGATTAATATCGTCACGTATTCTCTCAACATCGTTTATCTCTAGAGTGGCATCGTGAGAAATACCGTATTCATCACTACACGATCTCTCCATATAACAACCAATATAATAAGCTTTAAGTTCAACACAAAGCAACTATCAACCGTAGACTGATCTCTCCAATATATAAATCGATAGATGAATATTTAAGGTCAAGTTTCACAAAATCTATGTCTAGAGTTTTACAAAACAAGAATGGATCATTAAGAATAAAATTATTCATCATATATTAATCATCACTTGTTCACATACAAGGCCAATCAAAAGAAATACATAAAGTTAATGGTAGACTGCCTTTACCTTTGATACAAAGGAAATTAGCTATCTATAACCATGGTAGCTTGCTTTGCAAGTCTTGAAAGAAGATGAATGAGCATCCACGTCGAAGAATCAAACTCGGATGCGAATCCAGCTTCTATTTGCAAAATATCACCTTTTGGTGAAGAAATGATGAGAAATGAAGTTTTTAGGTGAAAAATGGGTTATGATCCCCAAAAAGTGTGAAAAGTACATATATAGTACTTTTAGAATCTGTCAAGTTCGCCCAGCGAACTCCTTCTTCGCCCAGCGAACTCCATTTTATGGCACCAGAAGTCCTCTGAACAGTTAAACTGTCCCCTGAGGAAATACAAAGTTCGATGTGCGAGTAATTCTTTGCCCTATGAACTACCTCGCTACAAGTTCACACAACGAACTTAGGGTCCTTTAGCTACTAACTTCAGTCTGAGATAGTTCACTGGTCCTTCGCTGTAACTTTGCCTAGCAAATATTCGCTACCAGTTCGCCCGACAAACTTAGTGCCCTTTTCCTACTGCCATTATTTTGAAATGGTTCACTAAGGCTTCGCCATGAGCTCTCCCAGCGAACATTCGCTGCTACTCCTTGTTGGCTGTTCGCCCAGCAAACATGCTGGAACTCTTTTTTTCTTTTGGCTTCCTTGTCCAATTACTTGTGTCTTACATTTTGATATTTTTATGCCTAATTTCTTCACAATAACACACAAATCAAAACAACCAAAGGTATTTTCAACAATATTGAAGAATAGCATGAAAGCGTGGAGTAAATCCAACAAATCATAACAATCGAGATGAAAAATGCAAATAAATATGGATCAATTTAAAGCATGTTTGGCACTCAACAAACTCCCCCCAACTAGATCTTTGTTTGTCCTCAAGCAAAGTATGCCTCTCATTGAAAACAAGAGGATTTGCTCAAGCATTTAATTCAACCAAGAATGGATTTATGGCTCAAATAAACAAACAAATGTGCACAAGCAATGTTCACCACTTCCTAGAATCGAACAATGAAAAAGAATTTAGTTCTTAAACAAATATCATGCAATGTTTCAATTAACAACTAAATTCTCATGCTTGAATCACTCTAACATTCCTCTTTGAATAAGAATGAAGAAATTAACGCGTTTGCAACCGCGGGACAATTTCACTCACTTGACAAACAATGCAAATACTATCCAATTCATACATTCATCTAATCAATCATCAAAGAACTTATGGAAACAAGAAGATCACTAAGATCTTTAAAGGTTGTAGCTTGGTTAGGTTCAAAACAAAGGGACATTTATAAGGCCATGGATTCAAATATGGCAATGCAAAATAAACATTCACTGTACAAGGTTATGTACACACTACAACTTCATCCAATACTTTCTTTTCTCAATTGCTCACCCTTCCAACACCCTTTATGCATATTATTCATTTTCTATTTTTTTCTCATTCAAACAAGCATGCTTTTTCTTTTTCTTTTTCACAATTCAAATTCACAATTTTCTTTTCAATGCTTGTTTGAAATTTTTCAAAATTTTTTAGTAACCTACCACTTTCTTTTCACTCTCCCCAACTTGAATTCAACCAAACCTCAAGTGAATGCTCATTGCTTTTTATGGCAAGGAAAACAATTTAGGACATTGTTCAAAGGTTCAAGAACTTTTTTTAGAATCCTACACAATTCAATGATGAACTAATCTTTTGATTTATGTACAAACACCAAGTTCATCACTAAATTAAGATCTAAACTATTAAGCTTAAAGGGGTTAGAAAATTATCACTACTCACTGGTAAGTTACTTTTTTGGGATATGGTTGTGCTCAATATCAACAATTTCCTTGATCATTTCTAATGCTTCCATAAAATCAAAATAATCACAAGATTAAGCATGAATCAAATGTATTAAACAAAATTTATCAGTCATCCTATGAATTTAGTAAACAATGGAGGTTTCTCACAAATTTGTGGCTATTGGAACCTAAGTGTAACAAGCATTCAAACAAAGTTGCAAAATGAAACAAAATTAAATTTTCACAAAGAAAAAATTCTTAAGCATTCTAGCATCCTAGAAAGAGGTATGTACCTTACCAGCATTTACATGATCAAATACTATCATCACCATCCAAACTTAGGAGAATCTTCATTGGATACTTTTAGCAAATAGCAACCAATCTAAAAGTTCTCACATTCAATCACCAGAAAAAGGAAACATTAAAAAGCAAAACAAACTACCACCAATCATAAAAAAAAAAACTACAAGAGTTTACTACTACTACCCCCTCCCTTTCAAAAAGGTCTGTCCTCAGGTCCACTACAGAAGAGGCAATGCAACGGTATTACAACAATACAAAAGTGTTGTAGCAAAAACTTGTCATCCTTCCAGAATCTGCCATGTTCTCCGTGCAAACAATTATTCTCCTAGAGAACTAATTCTCCCCAGGTTCGCACAACGAACTCATGGCGAACATGAGAGTACTAAAAAATTATGGTTTCTCAAAATTTGTTTTGTCACAACATTCTTTCATAATAACCAAACTAACAAATACAGTAAGAAAACAAGAATACTCACAGCGTTGGGGTGTAGCATCGGTTTTTTTTTACGCGACCACAACCGCTATTGGTGCTACTTTCTGATTTATGTATTTATCCTGTGAAGCTTAAAAGGAAGGGGAAGATATCTTAAACTAACCCTGTTGTGCAAGTGTTTTCTTTAACAAATATGAAGAGATCGGGGATCGGGGTTTAGTTTTACAAAGGGAAGCTATTAACACCCAAAGTATCTATAGTAATCTATAGGAACCTTCGTTTGCATATATTTTCTACTATTTGAAATGCTTTCTTAAGTCTATCTACTGTTGATTGGGAAAGTTTCTCCTTTTTGAGGACTGAGAGAATGTTTTTGTTGTTTTTGGTTTTTCTATTATTTTTGGGAGGTGTTTGACCTAAGATTTTTTTATTTGTGTGGTCGCTAAGATTTCGCAATCTTATGCCTACGTATTCCCGTAAAGAGATATGGGAAATCAGAGCAATCGTAGTTCCTCCTATTCTATGGGAGGAAAATTGGTGTCTTGTTCAAAGCCCAAGATTGAAGCTAATAGAGTATTTGTGTCTTGTTCAAAGCCCAATATTGAAGCTAAAGGGGTGTTTGTGTCTTGTTCAAAGCCCAAGATTAAAGCCAAAAGAGTGACTGAGAGAGAATTTGTCATCTCTAAAGGGAGATATCTCACCTATTCATCATAAATATTGAGTAATTAGTTATAAGGGAAATTACTTTAACTGGGATGTGTGGAGTCTAGCAATGCCATAATTTCCTTTATAAGAGAGAAATCATGAAGGAAGAAGCTTTAACTCAGTGTAGAGCAATGCCACTTTTTCCTTTATGAATCTTTCATGCTAAGAGATGGACATTGGCTTGGAAGTATAAAATCTAGAGGCTTGCCACATATAGTTGTTAGATGAAAGAGAAATTTTAACCATGATAAAGGAGGGGCTCCAGCTTGGATTTTGAATCAACAAGTGTGCCACTTACATCAATTATCTGGAAAAAGGTTTTGATTGTTTATTTTGATATGTGATGTATAGAGTGGATATCCTCCTACAGAAAGGACTCATGGTCTTATCTGTGGGGATGATGGATTTTGTACCTTGATTAAAGCCAAAGGTTGAAGCTAAAAAAAGTTGAAAACTAACTCCACTGGAGATGTTTTATTTGAGTATCTTGTTTGAAGCCCAAGATGATGAAGCTGAAGAATTTGAGTATAGCTTTAAAGAAAACTGTCTCAACTGGGGATTATGATATTTGTCTTGTACAAAGCCCAAGATTGAGGCTGACTGGGAAAATCATTATATGAAGCCTAAGAGGAGGTTGACTCTTGCTGAGGATTATTGAAATCCAGGAGAAGGCCTACATTGTGTTGGGGAATCCAAAAGGAAACTAACTCTTGCTAGTGACTGGAGAAGAGTTGAATTATCAGATGCCATGAGGCTCTGATTCTTTTGAGGATTTGTTGATGGTAACTTGACCCTGGCTGGGGATTTTTAAGGTGAAAGTCAAGCCTTGTTGGGGGTCAGAAGGGATTTAAAGATGAGTTTGAAAACCTTAGAGGTTTTAACTCTTCTGGGAATTGATGTATTGGTAAAGATGATTAGGATATATCTTATGTTTTTAGGAAGCCTAAGGATTCTTGTGTCAAGCCCATGAGGAGACTCGAGGGTGAGACTTTCCAAGTCTAACTTGTATGAAGCCCAAGAGGAGGCTGAGACTATCTAAGTCTCTTAAGAAGAGGTAGACTCTGGTTGGAGAGAGATCTTTATATGATGCCCAAGAGGAGGTTGAGGGTTCTAGAGATGAAGATTAATTTTTAACTGATTGGATGTTCTAGAGTTTTGACTTTCCTGAGGATTGAACTAGTACAGATGTCTAAATTCTATCTTATGCTTTTAGGAAGCCTTTGGGTCCTTGTACTAAGCCCAAGAGGTGGCTGGGATGCTTCTAGGAAGCCTGTGAGTCCTTGTACTAAGCCCAAGAGGAGGCTGTGGGGAACTTTTAAGAAGCCTGTTGGTCCAAGCCTAAGAAAAGTTCAAGAAGAGTTTCACCGGGAATAATCCTTTCTTTGTTGAACAGTTCTAAGGTTTGAAGAAATTCAAAAGAGGTTTCACCGAGAATTAATCCTCTCTGGGGGAAATGAATTTCGTTTATATGTTTCTAAGTTTTGACAGTCTTAAGAAAAGTTTCATCGGGAATAATGTCTTTCTTTGTTCCAAATTGAATAAAGCCCAAGAGGAGGCAGACTGTACTGGGATTATTTCTTATGAGGGAACTAGTTATTGAACTAAGTTATAAGTATCCTACTGTTTATGCTAAGTGTGATCTGAGGATGACCTAACTGCTAGGAAACTTAAACAGAGATATTCACAAGTATATACAGATAAGTTAATTAACAGATATATAAACAAGTATGCATTGAATTGAAAGGGTGTTGGGTCTTACACTCTGAAAAGAGGCCCAAGTGTATTGTGATTGGTTGTATTGATTACAACTGTATGATTAAGGTTTTGAGAAATTAAAGAAAATTTTGAGAAAACTTTGAATTTGAATTAAAAGAAAGTTGTTGTTATTTGAATGAAAAGAAAGTTTGGGGCTTATAACTCAAAGAGAGGCCCAAGTGGTCTAAGAGTAGTTTCACTGGGAATAATGCTCCTCTTAGTACTAGTTTAAAACAGACAGATGATTTTGAAAACAGAGGTATGTGGGTTACAACTCAAGGAGAGGCCCATGGAGGTTGTTTATTGCTTGAACAAAGTTTATGTACAAAAGATTGTGGCTTATACTCAAGGAGAGGCCCAGATGATTTATTTTGTAAGCAGCGATCGCACTGCGATACCGAAATACGTTTTGGGACTTATACTCTAGCAGAGGCCCAAAATTTATTTATGTACATTGGGGGTTGGGTCTTACACTCTAATAGAGGCCCAAAATTTATTGAAGGAAAGAAAAGTGGGGCTTATACTTAAGGAGATGCCCATTTGAAAAACAGTAGACGCACCGTTATTTGGAAAATCGTACTGGGACTTATACTATAAAAGAGGCCCAAAAATTTTATTTACAAAAGGGTTGGGTCTTACACTCTATTAGAGGCCCGAGTGTATTTAAATAAAGTTTGAAGATTTAAAATCAAGGGAAAACCCTAATTTTAATTAAAAATGCATTTTTTCCAAAGAAAATCAAATAAAAATGATACAAAATATCAAATATATTTAATAAACATGTTATAAACTTTGATTAATGTTTGAAAATGGATGTTTTATTCACATGATGGTTTGAAACTCATTTGGTTTTAAAAAATCAATAGAAAGAATTTATTTAAAATGTTTAAAAAAACAATTAAAAGGAAATTCTTTAAAATATTCAAATATATGTCAAATAAATTTTTATTTTATTTTTTGTGGAATAAAATATTTAAACATGTGAAGGATTTATGTTTAAAAAATCATTTGGAAAAGATTAAAAATGAGAGAGAAATTAATTTTTGAACTTGTGAAGAAAATGTGTGATAAAAAAATTGGATGACCCTCCTAAGGATTGAACTCACGCCCTTGGGGTGGAGGGTTTAAAAGTTTACCAACTGAGCTATGTGCTATAGTTGTTAGTATGATGCAAGGAGTGAATAATATGTGAAAAACCTTTTGAAAATAGTTATAAAAAAATAAAACCAAAAGGTCTGGGGCGAGGGGGATTCGAACCCCAGACCTAAGAAACAAATTCACTCAAAGCGCACGCTCTCTACCACTGGGGTGGTGATACATCCATGAATTTAACTGAAAGGAATAAAACAAATACCAAGTTTGGTTTTGAAAACCTGAAAATGGCGCGCCATGGCCATCTTCTTCCTTGACCCATCATCAGAGTTGCAAGTGCAACTCTATCTCTCTCAGCTCGTAACCATTCAACATGATGTAAACACCAAAGTTGTGTGTTTTTTAAAAAGGAATTTAATGGTTTTTCCGATCTCGATCGTCCCCTAATGGGAGAGATGCTCCTGGATCTGTCTCGCCAACGTTTTTGAGGAGAAAACTGCGGGCATGGAGAGGGACTGCTAGGCTTCTGCGAAGGAAGTCGCTCATGGAGGACGTGCTAGAGCATGTTGATCTTCTCCCCCTGTTGAAAGATCAGGAGGTTGGACCTGTTAAGAGAGGCAATGAGGGCAGCAGTGTCGGGGGTCAGCATTTTGAGGGACAAGTATAGGCTCAAAGACGTGACCGACAGCCTGTACGCGCGGCTTGACATCGTCAGAATGAGGAGACGCAGACATCCCGTCTCTGTGATCGGTCTCATGGACCGCAGCTACGAGGTTATGGTGGTCGACGTTATCCGAGGTAATGGCGACAATAGGTTCTTGATGGGCATCATCCTTTCTGTTGGAGGCCATGATGATCAAGTGAAATTTGAAGAGCAAGCTTTGGTCTTTTGGGTGAAAAATGAGGTATCTTGATTTGAAAAGACGGGGAAACAAATATTCCCATAGACGGCGCAACTGATCAGGTGTGATCAGACTAGATCGTCGTGGCCTTCCGTGTAGGGCAGAGATGATGGATGTAGGAGAGGAGGGGGGTGTACCTGCAAAGTACCCCATGCCAAAGTAAGTTTGGGCTAGAGAGAAAGCAAGTACAAAACTTTAGGTATGATTTTGAGTATTAAATTGTGATCAAACCTGACCCTCTCAAGTGAGAGGGTATTTATAGAAGTAACCCCTAGCGCGGGGCCAAGGTCTCCCATGTGACCGAAATATCTGGTCGATCAATGAGAGACTGCCAGGTGGAGGGTCAGGCGCGCGACCCTTTAACCTGGTCCAACTGCTTGTGTGAGATCCGGGGAGGCAGTTGGTCGCGTAAACTGCCAAGCGCGTGAGGTGGACGTCCCCAACGGTCATATTGTGTCAAATGGCTATGTTCTGCCCAATGGCTAGATTGTGCCCAATGGCTAGATTGGCTATATCCAGTTATTAGGCCTTACCAAAAGCTGGACTAGATTGGGCCTTGCCCTACTGTGGGCCAGGAGCCTGCCCAGTCCAGAACATATATGTTAAAGAGCGGGAAAGGAATGATGAGACGCGTGTAATTTGGAAAACAATGGTTTGTTTAAGTTGGTTTTTAAAAATAATTTAATTTTCAGATTATATACTTCTGCATCAATTTGAATGGTTGTATTTCTTTAGTGAGGTGTACGGAAAAACAAGCAATTTACATATTGTATAATAAACTCTGGGTACTTTCAACAACGGTTATATATTTTATCCGTGATGAAATGTTATTTATGTTCCAAATAAATTGTTGCTAACAGGTTTCGAACCGAGTACCTAAATGAATATATCACAACAATTGATATAAGTAACCGTTGTGATAGGTAGCGTGCGTCCTGCCTTATCATCACGGTCTCGCGACCGTGGTGGAAAGCACCAGACATACAATCACCCTTTACCTCACAACATTTGGTCAGGCGTTGTGGTATCCCTTTTCCAACTGTTGTGGTATGGCTTTTTCGTAGTAGTGATATAGAACAACACCTTCTGATCCTTCTTCCCCGTTTCAGTTGTGGATTTCTTTGCACTTCTGTTGTATTTTCTACAATTGGCGTGTAACCGTCATCGACCACCGATTCCATTTCTTTCTGTCGAATACTGGAAAATTTGTATTCAAGCTATCATTTCCGTCGTTCATCTTCGTTCTTATGTAAATCACTAAGTTCTCACCAACACTCGTGTTTCCCAAACCCTAAGAATCAAGACCTGTGATTATCTTCGATTTTGAACTTCAATTCAACACAAATTTCGAGAACACAATCAATCACACACCTCACTACACTCGTGTTTCCCGTTAATCAGAAACAAAACTATGGATACCAATTTGTTGGAGTTAACACTTAACCTCCATTGTTGCACTAGAGTTGAATAAGACGAAGAAGAACGAGAGAGAGAGAGAGAGAGAGAGAGAGAGAGAGAGAGAGAGAGAGAGAGAGAGAGAGAGAGAGAGAGAGAGAGAGAGAGAGAGAGAGAGAGAGAGAGAGAGAGAGAGAGAGAGAGAGAGAGAGAGAGAATGTAACTAGCTTTGAGTTTTATACAATAACCCAAACTCAAATTCAAGTTAAATGCAAACTCAAATTCAAATAAAAATTAAACTAGTTTGAATTTAAATTACATTACCTTTAAAAATACTTTTTATTTTTGCAAATTAACAAATACATTTAAAATTATAAAATATTATTTAAAACAATTAATTTATACTTTGTTTTTAGACTAATATGTCAGGTTGCGCAAATATTAGACTCTCTAGACATCCTATGCCATTAAAATGAGATCAACATAGAAGCAACTTGCATATTTATTTAACGCGCAACACTTTAGAATGAATGCCAATGAATGCTGGTAGGTAGACTTGACTCATGTATGAACAGGGTGTAAGTTTTGTAAGTGTCCTTCTTTGAATTTTGGTCATCGCAATTAATGTGCGAATCTTATCAACGCATCATTAGGACTCAATAATTTAATACGTGACTCCTCAACAATTTAATATGTACTGTAATGTTTTTACATCATTACCTCTTAAAAGTAACTGACTTTAATTCTCATCTTTTCATTTTCTATTTCTTTTATAAACTTTAGGTAGAAAAAAAGTAATATCCCTATGAAATTTTTTTCATTTATTTAAATTTAGAAAAATACAGAATATCCTTATAAAATCTTAGCTAGAAAAAACCATCTTTATAAAAAAATATTTTCCTTATTTAACATCACAAATATTAAATAGATCATTTAAAATAATATCATTTATATAAATATTTTATAGTAGAGAAGAAATAAAAAAATAGTAATAATTTTTAATATGAATAAAAAAATTACAATGCTTCTTATTTTATTTGTATATAATATTTATACATAAATAGTCAATATAATTTTTAATTTTAAAGCATTATGACTCAATAATTTAATACATATAACGTTTTTATATTAATAACTCTTAGAAATTTTAATTTCACGAAAGTAGAGTCCAAACAATTGTCTCTTTTTAAAAAAATTATATTTTTCTTCTCAAAATAAATATGATCTTTTGATTTCTAAATAATTAAAATATTGATGATAATTACGTTGTGATATTTTCTAAAATTAATAAAATATAAATATTTTTATATTATTTTTTAGTTATTGTTATATATTTTGAAAATATAATTATTTTATGGGTTAATAGTCATTTACCCCCTGCAATATAGGCGAATTTTGATTTTCTCCCCTTTAAAAAAATAATTTTGGAGTATCCCCTGAAATTTTGGGGTACTCCCTAAGCGTGTAAAAATCAGGGGGTAAATAAAAAAAAAATATTTTACAGGGGGTAATTTTTCTACCTGGGGGTAAAAGACTTAGAATTTTAAAATTTTAGAGGGATAATCCAAAATTATTTTTTAAAGGGGGTAAATCAAAATTCGCCTATATTGCAGGAGGGTAAATGACTATTAACCCTTATTTTATTGTATATTTTAAAAATATTTTGACTATTTTTTCATTTTATTTAAAGTTATTACTATTTATATAAATTATATTATTTAAAAATAATGAATTACACTTATATTGATGTGTCATCTTAAAAAGATTTCATACAGATTATATATAAAAATAATTAGAATAATATTTTATCCTACAACAATATAACTAATTAATTTAATGTGTAACATTTTTATATTATTAACTCTAATAAATTACTATTGAATTTAATTGGTATACACTGTAAAATAATTTTACAACTATATTACTATTTCTATTAAGTTGTATAAATAATATAATTAACCTTATTTACTACTATATTTATAACTGGCCAATAATTTACAACTATATTATCAACCATTGCAAAGACAAACAATTCTCTACCCACATTGAGTTTAGATGATTTCAGATAAAAAATGATTTTATTTAGGGTTAAATAAGTTTTAAGTCCCTATAAATATAGCAATTTTCAATTTTGGTCTTTTTAAAAATTTTCATTAAGAATTGGTCCCTATAAAATTTTCCGTCTCAATTATGAGTTTCTGACGTCAAATGGGGCTAACGGAAGCTGACGTGTCTGCCTTGGTGAATTAAATAATTAATTTATTTTGATTACATGGATTTCCACCGTGTGAAATAAAAATATTATAAAAGATATTGACCTAATTTGTTCGTATCCTTCCCCATTCTTCGTCTTGCTTGTCATCTTCAAGTCTGCCATTACTTTTTCTTCGTCTTGCTTGTCTTGCTTCTTCGTTCTTCAGTTTCGTTTTAACCTTCATCTTCCTTGAGCGTTTTCTTTAGCCAATGTCTTCTGCATCCGTAAAATCACGATTTGGGAAATATTGTGGGTGTCAGGTTCGTATGGTCTCCTATCATTGCAAGAACAGGCCAAATAAGGGAAGGTTATTCCGGAGATGTCCTTATTGGAGGAATGTTGATACTAGTAATATTTTCATTTGGGATGATGATGTTGCTGAAAAATCTGGAAATGAAGATGGAGTTACAACGAACTCGGATTTGGAAATTATTGGCTATATGAAGTCGCTTTATGAAGAAACAAGGAAGAAGAACAAGATCTTGAAGAGCAAGTTGAAAACAGAGACATTTTATGGAAGATTGAAGATGTTGTGTCTTATTTTTTTCATTTGTGTGCAATATGTATTTTGTCATGAAATGTAGTTGTTGATGTTGTTTCAGTCTAAGTGTTGATGTCGTTTGTTGTTGTTGATGTACTTTGTTTAATGTAATGTAAGAAATTATTGATGTAATCTACTTTGTTTAATGATATGAAAATGGTAATCTACTTTGATCCAATGTTGTTGGTGTTGTACCCTGTTTAGTGTAATTTGAATGGCTAGATAATTTGTAGTAGAATACAAAATTCATTCCATTGATAGAACAAGTGTATTGAACAAGTCATACATAATACAACAAAAGGTTCTAAACAAAATGGTCATATGCAAGCCATATGACATAATACAACAGTTTACAATCATTTATACTACATTAGTGCATAACAAAGCAACTAGGGTTCATACTACATAATCTCCAACTAAAACACAAAAATTTTCACAAGACACAAGTTTTCACTGAGTCAAGCTCCTTTCTATGTCATCCCACTTCTTCTTCCCACTTGGACTGCCATCATTTGTGTCATCTCCAAGAATAAGCATCAGATCTTTTGGATCCCTTCCTGGACCCACAATGTTACGAATCTTAAGAGTCCTTAGCCGGCCACTTTGTCTTTTTTCTGTTGCAATATTCTTGGACTTATTTTTTGGAGATAACATAGCTTTCACCTGGACACACATAACTAACAAAATGATATAAGTAACCAACAAAACCAAAACCAAACAATATAAGTATACGATGTAATAAACTTACAGGGTCTTGGACAACAGGTTTTGGTGCACTTGGTTTTGGTGCACTTGGTTTTGGACCAAAGAAAGTCTTTACTGCATGTTTTGGTGGAGTAACAGTATCAGTGTTTGGTGTATTAACACTACCAGTTGGTTTTGCAGGTGATGTATCCACATTAAGTGGTTCTATATCTAGAATTTCATCATCATCCAACACTTGGAGTTTGGCTGGCTTGTGTTGGCGCTTCAACATCTCTTGGCAATGCACCATCAACAACCACTCTTGATTGTAACAACCACTCTTGAAACTTGGTGGCAGGATTTTAGGATCAGTTGTCTTTGGCTTGCCCATTAATAGGAGTGATGACTTGATTGTAACATGCCAAATAGGTATCCTTATGATAACATTTGTTCACATACTTAATTGGATCATCTACCTTCCTATGTATGGCTGCAACTGCATGTCTACAAGGGATCCCTACCAAATCCCAAAAATTACAAGAACAAGAGTGTTTTGCCAAGTCCACAACAAAAGAATCTGTGAACATGACATGAGAGACTTGAAATTTCAACAATCCAGCATATGTTGGCAACCAGTTTGCACTCTTTTCTACATTTCTTTTTATCCTTGCAAACAATCCTACACCTATTTAGGTCATTTTTAGCAAACATTACCTCTCTACCATTCAGCACATTATGTTCCAACACAGCTTTCTTAAATTGTTTCAAGGATGAGAATTCCATTCCAACCTTAAACAAGAATTCCTTTCTGAGCTTCTCATCTTCATTAAACCTTATCACTAGAGGCCTTTCATCAGCATTGTCATTGTCTCCTCCACTATCAAGCTCATCAGTCATGTAATCATCTTCAATCACATGTTCCCTATCCATCTCAGTTGTAGTATAAACATTATTGTTCACTTGACTTGTACCCTCAACAACATTTGGCTGTCTCCTAGACACAGAAGCATCAACTCCATTGTTTAAACCTACACCTACATCCTCATCACAATCATGCATCCTCTTTTCTTCACTATCTTCAAATTGAATCCCATCCAAAGTAGCTTGACTTGACTCACTCTCATCATCACCTTCAATATTTTCTTGCCCTTTTTGTCTCTCTAATACCTTCTCCATATATGTCTTCTCACCACTTTCCAACTTTGCCTCAGTGTAAATCTCAACTTCACACTTACTATTCTCAACACACACAGCCAACATAGTTGCATCCTTATCATTAACAAAGGGTTTTAGATCATTTTCCAGACTACCATGTTCAGACTTCCACCACATTCTAACATCTTCAGTGTTAAAGGAAGGGTCCATAGTTTTGATTAGGTCACGAGCTTCAAAATAAGACCAATAATCTGTGTCTTGTCCACTAAAAGCATACACATCCCGCCTTCATATCTCAACCCTACATCCTTTACAAAAGACTCTTTTGTATAAAATACTACCTTAAATATCCCCATACCCTACACATTACAAAAACAACACAAGGGTATATCAGACTTTGAAAAATCAATACAAAATCCTAACCAACCTCAGTCAACGAAACGCAACACAACAAACAACAACTATAGTTTTCAACATAAGTGGGGCACACACAGTAACCAAGCATCATATTTCTAAGACAGTAAACAAATAGCAAGTGAGAATACATTAATGAAATCCAATTACCTGGGGTTTGGGACCACCTCTGTCTGGAGCGAAAAGCGATTGGGAACGGAGAGAGGGACCACCGCGCATGAACGGTCGTCTTCAAGAAATAACTTAACTCTGAAAGTGAAATTAGGGATTTTGACTTTTTAGGGATTGTGTTATTCTTATGTTAAGTGATAATGTTATTTCAGAAGCATACAAATCATGCCACATCAGTTAATGTAATCTAAAATAAGTTTATCATTTAATCCACCAAGGCAGACATGTCAGCTTCCGTTAGCCCCATTTGACGTCAGAGACTCATAATTGGGACGGAAAATTTTTATAGGGACTAATTATTAACGAAAATTTTTAGAGGGACCAAAATTGAAAATCGCTATATTTATAGGGATTTAAAACTTATTTAACCCTTTTATTTATTCAGAGAACTAAACATATATAATCTCTTTCATATCATTCTTCACTATTATTTCTTATATTTTTATATGTATCTTTATATTTTAGATGCAATATTATGATATCATTAATATCTGCAACAATTTAAAACAATTTTTTTATATTATTTTTCCTCTCTCTTCTCATATTTACAAAATAAAAATTGTGTCAAATATATATATATATATATATAGTGTGTGTGTGAGAGAGAAGAAGTAAATCTATTTTTAAAATAGACAAGGGCCTGTTTGTTTTGGCTTTTTTTTTAAATGATTTTTATAGTGTAACATAATTTTGTAAAAAAAAATTTTACAAAAAAACTTTTTATAAAAGCTTCAAATGAAAATTTGGTTTGAATAGTTATTCTTAAAATGTTATTTTAGATATTTCATCATTTTATCGAAACTTTTTTTGGATATCAAAATTTCAAAAAATCACTTAATTTTGAAGCTATTTCAAATAGCTTTTTATGAAAATCATTTTTGAAATACAACTTTTTTAAAAAATTGTGATTTTGACTATGTTTTGGTCTTCAATAATGTATATTAATGTTATAGAATGTCAAAATTAGTCTTTTAATTTATAAAAAACAAATTTTAAAAAATTTGTAATATTTTGAAAAACCTTTTTGTATAATCCATTTTGAAAAATACAAAGAAAAAATCTATTTTTTTAAAGCTGAAACAATCTGGCCCAAGATTGAAGAAGGTGATATAAGTTATATACTCAAAGAAGTATAACTTAGTAGAAAAAATACTATAAATTTATAAGATAAAATTTACAAATTTTAAAATTAACTAATTTTATTCATTTTATGTTTAACATGAGTAGAACAATACTAAAAATTAATAAGATAAAATTTACAATTTATTACAATTAAATTTCTAAACAATTTTTCAATATTGCATTTTAAGCTTACTTATAATCTATTAAAATATATAAATATTTTAGAGTCTTTATATTATGAGCATTGCTACCTTGACACCCAACCTTTACACTACACCGTATGTCCGTACGGAACGGACGATACTATTCACCGTCCGTACCGTAAGGACGGTACTATTCATGTAAGACCAAAACTGTTCCATTACTATTCATGAACAGTAACTTTAAAGTAATGAAGCAAACTTGGTTAATATGATGTAAAAACTTGGTTAATGCAGTTATGAACTTGGTTAATTGATTAATGCAACGTCCAGGTATTAAAAATAATTTTTAGCAGTCACCAAACTTGATTAATGCAGTGTAAAAAGTTGGTTAATTCAGTAATGAACTTGGTTAATGCAACGTCCAGGTATTAAAAATAATATTTAGCAGTCACCAAACTTGGTTAATACAGTGTAAAAAATTGGTTAATGCAGTTATGAAGTTGGTTAATAACCATTCAGATATTAAAATTTTTTTTTAAAATTTTTTTTAACATTAAAAAAAAAAGAATAATAATATTATAATATTTCACTGTTCACCGTATTGGTGAACAGTAAAATACGGTGTAGGTGTAGAGGGTGGTGTAGGAATATCATTTCTCTTATATTATATATGGAAAACTCAATATAAATAATATGGAAAACAATATGGAAAACATTAGATAATTTAAAGGAATAAAATAATGTATAAGAAATATTATGATGTTCGGAATATATACTGTATGAAAAATTATTTGGACATGACATTGTAATGAGTTTCTCTCAATATAAATTTATTTTTATTTTTAATTTCATAAATTAAGATTAAACAATACTTAATAAACTGAATATAATATACTCATATGTATCTTATGTAAAGAATGAATACTAATAACATCAATTATAATACAAATTTGTTAATTAAAATAAAAAATATAAAAATTTATGTCAATATGTAAAATTTATTAGGATAATATATAATTTAAATATGTGATACACTTTATAAGACACAACAAAATAATATTTAATTATTCTAAAAATATTTATTCAAATTTACCAAAACAATTTTCATACTTCTAAATAAAAATCTTAATTTAAATACAAATAAAATGTAATTATATTTTAAAATACATTCGATCACTAAATTAAAATATTTTTATTTTATAAAATATTTAAAGTATATATTAATCAAACCCGTGCAGCGCACGAGTAATTTATCTAGTACACCTAATGATATCGTCAATAGTTAAGAAAATAAGCAAAGCTAATCCAATAGGACATTATTAAAAAAAAAAACTACAGAAATGACTTAGTCTAATTGACTTGATTATCAATAATTCCTAAAAATTTATCCCTAAAAGTGATTGGTTCCTTATCTTGTCAGGTTGCTATTTGTCTTGAGAAAACTCCAAGTGATCCTTTTAACTTCATAAACACATGCCTCCTCAATGGTTTGAACATAAGAGTTGCAATTTGATACTTTGAGCCAGAACGCGTTAATATAATCACGACGCCTTTTGTTAAGTCATAAAGAAAGTGGAGTCCAACATCAATGTGGTTTCTCTTAACATGCATAATTGAATTATGTGATAAATTAATTGTTGAACTATTGTATAAAAAAACAATGCACTTTATCTACTCATTATTGTGATATAATTCAAGTTAGTTAATTATTTAGTTAGCAAATTTGTTCGTTTGGTATAATTAGTTACTTGAGTAAGAAGTAACTTACTTATATATATATATATATATATATATATATATATATATATATATATATATATATGTATGTATGTATAGTGTAATTCACTTTCAACAATTCAATAAAATTATATTTCATTCATTCTCTCTCTTCCCTCGCATTCCTCCCTCACCCGAGTGCATTAACACTAACAAATTGATATCTATAGCTTTTGGTTCATTTTCTTGATCGTGCATTCAAGAACGGGAACAAGAGCTTCACTTGAGTTATAGGATCCTGCTATATACTCAGGTATGATACTGCTGGTTCCCATCAAAGGCTCATATAGGTTTCTAGAATTCTGGCATTATAGCCATTTCCTGGATGAGGTTGGGTCTTATGTCTACCTTTTGGATGAATTATCTCAAAGGAAGTTTATCTGAGGTGTAAACTAGTGGACTTTTGGGAAAGTTTGGAATTTGTCGACGATGTTGTACTTTCTAGGGTGGCACCAAAGAAATAAAAACGTGGTACATATAGACGCACTTGCTAGTGGAAGTTACTACTGGAAAGGAGAGACTTGTCATATTTGGTGAGTAGCGTATGATTTTTCTTACTTTATTTTATAATTTATTGATGATAGTTTACCTGACCCACTCGATTTCTTGTTTGTAGATTAGATGAAGGTTCACCAAATGATGTTTCAAATGTTGAAGACATCTTGGGTTATTCCTTCACCTACATAAGCGATTCAAATATCGACTACAGGAAGATTTTTAATTACGAGGTCCCCTGCTGACCCAGACCCTTCCAACCTTCCTACCCCGACTAGGATTAGGGGTACTAAGTTTTACCAATTAACCCGTGGCAGAGGGTTCATTACCCTTGAGAGAGGGTAGACTGGCAAAGACTTTGGACAACTGCGCAAGATTTGGGAATATCTAGTCCAAAGGGATGCTAAACCTCGACCTCTTGCGCATTGATGTTGCTACTTCTGGTCTGCCTTGGTCCCCAAATGACTATGGAGCTTTAATATTTTATTTATGAATAAGACTATAACGATTTCTTGATCAAGGATGAAGTTGTTTTTCAAAAGGATATGGAATAAATGTCATATAATATTTGTCAGACATTGGTTGTCCTAGAATTTGGTACCATCAAAAGTGGAGAAGTCTTCTTGGTTGGCCGTCTTTAAAGAGAGAAATAGGAGCTCAATGATTGTCTTGGTTCTCTTACTATTGATCATAACTAATTTCGGTGGAGCTCAGAAGGACACATATTTGGTTGGCTGAGATAGGGAACGAGATACAATCTTTCGGGCATCCTTATTTAATTGATGAGAGTATGTAGTTGTTTTCTTTAGAGATGAATAAGAATGATGTTGTCGTAAAATCTACTCACATGGAACTATCCACAATTAAGGGTGCCCTTACCAAGGTCACTCGAGCATTGGATTCCTTCTGCAATATGTTAAAAGAATTAGATACTTCTTTGAATGAAGCTCATGAAGGTTGAAAGAAGGCTCAAGATGGCCTTTAGGAGATGTATCTTGAAAACCTTGACTTATACAAGGAGTATGCAAGGCCGGTGCAAGACATGTACTCCTTTCTACAAGTTTCTTTTGAAAATGTACTGAGGAAAGTGGATTTTCCATCCCGATGTGCAAATATCAAGTGAACATACTCGTCCTGAGCAAGATATAACGAATAAGAGTCCGATTAATGTTGAGTCATACTCGTAGTGTTCCTCTTTTTTGATGGGGTGTTCTTGCCCAATGTGACATTTTTTGTTGAATGAATGGATATTCGTCGTTATTGCCTTTATTTTGCTACTACTTCGTTATTTGTTTATCGTTGTTTCTACCTGTTATGTGTGTTACCTAAAGTCTTGAATTATCTTATTTGGGAATTGGTTGTCATTGATGACGTGCTAAAAAGTTTAATTCGACATATTTGAGGATCGTAGTTGCCCAATGGTTTATCTTCCATATCCCCAAGTTTAAACTTGGTTTGAGACCTACGTAGCAGGGATTAACCTCCCACACTATGGAATATTGGCTAGTGATCAGTGTATTTTAATACACTATCTTTTTCTTTGTACTAAGACTTTTATATGACTTCTCACATTATTTTAATTACTTTTAATAAGTTTTTGAAAGTTCAGTTGAGTTCTGCTTATATTCTGAATAAACAGTTAATTACACCTTCTCGTTGTGCATGTCATAACTTGAGCTACAAAAATTGGATTGATGTGTTCTAACTGCGTTGAAAATATGAGAGTATAAGCTACAAGTTTGTGTAGAAGTCAGAAGAAAATTCGAAGTGAAAAATAGTCACATAATTCGTATTCATTTCATACTTAAGAAAATACAAGAAAATACTTAGTTTTGGGCCAGTTTTGTATTTTTTCAGGTAGGTTGCTATTAGGCCCGAATTCCCTTGCTCTATTTAAACGAATGATTAGTTTTAGGTTTCATTATTCACTATTCATGAAATTTGAAAAGAAAGATTTATACAATTTCATGGAGAACTAATTTCAATAGCCGATTTGTTAATTTGACTTTGAGGTTTTTATAAATTTCAGTTTAATTTCGATTTCCTTGAAATTCTTCCTATAAACCCGTTTGCTTAATTCGATTGTTTCCTATAGGATATAGTTGATTAAATTCGATTGTTTGTATGATCTTTAATTGTAATCACGTAGCGTAGCTTTTTCGTTACCGTGTTTAATTAAGTCGTGTTTGCCTAATTCACGATTTCTTAAATTTGTTTGCTTAATTTGGAAATTAGGACCATACATCATATAATACCTATTGCGCTTGTCAGTGAGTATTATGATCGAATAGGATCGAATTTCCTTAGTGAATTAAAATTATAAGAATTAATGATAAGTCGAAAATCAATACAGTAGATTAGCTTATTTATCAATTTTGCTTTTACCTTAATCATCTTAGATCTAAGTTCTGAACTATAAAAATCCCCTATTTCATTTGGTTGGTTAAATAAATTCGAGATTCCTTGCGTTACGACTCGAGTGTCTGTAACGCCCCAGTTTTGTCCGTTTTATTTAATCGAGTCGTTTTGATTATTTTATTATTATTTTATTTTATTTTTGACTTTTATTTGATAATATATTATTTTTCATGGTTGTGATATTTTATCGCGTTTTGGGAGCGTTTACGAGATATTTGAGTGTAGGGGTATTTTGGTCTTTTCATTTATTTTTGTTAAGTTAGAAACATAAGAGAAAAGAAAGAGAGAAAAATAGAGAGAAAGAAAAAGAGAAGAAGGAAAAGGGGAAGAAAAGAGAAAGAAAGGAGAAAGAGAGGAAAACTTGGAAAAGAAGAAATCGAAACAACCGACTTTCCAAACACGATTAAATCGGGTAAGGGTGCGAAACTCGATTATATTATGCTTGTGTATGATTATGTATGTGTGTGTGTGGATGTTTGTGGTGTTCTATGGTTTTCAATTCTAGGTCGAAACGATGGAAATCGATGTTTTCGCGGTTGAAATGTGATGTAAATGTTGTAGATTACTTGTTACCATGATTGGGGTATGTTCTGATTGTTATGTTTTGGTTTGGAAGAGATTTTGGTTGAAAAATATGATTTTGGACCTCAAAACAGCGTTGCAGAATTTCTGGGTTTTCCTTGGTTCGCCTAGCGAACCTGGGGCGAAGCAGTAGCGAATGATTTTTCGCGGGTTCGCCTAGCGAGCCAGTTAGCAAAGGTCAGCGAATGTTCACTAACGTTGTTCGCCTAGTGAACTTTGTATCTTTTTGGTTCTGGTTGTTGCTGCCTTGGTTCGCCAAGGGGTTCGCCTAGCGAACTTTGTGTCTGTTTTTATCTGATAGTGGTTTCGCTGGACATTCGCCTAGCGAAGGTGGTAGCGAATGCTCGCTAGAAGGTTCGCCTAGCGAACATGGTAGTTTGTGTAATTTTGTTTTCTTCATAACTTTTGATCCGTAAGCGGATTGGGGCGCGGTTGGGTGCGTTAGAAAGCTTTTGAGTTGTTCTTGCTTATTAAAAGGGTTTTGAGATTGTTGGCCGATTTAATTATGTCGAAAATTTGGAATTGTGTCGTTTTGGCGACTTTTACCGTTTTAATTGTGCGTAATTGGTGTGTTGTCATGCAATGTGCTGGTGGTATATGTTGTATGACTTGTGTGCTGATTATACGAGGTGAATGCTTGTGTTTAAATGTTGTGATGAGGTTTTGTGGCCTTATGGCAATTAAATGCATTGTTTTGGGCTTGAGCATAAAGCATGATTATTGTTGGTTGAGATGGTTGCATGTATGTGTGCATTTGAATGTCATGAGTCATTGTATGCCAAGCATCATGATATGCATTCTTGAGATGTCGTGTACCCTAGTGGGTGTGAGCGACGAATCGATTCCCGAGGGAATCCTCTATAACATCGTGAGCCTTATACCGAGAGGACCTAAAGCGATGATTATAGACGATCGTGAGCCTTATACAAAGAGGACCTAAAGCGATCGGATTGTGAGCCTTATACATCCTTATACCAAGAGGACCTAAAGCGACGGGGAACATCGTTTGCCCGACGGGGTGTTACATGAGTAATCCTAAGTAACAAACGATGGTTCCAATAGTTCCTGAGTGAACTAGTGTTGAGATGATGGATGGATGGTACCGTATATGCATTGCATAGAGTCATTGTGTCGGTCTCCGTGCATTTGCATAAATCATGAATGGATTGATTTTTTGTGGAATTGTGATTGGAATTGATGAGTTGAGATATATATATATATATATATTGGTGTTGGTGATAATTGTATTGTGTATGATTGATATGCATTGGTGATGGATAAATGGGATATGTATTGTGTTGTGTTGTATTTGGATTCTGTTGTACGTTGTGGTGAGAATATTTTACGTGTGTAATTTTGTGTTATTATATAATTATATGCAATTATATTATGATTGTGTTTCTCACCCTTCTGTTGTTTTAAATGCTCTACGAGGCATTGCAGATTAGATTGCTGGAGGTCTTTTTGTGAAGCTTAGGTCTTCATTCTTTTGTCGGTCGGCTCTAATATGTGGCACCGGGTAGTTAGGGAGACCGTTGGCGATTTGTGTGTATATGTACATGTTTCTTTTGGGATTGTACATGTATGATTGTGTTTGGCAAACAAACTTTTCATGATATATATATATATATATATATATATATATATATATATATATATATATATATATATGAGATTCAGTGTAGATTTTCCGCTTTTATTCTGTATCTGAATTGTGGGTAGTAGGAACTAAGTTCCTCTGTTAATTGCTACCTGATTGTTGCATATATTTATAAGCAGGTTTATTGTGTATTTTGTTTCAAATTGATGCGACACCTCAGTCTATGCCATGAAGGTTTAATTACACTCTGATGAAAGTTTTATCGCTTTAGTTATTTGGGGGTATAGATTTGGGGGTGTTACATTAAGTGGTATCAGAGCCAGTCCATGTCAGTTTGTGTCAGTCCTTGTTGGTCGTTGTAGTTGGGTGAGTTGTTTGTTTAACCATAGTTTCTGTTATTGGAAATGAACAGAATATGCCTGGTAGGAATGACGCTGCTTTGGCTGCTGCTATGCAAGCTATGGCTCGGGCTGTGCAGGGTGCACCTAATGCTGCAGGTAATGATGAGTTCAGGAAGAACAAACCGTCTGTCTTCAAAGGAAGATATGATCCTGATGGTGCTCAGATATGGCTTAAAGACATTGAAAGAATCTTCTGAGTGATGGATTGTGCTGAGGATCAGAAGGTGAGACTGGGTACTCACACGTTACTGGAAGAAGCTGATGATTGGTGGGTTAGTACACGTCATGTGTTGGAAGCTGCAGAGGAAGAGATCACTTGGTCTGTGTTTATCATTGAGTTTCTGAGGAAGTATTTTCCCGAAGATGTAAGAGGAAAGAAGGAAATTGAGTTCTTGGAATTGAAACAAGGTAATATGCCTGTTGTTGATTATACTGCTAAGTTTGTGGAGCTTGTGCAGTTTTATCCACATTATGCTGAAGCGACTGCGGAATTTTCTAAGTGTGTGAAGTTTGAGAACGGATTGCGTCCTGAGATAAAGCAGGAAATCGGTTACCAAAGGATTAGAAGGTTTTCTGATTTGGTAGAGTGCTGTAGGATTTTTGAAGAAGATAGCAAAGCTCGTTCTACTCACTATAAGAGTGTGAACGAGAGGAAAGGGAAGCAACCGTTTCGCAGTGGTCCTTATGTAACACCAGCTGATAAGGGTAAACAAAGGGGTAATTTTGAGAAAAGGCCCAGTGGAGGAGGTATGTCTAATTCTCCGAGATGTTTTAGGTGTGGTGAATTAGGACATCATCAGTTTGAATGCAGAAAAGATACGAGGAAGTGTACCAATTGTGGAGGTTTAGGACATATTGCAGCTGATTGTACGAGGAAGAATGTGGTGAAGTGTTTCAATTGTGGTAAACCTGGTCATATTAGTACGAAGTGCCCAAAACTGAAGCAAGCTCCAGCTGGTGGGAAGGTTTTTGCATTGGCCGGAACTCAGACTACTAATGCAGATCGTCTGATTAGAGGTACTTGTTTTATTAATAGTACGCCTTTAGTTGCTATTATTGATACTGGAGCGACTCATTCATTTATTTTGTCTGAGTACGCGAAGCATTTGAATCTTGTGTTGTCTTTGATGGATGGTGAAATGGTTATTGATACTCCAGCAATGGGGTCAGTAACTACTTCTTTGGTTTGTTTAAGTTGTCCTTTAACCATTTATGGTAAAGATTTTGAGATGGATTTGGTGTGTTTACCGTTGGAGGGTTTAGATGTGGTTCTGGGAATGAATTGGTTGTAATTCAATAGGGTTCATATTGATTGTTATCATAAGTTAGTAAGATTTCCTTCTCTTGAGGAAGACGAAGACTCAAGTTTCTTATCTACCAAAGAGTTGAAGAAACTTTTGGCGGATGAAGCTCAGTTGTTTGGGTTGTTTGCATCATTGACTGTGGATAGTCAAGTTTCACTTGATGTGTTTCCTGTTGTGTGTGATTTTTCGAAAGTGTTTCCTGAGGATATTTCAGACGTGCCGCCAGAGAGAGAGGTGGAGTTTTCTATAGATCTAGTTCCTGGTACTAGACCTGTTTCTATGGCACCTTATCGTATGTCGGCATCTGAGTTGGTTGAGTTAAAGAAGCAATTGAATGAATTGTTGGAAAAGAGGTTTGTGAGACCGAGTGTGTCTCCTTGGGGTGCTCCAGTTTTATTGGTGAAAAAGAAAGATGGAAGTATGCGATTGTGTATTGATTATCGCCAGTTGAATAAGGTGACGATTAAGAATAAGTATCCTCTTCTGAGAATTGATGATCTGATGGATCAGTTGGTAGGTGCGTGTGTGTTTAGTAAGATTGACTTGAGGTTAGGGTATCATCAGATTAGGGTGAAAGAAGAAGATATTCAGAAGACAGCTTTTAGGACACGTTACGGTCATTATGAATATTCTGTGATGCCGTTCGGGGTTTCTAATGCGCCAGGTGTGTTTATGGAGTACATGAATCGTATTTTCCACGAGCATTTAGATTGTTTTGTGGTTGTGTTTATTGATGATATCTTAATTTATTATAAGTCTCGGGAGGAGCATGCGGAGCATTTGCGTATTGTTTTGCAGGTTTTGAAAGAAAGAAAGCTTTTTGCTAAATTGTCCAAGTGTGAGTTCTGGTTGTCAGAGGTGAGTTTTCTTGGTCATGTGATTTCAGGTAATGGTATTGCTGCGGATCCATCTAAAGTAGAAGCAGTTCTACAATGGGAGGCTCTGAGATCCGTTACTGAAATTCGAAGCTTTTTGGGTTTGGCCGGATATTATCGAAGGTTCATTGAAGGTTTTTCTAAGCTAGCACTTCCTTTGACCCAGTTGACTTGTAAAGGGCAAGCGTTCATTTGGGATATTTGGTGTGAGGAAAGTTTTAGTGAGCTGAAGAGAAGATTGACGGCAGCTCTGATTTTGATTTTGTCGAATCCTACTGAACCATTTGTGGTGTATTGTGATGCGTCTTTGATTGGTCTAGGTGGGGTGCTAATGCAAGAAGGTAAGGTCGTGGCTTATGCTTCGAGGCAGTTGAGAGTGCATGAGAAAAATTACCCTACTCATGATTTGGAATTAGCGGCTGTAGTGTTTGTATTGAAGATTTGGAGGCATTATCTCTTTGGTGCTTGATTTGAAGTCTTTAGTGATCACAAAAGTTTGAAATATTTGTTTGATCAGAAAGAATTAAATATGAGGCGGCGGAGATGGTTGGAATTTTTGAAGGACTACGACTTTGGCTTGAATTACCATCCTGGTAAAGCGAATGTGGTAGCCGATGCGTTGAGTCAGAAATCATTACATATGTCCGCTTTAATGGTTAAGGAGTGGGAGCTTTTGGAAGCTTTTAGGGACTTGAGTTTGGTGTGTGAGGTGACGTCCGACAGCGTGAGGCTGGGTATGCTAAAGGTTACTAATGATTTTCTGATGGCTGTTAGTGAGAAACAGAAGCTGGATGTGAAATTTGTGGATTTGATGTTGGTTGGAGAAAAAGATGCGAATAGTGATTTTAAAGTGGATGTTAATGGTGTTTTGAGGTTCCGTGGTCGAATTTGTATTCCTGATGATGCGGAGTTGAAAAGGATGATTTTGGAGGAAGGACACCGGAGTAATTTGAGTATACATCCGGGAGCTAATAAAATGTATCAAGATTTGAAGAAGATTTTTTGGTGGTCTGGATTGAAAAGATATATGGCTCAGTTTGTGTATGCGTGTTTGACGTGTCAGAAGTCGAAGGTAGAACATCAGAAGCCTAGTGGTTTATTACAACCGTTGGATATTCCTGAGTGGAAATAGGATAACATTTCTATGGACTTTGTGACAGGATTGCCGAACACTTAACGGGGACATAATGCGATTTGGGTGGTTGTGGATAGGCTGACTAAATCGGCGCATTTCATTTCGATTGACATCAGTTTTTCTTTGGAGAGGTTGGCAGAGATTTATATCAGTGTGATTGTGAAGCTGCATGGTGTCCGTTGAGTATTGTTTCGGATCGAGATCCGAGGCTTACCTCGAGATTTTGGGAAAGTTTACAGAAGGCATGGATTCTAAGTTGAGGTTGAGTTCTGCTTATCATCCTCAGACGGATGGACAGACGGAGAGAACGATTCAGTCGTTGGAAGATTTGTTGAGGGCTTGTGTTCTAGAACAAGGTGGTGCGTGGGATAGTTATCTTGCGTTGGTGGAATTCACGTATAATAACAGTTTCCATTCTAGTATTGGAATGGCACCTTTTGAAGCACTGTATGGACGAAGATGTCGAACACCGTTGTCTTGGCACGAATCTGGTGAGAGTTCGGTGGTTGGACCCGAATTGATTCAACAGACTACAGACAAGGTGAAGCTTATTCGTGAGAAAATAAAGGCTTCTCAGAGTAGGCAAAAGAGTTATCATGATCGTAGAAGGAAGGATCTAGAATTTCAAGAGGGCGATTATGTATTTTTGAGAGTTACACCGGTAACGGGTGTTGGTCGTGCATTGAAGTCGAAGAAACTTACTTCTCGGTTTATTGGTCCTTACCAGATATCCGCGAGAGTGGGTGTTGTGGCTTATAGGGTGGCGTTGCCGCCGAGTCTGTCGAATTTGCATGATGTGTTCCATGTTTCACAGCTTCAGAAGTATGTTCCGGATCCGTCGCATGTGATTCCGATGGATGATGTAGAGGTAAGGGAGAACCTTATGATTGAGGCATTACCAGTGAGAATTTTGGATCGCGAGTTGAAGCGGTTAAGGGGCAAGGATATTGCACTTGTGAAGGTAGCGTGGGGAGGCGCTGCTGAGGGCAATTTGACTTGGGAGTTGGAGAGTCGGATGCGGGAGTCGTATCCAGATTTATTCGTCTCAGGTATATTTTCGAGGACGAAAATTTCTAAGTGGGGGAGAGTTGTAACGCCCCAGTTTGTCCATTTTATTTAATCGATTCGTTTTGATTATTTTATTATTATATTATTTTATTTTTGACTTTTATTTGATAATATATTATTTTTCATGGTTGTGATATTTTATCGCGTTTTGGGAGCGTTTGTGAGATATTTGAGTGTAGGGGTATTTTGGTATTTTCATTTATTTTTGTTAAGTTAGAAACATAAGAGAAAAGAAAGAGAGAAAAATAGAGAGAAAGAAAAAGATAAGAAGGAAAAGGGGGAGAAAAGAGAAAGACAGGAGAAAGAGAGAAAAACTTGGAAAAGAAGAAATCGAAACAACCGACTTTCCAAACACGATTAAATCGGGTAAGGGTGCGAAACTCGATTATATTATGCTTGTGTATGATTATGTATATGTGTGTGTGGATGTTTGTGGTGTTCTATGGTTTTCAATTCTAGGTCGGAATGATGGAAATCGATGTTTTCACGGTTGAAATGTGATGTAAATGTTGTAGATTACTTGTTACCATGATTGGGGTATGTTCTGATTGTTATGTTTTGGTTTGGAAGATATTTTGGTTGAAAAATATGATTTTGGACCTCAAAACAGCGCTGCAGAATTTCTGGGTTTTCCTTGGCTCGCCTAGCGAACCTGGGGCGAAGCAGTAGCGAATGATTTTTCGCGGGTTCGCCTAGCGAGCCAGTTAGCGAAGGTCAGCGAATGTTCGCTAACGTTGTTCGCCTAGCAAACTTTGTATCTTTTTGGTTCTGGTTGTTGCTGCCTTGGTTCGCCAAGGGGTTCGCCTAGCGAATTTTGTGTCTGTTTTTATCTGATAGTGGTTTCGTTGGACATTCGCCTAGCGAAGGTGGTAGCGAATGCTCGCTAGAAGGTTCGCCTAGCGAACATGGCAGTTTGTGCAATTTTGTTTTCTTCATAACTTTTGATCCGTAAGTCTGATTGGGGCGCGGTTGGGTGCGTTAGAAAGCTTTTGAGTTATTCTTGCTTATTAAAAGGGTTTTGAGATTGTTGGCCGATTTAATTATGTCGAGAATTTGGAATAGTGTCGTTTTGGCAACTTTTACCGTTTTAATTGTGCGTAATTGGTGTGTTGTCATGCAATGTGCTGGTGGTATATGTTGTATGACTTGTGTGCTGATTATACGAGGTGAATGCATGTGTTTAAATGTTGTGATGAGGGTTTGTGGCCTTATGGCAATTAAATGCATTGTTTTGGGCTTGAGTGTAAAGCATGATTATTGTTGGTTGAGATGGTTGCATGTATGTATGCATTTGAATGTCATGATTCATTGTATACCAAGCATCATGATATGCATTCTTGAGATGTCGTGTGCCCTAATGGGTGTGAGCGACGAATCGATTCTAGAGGGAATCCGCTATAACATCGTGAGCCTTATACCGAGATGACCTAAAGCGATGATTATAGACGGTCGTGAGCCTTATATAAAGAGGACCTAAAGCGATCGGATTGTGAGCCTTATATAAAGAGGACCTAAAGCAATCCATAAACGTCGTGAGCCTTATACCAAGAGGACCTAAAGCGACGGGGAACATCGTTTGCCCGACGGGGTGTTACATGAGTAATCCTAAGTAACAAGCGATGGTTCCAATAGTTCCTGAGTGAACTAGTGTTGAGATGATGGATGGATGGTACCGCATATGCATTGCATAGAGTCATTGTGTCGGTGTCTGTGCATTTGTATAAATCATGAATGGATTGATTTTGTGTGGAATTGTGATTGGAATTGATGAGTTGAGATATATATATATATATATTGGTGTTGGTGATAATTGTATTGTGTATGATTGATATGCATTGGTGATGGATAAATGGGATATGTATTGTGTTGTGTTGTATTTGGATTCTGTTGCACGTTGTGGTGAGAATATTTTACGTGTGTAATTTTGTGTTATTATATAATTTTATGCAATTATATTATGATTGTGTTTCTCACCCTTCTGCTGTTTTAAATGCTCTATGAGGCATTGCAGATTAGATTGCTGGAGGTCTTTTTGTGAAGCTTAGGTCTTCATTCTTTTGTCAGTCGGCTCTGATATGTGGCATCAGGTAGTTAGGGAGACCGTTGGTGATTTGTGTGTATATGTACATGTTTCTTTTGGGATTTTACATGTATGATTGTATTTGGCAGACAAACTTTTCATGATATATATATATATGAGATTCAGTGCAGATTTTACGCTTTTATTCTGTATCTGAATTGTGGGTAGTAGGAACTAAGTTCCTCTGTTAATTGCTACCTGATTGTTGCATATCTTTATAAGCAGGTTTATTGTGTATTTTGTTTCAAATTGATGCGACACCTCAGTCTATGCCATGAAGGTTTAATTACACTCTGATGAAATTTTTATCGCTTTAGTTATTTGGGGGTATAGATTTGGGGGTGTTACATTAAGTGGTATCAGAGCCAGTCTATGTCAGTTTGTGTCAGTCCTTGTTGGTCGTTGTAGTTGGGTGAGTTGTTTGTTTAACCATAGTTGATGTTATTGGAAATGAACAGAATATGGCTGGTAGGAATGACGCTGCTTTGGCTGCTGCTATGCAAGCTATGGCTCGGGCTGTGCAGGGTGCACCTAATGCTGCAGGTAATGATGAGTTCAGGAAGAACAAACCGCCTGTCTTCAAAGGAAGATATGATCCTGATGATACTGAAAATTAAAAGATTTTTAATTAAAATAACAGTTTTTTATATTAATAATTAATAACAAACTGAATTTTTTTTTCAAATTAATTATAACGTTAAATAAAAATAAATAATTTAGTTTTTATGATATATATTTGAAATAAAATAAATAAATAAATAATTTTTAAATAATAGCATTAAATAATTTTAGAAAAAATTATTCATTAGTTCAGTTAAAATTTTTAACGCTACTAATTTCATTAGTTAAAAAATTATTAAATAAAAATTATTCATTTATTTAACGCTAATAATTTAGTATTAATTATCGTTTTAATATTAAATAATTCAATATTAAAATTAATATTAATATTAATTTAACATATTAATATTAAATTTACAGTAATTAATTAATTAACATTTTATTTTAGTATTAATATTAATATATAATTCATTATTAATATTTAGATTAATAGTTCAGATTAATAATTCATAATTAATCCTAGTTCAGATTTATAATGTAATATATAATTTTCAAAAGGATAATATAACAAAACAATCAAGATGGCCTAGTGGTGGAAAGCGCCCCATGTAAGCTTTAAATCATGGGTTCAATTCTCATGAGTGACAAAATTTTGATATTTTGATATTTTAGGGTTAATACCCATTTTGCCCCTAGCCATATAGGCGCTTTTCGAAAAACCCCCCTGTAAAAAAAAACTTGCAAAAAAAACCCTAACATTTGAAGATTCTCTCAGTTTTGACCTTCATCACATTCAGTCACTAAAAATGCCAAAATGGCAGTGGTCAAAATAAAAACGCTGCCAAAATGGCAGGGGTCAATATGAAAACGCTGCCAAAATGGCAGGGGTCAAAATAAAAACGCTGCCAAAATGGCAGGTTTTTGGTGACTGAATGTGATGAAGGTCAAAATTGAGAGAATCTTCAAATGTTAGGGTTTTTTTTTTGCAAGTTTTTTTTTTACAGGGGGGTTTTTCAAAAAGCGCCTATATGGCAGGGGGCAAAATGGGTATTAACCCGATATTTTAACATGCAATCAATAAAATATTAATAAAAATGCCACGAGTGTAATTAAATAAAATAAAAAAAAGCCAACAAAGCAGCGCCATATCATCAATTTTGTTAACCAAATCTACTCAGGGGGCAAAACGAGGGAATCTACAAATGGCAGGGATGGAATATGTTTTTTTTACAGGGTTGTTTTTGGGATTTCGCCTATATGACAGAGGGCAAAAGGGGTATTAACCCTAAAATATATATTTTTAGAATTTGAAGAAAATTTGTCTGTAAATTTTTTATCTAAACTTGAATCTGAACATGAACAAAAAGTGTTGCAGGCATTAAAGAAACATAATAAGGTAATTGGATGGACCTTGGTTGACATTGATGGTATTAGACCATCCATGGGTATGCATAGAATCTTACTTGAGGATGAAGAAAAATCATTTAGGCAGCCCCAAAGGCGGCTTAACCCCTTGATTTTAGATGTTGTGAAAATTGAGATTCATATTGCACCAGAGGACAAAGAGAAAACCACTTTCACTTGTCCATTTAACACTTTTATGTATAGAAGAATTTTCTTTGATCCTGGTATAAAAAGTGAACGTATTGATAAAAATTTCAAAGTCAATAGACACCGCCCAAAGCTACTCCATGAGAGCTCCACTTTGGAAGAAGAGATTGTAGAAGAGCTCTTTTTGGGAAAGATTGCTTATGCGATTATCTATCGACGTTGACTGCTCGGGTGTGTTATTTACTCTCTCTCTCTCTCTCTCTCTCGCTTTCTCTCTCTCTCTCTCTCTCTTTCTCTCTCTCTCTCTCTCTTATTTTATACTTATGATATTTCATTGAGGACAATGTGGGTCTTAAGTGTGGGGGAGAGAACCATTCACTTTGTTTTCTTTCATTCGGTTTTCATTGTTTTTGTTTGTTTTCTTAAATAAAAAAAATTAAAAAAATGCATGCCTTTTCTTTGGTTTTTGGGATACAACTGTGAGTATTTTTCTAGTTCTACTGACTATAGACTCGTCGTGTGATCTGACTAATGTGGTGTGCATTCTTAGTATGTTACGTAAGACTAAGTTCTAAATTGTACATCATTTGTGGTAGATCGTTTACCTATGTGAGGTTTTAAGCCTAATAATGGATAACATTAGAAAATTTATCCTTTTCTTTCTTGTGTGTTTTCACTCATGTCTGTTAGTCTCTAGAACTTGATCTGAGTCTTTTTTGAAACAATTTATTAATTGTGCACACTAATATGATAAAGGCAAGTTGTTTCTATTTTATTTTTTTAGCTTGTTAGCAAAAAACCAACCCTAAATAATATCATCCCTTTTTTGAAAACCCCTTGAGCCTAATTATCCCATTCTTTGTTTGAAACTCATTAAAAGCTTAAAAATAAAAAACAATGTTATTACCCTATTTAAAGGGTTGAAAGAGTCTTGTTTGGAGTTGTGTGAGGTTGAATTAATATAGTTGTGATATTTCAAAAGTTAGTAGAAACGAAAAAAAAATAGAAAGAAAAGAAAAGAAAAAAATAAGAAAAAGAATAAAAATGAAAAGAATAAAAGAAGGATGACAATACATATTCCTTCAGAAAAAAAGAAAAACAAGAGGAAAGAGAAGAGAAATAGTTGCGAGGTTGTTGTTTGAAAGTGAATGAAGTTTTATTTAGTTCAACTCCCGCAGTTTCTTTCAATTTTCTTTTGACCCTTTCAATTTTAGCCTAGTACCCTTTAGAATCTATCACACCCTTACCTTGGGCAAGTTACAACCCAAATAAAGTCATTTTGATCAATGTGTGCATGTATTTCAAGTGTGGATGTTAAAGTCTTTTCAAGCTTATGGTAGTGTTTTCTTTCATGATGTGCTCTGAGTGTAAATAGTCAACCTAAACACTTGAGAGTTGAGTGAATTTTATCCTGTGATGATCTTGTTGCTTATGATGTGCTCTTTAGTAAACTGTCTATTTATTTGCTTTGACTGTCAACAAAAGTTACTCACTCACAATATATTCTTGAGTCTTGGAATTAGGATTTTGTTTGCCCTTTGATATCCTGAAAACTTTTGAAATTGCATGTTCTGTTTTATTCTTGTTTTTCTGTTTTGAATTTTGATTTTAGAAATTTGCTGGGAGTGCAAAAGTTTAAGTATGAGGGAATTTGATCAGTGTATTTTAATACACTATATTTTTCTTTGTGCTAAGAATTTTATACGACTTCTCACATTATTATAATTACTTTTAATAGGTTTTTGAAAGTTCAGTTGAGTTCTGCTTATTAAACAATTAATTACACCTTCTCGCTGTGTAGGTCATAACTTGAGCTACAAAAATTGGATTGACGCATTATAATATGCGTTGGAAATATGAGAGGATAAGCTACAAGTTTTGTGTTGAAGTCAGAAGCAAATTCGGAGTGAAAAAGAGACACATAATTCGTTTTCAGTTCAGAGTTAAGAAAATACAAGAAAATACTTAGTTTTGGGCCGTTTTGTATTTTTTCGGGTTGGTTGCTATCAGGCCCGAATTCCCTTGTTCTATTTAAACAAATTAGTAGTTTTAGGTTTCATTATTCACTATTCACAAAATTTGAAAAGACAGCTTTGTACAATTTCATAGAGAACTAATTTCAAGATATCAATTTGCTGTAATTGAATTCGACTTTGAGGTTTTTATAAATTTCAGTTTAATTTCAATTTCTTTTCAATTCTTCCTATAAACTCGTTTGCTTAATTCGATTGTTGATTATAGGATAGAGTTGATTAAATTCAATTGTTTGTATGATCTTTAAATGTAATCATGTTAGTGTAACTTTTTTCGTTATCGTGTTTTATTAAGCCGTGTTTGCTTAATTCGCGATTGCTTAAATCTGCTTGCTTAATTCGGAAATTAGGACCATACATCATAAAATACCTATTGCGCTTGTCAGTGAGTTGTGATAGAATAGGATTGAATCTGCTTAGGGAATTGAAATTATAAGAATCGATGATAAGTCGGAAATCAATATAGTAGATTAGCTTATTTATCAATTTTGCTTTTACCTTAATCATCTTCGATCTAAGTTTTGAACCATAAAAACCCCCATCTTTCATTCGGTTGGTTAAATCAATTCGAGAGTCCTTGCGATACGACTCGAGTGGAACTTTCGTTATACTACATTTTTCTAAACTCGTTTTGACTCGTGTGCGACAGCGGATCAACCTGCTACCATGAAGGGGAGGGGTAAACCATGATCACCACTTTGTTTCGTGGTCTGTTGTCTTTATTCTTGTAACTTTAGCATCAGGGTTTTCATTGCTTTAGTCGTACACCTATGGTGTTTATGACATCATTACTTAGTCGTACATACCCTCTATGAGCATAAAGAAGAAATTTTGGTGAAAATTTCATTTATTGCCATATAAGAGATATTACATAGTGATGTATAATAGATTTTACACATGTGGAATTAAGATACATAACCAAGCGACCAATTTGCTACTTATTGATCTCCGAGCATATTGGTGCATTGTATCATGGTCGGCTTCACTGTTCACACGCATATTTTTCCTATAATGATCAATTTAGAATAATTTATAACATTCGTGGTGGAAACACTGGTCCCTTCCTTTGTTGGCCAATCCTCAACCCTCTTGGTTGTTTGTTAACTGAGGACATGTTGACCGTTTTGCATTCTTTTCACCTTTCTCACCTCTGTCACACTTCAAGGCTTTGTGTATACTCATTACTCCATATAAATCATAACATATTCCTAACGATTTTACATGGATTAGGTGAGTCTCCCCTTCTTGATCATAAATTCGACTGTGTTTTTCAAATGGATGTATTCGTCAATGTTGCGGCCATGTATCCTTTATCGGATAAAGGTTAATTATTCATGCTTCCTTGAAGTCGATAATTGCTCATTCTTGTAAAATTTTCTCCCTTGAAGGTGTTCAAGGGAATATAGGATCAAAACCTGGCCTGAGGTCTCATGTATCTGTCGCCCCGACAATGATTGTTGTCTTTTTTTTGATCCCTAGTCATTTCTAGGGTTTCCTGTTCGCTTACCTTTCTTTTCCTCTTCATCCATGAGTTCTTCTTCATAAATGATGTAGGGATTGGCCATAGTTAAAAGATTTTTTAAGCTATATGATCCTTCTAGCCTCAACTTCTCGCAGAACATGCAGTCCAGTCTCAATCCTGTTTTAAATATCCATCACTTTAATCACTCGCATGTTCCCCTTGCTTCTACCTCTATTTTGGTAAATTTGTAATTGAAATCTCATAGTGTCTCATTCTCTTTCTGAATCCCATTTAATACATATATCATAATGGCTGCCACTTTCGAGTAATGAATTGATCGGTAAAAAAGTCACAGCGTTCCTTCCAAGAGTTTATGCTCTTGTCAGGGAGGACCTTGAATTATGCCATTGCATCTCCTTTGAGGATTAATACAAATAATTTTCATTTTATGCCCTCTGGGTGTGGTGGTAATCAAGTGTGGTTTATACATACTCGATATTCTTGTCTCAATCTTTGAGCCATCATAGTTGTCCAATTTGGGAGATTTCTTGAATGATTTCAAGATCCTACTATTGAGGATGCATTTTGAGAACATGGTCCTTTTCCTTCTGGAAACCTAAGTCTCAATGTAGTGCCTTTTATGTCTTTGGGAGTAAGCGTGTAGGAGAACGGTGGGGACGATTGACTCTGGTAGAGTGTAACTACCTCATCTTCCCCCAGACTCGTGTGGTGGAGTAAAATCCTCTTGATGCCGGGTGCAATCCAAGGATTTAGAGACAATTCTGCATGGAAATATGATTTTAATAAGGACCGATTATGGCTCAACTCCCTAAATGTCGTGTGAAGTTGCCATATGTATAAAAGGCTCACATTAAAGAGCACATTGTAAAAAATTTCCAATTCAAAGTACTCTTTCAACTTAAAAGTGTGAACTTTATTGCTGCACTAGGTTATATACACTATTAAGTATATTGTTTGCCCTTTGCATACCTAAGTTGGCTTGCAGCTGTTGGAGGTTTTGAAGCATATCTATTCTAGGAATTAACGATTGCGATGGAGGCTGCTTTAATGTTTAACCTTTATTTGGTTGTTAAAAAGACTATAAAAGCACAAGGACATATGGAATACGCCTTGGCCGATTGTCGGAGGGACTGGATTTTATAGTGGAGGAGTGGATGAAGAAGTCACTTGGACATGATCATCCTCGAGTGTAGGAAGAAGTAAAGTCTCCCTTGCGACATCAGAGGCATTGATTGTTGTAGCGCCCGCCTGTACATCGTTATGTTGAGTAGATGATCAAGTAGCTTTCCATGTTGCCATGGTTTCACGAGTTTGATTGGTGATTCAAACGGGATAAAGATCAAATGTTAGGCGAATTGCAGTGAAGAGACAGTTGTTTCTCGTGGAGTTTTAAGGGAATTAGATGAAAAATTCCTACAGACAACGTCACTATTCCGTTAAAAAACTAGAATAATTGATGACTGAGTGAAATGGAATTCAAATGTAGTGGAATGAGCTTCCGATGCAGTAGAACAAGTGGACCTGCAATGTTATCACTCTACCAAGTTAGTGAATGAATGAGAAGTACTTGAATAATGAGAGTGAATATAATATTTGAGTTTTGCGTGTGCAATGCTTTATATAGTTTAGGATGTTAAAACTGCTTCCACTTAATCCACCACTTTATGGATCACTTTTTGAATAGATCTAACGATGGAAAGTTGGCAAGAAATCGCAATTATGTATTCCGTGCTTGAGCAATGTCACACCTATTTCTCACACCTTTTCTCACTTTGCTTGCGATTGGACCTTGATGTATGTGCCTTGTGAACGACCTAAAGAGAATAAGACTCGTTACGAATATTTGTCGTGACTTTCTTCCAAATGCGTGATAAGTTAGAAACAAAGAATTCAAAGTGTGTGTTTGGATTAATGTTAGACAAAATTGATTTTGACAGAATTAAATTTGACAAAATTGTTTTTTAACAAAATTGAATTTAGCATAATTAATTTATGTTCGAAATTGAAAAACAAATTTCAATATAAAAATCACGTTTAAAATAAAAAAAATTACAAATACTAATTTCAAATAGAAACATTCTACATGCATCTTCCAAAACCAAATCAAACATTGATAAAAAGTGTTAACGTGTTTTATATAGATTGGATAGATCTTCATATCTTTTCAGGCCTTTACTAGTACGATATCCGTGCTCTCGCACGAGTAAAATTATTTGATACGGTATAAAATATATTATATGTAAATTTGATATGATATAAAATGTATTTATATATGTATTTAAATTTGAAATTAGCTATTAAAAATGAACAATGATTATGTAAATTCAATTAAATTAAAATATAAAGAAAAAAGGGGACTTGTGAGATGAAAAAAAAGAAAAAGAATATTTAATATTTAAAAATAAGGATTTTATCTTTTAGATTAAAATAATTATTGATTAAAATAAAATATGTATTGTGTTTATAGTGATCTATGAAATAAAAAATTCATTTGATACAATATAAAATGTATATACTGATGTAAAATTGAAATTAGTTATTTAATTGTAAAATAAAAAATAATTATACAATTTCAATAAATAATGATGCAAAAAGAAAAAAAAAGACTCGTGAGATAAAGAAAGACAAAAAAGAAAATTTTGATGCGATAATGACTCGTGAGATAACAAAATTATTTGATGCGATATAAATATATTTATATACAAATGCAAAATTCAAAATAATTTACTTAATTGTAAAATAAATAATAATCATACAAATTTAATAGTATTAAATAATTATATAAAAAGGAAAAAAAAAGGAATCGTGAGATGAAAAAAGAAAAAAAATATTTAAAAATAAAGATTTTGTCTCTTAAATTAAGATAATGGTTGATTAAAATAAAATAGATATTGTGTTGATAGTGACTCGTGAGATAAATATATAGTGTTATTTTATTAAAATTTAAAAAATAGATATTAATATTTTTTATTTGATAATAAATAAATAAAGAAAAAATTAAAATAAAAGTGAGAAAGTGTGGGAAAAAGAAATATGAGAAAAATTTAAAATTTGAATGAAGAGAGATAATGAATAGATAAAGAAAATTGATATTTGACATATTAATAGAGGGATAATTGAGAATTAATTGAGATATTTGTGAATTATCAATTTATCTATAAAGTAGTGTAATAATTTTTTTTGAAAGGGCAAATGAGATAATGTATTTAATCAATCTATTAAAAATAGATTAAAAATAGATTATCTATAATGTAGTGTAATAGATTGATAGTAGATTACTTTTCCAATAGTTCATCCTTACTACGCGTGTCACTAGTACCGTACTTATATAAAGACGCGTTTATTAGCTACGTATATCTTCAATTTTCAACTTTTTAGCATACTTGCACCACTATGTACAATACTAATATTACTAAAACAAAATCCTCGTATTATATTATTAAATAGTAATACGTGAAAACTATAAATACTTTAAGGTATACACGAGTTAAAGTTTATATTTCATTTTATGTGCTTTCTTGGAATTTTTATCGTAAATATGATATAACTTCTCACACAAAAAAAAAACGTCTTCTATTTGTGCATTTCATCTCTGTTAACAATTATATATAGCCACTTTTTGCCTCAAATTCACATAAATTCTTATCACTCTTACTTGAGAGAGAGAGAATATCCTTGTGAGATTTAGGAAAAGCAGATTACATAATTTTTGAGATGGTTTCTGATAATCAAATTCGTAGGATTCCTAGTCATGGGTCGAAACGGAATCTTGGTATTAGAAAACAAGCATCAAATAGGTATTATAATATTATATACTTATTTTTTTGTGTTTGTTTGGTTTGTAACCACTTTATAAATTTAATCTTCTGCCTTATTGTGTGTAGTGGCCTTAAATTTATGATTAACACACTATGGATCAATACTCAAGATTTGCTCTTAATGGAACCTTCCATTCGAGGAGTGGTAAGAAATGAAGCTGAAAGAAAAGTCCAAGAGCTATTTTCAAGGTTTGTTTATCATATCAAAACTATCAACATACATCAAGTATTATTATTTTACTATATATTTAATGTATTCAACATTATTATTATTGTTTTTTAATGATGCAGAGAAAAGATTAATGAAGCTGGAAAATCTGGAGTTAGATCCTTAGAACTGCGTTTTAATAATGATAATAAGTTGCCAAAGACGACTTTTACTAAAACTAATATAATTCCAAAGGGTGAAGCACTTCAAGTTGAACTATTTGATGTTAGATCTCAGTCAATAGTCAACGAGGGTCCCTTGTCTTCAATAAGGATACAGATTTGTCCCATCCATGGCGAGTTTGAATCTCGTGATGATGAAGATTGGACTGAAGCTGAATTCAATGATAATATCTTGCATGAAAGAGAAAATAAAGAACCATTGTTGGTTGGAGATAGTGTTGTTACTCTTAAAAATGGAGTTGCTCCTATCTCTAAAATCATGTTCACTGATAATTCTGGATGGGTGAGAAACAAAAAGTTCAAGTTGGGAGCAAAAGCTATGAAAAATGGAGAGAATATTAAGGAAGGTAGAAGTCAAGCTTTTAGGGTCAAAGATGCCAGAGGAGAAGGTGAGTTTTATTAATTGTTCACTTATGTTTTTGTTTTTTGTTGTCATGTTTTGTTTTTGTTTTTTGTTGTCATGTTTTGTTTTTGTTTTTAACATGTCTTTTGGTTTGGTGATTGAAGCTTACAAGAAACATTATCCTCCATCCTTGAACGATGAAGTGTGGCGTTTGAAGAAAATTTCTGAAAAAGGACCATACCGCGACCGACTCCATAGCAGCGGAATTAAAAAGGTTAAGGATCTGTTGAGGTTACTCATAATCAATGAATCTTCATTACATGAGGTAAATGATTGTTTCTCTTCAACTTCATCGGTTGAGAGAAATATCGTGAGATCTTCGTGTATAATGGAAACACTAAGTGAATGTTTTTCTGTTGAGATGTAGATATTTCGCAAAATTCCGGAGAAGAGTTGGTCTGATATTATCGAACATGCCCGGTCGTGTGATGTAGATGATTACATGCTTTACAGCTATAAGATGATTGGACAACCAATACTGCTTCTGTTCAATGTGATCTATGAACTTGTTGGTGTCACATTTGATAAACAAAAGTTTTATTTACCAGATGATCTCACACTCACACCCAATCAGAAGGTTAGATTGTTGAATTTTGTAGACCATATTTTACTTTAAATTCAAAATATGTTGTGAAATAGGTTTGAAGAAAAAAAGTGAAAATGTTTCTTCTTTTTTTTTTTGTACAGAATTTGGTAGAAATTGTGAAGAAAGATGCATACAAGAACATTGAAAATTTAACAGCAATTGATGAGGCTGAATTGAACTCCAAAAGCTTAGAAGCACGTATAAAATCAACACAAGAACAAGATCTGCAACATATTGATATCTCTGCAGCAAATGTTAACGATGGAATGCAAAATGTTGAAATCAATGTTGATCCGGTGGCAGACATAAGAGGAATACCAGAAAACAATTATGGTCATTCAACATTTACAATTTCTGAACCAGATTATGATGCCTCATTTGTTGATTTTGATGAAGCCCAGATTAGCACTTTTATTGATTCACTGACTTTTGATATGGATATGTCAAACATTGAGAAACCAAAAGCAGTGTGGTGTAAGATTCGTGCTGTTGTGAAATGGGGAATATCAGTGAGAAGAGTTGCAGCAGCCAAGAGGGAATGAACAATTGTCTTTTGTTGTTGGATTTCAGTTACAGTGAAGAGACGTGCAAGATCATAAGAGTCCTCCTCATGTCTAATATTATACATAAATGTCTAAGATAAGAGTCTGTAAAATAGTGTTGTGTTTCATCATTCAAATTCACTTTGTTTATGTAAACATTGAACAAACACATATCTATGTGATAATGTTTTTTAATTGTTTAAACTCGATCGTATGATTCAATAGAATGAGTGATTCAATGTTCTTGTCACTTGTACTAGTTTTATCCACTTTATCACGGCACTAGTCAGCATCAGAATATCCTTTCAACTCTAGCATGCTGCCATAGTGGATAGTTCCAGGGATGTGCCTCAACAGGCTCTTGGAAACTTGCAAGCTTACCACTCTGATATAAAAGAAAATGCCAGGTTTTCCACTACAAAAAAAGTGTGATTTAGCTTCAAAAAATTTAGCATCAATCAATTTTTGATGCTAATAGCGTCTATTTAGCATCCAAATATTCAAACGCAAATGTTTTTTTTTAACTAATTTTTTTCACATAAATTTGAGTCAGTAGAATTAGACGTTATAGAATATATTTGTTGATGTTAATTATTTTATAATTTAATTTTAAAATAGCATCAACAACTTCTGATGCTAATGTATTATTAAATCTTAATTTTATAATTAGTGTTTATTATTTCTGAAGCTAAAACAAAATATACCAAAAAGTTTTTGCCACGTTTTTTTTACATTTCCCTCTTTTTTTATTTTAGAAAAAAGATTTCCCTCTTTTTTTATAGAAAAAATATTTCTCTAACCTAATTTATATCCATCGCTTATTTCTCACATCCCCTCTTTCATTTCTCACGTTCTTCCTCCAAGACCGCTTCACCAACAATTTCCGACGCCTCCGTTCACCAACAATTTCCGACGACCTCCATTCACCGATCTACACGACCTTCGTTCAGTGATCTTCGACGAAGAGGTAAGTAACCAAACTCCCAATCCTTTTTCTGTTTCTTATTTCTTCTTTCGTTCACCACCGTTATCTACTCTTCTACATTGAACCAGTAGCTTTCTATTTTTCTCTAAACTCTACTGTCTTTCTTCTCTTCTATAATTTCTTGTATTTATATTTTGGGTTTTCTATTTCTTCTTCATATTTTAGGGTTTGTGATTTGTGAAAATCTTTGATTATTTTGGTCATTTGGGTTGTGTGGTTTCTTCTACTTAATTGGGATTTTGAGAAGTTGTTTGTAGTTTGAGCTAATTGGTATTTTGAGAAGTTATTATGTAATTTGAGCTAATTAGGATTTTTCAGTTTTTGGTTACTGAATGGATTTGTTGATATTTGTTATTTTTATTTTGATTTTTGAGTTGAATTTTGTTGTTTGTTGTGCTGTGTTAACTCGATGAATGTTGAGTCAGTTTGATTTTAATTGTTTGGAATTTGAATGAGATTTTGTTTTGTAGTTTGAGGTTATTTTAATCACTATCTTGATTGAGTTTTAACCCGATTTGATTTAAATGGCTTAAAATTGGAATGTCATGGTGTTTTATCAAATTTGAGGGGATTTCCGATTAATATATTTGGTAACTGAAAAAGCTTGATGATATTGTGCTCTTTATTTCTATTGGTGTTTTTATGCATCTACTTTAAGTTGCTCATGTGGCAGTATCTGTGAAATCAATGATGCGAAGACCCAAGAACGACAATTTCAGTGGGGAGGATTGGAAGAGAGGGTTGAGAAAATTGCTTCACACTCTTGCATACATGACCAGATACTTGAACAGAGAAATCGACCTGGTCACAAGGTGTATTCAGTTATCCCACAAGTTTATGAACCTGGTCAATTGAAATCCCTTCAGCATAGAGGCAGGGCGTTACTTGGTGTATTATCAACATCATAAAAGCCCCAAAAGGATGAAAAGCAACCTATTAGGATATATCTAAATTATGACGTTGTTGGCCACTCCCCTGACAGGGATTGTCCAAAAGTTGGTGACATTGTTAAGGTGAGTGTTTAGTATAAATGGAAAAAGAATCTGGAGCTTTTATGTCTTACCATAACATTGTTTTTCTTTTTCACATCTACTTGATATAATTAATCATCAATCTTATCTGAACAGCTCGGGGAGCCTCCGATTAATGCTATTCATGGCTTGCCCTCTTGCAATCCTCTTTCTAATCCTCCAATCTCCGGTGATTATTGGTATAACTGCACTTCTGAAGATATATCAGGAGAGGATAAAAAGCACCGCCTTCGCAAGGTTAATTAGTTTTAGCCCTCCCTCTCATTTTGATTTGTTCATTAGGTCAATTATGTAAACAAGGCTACATGGTTCTATAAAGATCAAGCTATGTGTTGAATCCATTTAGACTTACTATGTAATGCGGGCCTATTGTAGGTTGGTAGTTTACCTTACACTTGCAATAGGTTTGGTTCCATGGCACAAACCTATAAATTTTGAGGCTGTGGAGACATTTCCAATTATTGCGCATCAAGGCTCCACTTGATTAGGCCAATAATTTTACTCTTATGTAATAGTGTATGATTTGTGCCAGCTTTATATTTCTCTCATGACCTGGTGTTTTTTACTATAATTGTAATTACAGTATTACTATTTTCCAAAAGGGGGCATAGAGATATTTACCGTTGATAAAAACTTAATGTAGGCGTTAGGTCAGACAACTGACTGGTTTAGGCGAGCATTGGCTGTTGAGCTTGTCAAGGGGAACTTGCGTTTGAGTGGATATTCTGCATGTGGATAAGACGGAGGTGTGCAGCTTCCTCGTGGATATGTTGAAGGTATGATTCATTTGTTACATACCTTTTGTGGAATATATTGTTCTTAACAAAATATATGGCCAGAGCTGTAACTGCTTTATTCACCACTTCGTCAGAGGGAGTCTCTGATGCCGACTTAGTTCTTTTGGTGACTACAAGACCTACAACTGGGAATACACTTGCTTGGGCAGTAGCATGTGAACGAGATCAATGGGGCCGTGCTATAGCTGGTGGGTTATTCTATAAATGTGTTGCTTAAAATGTTTTTCTTTATCTAGCATTTGGAATATGTGACGCCCCCAATCTATACCCCTAAGCTATTAAAGCGGTAAATAAAAATTCAAAATTTCATCAGAGTATATTTAAATCATCACGGCATAGACTGGAGATAATCACATCATAATGAAACAAAACATACAACACCTGCTCATTAAAGATATGCAACAGTGGGGTAGCAATCAACAGAGGAACTCAGTTCCTTACACCCACATTTCAGATTTTAGAATAAAAGCGGAAAATCTAAAACTGAATAACACACACACACACACACACACACACATATATATATATATATATATATATATATATCTATATATATAAATATATATATATATATCACTTGAACAGTTTGTCATACATCAAGTTATACATGTACAAGCCAAAAGATATATATACATAATACACAAATAGTAACAAACGGCCACCCTAACTACCCGGTGTCACATATCAGAGCCGACCGACAAAAGAATGAAGACGCAAAGCTTCACCAAAAGACCTCCAGCAACTCTAATATGCAATGCCTCATAGAGCATTATAAAACAGCAGAAGGGTGAGAAAATCAATCGTAATACAATTGCATACAATTATATATTAACACAGAAACGCACAAGTAAACGATTCTCACCACAAATGCACCACAATCAAATATAACACAAATATAGTGCAAGTATCAGGTATTCATCACCAATGCACATCAATCATACACAATGCACTCATCATCAACGCATTTATACATATTTCATCTCAATGATCACATTCACAATTAACATACACAATTAATTCATGATTTATGCAAATGCACAGAGACCGACACAACGACTCTATGCACATGCCATGCGGTACCGACTTCCAATGTTTCATATCTCATCACCAGTTCACTCAGGAACTATTGGAATCATCGCTCGTTACTTAGCGTAACTCCCCGTCGGGCATACAATGTTCACCCGTCGCTTTAGGTCCCCACATGGGCACACGACGTTTATGGATTGCTTTAGGTCCCCACATGGGCACACAATCCGACCGCTTTAGGTCCTCACATAGGCACACGATCATCTATAACCATCGCTTTAGGTCCTCACATAGGCACACGATGTTATAGCAGATTCCCTCTGGAACCAAACCATCACTCAGGACGTCACAACAATGCATATCATGATGCTTGGCATACAATGACTCACGACATTTAATATGCACACATATATGCAACCATCTCATTTAACATAATTCATGCTTTTCAATTCAAGCCCAAAACAATGCATTTATATCACACAACAGCACGCAATCATACCATATCCATATCAACAGCACATTGCATGAAACATACCAATTACACACGATTAAAACAACAAAAGTCGACGAAACGACACTATTCCAATTTCCCGACAAAATTTAATCGGCTAACAAATTCCAAATCATCATAATCACATAGTACAGCTCGATAGCTTTCCAACGATACTAAGAATGTAAAAATCGGATAATCGGAACAAAAGTTACGGAAGAAAAACGAAAACGATATTTTGAAAATCCCATTTTTACAATTGTCCTGACCATACGCGTACGGCCTCACTCATACGCGTACGACCAAAACCCCATACGCGTATCACCAGAGGGCCGGGAAAAGTGAAATCTCATACGCGTAATGGCCCCATGCCTCGCCCATGTTACGCGTAACGCCGAGGCCCATACGCGTATGAACATGCCCCATACGCGTACGACCAGGGCAAATGCAGAAAAATTCTGCAGAACTTGGTTCTGCGTTTTCACCCCCAAAATCCTCCAAAATCATCATCCAATTTCAGAAAAACACCAATTTGAGGTATAAAAATTCATATCCAACATGTATAAACAACAAGGAACACATCTACATGAGTTTAAACACATTTGAAAACAATTTCTACCAATTTCTAAACATTATGAGTTTTACTATCTTTCTCCATTTCAATCCAATAACAATAAAAAACATACATATATAATCATACACAAGCATATCATAATCATGTTTCGCACCCTTACCCGATTTAATCGCGTTTAGAAAAGTCGGGAGATCGATTTCTTGTTTTCCAAGTTTTTCTCACTTTTTCTTCTCTTCTTCTCTTTTCTTTCTCTTTTCCTTCTTCTCTTTTTCTTTCTCTCTATTTTTCTCTCTTTCTATTTCTATTTCTCATAACTTAAGAAAATATCATGAAATGACCAAAATACCCCCACACTCAAATATCTCGCAAACGTTCCCAAAACCCGATAAAATATCACAACATTGAAAAATAACATATTTTCACATAAAAGTCAGAAATAAAATAAAATAATGATAAAATAATCAAAACGATTCAATTAAAATAAAAAGACCAAAACTGGGGCGTTACAACTCTCCCCCACTTAGAAATTTTCGTCCTCGAAAATATACCTGAGACGAACAACTCTGGATACGACTCCCGCATCCGACTCTCCAACTCCCAAGTCAAATTGCCCTCAGCAGCGCCTCCCCACGCTACCTTCACAAGTGCAATATCCTTGCCCCTCAACCGCTTCACCTCGCGATCCAAAATCCTAACTGGTAGTGCCTCAACCGTAAGGTTCTCCCTTACCTCAACCTCGTCCATCGGAATCACATGCGACGGATCCGGAACATACTTCCGCAACTGTGAAACATGGAACACATCATGCAAATTCGACAGATTCGGCGGCAACGCCACTCTATAAGCCACAACACCCACTCTCGCGGATATCTGGTAAGGACCAATAAACCGAGAAGTAAGTTTCTTCGATTTCAATGCACGACCAACACCCGTTACCGGCGTAACCCTAAAAAATACATGATCGCCCTCTTGAAACTCAAGATCCTTCCTTCTCCGATCATGATAACTCTTTTGCCTACTCTGAGAAGCCTTCATTTTCTCTCGAATAAGCTTCACTTTCTCCGTAGTCTGCTGTACCAATTCTGGTCCTACCACCGTTCTCTCACCAGATTCGTGCCAACACAACGGTGTTCGACACCTTCGTCCATATAACGCCTCAAACGGTGCCATACCAATACTAGAATGAAAACTGTTATTATACGTGAATTCAATCAACGCAAGATAACTATCCCACGTACCACCTTGTTCCAAAATACACGCTCTCAACAAATCCTCCAACGACTGAATCGTCCTTTCCGTCTGACCATCCGTCTGCGGATGATAAGCCAAACTCAACCTCAACTTAGAACCCAAAGCCTTTTGTAAACTTTCCCAAAATCTCGATGTAAACCTTGGATCTCGATCCGAAACAATACTCAATGGAACCCCATGCAACTTCACAATCACACTGATGTAAATCTCAGCTAACCGCTCCAAAGAAAAACTGATGTCAATCGGAATAAAATGAGCCGATTTAGTCAGCCTATCAACAACCACCCAAATAGCATTATGACTTCTCTGAGTGTTCGGTAACCCCGTGACAAAATCCATCGAAATGATATCCTATTTCCACTCAGGAATATCCAATGGCTGCAACAAACCACTAGGCCTTAGATGTTCCACTTTCGACTTCTGGCACGTCAAACAAGCATACACAAACTGAGCCACATCTCTTTTCAAACCAGACCACCAGAAAATCTTCTTCAAATCTTGGTACATCTTATTAGCTTCCGGATGTATACTCAAATTACTCCGGTGTCCTTCTTCCAAAATCATCCTTTTCAACTCCGAATCGCCCGGAACACAAATTCTCCCACGGAACCTCAAAACACCATTAGAATCCACTTGAAAATCACTATTCGCATCTTTTCCGCCAACCAACATCAAATCCACAAATTTCAAATCTAACTTCTATTTCTCACTAACCGTCATCAGAAAGTCATTAGTAATCGTTAGCATTCCAAGCCTTACACTATCCGAAGTCACTTCACAGACCAAACTTAAGTCTCTAAACGATTCCAAAAGTTCCCACTCCTTAACCATCAAAGCCGACATATGCAACGATTTCCGACTCAACGCATCGGCTACCACATTAGCTTTACCAGGATGGTAATTCAAGCCAAAGTCATAGTCCTTCAAGAATTCCAACCACCTACGTTGCCTCATATTCAGTTCCTTCTGATCAAACAGATATTTCAAGCTCTTGTGATCACTAAAAACTTCAAACCTCACACCAAAAAGATAATGCCTCCAAATCTTCAACACAAAAACCACAGTCGCTAACTCAAGATCATGAGTAGGATAATTCTTCTCATGTACTCTCAACTGCCTCGAAGCATAAGCCACGACCTTACCTTCCTGCATCAGAACACCACCTAGACCAATCAAAGATGCATCACAATACACCACAAATGGTTCATTAGGATCCGGTAAAATCAAAATCGGAGCTGTCGTCAATCTTCTCTTCAGCTCATTAAAACTCTCCTCACACCGAATATCCCAAATGAATGCTTGACCTTTGCAAGTCAACTGGGTTAAAGGTAATGCCAACTTAGAAAACCCTTCAATGAACCGTTGATAATAACCGGCCAAACCCAAAAAGCTTCGAATTTCAGTAACAGATCTCGGAGCCTCCCATTGTAGAACTGCTTCTACTTTAGATGGATCCACAGAAATACCATTACCTGAAATTACGTGTCCAAGAAAACTCACTTCCGACAACCAGAACTCACACTTGGACAATTTTGCAAAAAGCTTCCTATCCTTCAAAACCTGCAAAACAATACGCAAATGTTCCGCGTGCTCCTCGTGAGACTTAGAATAAATCAAAATGTCATCAATAAACACAACAACAAATCAATCCAAATGCTCGTGGAAAATACGATTCATGTATTCCATAAACACACCAGGCGCATTAGAAACCCCGAACGACATCACAGAATATTCATAATGACCGTATCGTGTCCTAAAAGCCGTCTTCTGAATATCTTCCTCCTTCACCCTAATCTGATGATACCCTGATCTCAAATCAATCTTACTAAACACATAAGCACCAACCAACTGATCCATCAGGTCATCAATCCTTGGAAGAGGATACTTATTCTTAATCGTCACCTTATTCAACTGACGATAATCAATACACAACCGCATACTTCCATCCTTCTTTTTCACCAATAAAACTGGCGCACCCCAAGGAGAAACACTTGGCCTCACAAACCTCTTCTCCAACAAGTCATTTAACTGCTTCTTCAACTCAACCAACTCAGATGCCGACATTCTATAAGGTGCCATAGACACAGGTCTAGTACCAGGAACTAGATCTATAGAAAACTCCACCTCTCTCTGGCGGCAAATCTGAAATATCCTTAGGAAACACTTCAGGAAACTCACACACAACAGGAAACGCATCAAGTGAAACTTGACTATCCACAACCAAAGATGCAAACAACCCGAACAACTGAGCTTCCTCCGCCAAAAGTTTCTTCAACTCTTTGGTAGATAAGAAACTCGAGTCTTCGTCTTCCTCAAGAGAAGGAAACCTTACCAGCTTATGATAACAATCAATATGAACCCTATTGAATTGCAACCAATTCATTCCCAAAACCACATCCAAACCTTCCAACGGCAAACACACTAAATCCATCTCAAAGTCTTTACCATAAATGGTCAAAGGACAACTCAAACAAACCAAAGAAGTAGTTACTGACCCCATCGCTGGAGTATCAATAACCATCTCACCATCCATCACAGACAACACAAGATTCAAACGCTTCGCGCACTCAGATGAAATAAACGAATGAGTCGCTCCAGTATCAATAATAGCAACCAAAGAAGTATTATTAATAAAGCAAGTACCTCTAATCAGACGATCTGCACTTGAAGTCTGAGTCCCTGCCAAAGAAAATAACTTCCCACTAGTTGGAGCTTTCTTCGGATTCGGACACTTCGTACTAATGTGACCAGGTTCCCCACAATTGCAACACGTCACCACATTCTTCCTTTTACAATCAGCTACAACATGTTCGATACCTCCGCAATTAGAATACTTATCCAAATTCTTCCTACATTCGGACTGACAGTGTCCCAATCCACCACATCTAAAACACCTCGGAGAATTAGACATACCTCCTCCACCTGACCTTCGATCAAAAGTACCCCTTTGTTTACCTTTATCAGCTGGTGTTACATACGGACCACTACAAAACTGTTGCTTCCCTTTTCTGTCACTCAAACTCTTGTAATGAGTAGAACGAGCCTTACTGTCTTCTTCAAAAATCCTACAATAATCCACCAAGTCTGCAAACCTTCGAATCCTCTGATAACCAATAGCTTGCTTAATTTCAGGACGCAACCCACTTTCATACTTAACACACTTAGAAAACTCCGCAGCCGCTTCCGCATAATGAGGATAAAACTGCACCAGCTCAACAAACTTAGCAGTATAATCCACAACAGACATATTACCTTGTTTCAGTTCCAAAAACTCAATTTCCTTCTTTCCTCTTACATCCTCGGGAAAATACTTCCTCAGAAACTCCCTGCTAAACACTTCCCAAGTAATTTCCTCCTCCTCTGCAGCTTCCAATACATGACGAGTACACCCCCAAAAATCATCAGCTTCTTCTAGTAACATGTGAGTACCCAGTCTCACCTTCTGACCCTCTTCACAATCCATCACTCAGAAAATCCTTTCAATCTCTTTCAGCCAAATCTGTGCACCATCAGGATCATATCTTCCTTTGAAGACAGGCGGTTTATTCTTCCTAAACTCATCATTACCCGCAGCATTCGGTGCACCCTGCACAGCCCGAGCCATAGCCTGCATCGCAGCAGCTAAAGCAGCATCGTTCCTTCCAGCCATATTCTGTTTATTTCCAATAACAGCAACTATGGTTAAACAAACAGCTCACCGAACCACAAAGACCACAAGGACTGACACAACTGACACGGACTGACTCTGATACCACTTAATGTGACGCCCCCAATCTATACCCCCAAGCTATTAAAGCAGTAAATAAAAATTCAAAATTTCATAAGAGTATATTTAAATCATCACGGCATAGACAGGAGATAATCACATCATAATGAAACAAAACATACAACACCTGCTCATTAAAGATATGCAACAGTGGGGTAGCAATCAACAGAGGAACTCAACTCCTTACACCCACATTTCAGATTTTAGAATAAAAGCGGAAAATCTAAAACTGAATAACAAATATATATATATATATATATATATATATATATATATATATATCACTTGAACAGTTTGTCATACATCAAGTTATACATGTACAAGCCAAAAGATATATATACATAATACACAAATAATAACAAACGGCCACCCTAACTACCCGGTGTCACATATCAGAGCCGACCGACAAAAGAATGAAGACGCAAAGCTTCACCAAAAGACCTCCAGCAACTCTAATCTGCAATGCCTCATAGAGCATTATAAAACAGTAGAAGGGTGAGAAAATCAATCGTAATACAATTGCATATAATTATATATTAACACAGAAACGCACAAGTAAACGATTCTCACCACAAATGCACCACAATTAAATATAACACAAATACAGTGCAAGTATCAGGTATTCATCACCAATGCACATCAATCATACACAATGCACTCATCATCAACTCATTTATACATATTTCATCTCAATGATCACATTCACAATTAACATACACAATTAATTCATGATTTATGCAAATGCACAGAGACCGACACAACGACTCTATGCACATGCCATGCGGTACCGACTTCCAATGTTTCATATCTCATCACCAGTTCACTCAGGAACTATTGGAACCATCGCTCGTTACTTAGTGTAACTCCCCGTCGGGCATACGATGTTCACCCGTCGCTTTAGGTCCCGACATGGGCACACGACGTTTATGGATTGCTTTAGGTCCCCACAAGGGCACACAATCCGATCGCTTTAGGTCCTCACATAGGCACACGATCGTCTATAACCATCGCTTTAGGTCCTCACATAGGCACACGATGTTATAGCAGATTCCCTCTGGAACCAAACCGTCACTCAGGACGTCACAACAATGCATATCATGATGCTTGGCATACAATGACTCACGACATTTAATATGCACACATATATGCAACCATCTCATTTAACATAATTCATGCTTTGCAATTCAAGCCCAAAACAATGCATTTATATCACACAACAGCATGCAATCATGCCATATCCATATCAACAGCACATTGCATGAAACACACCAATTACACACGATTAAAACAACAAAAGTCGACGAAATAACACTATTCCAATTTCCCGACAAAATTTAATCGGCTAACAAATTCCAAATCATCTTAATCACATAGTACAGCTCGATAGCTTTCCAATGATACTAAGAATGTAAAAATCGGATAATCGGAACAAAAGTTACGGAAGAAAAACGAAAACGATATTTTGAAAATCCCATTTTTACAATTGTCCTGACCATACGCCTACGGCCTCACTCATACGCGTACGGCCAAAACCCCATACACGTACCATACGCGTATCACCAGAGGGCCGGGAAAAGTGAAATCTCATACGCGTAATGACCACATGCCTCGCCCATGTTACGCGTAACGCCGAGGCCCATACGCGTATGAACATGCCCCATACGCGTACGGCCAGGGCAAATGCAGAAAAATTCTGCAGAACTTGGTTCTGCGTTTTCACCCCAAAATCCTCCAAAATCATCATCCAAATTCAGAAAAACACCAATTTGAGGTATAAAAATTCATATCCAACATGTATAAACAACAAGGAACACATCTACATGAGTTTAAACACATTTGAAAACAATTTCTACCAATTTTTAAACATTATGAGTTTTACTATCTTTCTCCATTTCAATCCAATAACAATAAAAAACATACATATATAATCATACACAAGCATATCATAATCAAGTTTCGCACCCTTACCCGATTTAATCGCGTTTAGAAAAGTCGGGAGATCGATTTCTTGTTTTCCAAGTTTTTCTCACTTTTTCTTCTCTTCTTCTCTTTTCTTTCTCTTTTCCTTCTTCTCTTTTTCTTTCTCTCTATTTTTCTCTCTTTCTATTTCTATTTCTCATAACTTAAGAAAATATCATGAAATGACCAAAATACCCCCACACTCAAATATCTCGCAAACGTTCCCAAAACCCGATAAAATATCACAACATTGAAAAATAACATATTTTCACATAAAAGTCAGAAATAAAATAAAATAATGATAAAATAATCAAAACGACTCAATTAAAATAAAAAGACCAAAACTGGGGCGTTACAGAATACTTCATTAATTCATTTATTTATGTGTGTGCAGGACATGTTAATGTTGCTCCTCGTCATTTGACAGCTGAGGCAGAGACTTTGCTATCAGCTACTCTAATACACGGGGTTAGTTTTGTTTGTGTATAAAGGAATTGAGACTGGAAACATGGGCGGCTATGTTTCATCATATGTAATCCTTTTCAGGTTATACATGTTCTTGGTTTCGATCCTCATGCCTTCACTCATTTTAGAGATGAAAGGAGAAGACGTCGTAATAAGGTAAGGGATGTATTTCTGGTTGTAAGATTCCTTTTTCTTACAATGGAGGGTCAGATATTCTTGTGACATTAAGTCATAAGCTTAAGCCTTATGCTTTTAAGCATTCTTTCTTTCATGACTACTTGTCTCTTATTCAGATATAAGAACTTGTTCTTGTTGTTGTTGTTCTCACTATAAGTCACTTTATTAGAGAAGTTTGAAATACAAGAAAGTTGAAAACAATTCCTATTTGTATTTATGGAGGCTAACATTGATGATTCTGGTGAATAGTGTTTGTATAGAATTACTTAGACTTGTGTTTAAGGAATATAAAAATGCAGGACATTTAGGAAAACATTGCAAAATTTCCAAGCATTTAACTGGGTGGAACATTTATATTATATCTTGTCCTATTTTTAAAAAAACTATTCTGTGTTTACCTTCAGAGTATGTATTATTGAAAACTTTTCGTTTTAATATCTCTTTCGGGCATCTATGACCTCACATTTTGGCAACTCATCATTTCACATCTTTGCAGGTTACTGAACAAGTGATGGATGAAAAGATTGGACGAATAGTAACGCGTGTGGTGCTTCCACGTGTTGTCATGCATTCACGATATCATTAAGCGGTATTTCTTTTGGAACATTCACTGTATAATTTCAGTGTCATATTTTTTCATTTTCATGTTGATCATGTCCTTCGTCAGAAGCTTCAACAAATGATTGATGAACGATTAATTGGCAGGCGTTCTCAGAAAATTTTACTGGTTTAGAGCTGGAAGATGGTGGAGGACGTGGAACATCAGGTTTTTAATTTCATAATTTTTTCTCTCTTATTTAAAATGGTTGTTGGCATAGTAGTTAACCTTTGTGTTGGGTTCTGGAACAGTCCGAGAATAGAGTCAATGGACAGCCCCAAATCATAGATTTGTTAACCCACCCCAAATAATCTCTAAAAAACAATTCTCTGGATCTTTTACCAAGAGCTTTTTTATGCACATAATCCTCATTTGAAAGACTTCCAGGAGGAAAATAAGAGATTAGACTGGAGACATTTTTAGGGAACCCTCTAGTTTATTTCTTCACTTCCACACTAATGAGAGTTGAATATAATGGGTTTATCTCAAGTTTACTTCGTAAGGATTTGTGGAAGATCAACTCAATTTTGATAATATTTTTTGAAACGAATTCCACACAAGTATGCTAATGTTTTATAATAGATACAGTACAACTTATTAGTTCAAATAATTTGAATCATTTGTCTTCATTTTTGTTTTCTAATCACAATGTTTTAAATATTCAACTGGTTGAATAATAGTGAACTAGCTTAACTCTCCAATTTTCTGGGAAAATGAGTAATTTGGTGTTTTTATGCATCTATTTATGTTGCAGTTTGGTGTAGCTTAACTCTGTTTTTATGCATCTATTTTTGTTGCAGCGTGCATTTTAGCACAGGCCAGTCCTAATTGATATGGAAGAGTTTAGGAAAAGGATGAAGGCTTTAGAGCATCATTCAGGAGGTGGATCTTGCAGTACTAATCGACCTCATCCACATTATAATGGTGCTCTTGATGATCTATCGAAGGATGATGATCTTGATGATCAATCAGAGGATGACCTAGCCTAGTCTTTTAACAATGACACAACTTTCATAATTTTTGTATGACCCTACTTAGTTTTTATGAACTAGTGACATATTATGGGTTTGCCTTAGGATTATTTAGTTTCTACTAGTGACATAGTATGAGTTCGTTTTTTGAGTTCTGCTGTGACCCTTTTGTGGCAGGTTGATGTTTGTTGTACTTATGGAAGGTTGAGAACTTTTGAAATATATAACACGTTTAATGCTATGAATCTTTTCAAATCTGCTTTAGTTGTATTTATATGTATAGAATTACTCTTTAATATTGTGTGGGAGGTTGGGAGTAGCACTGCTTGGAATTTGAATTTTATTATATCTCTAGCATGTCTTATGTTTGAAATTTAATAATATTATAAATTTGACTTAGCATTTTTTATTTTGGACGCTAAATTTAGAATCAACAATAAATAAATGCTATTTAGCCTTTTAAATATATTGATGCTAAATTTAGCTTCCCTAAAAATTAATGCTAGTTAGAGTCTAAAATATGTTGATGCTAAATTTAGCATCAGTAGATTACAAACACTAATTAGCGTCTACAATTAGATCATTATTTAGCTTCCGTCTTAGAGTCCATTTATGCAAATTCTAATTAGCTTCAGCAGGATGCTAATGTTTAGCTTCAAGGTTTTTATTGTCGTCAATGAATTGGACGCTAAATTGCTGTTAGCGTCCAGATTTCAACGTTTAGCATTCATTTTACGTTGAGGCTAAAACACTGTTTTCTAGTAGTGTTCTTTGACATAGATAACTCAATGAGTTATTCAGTTGCTCAAACATAGTACAATCCACAACTCGGCTTTTGTCCTCCATGAGCTTGGGTCTTTGCCTCTAGTCAACTATCTATTCATTAAAAAAAGATATTACCAAATACCTTTAATAATATTTACACTACACTAGAAACTTTTTAGTAATAACCTAATTCATATATTATTCTTATTTTAAATCATCGAGAAGCATAACCCGTGGCTCAATTACTTTTTTAAATTTCAAATCGATGCATTAAAAAAAAAAACTACCAAAAGTCTTATATTATCCTTTAATGTTAATAATATTTACACTACACTAGGGACTTTTTAGTAATAACTTAATACATGTATTATTATTATTCTAAATCAAACAAGAACACATGACATGGGGCTCAATTACTTTTTAAAATTTCAATTTTCATTCACATTTCTTTTTCCTACACTTTTTCACTTTCATTTTAATCTTTTCTTTCTTTATTTTTTCTTTCCATTTTTATTTTTCTAAGCATAAATAAATGTATAAATTGAATCTTTTTTAATAGAATCAAGAGGAACACATAAAAATTTACTCAACCGAAAATTTAATTATTTTATGATTATTTAAAAAAATTTCATAATTATTAAGAAATTATTTCAAATGTCAAAATTTCAATTTTTTTCACAGACCAAGATACATATTTTATTTTAATTAACAATTGTCTTTCTTTGAGACACTAAATTCTTATTTTCAAATGTCAAATTTTTTCTATATTTCTTACGAGTCCCTATAAGCAAAATAGCTATTTTATTTTAGTTAAAAATTATCTTTATTTGAGACACAAAATTCTTATTTTTAAATATTAAAAATTTTCTATATTTCGCATAGGCCACTATCAGCAAAATACATATTTTATTTTAATTAACAATTGTCTTTAATTGAGACACAAAACTCTTATTTTCAAATGTCAAAATTTTTATTTTTCTCACGGGCCACTATCAGCAGAATACTTATTTTATTTTAATTAACAATTATTTTTATTTAAGGCACAAAATTTGTATTTTCAAATGTCAAAATTTCTATTTTTTCCACAAGCCACTATCACCAAAATATCTATTTTATTTTAATTAATAATTGTCTTTATTTGAGGCACAATTCTTATTTTCAAATGTAAAAATTGAATTTATATTATTATTATTATTTATTTTATAATATTAAATAATTTATTTCAAATTTACATGTATATCTAAATAAAATCTATATCGTATTAAATAAATTTACCCGTGCGTCCGCACGGGGATCTATCTAGTGTTACTATAAACTTGGAGTAAAGCATCTTAAACTTTCTTATAATCTATGTAGCATTCCTAATGACATAGGAAGTTATAGCATGTTTTTTAGCATACTTTACAATATTTTAAGAATTTTTACTTCTAATCGTTAATGTGTTTGTAGCATTTTAATAACATTTCGAAGAATTGAATTCTTTGTAACTAAGAATTATGTAGACTTGAGTTTTCTATAGTACTTGGAGATATCAGGCACCCCTTTAATAAAAAACATCTTCCATTCTTTTTTCATTCTCGCTCAATAAGTAGAAGATCGTAAGCTAATATCACGCTAACACTCTTTCATGATATCTCAAATTTCATGTGCCTATATAATTTTTTACTCTTTAATTAAACATTTTTAATTTATTACCACAGTTTTCTTAAACAAGCGTGGTGAAAAGTCCAATCATTGCATCACGGTTTTTCTTGTCAACCGTGATGAAAAGTGATACTTTTTTAATATATAAGCGAAAGTATTTGTCATTCAGTACATAATAATTATTTCTCTCAAAAGAAAACCCTAACATGTTTCACTCTTCTCTCTCATAACATAACCATAACATCCATGTCACTCTTTAAACATACTTCATCCTTCAGATTCGTCTTCACCAATCGCTAGCTTGAGGTTCATTCATTAAACTTATGCTTTAATTTCGTTTACGTTTCTTGTTAAAAATGGGTTCTCATTTTTTCATTTGGTGAATGTTCTCATTTTTTCATATTCGTCTTCACCACCTTAACAATGCGCATACTTTGGCTATGATACATATGGTTTGTGTTGCTATGAAAAAAAATGCAAGAAGTATAAAGCTATTGTGTAAAATTCACTCACGTTGTACTTCTTTTTCATAGCATCATAAACTAGACGAACTTCATAATGTGTTCCAATTCCACGATTAGTTTCAAAAAAGGTGCGTTCTTGAAACATTTTATTATATCTTGTGTTGTTGTATGATGTTGTTGTATGTTGTTATTGTTGATTAATGTTATCAGAACTTCATAATTTGTTGTTGCTGTTGTTGTTTATTATTTCTTTTATTCTTGATCCATATTTTTTTATTTTGTTGTAAGTTTTTGTGTTGTTGATAAATGTTGTTGTTGATTAATGTTTTCAAAACAAGAACAAAATATTGCTAAGTCACAAGAAAGAGGCTTCTTGTGACATAGCCATGTTTTGTTCTTTAAATTCTTATGCAGGTTGCACAGTAGATGAAGTTGAGTTTATTATATGCTATGTAGATTGTTTGTTTCACTAACCCTTCACTGAAAATACATTTCATTTAAATTGACATAGAAACTTATAATTTGAAAATTTAATTGTATTTGAAAACCAACTTATATCAATCAATGTTTTTTGAATTGCATGCGTCTCATCATTCATCTCACGTTGCTTAACATATAGAATGTGGTTCAATGATCTGATTCCTTCATTACATATATATGTTCTCTTATAGTTTAATTTGAATAACAATAATTTATTGGGTAAGTCTACCTCATCATTATCCCTTATCATCGTGATTGTTATGATTATAAGTCATCATAACAATCACGATGATAAGCGGCGATGATAAGGTAGATTTAGCCAATAAATTGATGTTATTCAAATTAAACTAGAATAAAAGGAATTGATGCCATGAAGGACTTAGACCATTGAACCACATTCTATATGTTAAAGAGCGGGAAAGGAATGATGAGACGCGTGTAATTTGGAAAACAATGATTTGTTTAAGTTGGTTTTCAAAACTAGTTTAATTTTCAGATTATATACTTCTTAATCAATTTGAATGGTTGTATTTTTTTAGTGAGGTGTACGGAAAAACAAGCATGTACTTTCAACAACGATTATATATTTTATCCATGATGAAATGTTATTTATGTTCCAAATAAATTGTTGTTGATGGGTTTCGAACCGAGTACCTAAATGAATATATCACAACGGTTGATATAAGTAACCGTTGTGATAGGTAGCGCGCATCCTGCCTTATCATCACGGTCTCGCGACCGTGGTGGAAAGCAACAGACATACAATCACTCCTTACCTTACAACGGTTGGCCAGGCGTTGTGGTATCCCTTTTCCAACCGTTGTGGTATGGCTTTTTCGTAGTGGTGATATAGAACAACACTTTATGATCCTTCTTCCTCGTTTCACATTGTGGATTTCTTTGCACTTCTATTGCATTTTCTGCAATCGGCGTGTAACCGTCATTGACAAGATCAAGAACATCTTGAGCTCCAAATAACACATGCATCTGAATCGACCACCGATTCCATTTCTTTCTGTCGAATACTGAAAATTTTGTATTCAAGCTATCATTTCCGTCGGTCATCTTCGTTCTTGTGTAAATCACTAAGTTCTCACCAACACTCGTGTTTCCCAAGCCCTAAGAATCAAGACCTGTGATTCTCTTCAATTTTGAACTTCAATTCAACGCAAATTTCGGGAACACAATCAATCACACACCTCACTACACTTGTGTTTCCCGTTAATCAGAACCGGAGCTATGGATACCAATTTGTTGGAGTTAACACTTAACCTCCATTGTTGCACAAGAGTTGAATAAGACGAAGAAGAATTAAAGAGAGAAAGAGAAAGAATATAACTAACTTTCAAAATCTCAAATTCATAATTTTGTTACAAATTGTAACTAACTTTGAGTTTTATACAATAACCCAAACTCAAATTCAAATTAAATGCAAACTCAAATTCAAATAAAAATTAAACTAGCTTGAATTTGAATTACACTACATTTAAAAATACTTTTTATTTTTGCAAATTAACAAATACATTTAAAATTATAAAATATTATTTAAAACAATTAATTTATACTTTGTTTTTAGAGACTACTACGTGACAAGTTAAATTAATATGTTAGGTTGCGCAAATATTAGTCTCTAGACATCCTGTGCCATTAAAATGAGATCAACGTAGAAGCAACTTGCATATTTATTTAACGCGCAACACTTTAGAATGAATGCCAATGAATGCTGGTAGGTAGACTTGACTCATGTATGGGAGTTTTTTACTGGTCTACCCCTGTGTTAAAAGATAAATACTAATCTACCCTCAGGGTGTAAGTTTTGTAAGTGTCCTTCTTTGAATTTTGGTCATCGCAATTAATGTGAGAATCTTATCAACACATCATTAGGGCTCAATAATTTAATACGTGACTATGTACTAACGTTTTTACATCATTACCTCTTAAAAGAAACTGACTTTAATTCTCACCTTTTCATATTCTATTTCTTTTAAAAATCTTAGCTAGAAAAAAAATATATCCCTATGAAATTTTTTTCAATTATTTATATTTAGAAAAATACAGAATATCCTTATAAAATCTTAGCTAGAAAAAAACTATCCTTATAAATAATATTTTCCTTATTTAACATCACAAATATTAAATAGATCATTTAAAATAATATCATTTGTATAAATATTTTATAGTAGAGAAGAAATAAAAAATAGTAATAATTTTTAATATGAATAAAAAAATTACAATGCTTCTTATTTTATTTGTATATAATATTTATATATAAATTGTCAATATAATTTTTAATTTTAAAGCAATATGACTCAATAATTTAATACATATAACATTTTTATATTAATAACTCTTAGAAATTATAATTTCACGAAAGTAGAGTCCATACAATTGTCTCTTTTTAAAAAAATTATTTTTTTCTTCTCAAAATAAATATGATCTTTTGATTTCTAAATAATTAAAATATTGAAGATAATTATGTTGTGATATTTTCTAAAATTAATAAAATATAAATATTTTATATTATTTTTTAGTTATTGTTATATATTTTGAAAATATCATTATTTTATTGTATATTTTAAAAATATTTTGACTATTTTTACATTTTATTTAAAGTTATTACTATTTATATAAATTATATTATTTTAAAATAATGAATTACACTTATATTGATGTGTCATCTTAAAAAAATTTCATACAATTTATATATACAAATAATTAAAATAATATTTTATCCTACAACATTATAACTAATTAATTTAATGTGTAACATTTTTATATTATTAACTCTAATAAATTACTATTTCTATTAAGTTGTATAATTAATATAAGTAACCTTATTTACTACTATATTTATAACTGGCCAATAATTTACAACTATATTATCAACCATTGCAAAGACAAACAACTGTCTACACTCATTGAGTTTAGATGATTTCAAAGAAAAAATGATTTTATTTATTCGGAGAATTAAACATATATTATCTCTTTCATATCATTCTTCATTATTATTTCCTATATTTTTATATGGATCTTCATCTTTTTAAATGCAATATTATGATATCTTTAATATCTGCAACAATTTTTTTATATTATTTTTCCTCTCTCTTCTCATATTTACAAAATAAAAACTATGTCAAATATATATATATATATATATATAGAAAAGGCTAACATACACTCAAAATGGGTGGGCCCCACACAAAAATACACTAAATCTATTTTCTTTTTATTTTTTTTCTTCATTTTTCTAATGTAGGTCCCATCCAAAATTGGTGGGCCCCACACAAAAATACACTAAGGTGTATGTTGCTAATACACACCTACATAGGTGTGCATTAGCATAACCCTATTTATATATATATATATATATATATATATATATATATATATATATATATATGTGTGTGTGTGTGTGTGTGTGTGTGTGAAGAAGTAAATCTATTTTTAAAATAGACAAGATTGAAGTAACTTATATACTCAAAGAAGTATGACTTAGTAGAAAAAATACTATAGATTTATAAGATAAAATTTAAAAATTTTAAAATTAACTAACTTTATTCATTTTATGTTTAACATGATGTTAACCCTCACTTTCGACGCTAGAAGGAATCAAATCTATTTTAAGTTAAAAAATTATTTTTAACATAAAGAATGCTTCGACCCAGTTTTGGTGAAGCCTGAGTCGAATAGGGGTTTTGGAAGCCTAAAAAATGGCTAAGTGTTGGGAGATGCTTCGACCGTGAGAATGTTGAAACGCGCGTTGCAGTTATCACATTAAGGCTGGAGGGAAAATCTCAAATGTTTGAATTTCAAAAGGATCAGTTGTGAACGTGGGAACAGTTGAGGCCAAGGAGAAGGCGCCAAAGAGACACGTTTTGAAGCAATAACCATCACTTAGTAGTTATTTCTTAGCACTATAAATAGGAGTTAGTTCTATGTAATAGGTGTGTTCATATTTTTGTACAAGTTACTCAAAGAAACTCAAAGTACCCGCGTGTAGAGAAACGAGTTCGTGAGAATGTACGTAATATAACACCACCCTTTATTTCTTCATTAATGCAATTTATCTTCATCATGTTTAAGCTTCAAGCATTTACTTTCCATGTCTTTACGTTTTCCTGAATTTTACTTTTCATGTCAAATTTACTTAAAGTCTTGTTTTTAAACTTTCATTTAAACTTCCTGCATTTACTTTCGACCGCACCTTTATATTCAAGCATTTACCTTTAAAGTCTTTATTTTCAAGAACGTGGAGTTCATCTTTATTTCTTGTCTTTTATCTTCAAAGTCTTTTATTTTTAAAGTCATTTATCTTTCCGCATATTTACTTTCGACTGCACCTTTACATTTCAGTCTTTATTTTCAAGAACGTGGAGTTCATTGCATTTTATTTTCAAAAGCTTTTACATTACTGCATTTACCTTCAAAGTCATTTATTTTCTTGCCCTTTACTTTCGACAGTCATTTACTCTTTCTGCACCTTTTACATTCAAGAACGTGGAGTTCAAGCACTTTTACATTTCTTGTTGTTTACTTTCGACAGTTATTTATCTTCCTGCACTTTTATTTTTCAAAGTCATTTACCTTTTTGTCTTTTACATTCGACGCCTTTAAATTCTGCATAATTTATTTACAGCCCTTTACATTTCCAAGCCTTTACTTTATTTGCAAGTAGTCGAACGTGGAGTTCATGTGGTTTTCTTTTACTGTCGAACGTGGAGTTCAATTTACATTTCTTGCATTTATCATTGTCAGTTACATTTTCCCTTAAACTTAGCACATGTCCTAGGATTTGTGTGGTCGATCCTGCAAGTTAGTCAGTTTTATTTAAAATTGATAGACCAGAGGTTGTTTACCAAAATTCACAGTAAACAAATTGGCACACTTGGTGGGACCCAGTGCTAAGTTTTATACTTTTTGTTAACCTTATCTTTCTTGGTGAAGAAATACTTTCGTTGTATGTTATTGAGAAGTGGGTAGTTAGCCACAACAAATGAAGGAATACCAAAGAGAAGATACACTAAGAGAATGACAACTAATGCTAACCAACAAGTTGATCCTCAAGGGAGTATTTCAAACACTCAGTCAAGTAGCAAGATGGGGTCTCAAAGCACACCATCATCAGTGTCTTCGACAGGAAGACATACGCCACCTTCATTAGTAGTGTCTGAACCAGGATCAACATGCACAAAATCTTATACTCAACTGGTGATAGAGTACATAGGACCACAAAATCCTAATTCACCAACACCTCCAGGTGGAAGTTCAATGTACAGGCAGTATCCTCCTCCAGGTTTTCCACATCCAAGGTCAAGGAGTCAACCCTATGGTATGCCTACATCAATGATGCAAAATCTGCAGAATGCTCCACCTATATTTTCAGAGAATGTAGTGTCCTCGTCATTACAAGGATCAGGATCAGGGGGTCGAAACAATCAGAGTATAGGTGTTGGTTATTCCGTTCAAGCGCCTAGTCTTACAAATACATCCATAAGTTATTTGAGACAGCAGATGGATGAAAGTAACATGCAAATGGTGCATACGTTGTCTCAGACAATGGGAGAAGTTTTTCAACCCTTGATTCAGAATACAACTCAAACTAACCAACAATTGGCTGCACAATTGGCACGTATTGCTGACTTTATGGGAGTACCAACGGTGGGTCGAAGAGCAAATGTTGTCGAAGATATCCCAAGACGTCGTCTACCTGAGGTGCACTTGGAAGATCAAGAGATGATCGATCATTTTAGAGTCGAACCACCAAGAAACCAGATGCCAATCCAGATGGAGGAAGAGCCAGTAGTGATGGTGAACAGGAACCAAAATGCTGATCAGCTCCTTAGACAGGTTCGACACCAAAATCAAGCAGAGGAAAATAATCTTGCAGCCATGGTTGAAAGGATAATGACCAGAAATGGTGTGAATCTTGGCTTCACAAGGCCAAATTATACTTCGCCTATACTGGATTATATTCTCCAAGCAGAATTACCCCCTAGGACGAAGGTTCCAAAGTTCAGCTAGTTTTCAAGAGATATTACTGAATCTACCGTCGAACATGTGGCTAGATATTTGATTGAAGCAGGCGAAATTGCAGCTGAAGAAAGCCTCAGAATCAAATACTTCCCAAGTTCCCTTACCAAGAATGCCTTTACATGGTTTACTACTTTGCCTCCAAATTCCATATACAATTGGACCCGACTAGAACGTTTGTTTCATGAATAGTTCTACATGGGGCAAACTAAGATTAGTTTGAAAGAATTGGCTAGTATCAAACGTAAGGTTACTGAGCCAATTGATGATTACTTGAATAGGTTTCGACTTCTTAAAGCCAGGTGTTTTACACAAGTGCCAGAACATGAGTTGGTCGAAATGGCTGCTGGGGGTCTTGATTATTCCATTAGGAAGAAATTAGATACCCAATATCTTAGAGATATGGCCCAGTTGGCTGATAGGGTTCGACAACTAGAAAGGCTAAAAGAGGAAAAGGCTAAATTCAGCAGGGGTAAAAAAGTAGCCTTTGTCGAATGTAATGAAGATGTGGAGAATTTGTATGATGAAACATCTTTGAAATTCTGGTATCAGACGTGTGATGTTAAGGTGTGATGTCACAACAACACACTCTGCACAATGGACAGCAATAACAGTAAAATAACACCAAGAATTGTTGACCCAGTTCGGTTACAACCAACCTACTCTGGGGGCTACCAAGCCAGGGATGGAATTCACTACTTGTAGATATAATTTACAGACTCAACAACCCGTTGACAATCTCCTAAACTTATACTCTACTAATGACTTCCTACCTAAGAAACCACTTAGGTATGAGAACACCACTCAATCCCTTACAAACACTCAAAGAGACCACTTTGAGTACCCTTGATCTTACTTCACAGCTTCGATCAAATCACACAACTCTCTTTGCTTCACAGCTTTAGAGAGGACAGAAACTCAACACCTATTCAAACCCTAGAATAGTGTAAATACAAGCACTTTAAACAAACTCTAGACACTAAGCCTTCTGCTCTTCATCTTCTGAATGTTTTCTGTACCTTTTTCCTTTGGTCTTGTGCACTTTATATAGCTCCTGAATTGGGCTTGGACTTGTCACAATATTTGATCAGATTTGTTAATTAAAACTAATTCTTTAAAATAGATTTTATCCCCAAAATCTTTTTAAATCTTCAACCTTTTAATTCTCCAACAGACCTGCAATCAAATCTCCCATGTAACAGAAAATATCTATCCCAAGATATTCTCATCCAATGAGTCAACCACTCTCCACAATTCCAGCTAATACGCGTGCCCTAATAACATGTCCTGCTGTTATTAATTCTACAGGTCTGATGTTACAACATCACCTGTGTGACATCAGACATCCAACTTCAGCATTTAACCACTTAACACAACCCAGTGTTAAGACTTCAATGTTACAACATCAGCACCTTAACATCAACATTGAATAACCTTTGTTTTACCAAAATTCCAGCCAATCCAGGAACTATCAATCTCCCCCTTTGGCTAATTTTGGCTAAAACAATCTCTGCACTCTGCAAACAATTTCTGCACTCTGCACCTTTAGAGATTTCAGCAGCGGAATAATCTTCAAAAAATTTGCAACTCTCTAGCAGCAGTTTGACAATATACATAGTCTTCATAGTCTTTATTACTTGATCTGCTGCAGCACTATCTTCATTATTGACAACAGCCAATTGGTGCTCCCCCTCAAAAACATGAACCAGCATCACAGCTGTTCAGTAGTTCACAATGTGCAGCACTTCTCTCCCCCTAGATGTCTGCTTGGCTGCACTCTTCAAATGCTATGAAATCTTCACTAGCTTAGTCAAAACTCCCCCTTAATGTAGCAACAACTTCCAATAATGTTGCTTTCACCAATGTTGCTCCCCCTTTATATCTGCATCACATTAGCAGCATATGGCAATAATAACTCTTGACTATCTTGGCTATGGTCTCCCCCTTTTTAGCCATAATTAGGCAAACTTCACCTGGCAGTTGACTACACATTTTCAGAACCACCCCAACTGCCCACAACCCCTCTAGTAGATTCAGTCTTCATAAATGCAGATTCCCAATTTGCTTCTTAACCTTTCAAATTGGTTTGCATCCAAGGGTTTAGTGAATATGTCAGCCAGCTGGTTCTCTGTGGCTACATGTTCCAAGGTAACAACTTTTTCTTCTACAAGATCCCTTATGAAATGATGCCTTATGTCTATGTGCTTTGTCCTACTGTGCTGTATAGGATTTTTAGATATATTAATTGCACTCAGATTATCGCAGTACAAAGTCATAACATCTTGTTTAACATTGTATTCACTCAACATCTGTTTCATCCATACCAGCTGAGAGCAACTACTTCCTGCTGCTATATACTTCGCTTCAGCAGTTGAGAGAGATACACAATTCTGCTTCTTGCTGAACCAGGAAATCAGATTGTTCCCTAGAAAGAAACACCCTCCTGAAGTTCTTTTTCTATCATCTGCACTTCCAGCCCAATCAGCATCACAGTATCCTTTTAAAACTATCCCAGAATCACGGCTATACAACATTCCATAGTCACTTGTGCCATTTACATATTTCAGAATCCTCTTCACTTGATTCAAGTGACTTACCTTAGGATCAGACTGATATCTAGCACACACTCCAACAGCAAAGGAAATATCAGGTCTGCTTGCTGTGAGATATAGTAAACTCCCAATCATACTTCTGTACAAGCTGTGATCCACACTCACTCCATTCTCATCCTTGGATAGCTTCAAATGGGTGGGAGCAGGTGTCCTTTTGTGATTGGCTTTATCTAGGCCAAACTTCTTTACTATGCTCTTAGCATATTTGCTTTGAGAAATAAAGATAGAATCCTCCATTTGTCTGACTTGCAACCCAAGGAAGTAGCTAAGTTCTCCAACCAAACTCATTTCAAATTCTGATTGCATTTGTTGGACAAACTGTTTTACCATAGCATCTAACATCCCCCCAAATACAATGTCATCCACATAAATTTGGGCTACCATTAATTTTCCTCCTTCTTCCTTGACGAACAAGGTTTTGTCAATGCCTCATTTTCTATACCCATTTGCTACTAAGAATTCTGACAACCGCTCATACCAGGCCCTTGGAGCTTATTTTAAGCCATACAGTGCCTTCCTCAGTTTGAACACATGATTGGGGAAGTTTGGATCAGTGAATCCTTTAGGTTGATCTACATAGACTTCTTCATTCAGATAACCATTTAGAAAGGCACTCTTCACATCCATTTGGAACAGCTTGAATCTTAGGTTACAAGCCATACCCAAAAGTAGTTTGATGGATTCTAGTCTCGCCACTGGAGCAAACGTCTCATCAAAGTCGATTCCCTCCACTTGAGTATAACCTTGTGCAACAAGTCTCGCTTTGTTTCTTGTAACCACTCCAAGCTCGTCTGACTTGTTTTTGTAGATCCACTTTGTTCCAATAACATTCACCCCTTCTGGTCTTGGCACAAGATCCCAGACTTCATTTCTCTTGAACTGCTCCAGTTCTTCTTGCATAGCATTTATCCAGAATTCATCTGTCAGAGCTTCCATGACATTTTTTGGCTCAATTTTGGATACGAAGCACGAGCTAGCTATGATTTCTCTGGACCTAGTTCTTACTCCAGAATTTGGATCACCTATGATCAGCTCCTTAGGATGATCCTTCTGAATCCTGATAGAAGGATCCTTCTGAGGTTGCTCAGGCTCAGTGTCCACAGTACTAGAGGATGGATTTCTTTCTTCACCTTCAACAGCTACCTCATCAGTTAATGTTCCAACATCTTCTATGACATCCTCAACTTCATGCTTTTCTTCATCATCAATCACAACATTGATTGACTCCATCATCACTTTGGTCCTGGAGTTGAAGACCCGATAAGATCTGTTGTTGATGGAGTACCCCAAAAATATCCCTTCATCGCTTTTGGAATCTAATTTCCTTCTCTGCTCTCTATCTGCCAGAATGTAACATTTACTACCAAACACATGGAAGTACTTAACATTAGGTTTTCTTCCCTTCCATAGTTCATATAGAGTGGATGAAGTGCCTCTTCTTAGGGTAACTCTGTTGTGAATGTAGCAGGCAGTGTTCATGGCTTCAGCCCAGAAGTGATAAGGTAGTTTCTTGGCATGAATCATTGCTCTAGCTGACTCTTGTATAGTTCTGTTCTTCCTCTCAACAACTCCATTTTGCTGAGGGGTGATAGGAGATGAAAACTCATGACTTATACCTTCAGACGAGCAAAATTCTTCAAACTTGCTATTTTCAAACTCTCTTCCATGATCACTTCTAATTCTGATGACCTTACTCTCCTTTTCTCTTTGGAGTTTGTGACAGAGTTCTTTAAAGACATCAAACACCTCAGATTTGTCTTTGATGAAATTCACCCAGGTGTATCTTGAGTAGTCATCCACAACTACATAAGCATATTTCTTTCCACCCAGACTTTCAACCTGCATAGGTCCCATCAAATCCATATGAAGGAGTTCCAATACCTTGGAGGTGGTGTCATGTTGAAGCTTCGGATGAGACATCTTTGTCTGCTTTCCTTTTTGACAGTCTCCACACACCTTTCCTTCCTCAATAATAAGTTTGGGAATCCCTCTGACTGCTTCTGAGGAGATAATTCTCTTCATTCCCTTTAGGTGAAGATGTCCCAGCTTCTGATGCCAGATTTTGACATCATCTTCTTTAGCAAGCACACACGTGGAGGAATTTGAATTTTGCGGCACCCAAAGATAACAATTGTCCTTAGATCTGGCTCCCTTCATAATGACTTCTCCTTTGTCATCTTTCACATTACATTCGGACTTTGTGAAGTCTACTTTGAATCCTTGATCACAAAGTTGACTAATACTAATCAAATTAGCTGCTAGTCCTTTAACAAGAAGAACATTCTCCAGCTTGGGAGTACTGTCACAGTTTAGTCTTCCAATTCCCTTTATCTCTCCTTTGATCCCATCACCAAATGTAACATAGCCAGAAGACTGAGGTTTCACATCAATAATTAGATTCTTTACTCCAGTCATGTGTCTTGAACACCCACTGTCAAAATACCAGTCATCTTTGGTAGAAACCCTCAAGGAAGTGTGAGCTATCAAGCTGGTAACTTTAGGTATCCATTTCTTCATCACCTTAGGCCTAACCTCTTGCTGTTTGGGTTGATGAGCAGAATTAGGATATCCGTGAAGCTTGGAGCACGAGGACTGCATATGACCAATCTTGCCACAATAGAAGCATCTGACTCTGCCGTTTCTAAAGTGGTTAAATCTTCTCCCACTTTGATAATTCTGTGGCTGCCACCCATACTATTATCTCCTTATTCCATAGTTGAATTGTCTTCTGCTGTATTGATGATGCTGTCTCTTAGGTTGTCTTCTATGGTGATGTGGTTTCCTTCTTCCATAAGTCACAACATTGTTGTACGCATAACCATACCATTTTTCTTGATATTGATACCTCTGCTGAGACATGTTCTGCTTGAACTTGACAGCTTGCATATTCTGGTGATATTGGGGAGGCATATACTGACTAGCTCCTTGGGGTTGTATCTTCCTCTGATGTGGGCCATTCTTCTTCTCAGCATTCTGGGGCTGAACAACCTTCTTTGGGATAGGGCCCTGTTTCGTAGGTTGATGTTGAGAGAACGGTTGAGACATCTCCCTTATTGTTCCTGAAGTGCTAGCCACATATCCTATGCCTGATTTATCTCCAGCAGATTTCTCTAACTGAAGAATTTTATCAAGATCAGCAGTACCACTATTCATCATCCTAATGAATTTAGTCATTTGATCCAGTTGGGACTTAACTAGCACAACTTCGTTTTCTCGATCAGCTTTTTCATTTTCAAGCTGAACAATCTGTTGCTTATGATACTTGTTTTCTTGACAAATCTCAGCACTTTTCAAACACAACTCTCGATAAGTGGAAGCTAGCTCCTCATAAGTTATTTCTTCATCATTGCCATCATCAGACAAAACAGTTCCTGTTAAGGCTCTAGCATGCTTTGCTGACTCACCATCACTTTCACTATCAGATTCAGACCAGGAAACTGACATGCCCTTCTTCTGCTTCTTCAAGAATGTGGGACATTCTTTCTTGACATGTCCATACCCTTCACATTCAAAGCACTGAACACCTCTATCCTGAGCAGTCTTCTCTTCATCTTTCTCTTTTGGATTGGTGGTGTCAGAGGAACTGTTCTTGACACTAGGCTTATAGTTATTGTTCCATCTTTTTAACACTTTGTTGAACTGCCTTCCCAACATTGCAATGGCTTGTGACAAATCTTCCTGAGAATCTTTGACTACCTTATCTTCTGCAGGAGTGGAGACCAAAACAATACCCTTGGGTTTCTTTTCTGGTTCTTCTTCATTTAAACCAAGTTCAAAAGTCTGAAGAGATCCAATGAGCTCATCTACTCTCATCTTGCTGATGTCTTGAGCTTCTTCAATGGCAGTCACTTTCATCTTGTATCTCTTAGGTAAGGACCTAAGGATCTTCCTTACGAGCTTTTCCTCTGACATCTTCTCACCAAGAGTACTAGATGCATTAGCCAGTTCCAGAACATTCATGTGGAAGTCATGAATGGTCTCATCATCCTTCATCTTCAGGCTTTCAAATTTTGATGTTAAAATCTGAAGTCGTGACATCTTGACTCTAGATGTTCCTTCATGAGTAGCCTGCAAGATATCCCACGCTTCTTTAGCAACTTCACAGGTATTGATTAACCTGAAGATATTCTTATCCACTCCATTGAAGATGGCATTTAGAGCTTTGGAATTTCCAAGGGCGAGCTCATCTTCCTCCTTGGTCCATTCTTCTTTAGGCTTTAGCTTAGAGGTGCCTTCTTTATCTTTGCCAGCATCATCCTTCTCACACATGACAGGTGCTTTCCACTCTTTAATAACAGCCTTCCAAGCCCTACTGTCCAAGGATTTTAAGAAGGTGGTCATCCTTGGCTTCCAATAGTCATAATTGGATCCATCCAAAATAGGGGGTCTGTTGACGAATCCTCCAACTTCTTTGTCCATCTTTTCACCAGAAAGTAACTTCCCTAGATCTCACCCAGAGACAGACAGGATGCCTGCTCTGATACCAATTGAAATTCTGGTATCAGATGTGTGATGTTAAGGTGTGATGTCACAACAACACACTCTGCACAATGGACAGCAATAACAGTAAAATAACACCAAGAATTGTTGACCCAGTTCGGTTACAACCAACCTACTCTGGGGGCTACCAAGCCAGGGATGGAATTCACTACTTGTAGATATAATTTACAAACTCAACAACCCGTTGACAATCTCCTAAACTTATACTCTACTAATGACTTCCTACCTAAGAAACCACTTAGGTATGAGAACACCACTCAATCCCTTACAAACACTCAAAGAGACCACTTTGAGTACCCTTGATCTTACTTCACAGCTTCGATCAAATCACACAACTCTCTTTGCTTCATAGCTTTAGAGAGGACAGAAACTCAACACCTATTCAAACCTTAGAATAGTGTAAATACAAGCACTTTAAACAAACTCTAGACACTAAGCCTTCTGCTCTTCATCTTCTGAATGTTTTCTGTACATTTTTCCTTTGGTCTTGTGCACTTTATATAGCTCCTGAATTGGGCTTGGACTTGTCACAGTATTTGATCAGATTTGTTAATTAAAACTGAATCTTTAAAACAGATTTTATCCCCAAAATCTTTTTAAATCTTCAACCTTTTAATTCTCCAACAGACCTGCAATCAAATCTCCCATGTAACAGAAAATATCTATCCCAAGATATTCTCATCCAATGAGTCAACCACTCTCCACAATTCCAGCTAATACGCGTGCCCTAATAACATGTCCTGCTGTTATTAATTCTGCAGGTCTGATGTTACAACATCACCTGTGTGACATCAGACATCCAACTTCAGCATTTAACCACTTAACACAGCCCAGTGTTAAGACTTCAATGTTACAACATCAGCACTGTAGCGAGCGATTTTGGACGCGGTTCTTAAGCGCTGGTCGCTCTTTGCGGTTTGAGCTTTTGACTACAGGTCGATTCATTTTTTATCCTATTGTGAGCTGAATAAGGAAGGGAAATAGATGTCTCCAATTAACCCTGCTTGCATACTGAGTTTAAACAGCGGTCTGTTAAGTTACGAATGCTATCAATGTGGGGGGCCTTTGTACTGGTTATTTGTATTTTCGCCAATACGGTCTTCTTTCTCTCTAGGACTTTCTAGCGGGGAACAAGGATTAGGAGGTTAGGACTGATGCTTTTGAATTACTGCTTTTGATTGACGGAGATATGGGATTTGGGTTTTTTGTTGATTGCGCTCGCTAAGATCTTTTCTTTTGATCTTATGCCTACGTATTCCCGTTTACCGAAACAGGGAAATCAGAGCGTTCGTAGTTCCTCCTATTCTATGGGAGGAAATGGGTGTTTTTGGTGTCTTGTTCAAAGCCCAAGACGTGAAGCGAAAGGTGATTTGTATCTTGTTCAAAGCCCAAGATGTGAAGCTGAAAGGTCTATTTGTGTCTTGTTCAAAGCCCAAGACGTGAAGCTGAAAAGTCTATTTGTGTCTTGTTCAAAGCCCAAGACGTGAAGCTGAAAGACCTCGGCTTTAGAGAGAATTTGTCATCTCTAAAGAGGGGAGAAGGAGAATTACTTTAACTGGGATACGTGGATCCGAGCAATGCCATAATTTCCGAAGAAAGGGTTTTAACCTGAAGGAGAAGACTTTAACTCAGTGTAGAGCAATGCCATCTTTCCTTAGGAACTTCTTATGCTAAAAGAGGGACAGTGGCATGGATGTAGATGATCCAGAGGCTTGCCGCTTACAGCGATTAGATGAAGGGAAAGGAGTTGTTGATGTTTGTGTACTGTGAACGAGGCACAGTTTTGATGCTAAAAGGTTGATTGGATCAACCAGTGGTTTTCTTATACAAAGCCTAAGAGGAGGCTAATTTCCTCTAGGAAAATCATTATACAAAGCCTAAGAGGAGGCTATTTTGTGTCCCGTACAAAGCCCAAGAGAGAGGCTAAAAGGGTTGACTCAACAGGAGAATCTTTTATACTCAACAAGAGAGTGATTTTGTATCTCGTATGAAGCCCGAGATGGAGGCAAAAAGGGTAATTGACTCAACGGGGGAGTCTTTTATGTGTCTCGTACGAAGCCCGAGAGAGAGGCGAAAAGGTTGTTTGACTCCACTGGGGAGAATTTTGGTATCTCGTACGAAGCCCAGGATGGAGGCTATTATAACTGTTTCAGTTGAGTGACAGATCCAATATACTGATTTTAAAAGAGAAAATCAGTTCTTATATGAGTAACACTGTACACAGGGATTTGATTTGAGGATCAGGGATATTTCCTTCTCTTTGAGGAAACGGGAAATCCAAAGGGTGTCGAGACTGTCCGAGTCTGCGGGTTTCCTTCCTATTTAACGAAGGGTGCTTGAGAATGTCTTTGAGACTCAAGGAAGTTAGACTGTCCGTGTCTAGAGTTTTATCTTTTGTACTATGCTTTGAGAAACAGTAGTAGACTCTATGAAAGGACTGTTCTATGAGGATGACTATGTTCTGTTCCTATACCTCTAGGAGGTCGTCGGGACAATTTGTACGAAGCCCAAGAGGAGGCTGGAAACTTTTAAGAAGCCGACGGGTCCTTGTACGAAGCCCAAGAGGAGGCTATCATTCCCGGGGGAAGAGATCATTATACGAAGCCTAAGAGGAGGCTGTGAATACTTCTAAGAAGCCGTAGTGTCCTTGAATAATGCCCAAGAGGAGGCCGATGCTTTTAAGAAGCCCGTGGGTCTATCATCTCCTTTCCATTAGGAGAGATAACTCTTTTAAAGATAAAAACCACTGGTAAACGTGCGAGGTTTACTATCCAGCGACTTTTAGCTTTTAAAGAGGGTTCCTTAGTTAAGGTCCAAGATTATGACCGTAGTGGGTACCCAAACCCCGAGACATTCAAGGTAAGCTATCCACAAGGAATAGATCAAGTCAGGAAAGTTCGAGAATTTGGAAGAAACTTAAAGATGCCATTCACGAAGAATACATTCATCTTGGGGAGTAGAGCTTCTTGACAATTCCTAAGGAGGACAGCCGAAGAGAAGACTGTATCTGGTGCTCCTATTGGGGATCTAGGCGTCTATTTCTACGAATAAGTGAAACGGCGTCACCTAGTTCTAGACGTAGTTGCCGGGGAAACTCAAAATATATATACTATTATTACATAGTAGATATGAGTTTATGAAAGGAGACTTACAGTGAGCAGCCCCACAATACAGTTTATATATATATATGAAAGCAGTAAATGAAAGCGACAACCACTTACTCGGTTGGAGTGCTTCCATGCTGTTTGGTTAGTTGTTCAACAAAGAAAGATTGAAAACAATAGTATATTCAAAATCAAAGGAGAAAGTGCTTTGAAAAAGAAAGATTTGGGGCTTACAGCTCAAGGAGAGGCCCAGGATTTTATCAGTGAGCGCACTGTTTGAATTTGTACAGAGGGACTTATACAAGTGACTGTGGCCCAAAATGGTTTTCTGTACAAAGGGATGGGTCTTACACTCTCTCAAGAGGCCCAAAAAGGTCTAAAGGAAAAAGAGTGAGGCTTATAACACGAGGGTATGCCCAAATGATTTTTCATTCAAAAATGGCGATCGCGCCGAGGTTTTCTTTTAACGCAGAGGGACTTATACAATAAGTGAGGCCCAAAATGTTTTGGTTAAAAGGGGGATTGGGTCTTACACTCTAATAGAGGCCCAAAGTGTTTTGAATGGGTCTTATAGCTCAAGGAGAGGCCCAGATGATTTTTATTTTTAAACGGGCGACGATCGCGCCGTTTACTTGTACAGAGGGACTTATACAATGAGTGAGGCCCAAAAAGTTTTTGTACAAGGGGGGATGGGTCTTACACTCTCTCAAGAGGCCCAAAAAGGTTTAAAAATGATTTATGAGGGTTGAATTAATCCAAAACCCTAATTTGTTTTCAAAATGTATTTAATTGAATAAAAATTCAATTAAAAATGATCAAAAATTGTTTAACACGTGGAAAACAAATTGTGATCTTGGATTAATGCTTCAAAAATTAAGTATTGACCTACAAAATAATTAGAAAGCATTAAAAGTTGCAAAATCAATGTAGAAAAAATATTTAAAATGCCAAAAACAATCAAAATATTAATTCTTTACAAAAATATTAATTATATGAAATAAATAATATTTTTGGGATTTTTTGTGAAAATAAAATATTTTAACATTTTTGTGAATTATTAAAAAAAGAATCAACTCAAAATCATTAAAACTCAGAGAGAAATTAATTTTTGAATCAATTAAACAAAATCACAAAATTCAAATATTTGAATTATTCAAAAATGGCGCCAAGAACAAGCTGAAGAACACGCGCGTGTTCTTGGTTTCTCAGATTTGCATTTTCTATCCAATCTCCATGAATACGTAATCATATCATGCAATCCACATATCATTATGCTCGTCTCAACCTCACGATCATGTCTATGTACTTTAATTTCATTTAAATTAAACATACAACAAGAAATCACGAAGAAACCTCAAGAACCCTAATTTCTGCATGAAGGCTAGGATTTTTGATACACGATTCAAACAATCCAATTAATTGAGGGAGAACATTCCATGCATGATTATGAACATATGGCCAAATTATTGTGCGAGGAAATATGCATAGATTGAGAGATGACCAAGTATGTGCTTACCTCCAAGTCGTGACAGCAAGTTCAAAGTGATTTTTGATTTGGAGGTGTTACAGATGAGTTGTGATGATCTGAACAGCTTCCCTACACCCTATGGATTGTGTTTGGATGGTTGGACTTGATTGAAATTGGCTGGATCATTTTGTGGTACCTCAGCTGCACTTTGGTTAAAACCTTGAGCAACCAGCTGGTGATTTTGTGAAATTGATGTTTCAGAAGTAGTCTAAGTGTTTGATTAGCTCATATGTGATGTATGTGAGGTGTGTGAGTGATTGGTTTGATTGGAATTGCTCTCAAACTCAAAACCCGATAGTGACTTGCCTTAGAAGGCAAAATTGGAGTGAAAGAAGAGATTTTGAGGAAAGCATATGTTAGATGGCTTTGGTGTACTCAAACTGACCACAATTGAGCTCTATTTATAGTAGAGCAAGTTTGTTTTGCAAGGAATAGTGAATGGCAGCTGGTAAGTAGGCTTGGCCAATGTTGGCAAATGAAAATCCAAGTCTCCTCTAGCCATTGACTAGAGGTTAGGGCACAGAGCTTTGGTCCCCTTGGTCTTGGATAAGTCTTGACTGATTTCAGATGAGAATGGCTCAGTCCATGCCACCTTGATGGTTCCATTGAATGCTTCATTCCAAATTTGAAGTCTTGTCCCTATTTTGGCCATTCTAGGTTCAACATGCTATTTCTTGTTCCATGGACTTTGGAGGCTTGGCTCAGTGATTGTCCCCTTTAGATTCAATCCTCTGAGGTGTCCAAGTGGATAGGAGCAATTGAATTTGGCTGATTTTGGCAAATCGACCAAAGTTGCAAATTTTGCCTTGCCTTGACAGATTTCAGCAAGGCAACTTGGAAATGTTGTATCTCATGGTGTAGGTTGAATTTGGCAATGTTCTTGGCCATTTTGGAAAGCTCTTACATGATACAACAACTGTTTGAACAAGTTTGGTTTTGATCTCTTTTGATTGGTTTTGATCTCTTTTGATTCCAAGTGAAAAATCCCCCTACATTTGGCAAAAAGTGAGGCAAAATCTGACTTAGTGAAAATTTCACTAAGTGTTGGAAAAAGTGACATTTTCACTTTTCAGCCACTTTGATCACTCCATAACTCAAAATCCTTAATGAATTGGAATGACTTGTAGTTGAAGTTTTTGTAGGTGATAATGAGGGCTACAAATCCATCTTTGGATGAGAAAAACTGGCCTTGTGGTTTAGGAGTTATGGTCCTTCAAAGTTGGTACCTTTGCCACTTTATTTTTAACTTAGAAAAATTTCTAAGTTTTATGGTTACCCCTTTTACATGTTATCTCACTTTTCTTGATTTTTCTTGATGAATGATGATTCAAACCATACATTAACATCATTTTAGGGTTAAAAATCCATTTTGGTGAAAAATCTCAAAAAGTCAAAGTTGACTTTTGTGCACAGTTGACTTTTTATCAGATGAATTCCAAACTGTGCAATTCTTCAGGAAATCATGTCCTTGACCTAAATCAAACTTGATGGGCATGTTCCATGGGTGTCATAGGGTATATTCAATCATGTATTAGGGTTTGGGAGCATGTCCTGGTCAAAAGTCAAAGTTACAATTGACTTTTCCCTTAAAACCCTAATTGTGGTGCAGATGAAATTGAGACTTGTTGCTCAAACTTCTTGGATCAATCCATTGTTCCAAATAGATCAATATGGTATATTAGAGACCCTCAAATCATCTCTTGAGGTCTTGGCTCATGGTTTGTCCCAAAAGTCAACTTAGGGGTGAATTAGGTCAAGAAACCCTAATTCCTGATTTTTTATGAATGCATCCCCTGAGGCAAAATTGACTTGATGCATGGGTTCATGAGGTTCCATGAAGTATATTAGGTTATGTTTTGGATCATTGCCTTGTGCCCAGATGAAAATTTCCATCTGGAGGCCCTGGTCGACCAAAACCCTAATTTAGTGACACTGTCGATCTTGAGACTTGATCCACCTAGAAGGGAGCAGCATTGTGCTTAATCCTTGAAGTGGGAGTCCTTTTTGATCCATTGTGGATGTTTGAGAGATTAGACAAGTTGAAGATCATGTCATTTCTTGATTGATCCTTTGTCTAAGCACTCAGAGAGGGCTTGAAACCCTAATTTTGATTGTAGTGGATGCTCACCCATCCTTGGGGAGACTAATGAAGCATAAAGGTACATCCATATTGTGATGATAATTTTCACAATGATGGGAAATCTAAGTGGTCAAAATTTGGGGTATTACAGATGCCCCTATTTAATCTTCTTGGACCCGAAGGTGTGAATGACCAAGGGATTCGGGCATTCGGGGTGCAAGAGGATTAAATATCGGAATACCCGAAATTTTGATGGTGGTTATGAATGGTAGCTTACGCATTCATCTTCTTTAGCTAAGCAATGATGCTTAGAAAAGGTAAACTTCCCCTCGATCCTGGTTTCCTACCAAGGAACTGGTCTCAGTCTCTTTTGAAATAAACTTCCCCTCGATCCTGGTTTCCTACCAAGGAACTGGTCTTGGTTTCTTTTGAACTTCCCCTCGTTCTTGGTTTCCTACCAAGAACTGGTCTCAGTCTCTGAAATGAACTTCCCCTCGTTCCTGGTTTCCTACCAAGGAACTGGTCTTAGTTTCTGATTTAAACTTCCCCTCGATCCTGGTTTCCTACCAAGAACTGGTCTTAGTTTCTTTTGTCAATAAACTTTATTGACAAGAGACGCTATGTGTAGCGGTTTTCCTTCAAACTTCTCGCCGAATTTTCCTGGGGAGATGCCATTTAACGGAAAAAGGTTTGATGTCAGACTTGCTGGGGAACCCAACGTCTGAGTTGTAGAGTTGCACAAACTTCTCTGTTGGAGACGCCATTTGTCGATTCTACTGGGGAAAGCGAGTCTCTTGAGAGACTGTTTTCATTTGGGATCTTTCATCATACTTTTCTCGGGATCTTCCCGGAGAAACGCCATATGATGGGGTCCAATTTTGAGGTGCCAATGACCTTCTCATCAGTGGTTTTTCGGAGCAAAACTGGCGTGCTGCCGAATCTCTGATCACGAGGCTTTCTCTGTGGATTTTCCTTAATCCGGGAAAGCAAGGATATCATCTTCAATGGCGAAGAATGATGTTTATTGAAAGTTCTCTGATCTTTCAGAGGTTCAAATTATCAAAGTGGCCAAGGACCAACTTCTTTCCAGAATTAAACTGGAAGCGAGGTTGTTCAGACACAGTATTTCCTGACGAGGCAAGAACTGACAACTCGATTGAGAGGACTTCTACCACTAGGGGACAAGACCGACTAGAGTGATAGTGATGCAATATGAAATGTGAATGCAAATAAAAAATGCATGATGTATGTATGTATATGCTGACAAAACAGACGCGACATACAGACTAATGGATGAACACAATTGGATACTCGGCCATCGCGGGGCGAAGAAGTACCGTTGATTCAAAATAGCAATTCCACCTTGCTTAGGAGAGATAGTCCCGTTAGGAGCTATGTTGATTGGGGTTAGGAGATGAGAACTCGGCCGAGGCGTGTCAGACAAAACAAGGTCTCTGACACAGTTGATCCCTTCATTCAGGCATACTGGCTTAGAAGGAGTACTTTGATTCTGCACTTTGAAGTCCGCTTACTTCGGGAGAAGCGATCGATGTTCTTCTGATGTTCAACAGTCAAAATAAATGCCATCTTTAATTTAAAAGCAGAAAAAGTTTAACAAGTAAATTCATTTTTGTTTTATTTCAAGAATCGCTGATTAAGTTTAAACAACGTCGTTCTGTAAAGCTAAAACAAGTAAAGAATTACAAACAAAAGCACAAGGGCTCAAATTTTATTGATAAGATGGAGATCAGCCAAACGCGTGATTCTAAAGAGTATATACAAAGTTAGAAAATGGTAATTTACAGGGAAACGGGCTACGTTGAAACATAACGACCACTATCCTTCTACCAACTTTGAATTCGGGACATCCTGAGCTTCTGTCGAAGATGACCTTGACTGGAGTTTTCTTGACGGATGATGATGCAACTGCTGCTGAGGGACTTGCCTCTGTTGAACATAGTTACACTCCATTATCCCTAACTTTTGCCTGGATTGTACTATGAGATTTCCAATCCATCGGGATGATTCTTTTCATGTCTCTAACTTTTGCCTGGACCGCCCTTTCGGGTTTTCAATCCACCGAGACGTTTTTTTTTTAGTTTTAGGCGAAGTATTTCTTGACTACATCAACATTCGTGGGGTAGGCAAATTCCTCTCCGTCCATGGTTGCAAGTCTCAAGGCGCCGCCTGAGAAAGCTTTCGTGACTACATAAGGGCCATTATAACTTGGGGTCCATTTGCCCCGAGAATCAGTGAGAAATGATTGTATCTTCTTGAGCACAAGGTCTCCTTTCCTGAAGACACGAGGTCGGACCTTTTTGTCGAACGCCCTCTTCATTCTCTGTTGATACAACTGACCGTGGCATAGTGCCATGATTCGCTTCTCTTCGATCAGGTTTAGGTCGTCGTGTCGACTTTGACACCATTCAGCTTCGGTGAGCTTCGCTTCCATCAATACCCGGATTGATGGGATCTCTACTTCTATGGGAAGCACTGCCTCCATGCCATATACTAGAGAGAAAGGGGTAGCCCCTGTTGAAGTGCGGATGGATGTGCGATAACCATGAAGAGCAAAGGGTAGCATTTCGTGCCAATCTTTATAGGTTACAACCATCTTTTGAACAATCTTTTTGATGTTCTTGTTAGCCGCTTCTACCGCTCCGTTCATCTTGGGTCGGTAGGGAGATGAGTTATGGTGTTCGATATTGAATTCTGCACACAACTCTTTCATCATCTTATTGTTCAAGTTAGATCCATTATCAGTAATGATCTCGCTTGGAACACCATAACGGCAGATGATATTGTTTTTGATAAATCGGACCACCACTTGTCAGGTTACATTGGCGAATGACGCTGCTTCGACCCACTTGGTGAAATAGTCAATGGCTACCAGGATTAACCGATGTCCGTTTGAAGCCTTGGGCTTAATCATACTAATCATATCGATTCCCCATATGGAAAATGGCCACGGGGAAGAAAGAACTTTGAGATGTGATGGCGGTACATGAATTTTGTCGGAGTATATCTGACACTTGTGACACCTCCTCATGTACTTGTAGCAGTCGGATTCCATTGTCAACCAATAGTACCCTGCTCTGAGAATTTTTCTCGCCATTGTGTGTCCATTGGCATGAGTGCCAAAGGAAGGATCCTTCATGAATTTCTTTCATAAGCATGTCTGCTTCTCGTCTGTCTACACATCGGAGCAAGACCATGTTAAAATTTCTCTTATAGAGAGTGTCACCGCCCAGGAAGAAGTTTCCAGCCAATCTTCTGAGGGTTTTTCTGTCTTTTCTGAGTGCCCTAGATGGGTACTCTTGTTTCTGAAGGAAGCATTTGATATCGTGATACCAAGGTCTGTCATCTATGACTGCTTCAATCGTGAAGACGTAAGCGGGCCGTTCAAGGCGCATTATGTCGATCTTAGGTATGTCATTCCATCGACCTACACTAATCATGGAAGAGAGAGTGGCTAACGCGTCAGCCATGTGATTCTCATCACGAGGGATGTGATGAAAGTCGACTCTGTTGAAGAAGGGTAACAACCTTCTTGCATAGTCTTTGTAAGGAATCAATCCTGATTGGTATGTGTTCCAATCTCCTTTTATCTGGTTAATAACCAGGGCTGAATCGCCGTATACATCCAAGTTTTTGATCCTTAAGTCAATCGCTTCTTCGAGACCCATGATACATGCTTCGTATTCGGCCTCGTTGTTCATACATTTGAACGTAAGTCGAGCGGTGAAAGGAATGTGGGAACCCTGAGGGGTAACAATGATTGCCCCAATTCCGTTTCCATAATGATTGACTGCTCCGTCAAAGATAAGTCCCCACTGGGAACCTGGTTCTGGCCCTTCACTGGGTAGCGGTTCATCGCAATCTTTCATCTTTAGATACATGACATCTTCGTCTGGGAAGTCAAACCCGATTGATTCTTGATCGTCAATCGGTTAATGAGCCAAATGATCGGCTAAAATACTTCCTTTAACGGCTTTCTGAGCATGGTACTCTATGTCATATTCTGATAGTAACATCTGCCAACAGGCAATCCTTCCCGTGAGAGCAGGTTTTTCGAAAACGTACTTGATTGGATCCATTTCTGAGACCAACCAAGTAGTATGACGAATCATGTACTGGCGAAGACGTTTGGCTGCCCAAGCCAAAGCGCAACAAGTTTTCTCAAGCATTGTGTACCGAGTTTCGCAGTCGGTGAATTTCTTGCTTAGATAGTAAATGGCAGACTCTTTCCGTTTAGTTTCGTCCTGTTGGCCAAGTACACATCCCATTGAGTCCTCTAGGACTGTGAGGTAAATGATCAGTGGTCTTCCTTCCACTGAAGGTGATAGAATCAGAGGATTCAACAGATATTCCTTGATACTGTCGAAGGCGGTTTGGCAATCTTCTGACCAAACGCAATCCTGGTTCTTTTTGAGTAATTTGAAAATCGGCGCACACGTCGCGGTCATAAGGAATATGAATCTGGAGATGTAGTTCAAACGTCCCAGGAATCCTCTGACTTGTTTTTCAGTTTTTGGCGAAGGCATTTCTTGAATGGCCTTGACCTTGTCAGGATCAACCTCAATCCCTTTCTGGCTGACGATGAACCCTAGTAGTTTCCCCGAATGGACACCGAAGGTGCACTTGTTGGGATTCAAGCGGAGCTTGAATTTTCTTAGACGTTCGAACAATTTTGACAGATGTTCAACGTGCTCATCCTCTGTTCTTGATTTAGCAATCAAATCATCGACATATACCTTGATTTCTTTGTGTATCATGTCATGAAACAGAGTAGTCATGGCCCTTTGATAGGTTGCCCCGGCATTCTTCAAACCGAACGACATTACCTTGTAACAAAAGGTACCCCATGGGGTAATGAACGAAGTTTTCTCCATGTCTTTCGGCGCCATTTTGATCTGGTTATAGCCCGAGAATCCATCCATGAAGGAGAATACTTTGAACTTTGCTGTGCTGTCAACCAGCATGTCAATGTGTGGTAAAGGAAAGTCGTCCTTTGGACTTGCCTTGTTCAGATCTCTGTAATCAACACACATTCTGACCCTTCCGTCCTTTTTGGGAACGGGTACGATGTTGGCTAACCATTGAGGATATTCAGATGTAGCAAGGAAACCCGCGTCGATCTGTTTCTGTACCTCCTCTTTGATTTTGATGGCCATGTCCGGGTGAGTTCGTCTCAACCTTTGCTTTACTGGCGGACATTCCGATCTCAACGGTAAGTGATGTTCCACGATGATGGTATCCAACCCTGGCATATCCTGATAGGACCAAGCGAATACATCGGGAAATTCTTTGAGAAGCTTTATCAAACCCTCTCTGGCAGTTGGACTGAGCAGTGCTCCGATCCTGATTTCTTTTCTCTCTTTTTCTGAACCCAAGTTTACCGTTTCCAACGGCTCTTTGTGAGGTTCAATGGACCTTTCCTCTTGTCTGAGTAGTCGGGAGATCTCTTCTGGAATTTGGTTGTAATTTTCTTCTTCAGCCTCGAATACCGGGAACTCAAAGTTGGAAGAAGGCATCAGATCGTATGTTTCAACGGGGTATAAAACAAGCAATCTGCATGACGTGATGATTCGTGTTTAGAAAAGATAGAGAGAAATGCAAGTGTGTGCAGTGTTTTGATTTTACTGCTTGTTTTTATTATTGAATGTTTTTTAGGATTACCATTTTCTGAAAAAGCAAAAAGAGAAAACAGCAATTAATGCGGAAATTACAGAACGACGTTATTTTATTAATGCACAAGTCGACTCTTGAAACTACAGCCCTATAAAACAAAACTCTGTCGCTTTGGGCAAAGCGAAGAGGGAAATTTACAGAAAACGAGCCCTATCAAAATTTCCGTTTCACCTGGGCAGGGTGAAAGGTTAAAGATGACAATTACTTTGCCTGACGAACGACCTTCGAAACCTCGACGGCAACCCATTGGCGGCGAACTCCTCGGTGAATCACAAAGTCTGGCACCTTCCTTGATTTGTCTTCAGAAATGACGCTGATTTCTGGTGGAGCAGGATCATTGGAATCTGTCTCCCAGGCAGAATTGTCGTAGGAGAATTCCTCTGTTGCATTTTGCATAGCATTTGTGCTCTCAGCTGTATCTCCCCATCCAGTTGACTGAATATCTTCGAACCTGATACGAGAGCTTTCGGGAGCGGTGTACTTGACCATATAGTCGTATTTTCCACTCGGTTGTCCCAAGGTGTCCCACACTTCTTTCGAACTGGAGGAGTCATTTCTCTCGATGACGTTGACCTCGGGAAAAGCATAGTTGATGAATTCATGTCCTGCAAATGTTGCGAATTCATCGTCATGTTGAGTAGTTTCTGAATGACCTGAATGTTGATCCCATGACATGGTGGGGACACAGGTATTCTGTTCAATGACGCTCAGCTGAGTTTCATTGTTTGGCTGCCTCTCTTGCCCCAAGTTTCCTGGGTAAGGCTGCCACATTGGCAGGCCATCCATCGGGCCATAGTAATTGTGGTCAAAGTTGTCTTTCATCAAAGTGTCCTCCTCTAATGAATTTGGCGGAGCACGACATCCTTCCGGATCATAATCTCCGTAGATCATTTCGACATCTGATCTTGGTATAAATCTCGGACTTTCTGTAGGAAAGCAAAAAGGCATAGGCACCTCTTCCTGAGACATATAACCGTCCTCATTAAGATAGGACTTCCACTCTTCATCTGCGTCAGAGGGATCTTCCTCATTGATAGCATGAACTGTCTGAGACACTGGGTGAAGAAAACCTCCACTGTGGAAGAAGTTTTGAAGGGGATGAAGACTTTCATCGTTAGCAGCTGTCTGGGTACAGGTTGCAGAAAAACCAAGACCCTTCTTTGTTTTATTGTCAATAGGAATGACAAGCCGTCCCCATCCTGTCGTATCGGTACTCTCGACCGCTTTGATAGCATCTTTGTATGAAGAAATTGAAGTTCCTTCTTTGAACTGACTGTCCTTGCTCACCGATAGTGCTTGGAACTGAGTTCCAATAACCTCCTCGGGTTCCACACAAGTAGATGATGATAGGTTACTCACAAGCAAGGCTTGTTCCCCCCAAACCGTGACAAGTTGATCATTCTTGACGAACTTTAGCTTTTGGTGGAGGGTTGAAGTAACCGCTCCAGCCTGATGTATCCAAGGTCTTCCTAATAAACAACTGTATGTTGCCCGGATGTCCATGACCTGGAAAGTGATTTGGAAAGTGTGAGGACCAATAGTTATGGGAAGATCAACTTCGCCGATAATTGTTTTTCTGGATCTGTCGAATGCTTTGACGACGACCTCGCTGACTCTCATCGGAGGGCCCTTGAATGATAATTGCATCAAAGTGGACTTCGGCATAACATTCAGGGCTGACCCTGTGTCTACCAGTACGCTGGCTAAAGCATCGTCCTGGCAGTTAACTGTAATGCTGAGCGCCATATTATGACGGCGACCCTCTTCAGGTAATTCCTCATCACTAAATCCCAAATTATTGCAGGAAGTGATGTTAGAGACAATACTATCGAACTGTCTGATTGTTACATCCTGTTCCACAAAGGCTTGCTCTAAGACTTTCTGTAGAGCCTCTCTGTGTGCTTCTGAACTGAGTAACAGTGATAATACTGAGATCTTTGAAGGAGTCTGTAACAGTTGATCAACAATGTTATATCCACTCCTTTGGATGAGCTTTAGCATCTCATCCTTGTCTTTTGAAAAGTCTGGATTACTAGATTGACCGACTGGTGGATCAGGAATTTATGCCTGAAGTTCCTTTTCTTTGTTGGATTCTCCAACCCCTCGGTTGAAGATTCGACCGCTCCGTGTTACACGACTGATGTCTGCAATATTCACGACGGAGGGTAATGGAATTTCCTTTCCATTCTCGATTATTGTTGCACCGTATTTGTAAGGGATTGCCTTAGCTGATTCATACGGTAGTGGCCCTGGTAGATAGATGACTATAGGAACCTTCTGATTTTTCTGACCATCGTAAGTAACCTCGATCCGTTCCTGGTTGGGAACTTTAGATTCGTCAAATAGAGGGATGATGGCAAAAACATCCCTGGTCCTGTGATGACCAGAGATCGTGACAACATCCTCAACTTGCTCGGCAAGGTAGTTCGGCGACCAAATGATGGGTCCTGAACCTGGATATGGACGAATTTCTCCATGATCGACCTGACCCTGGAGAGCTGCTCTCACAAGGTAACACCCTTGGTTACTTTCCGAACAGACGCTACAACTGTCATAGTTGTGTGGTGGCACCTGGCCACGCCCACTTTGAATACAATGTAACCTTACTAGGTTATCTTCCATTGATCGGACATCCTGACTTTGACGACGAGTAGGATTCCTGTGATTGATACTAATTTGCTGAGTATCTTCGTCCATATAAATTGGCATCCACCAATGATTTAACAAGTGCTGAAGTGCCTCCTGGACAAGGGTACAACCTCGATCGTTTTCGCAACCCGCTTTACAGCTTTGGTAATCATGTGATATTAAGAATCCGAGTCGGACCTGCTCAGCATGTAACTCTACCAGGTTGGTATTCATTACGCGGATATCGAAGATCTGAACCATGTTGATTTGATAGGAGTTCCTATCATGGTAGTCTTGGATCCATCCAAGATCCATCTGACGCTGGAGGGCCTCTTGTATGAAAGAGCATCCCTGTTTGTTTACCGAGCAAATTAGACAGGAACTGTAATCGTGCCGCGGCAGATTATGATACTGGCTTTGCCTTGAGTGCATCGCCACCAAGTTGACATTCATCGCACAGATGTCGTGGTTTTGAATGACGTTGGAATTCGTGTAAACCATGTTAACTCCACGAACTCGGTGCTCTTGGATCCATCCAAGATCCATTTGTTCTTGTAGAGCTGCTTGCACCACAGAACATCCCTGGTTGTCTTTAGAGCAGATATCACACTAGTGATAATTATGAGGTGGCACATGGCCATACCCACTCTGTCTACAATGCATCTTGACCAGATTGGTCTTTAACAAGAGTATATCATGAATTTGATAGACATTGCTAGTCTCTTTCTCAATCAGATTGACTGCAGTTTTCTTATGTTGAGGCAGCGGGTTCGTGAGAACATTAGGATTCGTATCTTTGAAAGATAAGAGCCCGCTCCTAACAAGCTTTTGCACGTCGAATTTGAAATTGAGACAAGTCTCAATGTTATGCCCTGAACCTCGATGATAAGGGCATGTTTGATCCACCTTAAACCAGAAAGGCGGATTTTCCGGAACTGAAAAGGGAGACTTAGTCTGGATGTGCCCCTTAGCCAGCAGTAACGGAAACAGCTCTGCGTACGTTACGGGTATAGGATCAAATCCTGGTGGCCGTGTTGTACGGTTGTTGTTATGTGAAAGACGAGCCTGCTGAAGAGGCTGTTGTGTCCTTTGTTGGTCAGGTTGGCTCTGCGCAATCTGAGGTTGATACATAGGAACAGGCGCGGGGCCGATAGCAGGAGTAACAGCTGCTACTGGCTGATAACGTCGCCTTTGCTTTCTGAGAGAGATATTCCTAATATCTTGCTCTTTTTTCTTAGGGAGAGCACTACCGTATTTTTTAGTACCGCTCGTTGATCCAGTGTCTTTCACCAAACGTCCTTCTCGGACGGCTTCCTCAAGACGTACACCCATGCTGACCATTTCGGTGAAATCACTGGGTGCACTGGCAATCATTCGGTCATAGTAAAATGAGCTTAAGGTCTTTAAGAAGATTTTTGTCATCTCTTTTTCCTCAAGAGGTGGACAAATTTGAGCGGCAATTTCACGCCACCTTTGAGCATACTCCTTAAAGGTTTCCTTGTCCTTTTGTGACATTGATCTGAGTTGATCTCTGTCGGGTGCCATGTCCAAATTGTACTTGTATTGTTGGACGAAGGCAGTACCAAGATCTCTGAATGTACTGATCGTAGTACGGTTTAAACGCATGTACCATTTGAGTGCGGCACCGGTTAAACTATCCTGGAAGTAGTGAATCAGCAGGTCCTGATTCTCCGTCTGAGCTGACATCCGCCGAGCGTACATCACCAGATGGCTCTGAGGGCAAGAGTTACCCTTGTATTTTTCAAAGTCGGGCACTTGGAACTTGTGCGGGACTTTCACATTTGGGACCAAGCAGAGGTCTGCGGCGTCCTTTCCAAATAGATCCTGACCGCGAATGGCTTGCAGCTCTTTTTGCATTTCCAAGAACTGCTCCTGGAATTCATCCATTCTGTCAAACATAGTTTCCTTCTTATCAGAAGATGTATGTGGAATCTGTCCTTCCGGGACAGTGTGCACCACAGGGGGTGGTACCGTGACTACGGTAGTAAGTCTTGGCGCCTCCCGAAGTTTGTAACCTTCAGGAGTCTTGAGTATGCCCCTGGCATCTTCGCTTTCCCGAAGTTTGTAACCTTCAGGCCCAGCAGCTTCTGTTGCGATTCCCTGATCTTCAGTGATCGGCGGAACATATCCTTCCGGGATATAGTTAACATGCATGCCCCAAGGACGATCTTTCGGCATCTGATACCTAGGATCATACTTTTCTATGATGGGCGTTGAGGTGATCTCTGAGATCACAGTTCTTTGTAGCTGAGCTTCTGCCATGGCTTGCATGTCATTACGAAGCTTTCTCATATCCTCTCTCAGAGCGTCGATCTCTTCTTTCAACTCTCTATTTTCTTCCTCAAGATCATCCATCCTTTTCTGACGATTGGCCCGAGTATTATACGAATGAGACAGTTTGACTCAAGAATCGAGACACAAATGTGAGATTCGTAGGTAAGGAGAATACGCGATGTGAGAATGATGAATGCAATGATTATATTAATTGTTGTTTTTTTGTTTAATCAAAATAAACTTCGACAACTAGATTGCAAATGCCAAACAGTGGGGAAACCCCTTTTTATTGAATTCCAAAGGATTACAGAAATGGAAATACAGTAGATTACAAAGTGCGGAAACAGAAACCTAAACTAATGGGTCCCGAGTCCTCTTCTTTGACCGGGGCGCTTGGGCCGTTGTCGGGTTGTCATTCCTTTGCCAGGTGAAAGAAGCGAGCAAATTCCTTTTGTCATCTTGATTCTCCACAGCATGCTGCTCCAAAATTTCAATCAGAGCATCTTTCTGTTTTAGTAGTTGTTGTATTTGGATACACTCTACGTCGAGGGTGCGGTACTTGTTCTTCCAAGATCTTCTTTCCTTTTGAACTTTGTTGAGAGTAACCTGAAGCTTTTCAGTTTCCGTCATGAAGTACATGACAGATTCCCTCGGCGGAAGAATTCTGTAACGAGGATAAGGCATCTTTAGCTTGAGAGCTCTAGTTTGTACCCAGTGGAGATAAAGCTCCACCGAGACACAGTCCGGTTTTCCCAGAGACTCTCGTCCTTTCTTATGAACATGTTTCCAAGCTTGCACTATTTCCATCTTTAGTGCTATGTCATTTTCTCCTTCTTTGAAGAAAAGACCTTCCAGATGAACACCCAGTGGGATGTGTCTCATCGGGTATCCAAATTGACGAAGAACTAATATCGGATGATAGTTGATTCCTCCTTTAGTTCCTATAAGGGGTACGCTGGGGAAGTTTCCGCAATGGTCAATGATTCTGATTCCCTCATAAATCCTATTACACCAATCTATATCGGAATTGGTGAGAGACATGATCTTCTGCGCCCAGCGTAAGACACTCTTGCAATCCCAAAAAGCAGCAGACTTGGGCAAGTGAGAGATAAACCATTTGTAGAGCAAAGGTACACAGCATGTGATCTCTCCTCTGCTGTACAAATTTCCCAAGTGTACAGAATGATACGCATCTGCGAGCAAAGTCGGCACAGGGTTTCCAATGAGAAAAACCTTAATAGCATTGATATCGAAGAAGTTATTGATGTTGGGAAACAAAAATAACCCGTAGGTGAGCAAGACAAAGATGCTTTCAAAAGCATTCCCGTTCCCTATACTAGTGAAGTATAGAGCCTTTTTTGTCAAGAACTGGGCTGGCAAACCTTGGATGCCACCCTTAGTGGTCATGTGAGTCCTGACCTCAGACTCGTCCAAATGAATTGCTATTGCAATAGTCTGATTCTTTGGAATTTCTTCCAGTCCAGAAAATGGAGCTCGATCAGTGATATGTAAATCAGTCAGATGAGAATACTCCTCTAGCGTTGGTGATAGTTGGTAATCCGGGAATGTAAAACAGTGATAAACCGGGTCGTAGAACTGAATGAGTGCGTCCATGATCCCCTTAATCACATGGACTCTTAACAGTGGTAGCAAACCACCGTGCTTGGCTCTGAAAGCCTCTGGGTTAACGATCATCCTCGCTAACTTTCTCAAATCCCCTAGTTTTGGAACCTTGAAGGTATACTGGTGAGTTCTCCTTCTACCGAAATCCATTAGCGTAATCCTCTTCTCTGATATTTGCAATCACAGTCTTAGTTTAATTTGAAAAACAGAGAGACTAGAAGAGAAAGTTTTTTGAATGTTTTAATGTTTTATTAAACGAATGCATGAATGCAGCACACAAAAACATAGAAAAAACATGGGGTCAGAGGGTCGTTGTCATGAAGTCAAGGCTCTACCCATCCCCAAAGGTTTATACTAGGGTGATTTTTGTACCTGTACTCATTATCATCAGCTCTTCCCAGGAAAGCAAAACAACAAGCGCATCGCCATCGAGTTGTAGAGCAATCTTAGAGTAAGTGCCATTCACCGAGAATAGATCACCAGCCTCAAATGAGGGTAGTATCGCGTAACAACTATTTCTGATAGTTTCCGCACTACAAAAGGGTTTGGCTCCTCAGCTTCTCAGACTTAACAACCGGCCCATTGGCTATAAGAGTGAATGGGTTGCGTTGGTCAGCCTCCACTGAGGTTGATGGTCGACCCCGTCGCCATCACTTATCTTAAGTGTATACTCATTCTCACCACATGCGGCATCACACGCATTCCCAGTAGCAGAAAAATAAACACGTATAGCAATTAGGAAAAGCAGTATATATATTTGTCCTAATCATCCTAGACTTATAAAGCTATGATTTCTAAGTTCCTGACAGAAATGGGTTCCCCGGCGGAAGCCCCAATCTGTGGTTTTTCACACAAGAGGTGAAAAGGAAGACCGTGCCTAGACCTAACTTTGATATCGCCCCACGGTGGGCGCCATTTTTCCTGTAGCGAGCGATTTTGGACGCAGTTCTTAAGCGCTGGTCGCTCTCTGCGGTTTGAGCTTTTGACTACAGGTCGATTTATTTTTTATCCTATTGTGAGCTGAATAAGGAAGGGAAATAGATGTCTCCAATTAACCCTGCTTGCATACTGAGTTTAAACAGCGGTCTATTAAGTTACGAATGCTATCAATGTGGGGGGCCTTTGTACTGGTTATTTGTATTTTCGCCAATACGGTCTTCTTTCTCTCTAGGACTTTCTAGCAGGGAACAAGGATTAGGAGGTTAGGACTGATACTTTTGAATTACTGCTTTTGATTGACGGAGATATGGGATTTGGGTTTTTTGTTGATTGCGCTCGCTAAGATCTTTTCTTTTGATCTTATGCCTACGTATTCCCATTTACCGAAACAGGGAAATCAGAGCGTTCGTAGTTCCTCCTATTCTATGGGAGGAAATGGGTGTTTTTGGTGTCTTGTTCAAAGCCCAAGACGTGAAGCGAAAGGTGATTTGTATCTTGTTCAAAGCCCAAGATGTGAAGTTGAAAGGTCTATTTATGTCTTGTTCAAAGCCCAAGACGTGAAGCTGAAAAGTTTATTTGTGTCTTGTTCAAAGCCCAAGATGTGAAGCTGAAAGACCTCGGCTTTAGAGATAATTTGTCATCTCTAAAGAGGGGAGAAGGAGAATTACTTTAACTGGGATACGTGGATCCGAGCAATGCCATAATTTCTGAAGAAAGGGTTTTAACCTGAAGGAGAAGACTTTAACTCAGTGTAGAGCAATGCCATCTTTCCTTAGGAACTTCTCATGCTAAAAGAGGGACAGTGGCATGGATGTAGATGATCCAGAGGCTTGCCGCTTACAGCGATTAGATGAAGGGAAAGGAGTTGTTGATGTTTGTGTACTGTGAACGAGGCACAGTTTTGATGCTAAAAGGTTGATTGGATCAACCAATGGTTTTCTTATACAAAGCCTAAGAGGAGCCTAATTTCCGCTAGGAAAATCATTATACAAAGCCTAAGAGGAGGCTATTTTGTGTCCCGTACAAAGCCCGAGAGAGAGGCTAAAAGGGTTGACTCAACAGGAGAATCTTTTATACTCAACAAGAGAGTGATTTTGTATCTCGTATGAAGCCCGAGATGGAGGCGAAAAGGGTAATTGACTCAACGGGGGAGTCTTTTATGTGTCTCGTACGAAGCCCGAGAGAGAGGCGAAAAGGTTGTTTGACTCCACTGGGGAGAATTTTGGTATCTCGTACGAAGCCCGAGATGGAGGCTATTGTAACTGTTTCAGTTGAGTGACAGATCCAATATACTGACTTTAAAAGAGAAAATCAGTTCTTATATGAGTAACACTGTACACAGGGATTTGATTTGAGGATCAGGGATATTTCCTTCTCTTTGAGGAAACGGGAAATCCAAAGGGTGTCGAGACTGTCCGAGTCTGCGGGTTTCCTTCCTATTTAACGAAGGGTGCTTGAGAATGTCTTTGAGACTCAAGGAAGTTAGACTGTCCGTGTCTAGAGTTTTATCTTTTGTAATATGCTTTGAGAAACAGTAGTAGACTCTATGAAAGGATTGTTCTATGAGGATGACTATGTTCTGTTCCTATACCTCTAGGAGGTCGTCGGGACAATTTGTACGAAGCCCAAGAGGAGGCTGGAAACTTTTAAGAAACCGACGGGTCCTTGTACGAAGCCCAAGAGGAGGCTATCATTCCCGGGGGAAGAGATCATTATACGAAGCCTAAGAGGAGGCTGTGAATACTTCTAAGAAGTCGTAGTGTCCTTGAATAATGCCCAAGAGGAGGCCGATGCTTTTAAGAAGCCCGTGGGTCTATCATCTCCTTTCCATTAGGAGAGATAACTCTTTTAAAGATAAAAACCACTGGTAAACGTGCGAGGTTTACTATCCAGCGACTTTTAGCTTTTAAAGAGGGTTCCTTAGTTAAGGTCCAAGATTATGACCGTAGTGGGTACCCAAACCCCGAGACATTCAAGGCAAGCTATCCACAAGGAATAGATCAAGTCAGGAAAGTTCGAGAATTTGGAAGAAACTTAAAGATACCATTCACGGAGAATACATTCATCTTGGGGAGTAGAGCTTCTTGACGATTCCTAAGGAGGACAGCCGAAGAGAAGACTGTATCTGGTGCTCCTATTGGGGATCTAGGCGTCTATCTCTACGAATAAGTGAAACGGCGTCACCTAGTTCTAGACGTAGTTGCCGGGGAAACTCAAAATATCTATACTATTATTACACAGTAGATAAGAGTTTATGAAAGGAGACTTACAGTGAGCAGCCCCACAATACAGTTTATATATATATGAAAGCAGTAAATGAAAGCGATAACCACTTACTCGGTTGGAGTGCTTCCATGCTGTTTGGTTAGTTGTTCAACAAAGAAAGATTGAAAACAACAGTATATTCAAAATCAAAGGAGAAAGTGCTTTGAAAAAGAAAGATTTGGGGCTTACAGCTCAAGGAGATGCCCAGGGTTTTATCAGTGAGCGCACTGTTTGAATTTGTACAGAGGGACTTATACAAGTGACTGTGGCCCAAAATGGTTTTCTGTACAAAGGGATGGGTCTTACACTCTCTCAAGAGGCCCAAAAAGGTCTAAAGGAAAAAGAGTGGGGCTTATAACACGAGGGTATGCCCAAATGATTTTTCGTTCAAAAATGGCGATCGCGCCGAGGTTTTATTTTAACGCAGAGGGACTTATACAATAAGTGAGGCCCAAAATGTTTTGGTTAAAAGGGGAATTGGGTCTTACACTCTAATAGAGGCCCAAAGTGTTTTGAATGGGTCTTATAGCTCAAGGAGAGGCCCAGATGATTTTTATTTTTAAACGGGCGACGATCGCGCCGTTTACTTGTACAGAGGGACTTATACAATGAGTGAGGCCCAAAAAGTTTTTGTACAAGGGGGGATGAGTCTTACACTCTCTCAAGAGGCCCAAAAAGGTTTAAAAATGATTTATGAGGGTTGAATTAATCCAAAACCCTAATTTGTTTTCAAAATGTATTTAATTGAATAAAAATTCAATTAAAAATGATCAAAAATTGTTTAACACATGGAAAACAAATTGTGATCTTGGATTAATGCTTCAAAAATTAAGTATTGACCTACAAAATAATTAGAAAGCATTAAAAGTTGCAAAATCAATGTAGAAAAAATATTTAAAATGCCAAAAACAATCAAAATATTAATTCTTTACAAAAATATCAATTATATGAAATAAATAATATTTTTGGGATTTTTTGTGAAAATAAAATATTTTAACATTTTTGTGAATTATTAAAAAAAAGAATCAACTCAAAATCATTAAAACTCAGAGAGAAATTAATTTTTGAATCAATTAAACAAAATCACAAAATTCAAATATTTGAATTATTCAAAAATGGCGCCAAGAACAAGCTGAAGAACACGCGCGTGTTCTTGGTTTCTCAGATTTGCATTTTCTATCCAATCTCCATGAATACGTAATCATATCATGCAATCCACATATCATTATGCTCGTCTCAACCTCACGATCATGTCTATGTACTTTAATTTCATTTAAATTAAACATACAACAAGAAATCACGAAGAAACCTCAAGAACCCTAATTTCTGCATGAAGGCTAGGATTTTTGATACACGATTCAAACAATGCAATTAATTGAGGGAAAACATTTCATGCATGATTATGAACATATGGCCAAATTATTGTGCGAGGAAATATGCATAGATTGAGAGATGACCAAGTATGTGCTTACCTCCAAGTCGTGACAGCAAGTTCAAAGTGATTTTTGATTTGGAGGTGTTACAGATGAGTTATGATGATCTGAACAGCTTCCCTACACCCTATGGATTGTGTTTGGATGGTTGGACTTGATTGAAATTGGCTAGATCATTTTGTGGTACCTCAGCTGCACTTTGGTTAAAACCTTGAGCAACCAGCTGGTGATTTTGTGAAATTGATGTTTCAGAAGTAATCTAAGTGTTTGATCAGCTCATATGTGATGTATGTGAGGTGTGTGAGTGATTGGTTTGATTGGAATTGCTCTCAAACTCAAAACCCGATAGTGACTTGCCTTAGAAGGCAAAATTGGAGTGAAAGAAGAGATTTTGAGGAAAGCATCTGTTAGATGGCTTTGGTGTACTCAAACTGACCACAATTGAGCTCTATTTATAGTAGAGCAAGTTTGTTTTGCAAGGAATAATGAATGGCAGCTGGTAAGTAGGTTTGGCCAATGTTGGCAAATGAAAATCCAAGTCTCCTCTAGCCATTGACTAGAGGTTAGGGCACAGAGCTTTGGTCCCCTTGGTCTTGGATAAGTCTTGACTGATTTCAGATGAGAATGGCTCAGTCCATGCCACCTTGATGGTTCCATTGAATGCTTCATTCCAAATTTGAAGTCTTGTCCCTATTTTGGCCATTTTAGGTTCAACATGCTATTTCTTGTTCCATGGACTTTGGAGGCTTGGCTCAGTGATTGTCCCCTTTAGATTCAATCCTCTGAGGTTTCCAAGTGGATAGGAGCAATTGAATTTGGCTAATTTTGGCAAATCGACCAAAGTTGCAAATTCTACCTTGCCTTGACAGATTTCAGCAAGGCAACTTGGCAATGTTGTATCTCATGGTGTAGGTTGAATTTGGCAATGTTCTTGGCCATTTTGGAAAGCTCTTACATGATACAACGACTGTTTGAACAAGTTTGGTTTTGATCTCTTTTGATTCCAAGTGAAAAATCCCCCTACATTTGGCAAAAAGTGAGGCAAAATCTGACTTAGTGAAAATTTCACTAAGTGTTGGAAAAAGTGACATTTTCACTTTTCAGCCACTTTGATCACTCCATAACTCAAAATCCTTAATGAATTGGAATGACTTGTAGTTGAAGTTTTTGTAGGTGATAATGAGGGCTACAAATCCATCTTTGGATGAGAAAAAATGGCCTTGTGGTTTAGGAGTTATGGTCCTTCAAAGTTGGTACCTTTGCCACTTTATTTTTAACTTAGAAAAATTTCTAAGTTTTATGGTTACCCCTTTTACATGTTATCTCACTTTTCTTGATTTTTCTTGATGAATGATGATTCAAACCATACATTAACATCATTTTAGGGTTAAAAATCCATTTTGGTGAAAAATCTCAAAAAGTCAAAGTTGACTTTTGTGCACAGTTGACTTTTTATCAAATGAATTCCAAACTGTGCAATTCTTCAGGAAATCATGTCCTTGACCTAAATCAAACTTGATGGGCATGTTACATGGGTGTCATAGGGTATATTCAATCATGTATTAGGGTTTGGGAGCATGTCCTGGTCAAAAGTCAAAGTTACAGTTGACTTTTCCCTTAAAACCCTAATTGTGGTGCAGATGAAATTGAAACTTGTTGCTCAAACTTCTTGGGTCAATCCATTGTTCCAAATGGATCAATATGGTATATTAGAGACCCTCAAATCATCTCTTGAGGTCTTGGCTCATGGTTTGTCCCAAAAGTCAACTTAGGGGTGAATTAGGTCAAGAAACCCTAATTCCTGATTTTTGATGAATGCATCCCCTGAGGCAAAATTGACTTGATGCATGGGTTCATGAGGTTCCATGAAGTATATTAGGTTATGTTTTGGATCATTGCCTTGTGCCCAGATGAAAATTTCCATCTGGAGGCCCTAGTCGACCAAAACCCTAATTTGGTGACACTGTCGATCTTGAGACTTGATCCACCTAGAAGGGAGCAGCCTTGTGCTTAATCCTTGAAGTGGGAGTCCTTTTTGATCCATTGTGGATGTTTGAGATATTAGACAAGTTGAAGATCATGTCATTTCTTGATTGATCCTTTGTCTAAGCACTCAGAGAGGGCTTGAAACCCTAATTTTGATTGTAGTGGATGCTCACCCATCCTTGGGGAGACTAATGAAGCATAAAGGTACATCCATAATGTGATGATGATTTTCACAATGATGGGAAATCTAAGTGGTCAAAATTTGGGGTATTACAAGCACCTTGACATCAACATTGAATAACCTTTGTTTTACCAAAATTCCAGCCAATCCAGGAACTATCAATCTTATTTCGACGGAAATGAGGTTGACGTTGCTGGGTTAAAGCAAGGTCCACCTTATGCCTGCAAATTATTAGCTCCTTCAAATGGAAAAAATCCTGTCGAATCTAATGACAAATTTCCTAAGAAAACATACACTTTCGACGTCGCTAAATGTGACGAAATTTTTGATTTGTTAGTTAAAGATGGGCAAATGATAGTGCCTGCTGGTGCTAAGATGCCACCTTTAGAACAAAGAAAGAAAAGAGGTTTTTGTAAGTACCATAATTTTTTGGGTCATAAAACTTCTCAATGTTTTCTTTTCAGGGATTTGGTGCAAAATGCTATTCAAGAAGGGAGGCTGAAGTTTGGTGACAAAGGCAAAGCTCAGATAAAAATTGACTCTGATCCATTGCAAGTTGCAGAGGCTAACTATACAGAGCCTCACGAGGTTCAGATGGTCGAGGCCACGGAAGGATTTGATCAGTCAGTCAACATGGTGGAGGTTACTGAGGACTTCGCCACCAATCCTGTGATAACTGAAGGTTTTAGTAAGGCTGCAAATGGCCTGAATGTTGATGGTACCAGTCTAATGTTGGTGACCAAAGAAACTGCTGACAAGTTTTTTGAGATGGATAATGCTGCCAAGATATTGGATATGTCCGTAAGCGAATTGAAGATATATGCCACTGAGGGCATTAACATGGTCGAATTGGTTGAAGAATCTGATGCTAGCTCAGGCAGTATCAGTACCAACGAGGCTATGGGCAGGAACGTCCCCAAAGTCCAAGTTGTTAAAGAGTTGGAAGATGACATGCTATTGGTAGGAGAGATGATAGACATGGATGGTTGTTTGGTAGAAAACTGGATATGTATGGCTGCTGAATAATTCTTCAAGACATCTCCTGATGTTGAAAGAGTCAATGCTGAGGAAATGGTCGAAGCTGAAAAGACTGCTTGGCAGAAGGCTTCCCAAAAAGCTGCAAGAGCAGCAGCAAGTGGTGGTTGTCTGGCGAAGACCACTGAAAGTCTTGAAGCTCATTTCTCCAAGATGCGCTTAAAGGATAAAATTGATGTCAATATGGTCGAAATTACAGATCAAAAAGCTGAACAAGTGAGTAAGGCAGATGAACAAGAAGAGCGCAACAAAATAGCTTATCCTAAGCAAGAGGAGACAATTGTGGATTTTCTGCACCGTTGCCAGAAGAAAGGTTCTGGAGTAATGTTATGTCCTAGATGCAGCGCCATTTTTGATGAGAAAGCTGCCCATAAGTTAGAAGGTGTCAAAAAAGCTGGTGGAAGCTGGGCACAGAAGGTAAATAAAGGTCCTAGAAGTTTTGACCATAGACGACTTTCGACAGGGTTGAAAAACCAAGTACCAGGAGGTAGGCCAGGTACATTCAAACCAGCTGCGAATGTGCCAACAGGTAGTTGGATCAAGCCTATCAAAGGAAGAGGACAGAAGAAGAAGTGGGAGAAATTTAATGTGGAAAGAGGTTCTTCATTTGAGTATAGAAAAGAGAACCATGCCACCAACAAGTCAGCATACATTTCTCAAAATTACAAGGGTAAAAATCCCATGTCTAGATCACAATGGCGAAGAGAGCAACGTAGGCGAAAGGCTATCAGGGAGGCTCAGGTACAAGGAGAGTCAAGCACCAATATTGATAATCAAGCTGGGACAATTGAGAAGATGCCCATAAGGCGAAAGCTGTTCAATGTTCATCCAGAGAAGAAAGTTGAAGATGATGAGAATATAAATGATAATTTCGACAGTGAGTCAGCAGCTTCTCTAGATATTCTTGTGAATGTGGTATCAATGATGCCAAAAGAATTTGGTCAAGTTTCAGAGGTCGAAGACTTGGATCAAATTGCTGAATTAGAAATGTTGGCACACAAGCCTGTGTGTTATTACATCATGAACAATGGGTGCGTCGAAGAACAGAATGCTTTTTTTGAACGCCCCACAAAGGCAATGAAGGGTCATCTGAAGCCTCTCTACATTACTGGCAAAGTAGAAAATGTTCCTGTTAACAAAATCTTGGTGGATTGTGGTGCAACTGTTAATTTAATGCCAAGATTTTTGCTGAGCAAGATTGGGAAGTTTGAGACTGATACCAAACCCCACAACATGGTTTTGTCGAACTATGAAGGAAAAGTTGGTTCCACTCTAGGAGTGATTCAAGTGGATCTTACTGTGGGAACCATTACCAGACCAACAGTGTTTATGGTCGTTGAGACGAAAGCTAACTACAATCTACTCTTGGGTAGGGAGTGGATTCATGGAATAGGAGATGTACCTTCATCTATGCATCAAAGAATCACCATTTGGAGACCAGATGGGATAGTTGAAAATATTGAAGCTGATCAAGGGTACTTTAAGGTGCCTATTAATCATATGGATAGTAGACAGTTTGAGAAACATTTGGCGAACATTGCTCCATGTCCTCCAGCTGACTTTGAGTTTACGCCTGATGAAGAAACGTTTTATTCATTGTATTTACACCCTGTCGAAGGTTTCAGATGGGATAGGGAAGTACCAGGAGGAAGGTTGCCATGCTTAGGCTCACCTCCAATAGAGCCCACAGGATGGGGAAATGAATTTAGTGATCATGACTGAGTTCGAAGCTTTAAAAAGAATTTTGGCCTATGTGGCTGAAACAAAACTACAAGCGGCTTTGGAAGCTGCCAATGACTATATGGCTGGCGAAGCCATTTCTGAATTTTATCAAGAAGGTCCTGGTAAGGACTTCGACCCAAAACCTCCAGCTAAGGTTGAAACTGGAGAGCAAAGCCAGAGGCTCGACGCCATCTATGAAGATGAGCCTTTGGGATTTGAGAAGGATCCGTTGGCGAATAATATCAAAATGCTAGCACAAGATCCTTTAGAAGAAGTTGACCTCAGTGAGGGGACAACCAAAAGGCCTACCTACATCAGTGCCAACCTTGACCCCCAGTTGAAGGTTGAAGTGGTTCAGTTGTTGAAAGAGTTCAAGGACTGCTTCGCCTGGGATTATAATGAGATGCCTAGTTTAAGCAGGGAGTTGGTCGAACACAGGTTACCTATGACACCTGGAAAAAAACCAGTCAAGCAAAATCCAAGACGGTTTGCACCAGAGATATTGTCAAAGATCAAAGAGGAAGTCAAAAGACTGCTTCGTTGCAAATTCATTCGCACGGCAAGGTATGTCGAATGGTTGGCTAATATAGTACCTGTTATTAAAAAGAATGGGTCTTTGAGAGTTTGCATTGATTTTAGAGATTTAAACTCTGCAACTCCTAAAGATGAATATTCAATGCCAGTAGCAGAAATGTTAATAGATTCTGCAGCAGGACATGAATATCTTAGTATGCTGGATGGATATTCTGGCTACAACCAAATATTCATTGCTGAGGAAGATGTTCATAAAACTGCTTTTAGATGCCCTGGAGCCTTAGGCACCTATGAATGGGTAGTGATGCCTTTTGGTCTCAAAAATGCTGGTGCCACTTATCAAAGGGCGATGAATTCAATCTTCCATGATTTTATAGACACATTCATGCAAATTTACATTGATGATATTGTGATAAAATCTATTTTTGGGAAGATTCACATTGACCATCTTCGACAGTCCTTTGAAAGGATGAGAAAATATGGTCTTAAAATGAATCCTCTCAAATGTGCTTTTTGTGTGCAGGTAAGGGATTTCCTAGGCTTTGTGGTCCACAAGAAAGGGATCGAAATAAATCAGAATAAAACCAAAGCCATAATGGAGGCGAAAGCGCCATCAACTAAAAAGGAGTTGCAGTCATTGCTGGGCAAGATCAACTTCTTAAGAAGGTTTATATCCAACCTAAGTGGCAAAACACAAGCCTTTTCGCCATTGCTTCGTTTCAACAAAGATGGTTTTGAGTGGGGGCAATTACAGCAGGAAGCCTTCGACAAAATCAAGGAGTACCTAAGCCACCCTCCAATTCTTTCACCACCTTGTAGAAACAAGAGTATGAGATTGTATATAGCTGCATCAGATAAAACTCTAGGGAGCATGTTAGCTCAGGAGGATAAAAATGGAGTCGAAAGAGCCATTTATTACCTTAGTCGAGTTTTAAATGATGCAGAAACTAGGTATAGCATGATTGAAAAGTTATGTTTATGCTTGTATTTCTCTTGTACTAAATTGAAGCAATATATAAAGCCAGTTGATGTGTATTTTTCTTCTCACTTTGATATTGTAAAACATATGTTATCGAAGCCTATTTTGCATAGTCGAATTGGCAAATGGGCATTAGCATTAACAGAATTTTCTCTAACATATCAACCTTTAAAAGCTGTGAAAGGGCAAATAGTTGCAGACTTTATAGTTGACCACTCCATAAATGAAAATGATTTGAATTATGTTGAATTAAAATCCTGGAAGTTATACTTTGATGGATCAAGTCATAAAAATGGAACAGGAGTGGGAATATACATCATTTCTCCTGAAAAAATTCCAACAAAATTCAAGTACAAGGTCGAAGGACCTTGCTCTAACAATGAGGCTGAATATGAAGCATTAATTGATGGCCTTGAAATTTTGTTAGAATTGGGGGCAACTAGAGTCGAAATAATGGGAGACTCAGAATTGGTTATAAAACAAATCACAAAGGAATACAAATGTGTTAAAGAAAATCTCATTATGTACTTTGTGATAGCCAATAGATTATTGAAGAAATTTGAGGTAGTGGCCATCCAACACATACCTAGAATAGAGAATCAAGTTTCTAATGACCTGGCTCAAATTGCCTCTGGATACAAAGTGTCGAAGGAAAATATTCAAGAAGTAATTGAAGCAAGAGGGAGAGTGGTGGTTGTTGGATTGTTCCCATCAGACTTAGAAACAACTAAGCTTGGATGCATAGATGGCAAAAATTTTGAAAATTTTTGCTATAGATAATTTGACAGATGAAGACTGGAGGAAGCCTATAGTTGAATATTTGCAAAATCCAACGGCTTCGACAGAGTGAAAAATCAGGTATCAAGCTTTAAGCTATGTACTTTTGGGTAATGAATTGTTTAAAAAGACCCTTGAGGGAGTCTTATTGAAATGCCTTAGTGAAGCAGAGGCATATTTGGCTCTTTCGACAGTACATAGTGGGGCATGTGGAGCACACCAAGTTGGCCAGAAGATGAAATGGATGTTGTTTCGACAAGGCATGTATTGGCCTACTATGTTGAAAGATTGCATAGAATTTGCTAAGGGTTGCCAAGAATGTCAAATTCATGCTGACATACAGCATATCCCTGCAAGTGAATTACATTCCATAGTGAAACCATGGCCTTTCAGAGGATGGGCTTTGGATATAGTGGGAGAGATTCGACCAGCATCTTCAAAGAACCAAAGATATATTTTGGTGGGAATTGATTATTTCACCAAGTGGATTAAAGCAATACCACTGGCGAATATAGGTCAAGAAGATGTTATTGAATTCATTTAAAATCACATTATTTATAGATTTGGTATTCCTGAAACAATCACTACGGATCAAGGATCAGTGTTTACTGGTCGAAAGATGCAGGAGTTTGCAAAAGAAATAGGTTTTAAGTTATTGACTTCTACACCTTATTATGCTCAGGCCAATGGGCAAGTCGAAGCTGCCAATATGGTAGTGATTGGACTAATTAAGAAGCATGTGGGAAAGAGGCCCAGAAATTGGCACAAGACATTAGACCAAGTTCTTTGGGCATGTCGAACATCCCCTAAAGAGGCTACTAATACTACCCCATTTCGACTTACTTTTGGTCATGATGCAGTATTGCCCGTTGAGATTTATTTACAATCTATAAGAGTTCAAAGACATCATGAGATTCCCTCTGAGGATTATTGGCAAATGATGATGAATGAATTAGTGGATTTGGATGAAGAAAGGCTTAGAGCCTTGGAGTTGTTAAGAAGACAAAAGAAAAGGGTCGAAGAATCCTACAACAAAAAGGTTAAGTCTAAATCTTTTGCATGTGGGGATTTAGTTTGGAAAGTGATTTTGCCTATGGATCGAAAAGATAGAACACTAGGCAAATGGTCTCCTAAGTGGGAAGGTCCATTCCAGGTTATACAAGTCTTCTCCAACGGAGCCTATGAAGTTGAAGAGTTGGACAAAGATAAAAGAGTCTTGAAAGTAAATGGCAAGTATTTGAAAAAATATAAGCCTATTTTGCAAGAGATTCGCATCAAAACTTAAGCTTTATTCAATAAAAAGAAAGCCAAAATAGGCCAAGTCAGGCTAATATGGCATACAAAGCAAAGAAGAATCAACACAACAATTTTTTTTTAATCAAGGAAAGGTTATTCATAATCTCTCCAATCTATGGATTTGAGGAAATCCATATAATCTGCATCTGGTTCATCATCAAAGTCCTGGGTGTTGGAGCGTCCTTTCTTAGAGATCTTCATTTTAGTTTCTCTCTTCTTGGCTTGAGAGGTTGCTCCAATAAAGGCTTCAGGTTTCTTTGTTGCCTCCATCTTTTTTGTTTCCTCAACTTCCTTTGCCTTTCCAGCCATTTTCTTGGCTGATGATTTCTCTGAATTGTTCATGTTTGCTTCTATGCAAAACTTGGTCATGTGGAAGAGAATTTATAGAGGCGAAGTGTTGATTAGATTGGCCAGTCAAACGGTGGAAACACGTGAGTTATTCTTGGAAGTAGGCCTGAGGGCTATGCTATAAATGTTACTTTAAAGCTAGAGGCTTATGCCTTGAAGTTTTAAAACTGAGAAAGTTTTGTTTTCCAAGAAAAAAGGCAGAATGTCTTAATTGCAAAATTGACTTAAATATGAAGCAATAAATAAAATGCATCATAATATAATATGGGTCGAGAGCAGTTAATGGCGAAATACTAACGATTGATTAATCAATGCCAAAGGCGTAAAACTGTCATTACATAAAGACCTGAAAAGGCCAAGAAACAAATGATTGGTTAAGCAAATAAAGGTCTTGAAAGCATCAAAAGGGAAGCCTCGACTCCAACTGGGCAAAGGTTTCTATGTGATGTTTGAGGCGAGCATTGCACAAGGATTCATCAAGTTTGGCTGTGGCAGGCTGTTTCTCAAATTTTTGGCCTGCCTCAATACGATCCATGGCATGTTTCATTTCCCTAGCCATCTCAGTGGTGTCGAAATTCTGCAAATCACGGTTGCGTTTTTCAGCATTCTCAATTTTAGCTTGTAACTCAGTGATTTGCTGCTTCCAGGCTTCAATATTCTTCTGATTGGAGGCTATTTCATTTTGTGTTTTCTTTTGTTCAGCCTCTATACTTTCGACCTTCTCATATGACTCCTTTGCACCACACCAGGCTAAACTCTCACGACCAGATGTTTCTTCTATGGTATTCCTGATAGATGGAAGCAGCTTTATTTCTGCAGCTATTTGGTTCACCACAGCGGTTAACTCTATCAGAAAACCAGAAACGTCTGGATTAAGGGTGGTGAGCTCAAGCTTTTCAAGGGTGTCCTTCAGATAAGTGGTTGCAGTGGGGTCTGAGGCCAAAACTCTGTGAATGTCCCCCCTGAAGAATTTTTTCTTTATGGCTTGGAGGATTGGTTTGGCGAAATCATCTGATGCTGGAGTCAAAGAGCCAGAAGAAGAAGAACCATACTTCTGCCCGAGTATTAATTTGGAATACTCACGTGGGTTCGACCACTTGAGGGCTGTCAGTGAGTCTCCGGGATTTGGAACGTTAGCCAAAGGTTGTTGGACCACGGGCGAAGAAGTATGGTGAGGGGTAGGATCTGGTTGGTCTTCTTCCTCTTCTTCTTCTTCTGATTCTTCTCCTTCATCCTGTTCTTCTTCAGTTTCGACTGCCACTCCTCCATCATTTTCTTCAGCAGTTGGTTGGAGGTTGGCCTGGTCATCAGCTGGTTCAGGATGTGGTTCATGTGTTTCTTCAGGGGCAGCGTGTCCAGGATTGTCGTTTTGAGGTTGAGCCTCAGGACCACCTTCTTCTTCGACAACCAGTTGATCAGTATCCATGAAGTTAGCCAGGTCGAAAGGTGGTGGACTTGAAGCATCATCATCATCAGAGTTAGAGCCATCAGCCTGTGCATTATGTGTAGTAGTTTGGGCAGGAGGGTTGGTGGGGTCTGCAGCTAGAGGATTAGGTTGATTAATTTCACTTAAACCAGAGCCAAGATCAGATGATGGATGGTAAGTTGGTTCACCTTAGCTGTTGAGGAGTGTAGTGGTGAAACTTCCTGCAGCGTGTTGAGGGGTGGGATTGTTGATTATGTCGGTAGCAAAATTGCCCAAAGTTGGTTGAGGGTCAGGATTATTGATTATGTTTGCCTAAAGAACACAAGTGAAGAAAATGAGATTGAAAGAATTTGGGCGAAAGATGTCAGTATAATGAAAAAATGGTGCACATACCTAAGCTTGTACAGCAGCAGGACTTGAGTTACCACTTTCATGGTCGCCAGGAGGTGTTTGGGTAGCTACCATGGGAGGTTGTTTTTCGACACCACTTGTTGTGGGTGCCTTTTCAAGTATTTTGGCCACCTTCGAAGGAGGTGGGCAAGTAGGTCCAGATGCCTTTATTGGTTTTCTTCTTTTCTTTGTAAGAACCTCCTCAGGAGATTTATCTGAGGCATCTGAAGATATAATAACAGCTGGGGTATCCTTTTTACCTTTCTTGGAAGGTGTTGGAGGTTTTCGACCAGTCTGAAGAGGCAATGCAAATATAAGAAAGAAATTCATATAGTAAAAGCGTAAGCAGGGGATGTGAAATATACCTGTGTGCTCTCTGGTTCTTTGCCACTTTGTGAGGTAGCAGCCCTAGTTGAAGCAGTTTTCCTAGGCACAGCTGAAAGACAGTAAAAATTGTTACAAGTTAATGATTACGTGGTTAGTTATAAAGCCATGGATTAAGGGTTTCAAACCTTCATATATTTCAGATTCGACACGAACGTCCTGAATTCCTATATGAAGGTGTCCTTGAAAACTGTCTAACATATGCTTAGTCGGAACCACTCGTTGGGCCTTTGGATGAGACTGCTGTCGAAGAAGTGTTAAATGCTCCCACAGACAAACCAATCTGGAAATGGAGGGGCAAGCGCCACTCCAAAATCAGCATTAGGCAGTCGATGGAACTTTGGAGGAAAAGGTTTAAAAGCTACCTCATAACGTTTCTCACGAGGGACGTTGGGAGGAATTTTTAGTTGATCCAGCTTTTCTAGAAATTTTCTCTTTAGAGTGACAGCAGCCTCATGAATGGTTCGACTAAGACCATCTGGTCGATAGATAGTTTCAAAGTATTTTTGAAAAGCCTGTATTTCTTTGATGTCAGTAAACTTACTCTTTTTCATCTTGTTCTGCACATTGAGAAAAGCTTGGTCAAGTAATGAAGAAAATGTAGCCACATCAAGAAAGTGCTCACTATAGTGCTTCGACCACCATTGGTGGAATGATGAAGTGCATAGAAAAGAAGGCTAAAAAAACACAGGAGAGAGGACTTTTCTTTTTTCATTCCGGTTGTCGAGTGTAATGGAGACATTTTCCTCGTCGAAGCAGGCAGTGTGAAGAATTACTTGGCCCTTTTTCTCATACAAGCATTGAGGAAAACTCTGGGCCAGCCCAAACTGTCGAGAGACAAGGTTTGGTTGATAGGCAATCAGTGCTGATAAACCTCTCCCTAAGTTCAGCCTGTGGATGAAGAATCTGGGAATCAAAAAGGCTGCCCAGATAGCAACAGATTCTTGATCAAGAGTTTGGTGAGGATTTGGAAATGGTCTTTTAAACCACACAGGGTCGTATCTTCTTTGAGCAAAAGGTGCCATGCTAGGAGTGAACTCATAGCGCTTGGCAAACATTATAATATAACTGGTAAAGGCCCTTTGAAGGGTTTCACCATCATCATTGGGAGTGAGTTTGGCCAGACGCGTCCCTTCGACACTCCTTTCCCTAATTTCAGCAGAGGCTTCATCAACTAGGCCTTTTCTGGGGAGGCTAGCCTCAAATGTAGCATTAAGCCACAATTGAAGTAGCCAAAGAGGCCCACTCAAGTGCATAGTACCTTGGGCCTCCATATTTCTAAGTCGAGAAGCCCCTTCGCTGATAGACTCATAAAGGTTCGCCAGGATGAGCTCACTCAAGCAGGTTCCTCTGTTGTTGTGAAGTTGATTCGCCAGGGGCAGGTACTTCTTAGCTACCTGCAAAGATTTTGTACAAAAAACATATCTCGACAGCCAGACTATGAGAAAAGCAATATGTTCTTCATCAGACACTTTGTCATCTTCTTGTTTAAAGTGGTGTTTGATGAAGAGAGTGTATGTAAGTTTAGAGCCTGAAATATTGATGGTGTCTTCACCATCAACATCAGGGTTATAGGTAAGGCCATCTGGGCGAAGCCCTGTGATGGCAGCTACATCGAACAAGGTTGGGGTAACCATTCCACATGGCAGGTGGAAGGTATAATGGGTGCTGTCCCAAAAGTATAAGGACGCTGCCAACATGTTCAGACAGTATGGTATGCTGGTCTTCGACAGCATAAGAAGGTCATAAATCCCTATATTCTTCCAATGTTCAGCTTTGACCTTCTCTATCTTCGCCATCCATTGGTCAAATTCCTTCAAGGGATTGACAGCTCTCACCAGCCTGGTGCCATCAGTGAGATAGCCAACGTTGATTTTGGGCAGGGGGATTTCTTCAGGAGAGGTTTCGTCAGAAACGTTAATTTTGGAAAAGCTTTTTTGCTCTAATGGCCTTGTTTTCGGGTAAGAGGGGAAAAACTCACTTAGTTTCTCATTAGAAATGTCAACATCAGCTAGAGGACCAGACAGCGCATAAGGTTTGTCAGAAATGACTAAAGGAATCATTACCTGAGACTTATATATGGCTTGTGTTTCTACAGTGGTGGGTTCTGGCATGCAACGGCGGTTATCCACTATTTGGGGGCCTGGGATATTAGCGAATGGAGGAATGGCTTGTTTAAATTGAGTAGCCTTGCCTCTTTGAGTTTTCTTTGGTTGAGGATTGGTTTGGGAAGACGCCATTGTTGAAGAAGACGAAAAGATGGTGTTTTTTTGGGTTTTGCGTAAGAGAAACTGAAGAGAAGAAGATGTTCGCTTGAGAATATGAGAGTGTGAAAAGTTTACAAAGTGGTGGAAATGGGTATTTATAGACGTTTGAAAATCCCAAGAGCCTTGGATCTACCGTTGAAGTTGAGGAGTTAGTGGGACGCGTGTCTTTCTCTTGGAAGTGTGATGAGTGGTAGCAGTTATGTTCAGACTGCAAACATATATTTTCAAGAAAGGAGTTATGATGAGTGCGGCTGAAAAGACGTTTAAGGATTTGTCATGATGGCAAGATGTCATAAGCGTGGGTTAGAGAGACTGAACAGTTGAGCCACTGAGTGATTAGTGGATTATTCAGTTGAAGCCATGCAAACAAGCGTCGAAGTGGGTGTTGAATCAAAAAAATGACCTTCTCACCAATTCTGGTGAAATGACATTTCTTGGGGGGCAATTTGTTAACCCTCACTTTCGACGCTAGAAGGAATCAAAGCTATTTTAAGTTAAAAAATTATTTTTAACATAAAGAAGGCTTCGACATAGTTTTGGTGAAGCCTGAATCGAATAGGGGTTTTGGAAGCCTAAAAAATGGCTAAGTGTTGGGAGATGCTTCGACCGTGAGAATGTTGAAACGCGCGTTGCAGATATCACATTAAGGCTGGAGGGAAAATCTCAAATGTTTGAATTTCAAAAGGATCAGTTGTGAACGTGGGAACAGTTGAGGCCAAGGAGAAGGCGCCAAAGGGACACGTTTTGAAGCAATAACCACCACTTAGTAGTTATTTCTTAGCACTATAAATAGGAGTTAGTTCTATGTAATAGGTGTGTTCATATTTTTGTACAAGTTACTCAAAGAAACTCAAAGTACCCGCGTGTAGAGAAACGAGTTCATGAGAATGTACGTAATATAACACCACCCTTTATTTCTTCATTAATGCAATTTATCTTCATCATGTTTAAGCTTCAAGCATTTACTTTCCATGTCTTTACGTTTTCCTGAATTTTACTTTTCATGTCAAATTTACTTAAAGTCTTGTTTTTAAACTTTCATTTAAACTTCCTGCATTTACTTTCGACCGCACCTTTATATTCAAGCATTTACCTTTAAAGTCTTTATTTTCAAGAACGTGGAGTTCATCTTTATTTCTTGTCTTTTATCTTCAAAGTCTTTTATTTTTAAAGTCATTTATCTTTCCGCATATTTACTTTCGACTGCACCTTTACATTTCAGTCTTTATTTTCAAGAATGTGGAGTTCATTGCATTTTATTTTCAAAAGCTTTTACATTACTGCATTTACCTTCAAAGTCATTTATTTTCTTGCCCTTTACTTTCGGCAGTCATTTACTCTTTCTGCACCTTTTACATTCAAGAACGTGGAGTTCAAGCACTTTTACATTTCTTGTTGTTTACTTTCGACAGTTATTTATCTTCCTGCACTTTTATTTTTCAAAGTCATTTACCTTTTTGTCTTTTACATTCGACGCCTTTAAATTCTGCATAATTTATTTACAGCCCTTTACATTTCCAAGCCTTTACTTTATTTGCAAGTAGTCGAACGTGGAGTTCATGTGGTTTTCTTTTACTGTCGAACGTGGAGTTCAATTTACATTTCTTGCATTTATCATTGTCAGTTACATTTTTCCCTTAAACTTAGCACATGTCCTAGGATTTGTGTGGTCGATCCTACAAGTTAGTCAGTTTTATTTAAAATTGATAGACCAGAGGTTGTTTACCAAAATTCACAGTAAACACATGAGTAGAACAATACTAAAAATTAATAAGATAAAATTTACAATGTATTACAATTATGTGCAGTGTGGTTCGAAATCCAATAGATTTTTGATTTAATCTTGGTCAAACGGTTGTTTTGTTTTAGTATCAAATTTTCGGGCTGTGGCAAAGGCAGTTTGTTGCAATGTGGATAATCATTAGGGCCAGTTGAATTTCAATCAGGGTTTTGGTGTAGTGGCAGCACAATTCACGTCTCGAGTCATTTGTGTCAGTGGCTATTTTGGAGATAAGTGTGGTTTGAATTCAAGCATTTGTGTGAAGTTCCAAATTAGGGTTTTGTGCAAAGATCCAAGTTATCTGATGAAATCGAGCTACAGAGTCATCAAAAGTCAAGACATTTAGTCAATATTTCAAATCTTTCGCAAATCCTGATTATGTGGTTCATGTTCTTGACAAGACCATTTCAAGATGGAATCAGAACGTGGTGTCATTTCTCATGGAATTGATTCAGGATTTCAATGCCTTTCTGGTACGATTTTAATGAAGAATTCAAGTTGCTGAAATGTGGTTTCGAGGATAATTTATTGGATCGAGTCAGGAGTGTCACTTATTCAAAATTGTTTCAAATGGTTCACTTTTGGAATTGATTCATGGTTTAGTCGAAATTCAAATATTCAAGTTCAAGTGTCATTCCAATTTTGAATCCTTGTTCAAAGTTCAAATGCCAGTTTCAATTAAAATTTTATCCAATTCAAGCCCAATTCCATTCAAGATTCAATTTTCAAATTCCAATTCCAGATCCATTTTTAAATTCCATTCATAGTTTCAAATTCAATTCAATTTCCTTTCAAGTTCAATAATCCATTAAAATTCAAGTGTCAATTCTAACATTCAAGTTGCAATCTCATTTCAATTTCCAAGTCCATTTTAGAATTTAGATTTCTAGCTCACCAAATTCTAAACTCATGTCAATATTTCCAATTCATAATCTCTCCATTTTTTATATGTTATTTCGTTGTCATTCAATTGTCAAAATTCAAATTCCAAATTCAACCGAATTCGAATTCAAGTTCAATTTCAATCCAATCCAATTCCAATTTCAATTCAAAAAAAATCAATTCAAGTTTCATGCATTTCTATTCCAAGTCCAGTTTCAAGTCCAATTCAAGTTTCACGTTCATGATTATTTAAGTTTAAATTCCAATTCTAGTTCAATTTCGATTTCAATATCAATTCCATCCAATTCAAGTGCAAATCAAGTTTCAAATCCAAGTTTCAAAATTCAATTTCATCTTAATTTCAATTCATATTCATTTTTTTAATTCAAGTTTCATTCCATTTAAAGTTCCAAATACCAATTCATTCAAGTTTCTATTCACATCTCATAACCAAGTTTCAAAGATTCAAATCCATTTTTGTCTTTTTTTATTTACATAAAGCCCATTACAAGGCAAAAGTCCAACACAACAATTTCAGCATGAGAATTAAATCCCAACACATGTACAAAATACAATTCCAATTGGGTTCAAATAAAAAAAACCACAATCCAATATAAGGTTGAAAGGAAAGACGCTGCAACAAGCTGCAAATTCACAACTGTACAACGCAGTGCACGACAAATTGGGAAGAAATAAAAAGATGTGCCTACACAAACACACACCAAGGATTTACAAGCTTCAGCCATACGCCATAATCTGCACCGCAGCAAAACATACAAATCGTACAGTTACCCCAAGGCACAACGGCACAAAAAAAATTGCCATCACAAACCAAAGCACCTAGCCTCCAAAATGGTACCTGTGCCAAACTCCACGCAGCCATACACAATACAAATGCGCAACACAACGATTCACAAGCCTCAGTGCAACATTAAAACCAAGCATAAATCCTGCAAAACCACTATTTTCACAAGCCAGGCTCACGCAACAAAACCTTCAGCCAGACAAATTCGCAGCAACCATTCCAATAGCCAACCTGCATCAGTTTTTGCAATGAAAAAAAACCATAAACCGAGCCAAATCGCACGCAACATCATCACACAAACAGCATGAGCTGCTATCGCTACCGGTCCTACAATTTCAATACCACACAACTTCGTACGACCACCATCCACTACACAATTCCAAACAAACTCACAGCAACAACCACTATTCCAAAACACACATGATTTTCATACGACCATTACCAGCTCACAAATTCCTTCTCTAAATTCCCTATTTCACCCTCTAATCCTCTCCTATAAATCTCACATTTTCTCACCCCATTTGACAAGCTTGGATAGCCACACAAATGCTGTTGGAATTGTTCTTCGTCGTCATCTTTCTCACTCTGCTTCAGCCTTTCAACTCAACCTTCAACAGAAGGAACCTCCATTTTTCTTACCCTCCTCCAACCTTCAACGCTTAACACCAACACCTCCTTTCTCCTTCACCTTCACACAACATTTAAACAACCCAAATTCTTCTCCTCCATTCACAAACCATTTCCCAAATCACCAAACGATTCACGAATCAACAAAACCCTTTCGAACCAAATCACAACATCCAAATCAAACCCACCCAAAACCAAATCCCAAATTAATTTCGGTCTCAACTTAGACAGAAGGATGAAGAAAGTGAGCGAGGGTGAACGAAACGTGAATCAAACATGATTAAGCGAAACCGAGACGATGCAACCCGAATCAAAATCGCGAATGGAGAACAAAAGAGGAATCTAACGGAAAGCGAACTGAGAAATTCACGAACAAGGTTGCTGCATTTTGTTTCGCTCTTCCATGGCTTGTGATCCGTTGATTCTCGGTGGCAGCATTTTTTGCTTTCGGAAAAATTTGAATGATGTTAATCTTTCCTTTGAACCCTGTTGATCGTGTAATTTCGTTCTTCATAAGAATTTACTGCTTTTATTTTTTTTTTTGTTTTGAAATGATAAGGCATGCTGATGTTACATCATATGGGCAGTTTTTGAGAATTAGGTTTTGGGCTTTTAAAAAAAAGCCAGTGTTGCATTTGCCATTTTTTTCTGAGTGATAGTTTGCTGGGCTGATAAAGTTTCTTGGAGGCCAGTGTTATCTTTATACCATCTTTATGTTGTTATTTAAACTGTGTGTGTGTTGTAAAGGATGATGGGCTTCCATTAAGCCCATATGATTCCTTCTTCTTTTTTTCACCCCTTACTTATTTACACCCTCCCTCTTTAATCTCTCTTTTCATTAAGTTTTGTTTTTTAAAATTTTCTAGTTATTAATATGAGTTTTTTTTGTTTCTAAGTTTTCTCAATTTCCACATCCATGATTTATTTCATTTTACTTCATTTTCATTTAGATTTTATTTTCTTTTTCAATTATGGTCATTGATATTACAAAAGATCATAGATTGGTTAATTTAAATAAATCAACGGAAAATCTTGATCAATATGAGACCGTTTTCTTTCTTGCTTCTCTTTTCTATTTTATTGGTCAATGAAAGTCTAAAATCATAAATTATCGACTTATCGATTTAAAATCATGATTAAGACGAGACCATGTTTTATTTTCTATCTCTTTTCGGTTTTGTTTCTCTTTCCGTTTCGATTCTATTTTCATTTCATCTTGGTCAATGAAGTCTTTCTATTCGCGAATGTTGGTTATTGAAGCAATTAACCTTCATTATTTCAAATCTGTAGTGAATGGTCATCGAGATCATTTTCTATACTTTGGGATCGTGATAGGTTACCTTCGATTAATCGATGAAAGTTTGTGATTAAGACGAGACCATTACCTTTTCTTTTCGTGTGGCACGATTTCATTGGAGAATGATCCTTAATACCATTTCTCTATCATGTTTTGACATAAAGATTAATTGTGCAACCTCCTATAGTATGATCTTCGTTATAGACCGTGCTACGATGGTTTAGCGCTACATGTCCCATATCGGAAAATGATTCTTCGTGGCCCAAACTTATGTTTGCAAGCCCAAGGATGGTTAACCATCGCGGATCATTTGGTCTAACAACTAACCACTAATCACTAACTTTAATTTCAGTCAATATATTCTGATCTTATTGTTCATACTTTTGTTCATATTATTCATATCATATTCATTTTGTTCATCTAACCCTCTTCTTGTTTCTTATTTCATTCTTAATCAAAACACAATAAAAATATCGAAACCCTAAAACACTCAATTGATGTACTGTGGTTATGATTCTGAGCTTTGGAGTTGGGACACTGGACAGAAACCCTAACAAAGGAGCTGTAAATTGTGGTTATCTCTATTCCCTCTTACTTTGGCTTACGACACTTGTACACATACGACTTCCTCTTGGGCTACTTGACAACGAGACCCTTTATTTCTCGCATTCAATTTTCTCTTGTTTTGTAGTTCTTTTATTTTCTCGCTTTGTGTGTTTGTGGTTTCGTACTATGAGTACCCTTAGGGACTAGGATCGACCGAACCTTTTCGCAAGCCCTTGATCCAACGTCAAGTGGCTCTTTCTCACTTGTAAGCCGACTGCCTTGTGCGTCGCCATCGACCTTACCTTCACCTTAGGACCTCCATTTCCATTAGTTCAATCCTTTTCTTCATGAATAAACCCTTGATCCAACGTCAAGTGGCTTTTCTCAATAAAACTTCAAAACATCTTAACGATATCGAAACACTTTTCAATAAAAGATGAAAAAGGAGCGGGGTGTAGTCAACGTCTCCCCAAGAGTGAGGATCCGAGAGGTAGATCTCGTGATTCGAGCTCCCGTCATCCAAACAATACTTCAACTCATCAAATCCTCTTTTTTCCTCGCCGCCGTGCGATCCTTCAAAACTTTTCATAAACCTGAGATGTGGTGTCTTGAGACGACGCAAAACATTGCTTCGCCTACAACCTATTTGAGTCGAGATAAGTGGCATGTTCCCCATGAATGTTGATATGTGGAAATCCATTCAAAGTGGTGTAAGCGCCCTCTCCTCAACCGTTTGGGTAAAGCAATGTTTTCTATCGAATGCGACTAAGTATCTTTCAATAAAATCAAACCAACAAGCTGTAGTTAGCCGAACTACGGACCTCTGATTTCTCATTTGTCAATGAGAATACGTAGGCCCGAGATCGCGATGATCTTGGCGAGCAACCATTTTCTTTCCCCCTTTTCCTCATAGTTCTCGGAACTACGATTGCTCTGACTTCCTCATTGCATTATGAGGGTACGTAGACACGAGATTGCGATGATCTTGTAGAGCACCCGAGGAAAATAAACCATCTAGTCCTTATTCTCTTTACTTCCTAATAACCGAAAAGCCTAACACTTAGAAGCAAACATTAACACGCAAACCTAACCTAATGGTTCCCGTTGAGTATAACGAACGTGAGGGGTGCTAATACCTTCCCCTCACGTAACCGACTCCTGAGCTTAGACTCTTGGTTGCAATGACCACGCCTTTTCTTTAGTTTATGGATTTTATCGATATTTTCCCTTTCCCCTTATGGGAATAAATAAAGTTCGGTGGTGACTCTGTTAGTCCTGTTCCGCGGGCGTGCGATTGCGCCTCGCGAAGAATCGTGCTTTTTTCGAGGTACGACAGACATGACATTGTAATGAGTTTCTCTCAATATAAATTTATTTTTATTTTTAATTTCATAAATTAAGATTAAACAATACTTAATAAACTGAATATAATATACTCATATATATCTTATGTATCAGAAGAATACTAATAACAACAATTAAAATACAAATTAGTTATTTAAAATAAAAAATATAAAAATTTATGTCAATATGTAAAATTTATTAGCAGAATATACAATTTAAATATGTGATACACTTTATAAGACACAACAAAATAATATTTAATTATTCTAAAAATATTTATTCAAATTTACAAAAACAATTTTCATACTTTTAAATAACAATCTTAATTTAAATACAAATAAATTGTAATTATATTTTAAAATATATTCGATCACTAAATTAAAATTTTTTTATTTTATAAAATATTTAAAATATACATTAATCAAACCCGTGCAACGCACGACTAATTTACCTAGTACACCTAATGATATCATAAATAGTTAAGAAAATAAGCAAAACTAATCCAATAGGATATTATTAAAAAAAACCTACATAAATGACTTAGTCTAATTGACTTGATTAGCAATAATTCCTAAAAGTGTTGGTCAAGAGCATCTGAGTTGGAATTGCTGGGTGGTTTCAAAGTGGAAGATAATACAGCAGGAAGTCTACTTCAATTTGCTGATGACACCTTGTTTTTATGTGATGGTAGTTACTCTAACATGTGGACAATCAAGGCTATATTGAGGGGTTTTGAACTAGTATTAGGATTGAAGATTAACTTCATGAAAAATTGTCTATATAGGGTGGGAATTGAACCTGAGTTTATGCAGGCTGCTGAACATTTCTTATTCTGTAAGTCAAGTCATTTACCATTTAGATTCCATGGGCTATTAGGGGGGGGGGGGGGGGGGGAACCATAGGAGGACCAAATTTTGGCAACCAGTCATTAAGTGTTTGAGAGATAGACTATCTTCTTGGAGGGGGAGAAAACTGTCTATTTGTGGGAGAGTGACTCTAATCAACTCTGTGTTAGCAAACTTGCCAATCCATCACTTGTCATTCTTCAAGGCTCCAAAACAGGTGATAAAGGTGATAATTGGTATTCAAAGGAATTTTCTGTGGTCAAGAGCTGCTGATAAAAGTGGTATATCTTGGGTGAGTTGGAAGAACTTGTGCAAATATAAGAAGTTTGGGGGGCTGGGGATTAAACATGTAGGTCATTTCAATAAGGCTCGCCTAACCAAATGGTTGTGGAAATTTATTCAAAATGGAAATGAGATTTGGAGGAATATTATTGAAATTAGATATGGTAATTTGGTTAAAAATTGCGGATTAAAGATGTTGTCCGTAATATCTCAAAGTACGAGCATGATGCCATTCATACGCTCTTACAATTCTACGATCCTCCATTGCGTTGCTTTACCTTCCCAGATTATATCCTGGCTCCAACATTGGAAGAGTTCTCCTTTATTTTGGGAATTCCCATCAACCAGAAAATACCTTTCTTTTCCGAAGAATGTCCAGACTTAGAAGAAATTGCAGCTGCTCTTCAAATAGGTGAATCCATTCTGAGTGATAATGTTGTTGACAAACAAGGATTTAAGGGTTTTCTATTGAAGTTTCTGTTTGACCAAGCTAGCCAGTATGCTAAGACAAAGAGTTGGACCACTTTCAACGCTATCTTGGCTCTGTGTATTTATGGGATTGTTTTATTCCCTAACATCCCTGATTTTGTTGATATGCACGCTGTCCGAATCTTTATCTTGAAAAATCCTATACCCACTCTTCTTGGTGATGTATACCATTATGTCCATTATAAAAATGAGAAAAGAAGAGGAAAGACTGTGATTTGTTGTACACCACTCCTGTCTACATGGTTTCTGAGTTATCTTCCTCAAACTAGGGCATTTGTTGATACGAAGGATTCTTTGAAATGGTCCAAGAGGCTGAGGGGGTTGACCGCTGATAATATTGTCTGGTTTAGTCATAGTCTGCTGGGTATAAAACTCATTTTCAACTGCGGAGAGTTCCCAAATGTACCTTTAGTAGGGAGAAAAGGTGGAATTAATTATAACCCTGCCCTCACCATCAGGCAGTTTGGATATGCTTTGAAAGTTCCTCCTGAAGATCAAGATGTTAAGGAATCCCTGTTCTTCAATGGAACTGAAGACCAAGAGATGTTGAGGAGAGCTGTGAATTCTTGGGGACAAATTCATAAGAAAAGAAATACCTTTTTTGGGAAGTGTAATAACAAAGCTTTTTCTCCGTATGCAGAGTGGATTCAGAAAAGGGTAGAGAAGGAGTTCCTTCCTTTCTCCATAGAGCCACCCTTGTATTTGTTGGTGATTGAACAGTCTACCACAATTAAGATAGAGAAGTATAACAAGTTGTGGGCTGAAAAGGAGAAGCTACACGAAGAGAATAGTGAATTGCAAAGAGAGATCTACCAGCTGAAGCACGATCGAGGTGAAGCTATCTATACTGCCAAGGTGAAGACAGAGCTTCTGGCTAAGAGGGATAAGGAGCTAGCTGAAGAGGTCGCATCCAGACAATGAATAGGTTAAGCTTTAGAAGGTAATAACAAGGTGCTTAAGTCTAAGAAGGAAGACTTGGCTAAGGCCTTGTCAAAAATTCACAAGTTTGACGCTTATCGAAGCACTGTAATGACTGATAATAAGCGAAAGGAAGACGAGTATTTGGATAAGATTGAGAATCTGAAGATGAGGCTCAAGAAAAAAGATGAAGAGATCCTATCAGAGGTATTTCAGAGACGAGCAGTTGAAGATCAACTCAATGAAGCCTTGGCCGCTATAGAAGAATTAAATATTCAAGCTGAGGTAAAGAAGCCTAGAAGTGAGGGTCCTAGTATGGAAGATATTTTTGGAGAGGATGCTTGGGAACTGCATTGCCGATACTTGAAGGGGATCATGCACAGGTGAGATGTTCTCATTCAAGAGTTGATTCAGAGGCCAAAGCACCCCGACCCCAAGAAGTTATTCAAGGAGGTTTAAAACTGGAGCAAAGAGCATAATGGCTGGGGAGGATTGGCACTCGTGGACTTTGATGAGATGCCTTAGCTTTTCTTTCTGTTGTATTCGATCAACGCCAGGCTTGTTGGTTGGGATCTTTGATTTTTGTATTCGGATATCTCTCTTTATCTTAGGCTGTAAATATTGACAAATGGTTATCCTCTGGTTTTCTTAATATATGAGCAGATGTTATTGACATTCCGTTCTATCTTGTTATTAAACTGGAATCAAGGGGTAGATCGCCTTGTAAATAATCAAACATGTTAATTTGCATTTGCATATTCATAATCATGTGCATAGCAAGTGTTTATCTCTGGGTTTCTTATCTTGTTCTTTTTCTTCAGTCAGGATTGCTGATCATCACATCCATTGTTATTCTACTTGACAGAATCAGAAGAAAACTATGGATCAACTACAAGCTGAGATGATTGAAATGAGGACCCGCATGCTCAATTCATGGATTTAATGCAGAATTTTGATGTAGGACAAGAAGAGCTGAGGACTCTTGTCCAGCCTATGATTGCTAGAATTGACGAAGATGGGGTTCTTCATGGAGGTGTTCATACTGGTGTTATTCCTCCGGGCGGAGGTGGTAATGGTAACGGTACTCCTGTTGGTCCTCCGGGCGGAGGTATTTCAATCCCTTCTGTTGTTATCCCTCCGGGTGGAGGAGAAGCTATTGTGATCCCTTCTGTAGTGGGAGGAGGTAATAGTGTTTGTGTGGTACATGGCGCTGGAGGCCATCGCTGGGACGATCAACAAGATGACGTGTTCTCTATGCCAGGTGGGGATGCTGGCCACCAGCCTGATACTGATAGAATATTCAAGTTGATTGAAGAGAAAATGGTGGCTTTTGAGAACCAGAATTCACTGGGCTTGGATATGGAGGACTTGGGACTGGTTCCTGGTGTTAAGATTCCTCATAAGTTTCAGGTGCCCACTTTTGAAAAGTATACCGGTGTCACCTTCCCTAAGACTCATGTCAGGGCTTATGCTAGAAAGATGTCTGCCTATTCTGATGATGAGAAGTTGCTGATGCATTTTTTCCAAGACAACCTGTCTAGGGCATCCTTGGAATGGTATATGCAACTCGAAAGGAGTCATGTCCGTAACTGGCGCGAATTAGTTGAAGCCTTTGTAATACACTACCAATACAACACTGACATGGCGCCCAACAGAATGCAGTTGCAAAGTCTGTCACAAAAGAATAATGAGAGTTTAAAGGAGTACGCCCAGAGGTAGCGTGAGCTTGCAGCTAGAGTCCAGCCTCCCATGGTAGAGTGGGAGATGATCGATATGTTCATGGCCACCCTTCAGGGGCATTATTATGAAAGGTTGGTGTCGTGTATGTCTGGAAAGTTTGCTGATTTGGTCCTAGTCGGAGAAAGAGTAGAAAGTGGGATTAAAATTGGGAAGATATCAGGCAATGATGGATCCTCATCTGGAGGAGGAAAGAAACTGTATGCTGTAAATTACAAGAAAAGGAAGGAGACACAAGTTCCATTTCATCTTATTCATCGTACCGTGGTAGAGGAAGACCCCATCAGAACTTCAATCAACAGGTGGCTTCTGTGACTATTCCAGCAGCACCTCAATAACAGGCAGCACCTCAACAGCAAAATCTGGCTCCTCGCAGATATCAGGATAGGCCTAAGCAGAACAGGAATTTTGATACTCCACCCTTGCCTTACTCTCAATTGTTCCAACATTTGCTATAGTTACAATTGGTCCAGAAGAGGACTTTGGCCCCTCTTACCGGTAATCCACCTCCCGGTTATGACGCCAATGCCCACTGTGAATTTCATTCTGGAGCGCCAGGGCACCATATCGAAGACTGTAAAGCATTTAAACATAAGGTCCAAGATTTGGTAGACTCAAAAGCCATTAATTTCTCTAATGACACTCCAAATGTTAACCAGAACCCGATGCCAAATTATGGTGGGCCGAGAGTTAATGATATCGTTGAAGACGGTGAATCTTTAGATCTGGTTTTGGATGTAAATGAGTTAAAGACTCCCCTGTCAGTGGTCAAGGAGAGATTATTGAAAGGAAGGGTATTTCCTGGTTGTGTTAAGGGCTATTCGGAATGTTTGTTGCAATCGAGCGGTTGTGTTTTGTTGAAGGCAGGTATTCAGAAATTAATTGATAAAGGGCAATTGTAGTTTGACCGATGTGATAAGCAAAGGAAAGTTATTGACAAAGGGGATAATATTGCCACGATATCAATTCCTTTCAAAACAATCACCATATCAACACCGGCGAGACCAACGCCGATTATCATCATTGTTCTAGGGCCGGTTCCTTACGAAAGAACCAAAGTCGTTCCATGGAATTATGGGGCTGAGGTATTTGTTAATGGGAAAAAACAGGAATTGGTAGGGTCATCAGCTATGAATTCAGAGGTTGAAGGTATTGTTGAAGCAGGGGCTATCACGAGGAGTGGTAGAGTCTTTATTCCATCTGATAATCAAGTTGGCAGTTCTAGACAAGATAAAGGGAAGCAGGTAATGGATGATTCCGTGCAAAGACAGGTTGCGAATGATTCAACTGCAAAACAAGTTGATAATTCTTTCTTGGAAAATGTAGAGGAATTTATGAGGTTAATCAAAAAAAGTGACTACAAGATTGTTGATCAGCTCCATCAAACACCATAAAAAATCTCCATTCTATCTTTGCTGTTGTGCTCTGAGGCGCACCAAAATGCGTTGTTAAAAGTTTTGAATACATCATATGTACCTCAAGAGATATATGTCAATCAGTTAGAAGGTGTTGTGGCTCATGTGAACGTTGAGAATGGATTGGGTTTCACAGATCTAGACCTGACTCCGGCCGAGAGGAATCACAATAATGTTCTACATATTTCAGTGGAATGCCGAGGCTCTCTGGTGTCGCATGTGTTAGTTGATATTGTGTCATCCTTGAATGTGTTGCCAAAGAAGGCTTTGATGAAATTGGATACCCGTGGTCTGATTTGCACGCCAAGTGATTTGGTGGTGCGTGCTTTCGATGGATCGAAGAGATCTATATTTGGAGATATTGTATTGCCGATCAAGGTTGGTTCGGAAGTTTTTGATGCTACTTTTTACATCATGGACATTCAGCCCGCCTACAGTTGTTTATTGGGTCGCCCATGGATCCATATTGCTGGGGCAGTCACATCCACATTGCACCAAAAGCTGAAATATATGGTGGATGGGCACGTTGTAATAGTTTGTAGTGAAGAGGACATTATGGTGAGTCACCTATCAACTTTCAAGTATGTGGAGGTAGACAGTGAGATACATGAGACTTTGTGTCAGGCTTTCGAAGCTGTAAAGATTCCCGAGGAGCCTCCAGAAGTGGTCAATCAGCCTGAAGTTTTGATGTCTTCTTTCGAAGATACACGTGCCGTAGTGGAAGCTGGTAGTTCTCAGAAGTGGGGCCAGGTAATTGATGTACAGATGAAGCATAATACTTATGGTCTGGGATACAAGCCACCCAAACGGTTTCAAGAGCCTCCCAAGTATGCTGATCCAGTTCAATTCACAAGTGTCTGTGTTTTCTTTAACCGGATTAATGCTATTGGGGACGAGGGGGATAGTGACTGTGACATGAATGAATGGATCCGCCCCTGCACTCCTGGTCAGAGCCTATGCAATTGGTCTTTCGAAAAAGTCATCCAAGTGACCCGCCAAGAGTAATTGCTTTTGTTTTCCACTTATGTTAAATCCTACGTCCTGCCCAAGACGTAGTGATACTTGTCTGTAGGGCTTTGATGTTTTGTTTGCTACTTTATCATTAATAAATGACGTTTTCACATTCAAATATTTTGATCCCTATTTTTCTATTTTTATTTTTTTGCATTTATTCACATCAAAATGGTAATGTGTTTTTGTTTGTTGCATTCATAATAAACATAAAACATCAATCATGCAGGTTTCTTTATTCAGATTCCACCAATAACGATTCAGCTATGGCTCGGTATGACTTCGACAATCCCATCTATCAGGATGAAGAAGAGACTGGCGAAGATTGTGACTTACCGAAAGAATTGGCCAGACTGCTGAAACAGGAGGAAAGGGTTATTCTACCTCATCAGGAGGAAATTGAGACTGTTAATCTGGGAACTGAGGACGCGAAAAAGGAAGTAAGGATTAGGGCTGCTTTGGAAGACACTGTTAAGGGAAGATTGATTAAGATGCTTCGAGAGTATATGGATATCTTCACCTGGTCTTACCAAGACATGCCCGGACTTGACACTGATATTGTTGTACACCGGTTACCGCTTAGAGAGGGTTGCACTCCGGTTAAGCAGAAACTGAGAAGGACAAAACTGGACATGGCTGTCAAAATCAAGGAAGAGGTTCAGAAACAGTTGGACGCTGGGTTTCTTGCTGTGACGAATTATCCTCCGTGGGTTGCTAACATTGTGCCTGTACCTAAGAAGGATGGAAAGGTTAGGATGTGTGTCGATTACAGAGATTTGAATAGAGCAAGGCCGAAAGATGATTTCCCACTTCCCCACGTTGACGTGTTAGTAGACAACACCGCTCAATACTCTGTATTTTCCTTCATGGATGGCTTCTCTGGGTATAACCAAATCAAAATGGCCCCAGAGGACATGGAGAATACGATGTTCATAACACCGTGGGGAACTTTTTGCTACAAGGTAATGCCCTTTGGATTGAAGAACGCTGGGGAAACCTATCAGCGGGAAATGGTGACTCTCTTTCATGATATGATTCACAAAGAGATCGAAGTCTATGTTGATGACATGATTGCGAAGTCACAAACAGAGGAAGAACATCTGGTGAATCTGCAGAAACTATTTGAAAGGTTGAGGAAGTTCAAACTGAGGTTGAATCCGAACAAGTGCACCTTCGGGGTGAGATCTGGAAAATTGCTGGGGTTTATTGTTAGTGAAAAAGGTATCGAGGTTGATCCTGCTAAAGTAAAAGCCATGCAAGAGATGCCTGAGCTGAGAATGGAAAAAGAGGTTCGTGGTTTCTTAGGGAGGTTGAACTACATTGCTAGATTCATCTCTCATCTTACAGCCACGTGTGAACCAATATTCAAATTTTTAAGAAAAGATTAAGAGGTCATGTGGAATAAAAATTGTCAAAAGGTGTTTGAAAAATAAAAGAATATTTGCAGGAACCTCCAGTTGTCATGCCGCCAGTGCCAAGAAGGCCATTGATTATGTATCTTACGGTTCTTGAGAATTTAATGGGGTGTGTACTCGGTCAACATGACGAGTCAGGTAGAAAAGAACATACCATCCACTACCTGAGTAAAAAGTTCACTAATTGTGAGTCGAGATACTCTATGCTGGAAAAAACATGTTGTGCACTTGCTTGGGCAGCTAAACGTTTGAGGCAGTATATGTTAAACCATACAACCCTGTTGATTTCGAAGATGGATCCGATTAAGTATGTGTTTGAGAAGCAAGCACTTTCTAGAAGAATAGCCCGTTGGCAGATGGTTTTGACAGAGTACGATATTCAGTATGTTTCCCAAAAGGCCATTAAGGGAAGTGTTCTGTCAGAATATCTTGCTCTACAACCAATCGAGGATTATCAACCGATGAAGTTTGAATTTCTGGATGAGCATATCATGTTTCTGAAGATGAAGGATTGTGAAGAGCCTTTGCCTGACGAAGGACCTGAGATTGGATCTTAATGGAAACTAGTTTTTGATGGGGCCGTCAACTCATATGGTAACGGAATCGGGGCAATCATTACAACTCCAAGGGGTTCTCATATAACCTTCACTGCCCGATTAACGTTCATATGCACAAACAATGAGGCAGAATATGAAGCATGCATCATGGGGTTAGAAGAAGCAATTGACTTGAGAAATGGTGATTCTGCGTTGGTGGTTAATCAGATTAAAGGAGAATGGGAGACTCGTCAGGAAAATCTGGTGCCTTACAATAATTATGCCAGAAGGTTGTTACCTTTCTTTAACAGGGTTGAATTTCATCATATACCCCGGTTGGAAAATCAGGTGGCAGATGCGTTGGCAATATTGTCTTCAATGTATCAGGTGAATCAGTGGAATGAGACTCCTTTAATCAGAATCATGCGTCTAGACAGACTAGCTTTTGTGTTTGCTGTTGAAGAGGTATCAAATGGTAAGCCTTGGTATCATGACATTAAGTGTTTTCTCAAGAGTCAGGAGTACCCAACTGAGGCGTCTACCAAAGATAAGAAAACATTGAGGAGGTTAGCAGGCAACTTCTTTCTGAATGACGATGATGTGTTGTATAAGAGGAACTTTGACATGGTCTTGCTACGTTGTGTTGATGAACACAAGGCAGGCCTGTTAATGGAAGAAGTTCATGAAGGTTCTTTTGGTACTCATGCCAATGGGCATGCTATGGCTAGAAAGTTGTTGAGGGCAGGGTATTACTGGATGACTATGAAGTCCGATTGTTTCAAATACGCCAGGAAATGCCAAAAATTCCAGATTTATGCTGATAAGGTGAACGTACAGCCTGCTCCTCTGAATGTACTGTCATCTCCTTGGCCTTTTGCCATGTGGGGCATTGATATGATTGGAAAGATTGAGCCGACTGCTTCCAATGGGCGTCGTTTCATCTTGGTTGCCATCGATTATTTCACGAAGTAGGTGGAAGCAGCCTCGTATGCCAACGTCACCAAACAAGTGATAGCCCGTTTTATAAAGAAGGACATCATCTGTCATTATGGGGTCCTGGAGAGAATCATTACTGATAATGGTTCGAATTTGAACAATAAGATGATGAAGGAGCTATGTCAGGGCTTTAAAATTGAACATCACAATTCTTCTCCATATCGTCCGAAGATGAATGGTGCTGTTGAGGCGGCAAATAAGAATATCAAGAAGATTATGCAGAAAATGGTGGTAACATATAAAGACTGGCATGAGATGTTGCCTTATGCCCTACACGGTTATCGTACTTCGGTGCGTACATCAACTGGGGCAACTCCTTTCTCACCGGTATATGGTATGGAGGCAGTCCTACCATTAGAGGTTGAGATTCCTTCTTTGAGAATTCTTGCAGATGTAAAGCTTGATGAAGCTGAATGGGTACGTTCCAGGTTAAATCAAATGAACCTTATTGAAGAGAAAAGATTGGCAGCCATTGCACATGGCCGATTATATCAAAGCAAGATGAAAAAAAGCCTTTGATCAGAAAGTGCGTCCTTGATGTTTTCAGATAGGCGAGTTGGTTTTGAAAAGGATCCTTCCTCCTCAGACAGATCACAGGGGCAAATGGACTCCAAACTACGAAGGGCCATATGTAGTAAGAAAGGTTTTCTCTGGTGGAGCCGTATTACTCTTAACTATGGATGGCGAAGACTTTACATCCCCTGTGAACGCAGACGTAGTCAAAAAATACTTTGCATAAAAGAGACCCGCCGGACATAAAAAGAAAATCCAGGCAAAAAAGGGGCATCTCGGCGAACCATAAAAAGAAAAGGTTCGGGAAAAAATTAGGGATAAAAGAAAAAGAAAATAATAAACCTGCAAAGTTGAAAACCTGAAAAGGCAACTTTGGCAAAAATGGGTATCCCGGTGGATTGAAAACCCGAAAAGGGCGATCCAGGCAAAAGTTAGGGATTTGAAAGCAAGAGGCTACGATCTGCGTTTGATCTGTGAGCACTTTTAACACTTGGGAATTTTGAAGGAAATGAATCAGTTTAGTCAGTCTCTTTGAAGGTCAAAGCATCTGTGGATAAGCAAGACATATGGGTCATAGCTGAATTGAATCATGGTGGATATCTGTTCCCACATTGCCGACATGTGTATTTTCTTTTTACTTTTGCGCAATTACCTCTTTTCAGGAATTGCTTCCAGTTGTAAATGTCTATTTACAGGCCAATTCATTCAATAAAATTTTCATTTCACTAAAAGAGCTTTCCATTTATGTTTTTACTTTTACTGTTTTGTTTGTGAAAACGTCCGATATTTTGATAAACATTGCATGTGAAAACGTTAAGCTTTGCAGAGCATATTGGAAAATAATGGAAATTGCTTAGGCAATGGGCACTATGGATAGTAACCGAGGTAGCCATTTTTTCATACGAAATATTCTGTTATTGTTGTATGTTTGCAGGGTAACAAGATTGTTTCTCCCCAGTAGAGTTACTCTCCCCAGCATTGAGATTTCATCATCCTCAACAGAGCATACTCTCCCCAGCAAGAAGTATAGAGGATTGTTTCTCCATCCGAGGTTGTGTTTTGATTATTTCTCTCCGGCAAGCATTCGGAAGTTGATGTTGTTGTATCCCTAGCAGGAGACTGGTGGAATATCTTCTTTGGAAAAAGATGTTATTTTCCCCATAGAGTCTGGGCGTTCACTCTCCTCAGCCGGTCAGGAAGTGTATTTTTCACCAGCAACACTATGCTCTAATCTCCAGCAGGATGAGGGTAAAGTCATTTCCCTCAACAGCAGGTTAAGTTCAGTGATATCCCCAAGCAGATTCGGTATTATTGACTTGTCTCCCCAAGAAGAGTTTGGTGGTAATATTCGCGGCGGTTTGTTCAACGGTGGTTGACATCCCCAGCAGGTCTTAAGTCCAATTGTTATTGGCATTTTTCAGATTCAGGTTTTGGGTTCTATCTTCAACAAGAGTTATTTGTAGTCCCCAGCGGAGGGAAGTTCTCTTTGGGTTCCATCTTCAGCAAAGGTTGTGATCAGGGAGGTCATCCAGTGTGACTTCCTCAGTAGGGTCTTTGATTCAGAGGACAAGTTAGTTTGTCATCCCCGGTGGAGTTGCCTTCTTCTTCGGCATTTATTTTGCTGAGGCGCTTCTTTTGCATTACATAAGCATTTTTGCATGGCATCCTCCCAAACGCGTAGCATTTCCATTTCGTATGGAGCATTACGCCATAGAAAAATTCAAACATATGCATTTGCAGCATAAGCTAGGTTTGACATCCTTTACCAGACACTTTCCCCAGCAGAAAGTGACATAACTCGGGAGATGTTGTTTAACATTACACTGCAACCAATGGATTCGTCCTTCTTATTGTTGTTCCTCCCTATACTCCCCTGCGGAGTTGTCTGTGTAGATTTCTCTTTTCCCCAGCGGAGTCATTTTAGTAGGTCTGTTGAGTATACTAACCTTTAGGATCTGAGTTCTCCTTCGTGTCGGCATTCCTTCTGAAAATCCATCTTGTGATGGTGACCTCTGGTTATGAGACCGCCTTCGTGTCGGACTACCTTTGTGTTTGGATCTGAGTCCGCCTTCGTGTCAGCATTCCTTCTGGAAATCCATCTTGTGATGGTAACCTCTGGTTATGAGACCGCCTTCGTGTCGGCCTACCTTTGTGTTTGGTTCTGAGTCCGCCTTTGTGTCAGCTTTCCTTCTGAAAATCCATCTTGTGATGGTAACCTCTGGTTATGAGACCGCCTTCGCGTCGGCCTACCTTTGTTGTTTAGGATCTGAGTCCGCCTTCGTGTCGGATTTCCTTTTGAAAATCCATCTAGTGATGGTAACCTCTGGTTATGGGTCTGCCTTCGTGTCGGCCTACCTTTGTGTTTGGATCTGAGTCCGCCTTCGTGTCGGCATTCCTCTTTCTTGCGATGATATGAGTCCGCCTCCGGCCGACATTCTTCTGTTAACTTTGGTTATAAACCCACCTTCGGCTGGTAAACCTTTGTCAGGCCGTGAGTTCACGTTCGTATCAACTTTCCTTTTAAATCATTCGTTATGAGTCCGCCTTCGGTCAGCATTCTTATGTTACCTTTTTAAAACCCACCTTCGGCTGGTAAACCTTTGTGTTTGGTTGTGAGCTCACGTTCGCGTCGGCATTCCTATTCTTGTGAATGATATGAGTCCGCCTCCGGTCGGCATTCATCTTTTGGCCTCCGATTATGAGTCTGCCTTCGTGTCGGCCTACCTTGGTGTTTGGGATCTGAGTCCGCCCCCGACCGACATTCCTATGTTATCTTTTGGTTATGAGTCCGCCTTCGTGTCGGCCTACCTTTGTTAGATGTGAGTCCGCCTCCAGCCGACATTCTTTGTTCACCTTCGTTTTGATGTGAGTCCGCCTCCGGCCGACATTCTTTCCTTCTTAAACCATTTTATTGCAAGTCTACTTTCGAGTGGCATCCCCACTTTGAGTCCACCTTCGGCTGGTAAACACTATTATATTTCCCCATAGTTTGCAAATTTCTGGGTTCTTTTGGTATTCAATCTCCGTGCACCTTGAAGGTCTGAAAGTCGTTGCTATCATTCCTTCAGGTCCAAGACGATTGAATAGGGGCAGCTGTAGCACCCCAAAATTTGCCCTCATGTTTCTAACACTAACTGGCTTATGTTTCATCTCATTTTGCATTATCATTTATGCATATCATTGGTTCTTAACATGGGATCCAGGTATCTAGGTTACCTCAAGAGGAGAAGATGTTTTTTTTTTCCAGAAATTCAAGCAAGGGATCATGTGTGTTGTTCAAGAGACCAAAAGGAGAGATGGTCTTAATGTCATCATTACTTGAGCTACAATGGATTCTTAGACCTCAAGGCATCTTAGTGGGCCCACCACCTCATCAGTTGTCAGCAATTGGCAAGAGATTTCAAGTGAATCACACCCTCCTAGCTTGTATTCTCAAACTAGGGTTTTTGGGATTCTTGAGTTTAACACTCCAATGGGCAAGATCTTTGAAGTTTTATCATCATCAAGTGGTACATATCATCATTGTTTAAGAGGATACACATCATATTCAGAAAAATTTGGATTTTGAGCATGGGTCGATTTCTCCTAAACCATGGACACCAAAATTAGGGTTTGCCATAAAATCAGTTTATTTCTGATTTTTTGGGTAAGACTTGATTCCATGGTATTCCACATGTCCCCAAGTGTCTAAGGATGGAAAATTGCCCATCAGTTTGGTTCAGAAGGGTTCCAATTGTTCAAAGGATTTAAAATCAGGAGAATTGGGGATAAAGTCAACTGTGCAGTGAAAAAGTCAACTCCTGACTTTTTGAGGTCAACATGATGATTTTCAAGTCAAATATGATCAATGGATGACATTTGGTCAATAAATGTTCAAGGATTCATAAAAAAACAAGAATAGGAAAAAGTTGCTAATTTTGGAAATTAGGGTTTTAGAAAACTTACTATTTTTGGCAAGTTTACAATCACTTTCAAGGCCAATTTTCACCATGATCAAGGCTATGTTTACAAATCTTTTCCACATTAAAGTTGTAGTATGAAACATTCCCTTCAAAATGAGCACAAGAACCATGCCATTTGGATTATTTTTCATAGAGTTATGAGTGAACAAAGTGAGTCATTTTCAAGTTGTGATCACATAAAAACTTAGAATTTTTTCTAAGTTAAAATGGACAGCTACAAGAAACACATATTCATGGCCATTTTCCATTAAGTTCCAAGCATTGTTTTAGAACTTTTTCAACATGGAATTTGAAGAGGGATGTCCAAGCTTTCATTTGGCATTCCATTCTCATCAATTGAGCACATATTCAACAAGTTTTGATCCTTAAAAGAGGCTTCCATGAGTTTTAGAACATTCTTGCAACTCATGTCCAAATTTGCAAAATCATGCCAAACTTTTTGTGCACTTCAGCAGGTGATTTCCCTTTGGTCTCACCTCAAAACCACTCAAAAAAATACTACCAAAACTAACCAAACAAGGCAAGCAAGGCATGCACCACTTTTTTCCAAGTTTACCAAAAGAAGAAATTTTTGCAAATTGTATAAAAACTTGCTGCACATTGTCTGTCATGTGGCCACCTGTTCACATCATTCTCATGACCTCACATGATTTCCAAAACGCAGCATTATTCACACTCATTGGAAGTAAAACACATCCCTTACCACATTTTACAAAAAGTGTCAAAACTTCCAACAATGCCCTCCTAACGGTTTTCTCAGGATTTTCTTCACCCTAACATCATTTCCACACTCTATATAAGGGAGGCACGCTCTTTATTCAGAAATAGGAGGCTGAGAATTCCCTCATTTCCAGATCTGATTTTCTTGCTTATTTTTGAAGTTTATTCAATCTCTCTTAATCTACTCGTGTATTACTCCAACTCTTGCTCAGTTCTTCATATTTGGAGCTTAGAGATCAGGATTCTTGGTTTTGTTTTATACTGGAAGTGGAAGAAGCAGTGGACTTACCTCCACTAGGTAAGCTCCTTTGAACCATTAATCTCTCATTATTTTCTTAGATCTAAGTGTTAATTTCGTTCATGCACTGCATCTGGAGCAGCTTGAGTTCATGGTTTTGTGTAAATTTTTGAATCTGAGCATGTTGGTTTTGCTTGAACTTTTGAATATATAGTGGTACCCATGTCTTTAGATCCTTTTTTCTTTATGATTGATCACTTGTTTTGAGTAACTATTGGTGCTATGTTGATTTGTGTTCTTTGTACTTCATGTTAGGGTTTTACTTTGCTTGATTTGGTTGATTATTAATGGAGAAAATGGATGAAGAATGTGTTGTGTTTATGCTATCCATGGCTGAGTTGCACGATGCATGAAATGTTTTTAGGGTTTATGTTATGAAGGAGATGATGACTTGGAACGATCTGAGTGGTTATGCTTGCTATTTTGTCTTTTTCTTTTTTAGTGAAGCCACACCGATTGAGCAATGTCACATGCCCTGCGTTACTTGTCCTTTTTATTCTTTTTTTTAATTTTTATTTTATTTAATTTTAAAGGAAATTCTGATGCTATGGTGGACTGGGCTTGTGCCCTTGGTGCTCTTCGCACCCCATTGGTTTTAAGCCCAAACGTGCGTGGCTTGGTTTCTCTTGTATCTGACATTGCTGAGTACACCCCCTCCCTTTGTTTCTTTTTTTATTTTCTTTCTCTTTTATTGTTTCAATTTAATTTTTATTTTATTGTTTCTAACCATTATAAAATCCAAAAAAATTGTTTTCTGATTATTGGAGGTCTTGACCTAATTTTCATAATTTTTTTTTTATTTTTAATTTCTTTTTATTATTTTATTTTGATTTAATTTGGCAATGTGTTTCCAAGGATACCCTTCAACTAGGGTTAGGAATTTTCTTGACTTTGGTTTATCTTTTGAGTATAATTTTTTAGCCACACTTAGGCCTTGATATAAGGATGTTTTGATGCTAGTTAGGGTTTGGTTTGAGTTACTTTTTAGTGACTTGCCATTCAAGTTTTGTTAGCCCTCGATCAATGCTCGATCATTTGCATACCTTGCCTTGTGAATCACTTTTGGACATGTTCTTGAACTAGTTTTGTTCCAATATTTTTGTACATGTTAATTGGATATTTAAACTTGTCTTTGGATATTTTTTGGGATTTTTTTGGATCACTTTCCTATTTTTTGTTGATGCTTTCATTTGATGATGTTTTGAACATGTCAATGCACACTTCTTGACCTAATTTTGTGCCTTTGAATGACATGAACTTCTTTGATGCTTTGTGGTTTTTCTTGGATTGATAAGATATGTTTAAAGTTCTGATTTGTCTTGGCTCTTGGTGCATTGGTCATTCTTTGATGTTGTCTTACTTGTATGGAAGCATATGAACCATTGTGGACTTGATCTTGTTGCATACTTGCCTGGTTTTGATACATGCTTTGAGTATGATGCTTGATGATTCGTCTTGATTGGTTTGAGTTTGATTATAGTTCATGGATGATGCATTTTCTACTCCCCACTTGGATTCACATCATGTTTTCACTTCACTTGATCATGGTTGATTGATTTCCATGATGCATTTCACTAGCATTTGATTGTTGCTACTTTGGTTCATGATGCATGTTAATGTGAAGGTTTCTTACATGTTTGAATTGGTTGATCATGACATGACTTGAGTTCTGAATTTGATTCATTCTCATCTTACTTTGCTCACATTACCTTGGTGTGATGATTAATAGTGTTTAATTGTGATTCAAATGCAAGTTTGCTTGCACCCTTTCTTGTTTACTTCTACCTTCTTGCTTGAACTTCAAAGTGTGATCTTTTGAAGCATGTTTAATGACATGATTTGGATATGATATGCATGATGTGCTTGCTTCCCTGCCTTGTTTCTTATCTCATGTTTCATTTTCTTCTTCATCTCTTTCACTCTTTTCTTCCCCTTTGGATCTCAAGACTTGCTTAAGTCTTGGATTCACTTCTGCATGTTCCCTTAGGGTTCCCTAGGCCAACTTAATCTCTAATTAAGCTTGGAGTAGGGTAGACATTAGGATTCAAACCATGTATGCTAACATTAGGTAGAATCTTCCCCTATTACCTCAACCTTAGGGCCACTTTTGCATGATAACAATAGGATAGAATTCCCGTAGTGTTTTCTTTTCCTTTGAGTCTTTTCTTCTCATCTCATAACAAGTCTAAGACACATAATAAAGGCAATGATCATTGTGCACCATGAGCCTTAAGTACATGGGAAATGAGGAATAGGGGGTTTCCCTTCATTTTTCTAGAGTGTTTAGCGGACGTCCTGTCTTGGGACGATTTGCGACGCATTCGTTCCTATGTCATAGACTTTAGTGCAATGTGAGTTTCAAACAAACTTTAACTCATTTCTGTCTAAAAAACACAAAAAACAAATTCAAATCTCTTTTCATCCTTCGGGATTGTTGGGTTTCAAATCATTTTCAGAAAAGAGCACGTTATTTCCGTTCAGTCGCAAACAGGCATCGACCCTAACTGCCGGACGCGAACTTAATGTCGTTCATAAAAAACACAAAGACCTTGTTAGGTCGAACTACGACTGCTCTGATTTCCTCCTTTTAGTCCGATTGAGGATATGTAGGCACGAGACACGATGTCTTGGCGAGCAACCTCCCCCCTTTAGTGCGTAGTCCATCGAACTACGTTGACTCTGATTATTCATTCGTCCATGAAGATACGTAGGCATTGGATTGCGATAATCCTTGCGAGTCCATCTTTGTTTTTCCCTTTCCCATTTCCGTTTAGCCGTAGAATTTAGAATAACTCACCCTTTTATTAGACAACAAGTGTGGATCCCATCGAGTACGATGGACGCGTGGGGGTGCTAATACCTTCCCCTCGCGTAACCGACTTCCGAACCCGGACTATGGTTGCGATGACCATGTCTTTCCCTTCCTTCAGGTTTTCTTCGATCGTTTCCTTTCCCTGCGTCGGGATAAATAACGTTCGGTGGTGACTCTTCTGTTCTAGTTTCTCGCCGGTTGTTTTTTCATAGTTGCGATAACAGGCTCTGCGCCTGACTAAGCTGGCCTCCTTCGGGTCGGATGGTAGTTCATCCTTAGTGAGGTAATTGTAGACGGGGGTCATCCAACAGTTGCTGTCACCGATGACTTGCACGTAGAGGACCAAGAAAGCCTTCTCGATGTTGGGTCAAGGAAGTGCCTCCTGGATGACAGATTTGTTTCCACCTTTTTTCTTCGTGCACGCCAGTTTGGACAACCTGTCTGCTCTGACATTATGTTTGTGTGGAACATGCTTTACTTCTACCGTTGTGAACTTCGTCATTTTCTCCTTGACCATGGATAAGTATTTGGATAGGTTGTTGTTCTTGGCCTGATATTCTCCTCGAACTTGGAGGGCCATGAGTTGTGAATCGGTGCAGATGACGACTTCTTCGGCCCCCAGGTCCTCGGCTAGGCGTAGACCAGCGAGGAAGGCTTCATACTCAACTTGATTGTTAGAAGTAAGAAAGGATAAGGTAAGCGAGACTTCAACAATAATTCCTTCTTCGTTTTCCAAGATGATGCCTGCCCCGCTACCTGCCGAGCTGGAGGCTCCGTCGACGAAGATAGTGTATTTGCGCGCCTTGCAAGTGGGGGACTCGGCGAATGTCATCTCCATGACAAAGTTGGCCAGCGCCTGGGCCTTGAGGGCTTTTCTGCTCTCATATTGAATGTCGAATTTGGATAGCTCCAATGACCACTTAAGCATTCTGCTGACCATGTCTGATCGGTCTAATAGTTGCTTCACATGTTGATCTGTTCGGACCATGATGGTGTGGGCCAAAAAGTAGTGCCTCAGTCTCCTCGCAGTGTTGATGAGAGCCAGGGCTACTTTCTCTGTCTGTTGGTATCTTAGCTATGGTCCTTGCAATGCTTTTCTAGTGAAGTATATGGGCTTTTGCCCATCGGGCGTCTCCCGGATGAGGGCGACGCTAACGGTCTCGGTTGCTACGACGAGATAAAGGTACAAGGTTTCGTCGTTATCTGGCCGAGAGAGGAGTAACGACTCTGATAGTGCTCGTTTTATGTGGATGAGAGCCTGGTCGTATTCCTCCATTCATTCAAATGTTACCTCCTTGCGGAGGAGTTTGAAGAAGGGCAGAGTGTGCTGGGAAGACTTGGCCACGAAACGAGATAACAACGCGATCAACCCGTTGAGGGATTGGATGAATTTCTTCGTGCTAGATGTAGGAACCTCGGAGAAGGCTCTGCATTTGTCGGGGTTAGCTTCGATTCCTCGTTCCGTTAGATAGAAGCCGAGGAACTTGCCCGCTCGTACCCTGAACGTGCATTTCTTCTTGTTGAAGCGCATCCGGTATTTCCTGGATTGCTCGAAAACCTTTCTTAAATGGGCCGTGTGATCGGTTTCCTCGTGGGACTTCACGATCATATCATCAATATAGACTTCGAGCATGTCACCGATTTCTCCTCGGAAGACCTTGTTCGCCATCCTTTGATAGGTTGCGCCAGTGTTTTTCAAGCCGAAGGGCATTACGTTGTAGTAATAGTTGCCTGACTCGGTCATGAAGGCTGTGTATTTTTTGTCGCTTTTCGCCATTGGTATTTGATTGTATCTCGAATTGGCGTCCATGAATAATAATAGTTTAAAACCAGCAGAATTATCAACAAGTTTATCTATATTGGAAAGTGGGTAAGCTTCTTTAGGGCATGCCCTATTGAGATCAGTATAATCAACACACATACGCCACTTTCCATTAGATTTTTTGACGAGTACAACATTGGACAACCAAGTAGTGTAGTTGGCTTCCGAAATAAAGTTTGCCTCTAGGAGGTCTTTTACAGTTTGTTCTACTGTTTACCTTAGAAATTGGTAAATAACCGATGATCTTCTAAAACAATAAAGTTCTAGTAACTTACAGGATCGATCAGATTGATCCTAGGACATATGCTATAAGTGTATTTAAAATATTTCACAAATGCATAAAGCAAACATTTCGACCATGCTGGCAAACAAAAAGGACGCTATGAAACGTAAAATAAAAAGTGATAAAAGGCAGGAAAGTGTTTAAGCCGAACAAGAAACTTAGAGAAAACAATGTAAAAGCAAATTCAATGAAAGACTGAAGTTTAAATGGTAAAGAAAATGCATAAAGTCTTGCATAAACTTCAGAAATGTAAATGCTTGAAGGTAAAGACTGAATTAAAGGACTTCAAAGTAAATTGCATTACAATGAAGGATAATGGTGATTACAATCACGTACATTATCGCCTCACTATTTTCTCTACACGCTGGATACTTTGAGTGATTACAGAGTTATTGTACAACACATTTTTTCACACCTTCTAACTATAGAACTAACCTATTTATAATACTCTAAAATAACCACCATTTGACGGTTTACTCCTAGAACACGCCACTTGGCACTTTGCATGTCTTCAACTTCTGGATATTCGCCACTTGTCCTCTTTTCAAATTCCAATAATTAACTGTAACTGCAGCGCATTATCCAGTCGAATGGATTCCCTGGACTTAGCAATATTTGAAGTCTCAAGACCCTTTTCCTTCGACTCAGGCTTTCACCAAGTGTGGTCGAAGCCTTCTTTCTTTCAGCCTATTATTATTTTTAAAGAATAACTTCGACTTGGCCAAGAATAACTTCTTTAAAGCCCAATTTATTTAAAAACAAGTAGCGTCGAATTAGGAGCCAACAAATTTCCCCCCAAAAATGTCCTTTCGCCAGTGTTGGTAGGAAGGTCATTTTTTGATAAAACAATCTTCGACGCCTGCTTATTCGACTGTGAAAAAACATGGTCATAATTGACCAAACCACGATCTAGAAACTATACAGTTTCTTTCAACCACGCTTACGACGTCATGTCATGATGGTGAATCTTCAAACGTCTTTTTAGCCGTATCTGTGATCAGTCTTCATCATTACCTTTTCTTGAAACTAGACATTTCACAGTCTGATCATAATTACCACCACTCAAAAATTTCAAAAGGAGACATGCGTCCCACTACCGTATTTGTTTTAACGGTGGATTCATAATCCTTTTAACTTCCAAACGCCTATAAATACCCTTTTTCCCCAACTTGCAAAACTTTTGCATTCTCAGAGTTTCTTGCAACTTATTTCTTCATTCTTCGAACTTTCCCTCAAGAAAAAAAAAACAGAACGCAACTTCCTTTCTTCTCAACAATGGTGTCCTCACAAACCGTTCCTCAAGGAAAGCAAGGTCAAAAGGGTAAGGTCACACAGTTCAAGCAATCTCTTTCACCGTTTTCGAACCTTCCAGGACCTAAGGTGGTAAAGAATCACCAATTCATGCCAGAACCTCATCTTGTAGTAGTGAGACGTATCTATGAATCTCAGGTAATGATTCCTCTTATCATCTCTGACAAACCTTACGCTTTATCTGGCCCCTTAGCCGATGTTAAGGCTACTGATGAAAAACTTAGTGAGTTCTTTCCTTCCTACCGTAAATCCAGACCATTAGGGCAAAAAAGCAACCCTAAAATAGGTGAAACTTCCCCTGATAGACCCACTCTAACCAAAATGGACCTTAGATACCTCCAAGATGGCACTAGATTGGTGAGAGCTGTTAGCCCGTTGAAAGATTTTGACCTTTGGATGGCCAAGATGGAGAAGGTCAAAACTGAACAATGGAAAACAATAGGAATTTATGACTTGCTCATGCTGTCGAAGACTAACATTCCTTATTGTTTAAACTTGCTGGCAGCATCCCTCTATTTTTGGGATAGTACCCACTATACTTTTCATCTTCCCTGTGGGATGGTCACCCTTACCCTTTTCGATGTAGCTGCCATCACAGGGCTTCGACCAGATGGCATTGCTTATGACCCTGACACTGATGCAGAGGATACTATAGGGATATCCAATTCCAAACTTACCTATACCCATTTCATAAACCACCACTTCAAACGTGACACTGTCGAAGTATCTGATCAGGAACACATTGCATTCCTCACCACGTGGCTATTAAGGTATGTTTTTTGCTCCAAATCCCTACAAGTGGCTAAGAAATATCTAACTCTAGCCAACCAACTCCACCACAACAGAGGGGTTTTCCTTAGTGAATTAATCCTGGCAAATCTCTATGAATCCATTAGCGAAGGGGCATCTCGACTTAAAGATTTAGAGGCCCAGGGCACTATACACCTGAATGGCCCCCTTTGGCTGCTTCAATTATGGCTTAACGCAACCTTTGAAGCCACCCTTCCCAGAAAAGGGGAAGTCGATGAGAACTCCACTGAGATCAAAGAGAGGAGGGTCGAAGGGACTCGCCTAGTAAAACTTACGCCTAATGATGATGGGGAAACTCTCAAAGGAGCCTTCTCCAGCTATATTATGATGTTTGCCAAGCGGTATGAGTTCACACCTAGTATGGCTCCTTTTGCTGAAAGAAGATGTGGCCCTGAGTGGTTCACAAGGCCATTCCCCAATTCGACAAATAAGCTCCATACTGAATCTGTTCCAATATGGGAAGCTTTCTTGATTCCTAGATTTATTATCCATCGGCTGAATCTTGGAAGAGATTTGGCAGCCTTGATTGCTTACCAACCAAACCTGGTCTCTCGAAAATTTGGGTTGGACCAAATTTTTCCTAGATGTCTATATGAGAAAAAGGGCCATGTCGTTCTTCATACTGCCAGCTTTGACGAAGGAGGTGCTGCAATCCACTTCGACCGGTTGAATGCTCGAAAAGCAGTGCTTTCCCCTGTGCACTTTCAACCCAGTTTTTTGTGTACTCAACCATTTCACGACTGGTGGTCGAAGGACTATAGTGAACAATTTCTTGATGTTGCTGCTTTCTCCTCTTTACTTGACCAAGCTTTCCTTAATGTGCAGGAGAAAACCAGGAAAAGTAAGTTCACTCATATCAAAGAAATTCAAGCCTTCCAAAGGTACTTTGAAATTGTCTATCGACCAGATGATATCAGTCGAACCGTTCGTGAGGCTGCTATCACTTTGAAGGAGAAATTTCTACAAAAAATGGATAATTTAAAAATCCCTTCAAACGTTCCTCTTGAGAAGCGTTATGAGGTGGCTTTTGAACTCTTTCCTCCAAAGTTCCCTCGACTTCCTAATGCTGACTTTGGAGTGGCACTTGCCCCTCCATTTCCAGACTAATTTGTCTGTGGTGATTCCATAAAAATCCTTCGACAGCAGTCTCAACCGAAAGCAAAAAAGGTGGTTGCGACTAAACATATGCTGGACAGTTTCAAAGGATACCTTCATATAGGGATTGAGGGTGTTCATATCGAATCCAAAATATATGAAGGTTTGAGGCTCTTGATTTGTGATTTTTAACTAACCACTTAATTATTAACTTGTAATAATCATCTTTCTTTTCAGCTATGCCCAGGAAGACCAAACCAGCTAAGGGTGATGCTGTGCAGGCTGAAGAAGAACCTGAAGGCACAAAGGTATTTTATATCCCTTGCCTAAGTCTTCTTTGTGTGATTGCCTTCTCATGTTTGCATCAACTTTTTAGATCGCTCGAAAACCTCCAACGCCTCAAAATAAAACCAAGAAAGGCGTCCAAACAATCATCTCTTTAGATGCTGATGATGAATCTCCTGAGGAGGGCATAGCTAAAAGGAAAAGGAAGCTTACCAAAGCTTCTGGAGCTACTGGCCAACCTTCCTCGAAGGCAGCCAAAATTCTTGAAAAGACACCTACCACTAATGGTGTCGAGAAACAATCCTCCAAGGCCGCGTCGAAATCGCATACTGGCCCTCATGAGAGTGAAAACTCAAGCCCTGATGTTGCAAATGTTCAGGTATTCACACCATCTTTCTCATAGTATTTGCACTCTTTCACTCAAATATCCTTCAATATTATTTTCCTTGCTTGTGGTTTCAGGCTGATGTAGGTGATTCTAACCCACCATAAACTACGCCAACCTCTGTACCAACTCTTCTAAATAGCCAAGGTGAGCCAACTTATCACCCCACTTATGATCTTGGTTCTGGGTATAGCTCAATAGGCGAAATTAACCAACCTATCCTCCTTACAGTTCCTCCTTCGACAGCAAACGAAACAGACAAAAACTCGCCTGCCAAGACCACCACTCAACAATCCCAGACAGATGGCTCTGATCTTGAAAAGGATGATGTTTCTAGCAAACTACCTCACACAGAAACCATTGCCATGGAAGCAGAGAGGACGCTGGTCGAAGAGGAAACTTGCCTTGAAAATGAACCAGGCAATGATCACCTCGATCAAACTGTCCATGAACAGACGGAAAATATGGGGAATGACAATGATCAAGAGGATGACAACCAAAATGATGATGAAGAAGAAGAAGAAGAAGAAGAAGAGGTCAAAGATGAGGGAGAACGAGAAGGGGATGGAGAGGATGAAAGAGAGATAACTGAGAGGGATCAGACCACTTCACCTGAGGATGAAAAAAGTCCTGTAAAAAATCCAACCCCTAAGGATACAGGCACTTCTGAAGACCCACTGGCAGCCCTTAGATGGTCGAATCCTCGAGAATATGCCAAAATGATACTTGGGAAGAAGTACAGCTCTTCAGGTAATAGCCTTAGTACCTCGACCACCTCTGGGGGTTCAGCTCCAGATGACTTTGTTGGCCCTATTCTTCAGCAAATTAAAGACAAGTTCTTCAAGGGAGACATCCACAGTATCTTGAATGCAGATCGAACTGCTTCTCTCTTTCTAAAGGACACCCTCCAAAAACTGGACCTCTCGACCCTTAAAAAAGAGGTATCTGATTTCCTTATAGAGTTAACTACATTAATAAATCAGATGTCTGAGGACTTCAAGCTTCTTCCCACCATTCAAAACACCATTGAAAATACAACTGCACTGGAACATTTGGCTTGGGATGAAGCGCACGCATCAGAGGCCAAAGTCGAAGACCTGGAAAATGCCCAAGCTAAAAGGCAGAAAGAGATGCTGTCGAATCAAAGGGATATTGACACATGGAAATAGCAAATCATAGAACTGCAAAACAAAATTTCCAATGCTGAAAAACGCAATCTTGAGCTGAAGGACTTCGACGACACTGAACTGGCCAAAGAGCTGAAACACACCATGGACTTCATTGACGATGCCCAACATCTTGAAAATAAACTTTCAGCATCCAAGCTCGACAAAGCTCTATGCGAGACACGTCTTCAGACCCACAAGGTCAACTTTCTTCAGTTGAAGTCGAAGCTCCCCTTTTGATCATCTTATGACTTTTGTTTGTAGTTCTTTTTTATCATCATTTTTTCTGGCCCTATTGAGGCTTTATGTAATGAAAATCTTAATGCCTTCTGGCATCCATTTAAATGCCTTCCCTTTGCTATTAACTTTTCGACTTGCAAACTTTGCTAATGACACATTATCTTTTAATGTTTTATTAATGGCCTAAAATTTTGCTAATCTTTGTGATTAAGGCACTCTGCCTCTTTTATTGGGAATCATAAAAACAACGCAGCTTTTAACAGGCTAGTGCTCCAATGACACAAGTCTCTATTCCATTAATAGAGTAACCCTGGGGTATGTTTCCAAGAGTAATTTCATGCGTTTCCATTGTTGACTGGCCAATCCTTACAAGGCATTGCCCCTATAAAATCCTCTTCACATGAGCCATGTTCTGCACTCACTGAAGCAAGTATGAGTACTTCCTCAAAGAAAATAATAACCAAGAGGGTGGCTGAAGAAACACAGAAGGCTGAGGCAACCACCACTGCCTGTAATAGCACTTCGATTGGAACAACTTCCCAGGCCAAGAAGTGAGAAACTAAGATGAAGGTCCCTAAGAAAGGGCGTTCTAAAGCACAAGATCCTGATGATGAAGCTGGCGAAGATTACCTCACCTTTCCCAACTCCATCAATTGGAGAGACTATGAATGATCCTTCTCCTAGGTTTGGCATTATTGTACTTGTTTCTTTTCTTTTGTACGCCATTTTGGCCTAATCTAGCATATTTTGGCTTTTACAATCTCAATAAGACTTATGTTCTAATATGAATCTCTTGCAAAATAGGCTTATATTTTTTCAAATATTTCCCATTTACCCTTAAGACTCTTAGATCACCCTCAATCTCCTGAATCTCGTAAGCATTATTACTGAATGCCTTAATAATTTAAAAAGGACCTTCCCACTTAAGAGACCACTTCCCCAAAGATCTGGTCTTTCGATCCATAGGCAAGATCACTTTCCACACCAATTCCCCAGCTAAAAAGGTTTTAATCTTGACCTTTTTGTTATAAGACTTCTCCACCCTTTTCTTTTGCCTTTTCAACAACTCCAACGCATGGAGCCTTTCTTCGTCTAAATCCACTAACTCATCAAGCATCATATTCTAATAAGACTCAGATGAGATCTCATGATGCCTTTGGATTCTTATGGACTGAAGATGAATTTCTACAGGCAAAACTGCATCATAACCAAATGTCAGTCGAAATGGGGTAGTATTAGTTGCCTCTTTTGGGGACGTTTGACATGCCCAGAGTATTTGGTCCAATGTCTTATGCCAATTTCTTGGCCTTTTTCCCACATGCTTTTTTATCAACCCAATAACTACTTTATTTGCTGCTTCGACTTGGCCATTAGCTTGAGCATAATAAGGTGTGGACGTTAAAAGCTTGAACCCCATGTCTTTAGAAAACTCTTGCATTTTCCGACCAGTGAAGACTGATCCTTGGTCTATTGTAATTGTCTCTGGGATTCCAAACCTATAGATGATGTGTTTCTGGATAAATTCAATCACATCTTCTTGATCAACATTTGGTAAAGGGATAGCTTCGACCCATTTGGTAAAATAATCAATACCCACCAAAATGTACTTATGATTTTTAGATGATGCTGGTCGAATTTCTCCAACCAAATCCAAAGCCCATCCTCTAAAAGGCCAAGGTTTCACTATAGAGTGTAATTCATTTGCAGGGACGTGTTGAATGCCAGCGTGAACTTGACATTCCTGACAACCCTTAGCAAATTCGATACAATCTTTTAACATGGTAGGCCAATACATGCCTTGTCGAAATAACAACCATTTCATTTTATGGCCTACCTGATGTGCTCCACATGTCCCACCATGGACAGTCGAAAGTGCCAAGTACGCTTCTGCCTCACTAAGGCACTTAAGCAATACTCCCTCATGAGTCTTTTTGAACAATTAATTACCCAACAAGACATAACTCAAAGCTTGATACTTGATTTTCCTTTCTGTCGAAGATATTGGATTTTTTTAGATAATCTACTATAGGTTTTCTCCAATCCTTATCAGTTATGCCATCAACTGCTAGAATTGTAAAATTATCTTCATCAGCGTATCCAAGCTTAGTTTCTTCCAAATCTGATGAGGCTAATCCTACTGACACCACCCTTCCTCTGACTTCAACTTTGCTTGCATCTTGTAATTTGTCTTTCGAAACTTTATACCCTGATGCGATCTGAGCCAAGTCATTAGCGACCTGGTTTTCCAGTCTAGGGATGTGTCGAAAGCTAACTGCGTCGAACTTTTTCAACAGTCGATTCACAACTACAAAGTACATAATCAAGTTTTCTTTTATGCACTTGTATTCCTTGGTACCTTGTTTTATGACCAATTCTGAATCTCCCATTATTTCGACATAAGTTGCCCCCAATTCCAACAATACTTCAAGTCCAGCAATTAAAGCTTCATATTCAGCTTCGTTGTTGGAACAACGGCCTTTAATTTTATACTTAAGTGTTGTTGGAATTTTATTAGGAGAAATAACAAGCACTCCTATGCCTGTCCCATCTTTGTGGCTCGACCCGTCGAAGTATAACTTCCAAGGTTCCACTTCAAGATAGTTCAGAGGGGTTTAATTTGTAGAATGGTCAACTATAAAGTCTACCACCACTTGTCCTTTAACAGCTTTTAAAGGCTTATAAGTTAAGGAATATTCAGTTAATGCTAATGCCCATTTTCCAATTCGACTATGCAAAATAGGTTTGGACAACATATGTTTAATAACGTCATAACGAGAAGAAACATAAACATCAGCTGGTTTTATATAATGCTTTAATTTTGTACAAGAGTAATATAAACATAAACATAATTTTTCAATCATGCTATATCTAGTTTCTGCATCATTTAGAACTCTACTAAGGTAATAGACGGCCCTTTCGACACTATCATCATCCTCTTGAGGTAACATGCTCCCTAAAGTTCTCTCTGACACAGCTATGTACAATCTCATACTCTTATTGCCACAAGGTGGTGAAAGAATCGGAGGGTGACTCAGGTACTCTTTGATCTTGTCGAAGGCTTCCTATTGAGCCTGCCCCAGTCAAACCCATCCTTGATAGCTTGAAGCAATGGCGAAAAGGCTTGCATTTTCCCACTCAAGTTGGATATAAACCTCCTCAAGAAATTTATCTTGCCCAAGAGAGACTGCAATTCCTTCTTTGTTGATGGCGCTTTTGCTTCCATAATGGCTTTGGTTTTATTCAGGTTAATTTCGATCCCCTTCTTGTGGACCACAAAGCCTAAGAAATCCCCTGCCTGCACACAAAAAGCACATTTGAGAGGATTCATTTTATGACCATGCTTTCTCATCCTTTCAAAGGAATGTCGAAGATGGCTTAACTGATCTTTCCCTGAAAAAGATTTAACAACAATATCATCAATATAGATTTGCATAAAAGTCTCAATAAAATCATGAAAGATCGAATTCATTGCTCGCTGGTAAGTTGCCCCAGCATTTTTTAGACCAAAAGGCATTACTACCCATTCGTAGGTGTCTAATGCCCCTGGACATCGAAAAGCAGTCTTTGGGACATCTTCCTCAGCAATGAATATTTGGTTATAACCAGAATAACCATCCAACATACTCAAGTATTCATGTCCTACAGCAGAATCAATCAACATTTCTGCCACAGGCATAGAATATTCGTCTTTAGGGGTTGCAGAATTTAGATCTCTAAAATCTATACAGACCCTTAAAGAACCATTCTTTTTAATGACTGGTACAATATTAGCTAGCCATTCGACATACCTAGCTGTACAGATGAACTTGCATCTAAGTAACCTTTCAATTTCCTCTTTGATCTTTGAAAGGATTGTTGGGGCAAACCGTCTTGGATTTTGCTTGACTGGCTTTTTCCTGGGTATGATTGGAAACTTATGTTCAACAAGATCTCTCTTCAAACCAGGCATTTCATCATAGTCCCAAGCGAAGAAATCCTTAAATTCCTTCAATAGTTGGACCATTTCGACTTTGAGTTGTGGGTCAAGGTTAGCACTAACATAAGTAGGCCTTTTTACTCCCCTTTCACCCAAGTCAATTTCTTCCAAAGGATCTTGCGCTAGCATTCTAATGTTATCTGACACTGGATCCCTTTCAAAGCCCAAAGGCTCATTATCATAAATAGCATCAAGCCTTTGATTTTGGTCTTCGATTTGAGACCCATCAGGTGGTTCAGGCTCAAAGTCCTTACCAGGGCCTACTTCACAAATTTGAGTTGTGGCTTCGACAGCCATGTGGTTGTGTGCAGCCTCCAAGGCCGCTTGTAATTTAGATTCGGCCACACAGGCCGAAATTCTTTGTATTGCATCGAATTCAGTCATTATTACTGAATTTACTTCCCTAGCCTGTGGGGTCTACATCAGGCTCCCCAAAGTATAGGACATTGCCTTCTTCCCTTATGACCTCTCTATCCCATCGAAATCCCTCCACAGGGTGCAGGTGTAATGAGCAGAATGCATGGTCATCTGGGGTGAAATCAAATTCTGCTGGAGTACAAGGCGCAATATGCGCCAAGTTCTTGTCAAACTCAACACCATCAACATGATTAATAGACACCTTAAAGTACTATTGATCACCTTCAATGTTTTCTACTATGCCATCAGGCCTCCAGATTGTGATCCGCTGGTGCATTGACGAAGGTACTGCTCCAACACCATGGATCCATTCCCTCCCCAGCAGAAGGTTATAGTTAGCTTTGCTTTCGACTACCATAAACAAGGTAGGTCTTGTTACTGTTCCCACAGTTAAATCAACCTGCAGAATGCCAAGAGTGGTACCAATTTTCCCTTCATAGTTAGAAAGGACCATGTTGTGGGGCTTAAGATCATAGCAGAATTTATCGATCTTGCTTAGTAGGAAATGTGGCATTAAATTGACTGTAGCCCCACAATCCACCAAGATTTTATTCACAGCCACGTTCTCTACTTTCCCTGTAATGTACAGAGGTTTCAAGTGCCCTTTCATGGCCTCATTTGGTCGTTCAAAGAAAGCATTCTGCTCTTCGACACAACTATTGTTCATTACATAGTAGCACACAGGTTAGTGTGCTGCCATTTCAGCCTCAGCGTTGGCGTCTAAGTTTTCTACTTCAGTTATCCTATCATATTCTCTTGGCATCACTGAAACCACATTAACAATGATGTTTAAAGAGGCATCAGAGTCGGAATCAAAGTTGTGAGTCAAATCTTCGTCCTCAGCTGCTTCGACTGGAAACCTCTCAGCTTCTTCCTTCTTGGAAGCAAATAACCTACACCCCGCAGGCATCTTATTTGTTATTTTTATCCCAACATCTTTATTGCTAGAAGGCAGAACGTTGGTACTAGTTTCAGTTAGATCTTTGGCCTGAGCTTCCCTCAAAGCCTTCCTTCATCTCTGTTCCCTTCTCCACTGGGACCTAGACATAGGATTTTTGCCTTTGTAATTCTCAGAAATATAGGCAGCTTTATTAGAGGATTTGAATTCTTTCCGGTACTCCATCAAAGAACCTCAAGCTACGTCGAAATTCTTCCATCTCTGTTTCCCTTTCCTTGCTGCTTCAACTGGTTTAACCCACTTCCCAGTTGGTACCTCACTGCTAGGCTCGAAAGTAGCCTGCTTAGCCCTTGGCATTTGTGGCCTTTAGCCATATTGTTTTTGAGTAGCTTTTCTTGGGTCGAAACGCCCTGGCCTTTGAGCAGCTCTTTTCTCGCGTCCAGATTTGGCTTCTTTCCCCGCTTGGAGGCTATAAGTAGCTTCTTTGTCAAAGATAACACTGCATCTAGGGCACAACATGACTTCAGAGGTTTTTCCTTGGCACCTGTGGAGAAAATCAACAATGGTTTCTTCTTCTCTGGGATAAGCCAGCTTGTTGCAGTCTTCTTGACGAACCTGTTCATCAATATCCATGGCTTGTCCGTTAGTCACTTCGACCATGTTTATGTCAATTTTATCTTTTAAGCGCATTTTGGAGAAGTGGACATCAAGGCCTTCAGCAGCCTCATCCATCTGTCTGAAACGGTCAGCAGTCTCTTCTGTTACCATCTGTAATTTTGTTGCTTCAGCTTCATCATGGATCTCGACTGGAGCCTCAGCGTCGAACCTTTGAACTTCAGAAGATGTCCTAAAGTAGTGTTCAGCAGCCATACATATCAAATGCTCAAGCAGGCAGCCATCCATTTCCTTGACTTCTCTAATGAACACAACATCATTGGTAAGGTCCTCAGTAACCTCCACCACTGAGGCATTTCTGCCAAGAGCTTCATTAGTGCTAACACTGTCTGAGCTGCTGTCAGATTCCTCAGCTAATTCGACCATGTTAACCTCATGGGGCTTTGTGTAATTTGCTTCAGCTACTTCAAGAGGGTTGGTATCAATTTTCATCTGGGTCTTAGTTTTCTCCCCAAATTTGAGTCTGCCTTCCTGAATAGCATTTTGCACCAGATCCCTGAAAAGAAAACATTGAGAGGTTTTATGACCCAAATAATTATGGTATTTACAAAAGCCTCTCTTTTTTCTTTGCTCTAAAGGTGGTATTTTAGCACCAGGAGGCACTAGTATTTGACCATCCTTAACTAACAAATTAAAAATTTCGTCACATTTAGTGATGTCGAAAGTGTATGTTTTCTTTGGGAATCTATCGTTTTTTTCAGTTTCGACATGGTTTTTTCCATTTGAAGGGACTAATAATTTACAAGAATAAGGAGGACCTTGCTTAAGTTCAGCAAGATCTATTTCACTTTCGTTGAACTTAACAGGCTCGTCATACAACTCTTCGATGCCCTCCTGGTATTCGACGTAAGCTACCTTTTTGTTTTTGTTCACCCTAGCTTTCTCGTCCTTGAGACGCTCTAGCTGTCGAACTCTATCAGCCAATTGGGTCATATCCCTCAAATACAGGGTATCCAGTTTTTTCCTGATAGAGTAATCAAGGCCACCAGCGGCCATTTCAACAAGTTCATGCTCAGACACTTGTGTAAAGCACCTAGCCTTGAGTAGTCGAAACCTGTTCAAGTAATCATCTATTGGCTCATTGAACTTTCATTTCACACTAGCCAATTCCTTCAAACTAATTTTAGTCTGCCCCATGTAAAATTGCTCATGGAACAAACGTTCTAACTGGGTCCAATTACAAATCGAACCAGACGGTAACGTAGTGAACCACGTGAATGCATTTTTAGTGAGGGAACTAGGAAAATACTTCACCCTTAGACTCTCATCATTCGCAATCTCACCAGCTTCAATCACGTTGCGCGCTACATGTTCGACGGTAGACTCTGTAGTGTCCCCTGAGAACTTAGTAAACTTTGGTACTTTCGTCCTGGGGGGTAATTCAGCCTGAAGTATATAGTCTACTATAGGCGAAGTGAAGTTTGGCCTAGAAAAACCCATATTCAGGCCATTTCGAGCCATTATTCTCTCGACCATGGCTGCCAAATTGTTCTCCGCTGCTACATTATTGCGTCGAACCTGATTCACCACATGATCATCATTTTGATTTCTGTTTACTAACACCATCCTTGGTTCCTCCTCTTCAAGTATAGGTATTTGATTTCTAGGAGGCTCCTCCCTAGGTGGTTCGACCAACTCTGGATTCACCGGATTCACTTGTTGAGTGTTTTCCTCATCTCAACTCCTTGATTTTGGTGTTGAACAGGAGCGGGCATTCCCATGAATTCTGCTATACGCGCCATCTGGGTTGTCATCATTTGATTGGTTCGAGTAGTATTCTGGATTAATGGCTGGAAAATCTTTCCCATCGTCTGAGACAAAGTATATACCATTTGCATGTTGCTCTCATCCATCTGTTGCCTCAAATATGCTGCAGATTCATTTGTTAAGTTAGGTCCTTGAGCAGAATATCCCAAACCTATGGACTGGCTATTTCGACCCATGTTGATTCCAGAACCTGAATCCAGTAAAGGGGAAGATATCACATTCTCTGAAAATTTGGGGGTGCAGTACGTAAATTCTGCATCATTGCCGTTGGCATGCCATAGATTGGGTTCCTAGGCAAAGGCTGTGAAAATCCTGGGGGAGGTAATTGCCTAAACGTCGAAGTTCCTCCTGGTGGAGTCTGAGGATTTGTCACTGATGGGCCAATGTACTCCAGGACAGGCTGTGTGTAAGGCCTCACATATGTCGCCCCTGTTATCAGTGTCGAAGGCATTGACTCTGTCACCATGGTTGATACTCTTGGCCTTCCTGACGAAGGAACCAGAGTTGGAGCCACAATACTTCATGGTAATTCTTGAGGATTGATGGTGTTGTTCTGAGCGCTTGAACTGCTTGGTTGAGGATTCGTCCCAGCAGAACTGGGATTTGGATTTCCTTGGCCAGATGCCATTTTCCTCGTGTTTCTTCTATTTGGTATATATTCATTTGAATTGGCTACCTTTCCACTTCTCAAGTGCATACAATGAAGTTTGCCATAATCTCGACCAATGAAACAAAAAAATTTCAAAAAGGTAGTTATAAAACTTCCTTTTGACAGTTATTTAAAAGTTACAAACTTCTAAATACACGTTTAGCACCGTCCCACTGGGCGTGCCAATTTGTTTACCTTGGAAATTGGTAAACAACCGCTGATCTTCTAAAATAATAAAGTTCTAGTAACTTACAGGATCGATCAGATTGATCCTAGGACATATGCTATAAGTGTATTTAAAATATTTCATAAATGCATAAAGCAAACATTTCGACCATGCTGGCAAACAAAAAGGACGCTATGAAACGTAAAATAAAAGTGATAAAAGGCAGGAAAGTGTTTAAGTCGAACAAGAAACTTAGAGAAAACAATGTAAAAGCAAATTCAATGAAAGACTGAAGTTTAAATGGTAAAGAAAATGCATAAAGTCTTGCATAAACTGCAGAAATGTAAGTGCTTGAAGGTAAAGACTGAATTAAAGGACTTCAAAGTAAATTGCATTGCAATGAAGGCTAATGGTGATTACAATCACGTACATTCTCGCCTCACTCTTTTCTCTACACGCTGGATACTTTAAGTGATTACAAAGTTACTTGTACAACACGATTTTTTCACACCTTCTAACTCTAGAACTAACCTATTTATAATACTCTAAAATAACCACCATTTGACGGTTTACTCCTAGAACACGCCACTTGGCACTTTGCATGTCTTCAACTTCTGGATATTCGCCACTTGTCCTCTTTTCAAATTCAAATAGTAGAACTTCCCTCCAATAATTAATTGTAACTGCAGCGCATTATCCAGTCGAATGGATTCCCTGGACTTAGCAATATTTGAAGTCTCAAGACCCTTTTCCTTCGACTCAGGCTTTCACCAAGTGTGGTCGAAGCCTTCTTTCTTTCAGCCTATTATTATTTTTAAAGAATAACTTCGACTTGGCCAAGAATAACTTCTTTAAAGCCCAATTTATTTAAAAACAAGTAGCGTCGAATTAGGAGCCAACATCTGCAGCCTCCGTTTTCTCCGGAGACTACTTTCTCCTACCTTGTGCTAAGCCGGGAATTTCTGCAGTGCTCAAGGCGAACAAGTCTGTATTTTCTCGGAGGCAAGCTTTGAGATGTTTCCTCGTTATGTCGGGGAGTCTTCTCCCTATCTTCACTCCTCGCTGAGGATCATCGCCGAGCAGGACGAGTTCCAACTCGCCATCCATAATTTGGCGCATTGGATGGGAACTATTGCTAGTGCTGGTCAAAGTTAACGAGCTGCTCGGGTAAGTCTGGGTCTCCTTCTGGTCAAAATCAGAGAAGCGGTTGTCGAGGTCGATAGAGTCGATGCAAGGTAACAATTTGGCTTCCTCTGAGCTGCTGGGCAGGGCCGGCTTGTTGGATGTCTTCGGCTTGGCAGCAATGGTGTTGAGTCCTTTGGTGGCTACTTTGAAGTATCTCCTTGAAACCTCGATGTCCCCATGTAAAGTGGCGACCAGACCCTTAGAAGTGTAATACTTCATTTTGAGATGCACAGTTGATGGTACGACCACCAATTTATCCAAGGTTGGCAGTCCAAAATGCATTGATAGAGAGACGGGTAGTCGATAACCAGGAATTGGACTTTAACAGACCTGGCCATCTCTGCAGATCCAAAATTCACGATTAACTCAACATATCCCCAGGGCTTGGTGACAGACCCGTTGAAGCCCTATAGGTCAGAACCCACGTAGGGAGTCAAGTGCGATTCATCCAGCTGGAGGGTCGAAAACAGCTACGAGTACATGATGTCGACCGAGCTGCCTTGGTCGATTAAGATTCTGCGAACATCCAAATTAGCCATCTGGGCTCTTACGAGTAGTGGAATATTTGAGTTCGGAGCCCCGCCGAGGAGTTCCTCGCGGCAGAAGGGGATGAGGACCGACTCTCCCCGGACTTTATTGAGCGTTGTACTTCTGCTGAAGCTCATGCTGAGAAGCTGCTCGAATTTCCTTTTCACGGAGCCCACAGTGAATTTGTTGAAGCCCCCACCAGAAATGACCATGGCGGAGGGAAAAGTTTCCCAGGGACTACGCGTCGTGAAGTATGGGGGAGCGCTGAGCTCCTCAGGAACATAGAAGTCCTCAGGCCGTGATATACTCATGGCGACCTGAAGTTTTGTTTCTTCCAAGGAAGGCACCTCTTCCTCGACTTTCTTCGACTCCTGGGCGTCTTGCCAGGGAGTTTCCCTCTTCTTTGTAAACTGCTTCAGGTGGTCGTCCCTGATCAGTATTTCTATGGCATCCTTCAGGTGGATGCAGTCCTCAGTTGTGTGGCCATGACTTTTGTGGAAACGACAGTATTTTGACTTATCAGCGTTCGGCTTGGCCGATACCTGCTTAGGGAATCGAACCCCTGCATGTTTAAACTCCGAGTTGGCACATTCGGAGAGAATCTTTTCCCTGGAGACGGTCAGGGGTGTATATTCTTGGAAGCGGCCGGAGGGCCCTTTATTGTCCCGAGATTCTCGGGGATGATCTTCACGTCTTCTGTCTCCCCGACGGGATGTCGAGGGTTCATCATTTTTTGAGGCCCGAGCACTTTCTTGGTGGCGTGAGACCCGGGCCGAGCTGGTCGCCTCTTTCTCCTCGTACTAAATATATGCTTGCGCCTTGAGGAGGAAGGCGTCCAGATTCCATGGAGGTGCAATGCCGACAGCTTTAGCAAACTTTGTGCGGGGACGAATTCCTCGCTCAAGCAAGAACTTCTTCATGTCATCGGCCGTTGAGACCTGAACCACTTCTTTATTGAACCTCTTGATGTAGGCGCAGAGAGGCTCGTCTTTCCCTTGAATTATGGCCTCAAGGGAGGCTTCAGTCTTCGGGTGGCGGCGGGATACCATGAAGTGTCTGGAGAATAATCTCCCCAACTGCTTCCACGAGGTGATGGACTCGTTGGGGAGTTTTTTGTACCAGGTCATTGCCCCTTTCCGAAGCGTGGTCGGGAACAGGCGACATTTCATGGTGCCCCGAACGCCACAATAGTCGAGCAGAGTATCGATATTTTCGATGTGCTCATCTGGATCCATCGTACCGTCGTAGGTGCCCAAAGACGGTGTGTTGTACCCCAAATTTTACCCCCTTAGATGTCATAACATCTTGCACTTGCATTTAGTTTTAAACCATCTATGCATTGTTAACTAACTACTTCATCTTGAAAGTTGTTTCTTTTGTGTTAAAGCTAGGGTTTACACAAGAAGGAGAGCAAGGTCTTCTAAGTCAGGCTCTCACATGTTTTAAGGTCTCCTAAGACATCCTTGGCTCCATATAACCATCACAAGTGTTCACTAGTTGATTGAGAATGGTATGAAGTCATATGTTCAAGAAAGATAACTGAGGCTCCAAATGCAACCATTTGAACTTACGTACATCCTAGAGGTCCTATTCAACAAGAAATCAAGTGTGTTTGGTTCCTATTACAAGTACCTTGAGCCACAAGTTCATTATACCTCAAACTAGGGGTTTGTCAGGACAAGACAACCATTGCCCTTGATCTTGATCAGGACATGTTCCCAAACCTTGGGACATGATTCCATATGATACTAGACACCATTAGAGGCCATCTATGAGCATTGGAAGAAATTGAAGAAACAAGATCATCAGAAATCATCCAGTTGCATTCTTGAGGAATTAGGGTTTTGACTGAGGCTTTTGACTTTTGAGATTTTGATTTCAAAATGAAGCATTCAAGTCATTCTTCATCAAGACATGTTTAATTGTTGATTTAGAGCATGAGAAGTCAAGTTTTGAGAGGTTTCTTGCAAAGAGGGCAATGTTTGATCCTTAAATTTTTCTGTGTGAAAAGTTCACTCCTTATGCAAAATTGGGAAGCCCATAACTTTCAAACCACACATCCAAATTGAGTGACTCAAAGCTCAAATGAAATCTATTTCCATGAACTTCAAAGTGTATTAGAGGACCCTTCTCCAAAAAGTGCATGATTTTTAAGTTATGAGACTTGGAAGATAAAGTGCCTTTATAACTTAGTGAAATTTTAAGCATTTTTCCCTAATTATGAACACAACTTCATGGCTATTTTTCACATAGTTCCAAAATTCAAATAAAAAATCTTTGGACATGAAAGTTATTCCTTGTTCTTCAAGATTTCCAAGCATGTGTAGAACTCCTCGTTTGGATAAGCCAATCTCAAGTTATGATGTTCTAAAGTTAGGTGTTTCAAGTTGTGAAAACTCCATAACTTGGAAATTTTTCAAAGTCTTATTGGACAGCCCATGGCGCATGACTTCTTGGCATTTTTTTCTCCTTGTTACAAGCTTCATATCAAGTCACTTTCCACATGAAAATTTTCTATCAAATGCCTACTATTCATGGAACCAAAGATCTCAAGAATTGATCAAATGGTTATTAAGACATGGTGTGCTAAAGTTGGTATGTTGAAATGTTGCACACACTTAGAAAATTCAGATTTCTTAACACTTGACACAATCAATCTTTTGGCACGTTTCTTGCATGTTTCTAAGCATAATTTCAACTTTCCACCAACACATAAATTGCTCTATTACATGCTTTCTTCCAAGAGAATCAAGAAGCATAGGGTTTGGTCCATTGGATGAGAAATGCTCGTGTGGTAAAGAGCCCAACATGATTTAGTTTCTTTGTAAACCTTGCTTCCATTTTGAACAAAATCTGAACTGAATCCTAGCCATCACCAAGTACACTTAGCTGGCCTTTTCATTATCAACTTCCAACACCTTTAACCCACAAAACCCGTGCAAAGAAAGTTCCAAAAGTACAATTATTTTGTACTTGACAAGCTAACAAATGAAGAGTTACCATGTTGTAAAACAAGGGACCATTGTGTAGACCCTTTTGCACCTCAGAACCTTAGGATTTTGTTTCATTTTCAGCTGACAAAAACCCTAGAACAAGTAATAAAATTCACTTGGCTCAAGAATGAAGAGCCATGCGCATAGATCCTACTCTGCCATACTTTCTCTCCAAGACCAAAGCAAAAACCATTGTGTCTTCACACTTTGAACCAATTTTCTTTGCCTATAAAAGGAGGCTAGAAATCATCAGAAAGAACACACAACCTTCACTTAAGAAAATCACAACACTCTTTCATTCCATCTCTTCGCAAAACACCATAACTTGCAAACCACTGCTAAAAAACTTCTTCCCTTGTGCAACCCATCAACAAACCACATATAATCTTACATAGACATCATATGGAATTTGTTTGAACACTCAAACAAATTATGTAAAGCTATAACACACCACTCCAAGAGAGAGAGAGAGAGCTCGTGAGGATTAAGAGACACAATGTTGGTGCATTATATCAGAAGCTTGCAGACAATCATCTTTGAGAGAAGGAATCCAGTTTGAGTGAAGTCCAAAAGCTCATAAGTGAAGAGGCAGTGGACCTACTCCACTTGGTAAGTCTCTGTTTTTCTCTTTTCCTTATTCATTGTTTTCCATGTCCATATGTACAAGGTAGATGATCTCATTGCTGTTAGTTTGTTCGTATGTTTGCACTTGTTGAGTTTGAAATAACATCATGTTTGTTCATTCTAGTCATTAATCGTATACCATCATGTTGTGAGCTTTATACCAGTTTGAACACCCTACTTTCATATTCGTTTTAGCCATGTTTAAGTTGATATCTTGAGCTGTTTAAGGGTTAGGGTTGTTCCACGTTCTGAGTGTTACACAAAGAGGTTTTATTTCGTGAGTTTTGGTTGAGATATGAGGTTGTAATGGATTGAATAAGATGCAAAAGTCACCACGGTTTGTTCTGGGTTCCTACGTGAATGATTAGGGTTTGTGTGCATGAAGGAGAAGAAATAATGCTTACGTGGCAGTTTGGGTGAGGTGGAAACGTTTTGGTCCGCCAGTTACTTAAGTGAGAGGGTGACCAATTGAGATATGGTTCACTAGCGAGTATAACATTTTCATGTGGTTTTTTGCTGAAAACTATTTTATCTCGCTTGTTGGTTTAAATGTTATTGGGGTGGGCATATACATTGGATGTATAGCCACCCTAGTGGCATGAGCATAGCGTGTAAATCCAAGGGGTCTGGGGTTCGAATCCCCCTCGCCCCAGAATCCCTTTTAGTTTTTTATTTTCTTATGTTTAAACCTTTCTGAACTTGGGCCATCCATATTTACTACTCGCACCCCCAATAACAGGCCCATGTGCGCCTCACCACTGACCTCTAGTTCATTCCATCATTGCTAATGCACCCCCCTGATTTTAATGGTTCCAAATATTTTATTTTTCTTTTTATTCCAATCCTATTTATTTAAAAATAGTTTCTTACACACAAAAATCCCAAAAAATTCACATTAACATTTCAAGGCTTAATTTAGTTTTCTATAATTTTATTTTTTATTTTTATTTTATTTCATATTTATTTCTAAATTTTCAAAAAAAAAATATGAATAACCCTATATTTAATTCTTGAACTCCCTTTGAAAATCATCCTTTTCTTGAGAGCTTTTTTCTTTTAGAGTTTTCCTTAGAGTGTTTTATGACATATGAGAGGGTTGTTTGAGAATTTGTTTCTTGACCTTGAATAATGTATTTTATTTAAATTTTGTTTGTATCTTTTGGCCTTTGTTGCTAAGGCTCCTACCTTTGACATTTTGTCTTTGATTTCAAACTTTGAAGATGCTATCTTTGTCATACTTATGTGTGTTCAATTATTTATGTTTGTTATGAACTATCTCATTATTTTTTGCCATGCTCATACATGGAGGTTCATCTCATTATTTTGATATTGTTCATGCTTAATTGTTGTGTATCCCCTTTGAGTTCTTGAAACTCCTATTGTTTATTCTTCAATTTCCCTTTAACACTTGTGTTTATAATAAAGTTGTCTCCCCCTCCTTCCAAAGGAAAGTCTCTCTATTAACCTCAAAGTCATAGATAACTCATTACCATCTTGGCCTCCTTAGAGCCATATCCTTCCCTTGACCTCATAGTCATAGGATCCCATCTTGGCCTCCTTAGAGCCATCTCCTACCCTTGACCTCATAGTCATTGGTATTACATCTATCCCTTGACCTCATAGTCATAGGATTCCCTCTTGGCCTCCTTAGAGCCATCTTCACCCTTGGCCTCATAGCCATTCAATATCACAACCTAGAATTAGGATGGAGTTCTTAAAACTCTATGTGATACTCATCATCTTGAGTATTCATTTCCCTCTTTCAACTTAGAATTAGAGAGTTTCTTAAATTCTATATGAGTATCATTCTCATTCCCCTTGGAACTTTGGCCATAGTCAATGGTTCGTCACTCTTAGTTAGGTGAACTACGGTTGCTGTGATTCTTTAGTCAGATACGTAGGCACAAGATGCGACATCTTGGCGAGCATACTTAGTGTATATACACCTAGGTCTTTACCTTAGCAGATTCCCTTAGCAAGCAAACATAACATAACACAAATACAAACAAGAGGTTCCTGTAGAGTACAACAGATATCTAGGATGCTAACACCTTCCCTAGGTATAACCAACCCCCGATCCCCGATCTCTTAGTTGTGTCTTCATATAGCGCAATTAGGGTTTTCTTTGATCTTTACCCTTTCCTTTGGATAAATCAAAGCTCGGTGGTGAATTTCAAAGATGTGTGTCATACCCCAAATTTTGACCACTAAGATTCCCATCATTGTGCAAATCATCATCACAATATGGATGAACCATCTTACCTCATCAGTCTCCCCAAAGATGGGTGAACACTTACTACAGTCAAAATTAGGGTTTTAAGCCCTCTCAGAGTTCTTAAACAAAGGATCAATCAAGAAATGACATGATCTTCAACTTGTCTAACCTCCCAAACATCTACAATGGATCAAGAGGACTCCCACTTAAAGGATTAAGCACAAGGCTGCTCCCTTCCAGGTGGATCAAGCCTCAAGATCGCCAATGTCACCAAATTAGGGTTTGGTCGACCAGGGTCTCCAGATGGAAATTTTCCTCTAGGCATGAGCCATTGCTTCAAAGCATATCCTAAAATACTCCATGTAACCTCATGGGCCCAAGCATCAAGTCAATTTGACCTCAGGGGATGCATACATCAAAAATCAGGAATTAGGGTTTCTTGACCTAATTCACCCCTAAGTTGACTTTTGGGACAAATCATGAGCTAAGACCTCAAGACATGATTTGAGGGTCTCCAACATACCACATTGATCCATTTGTAACAATGGATTGATCCAGGAAGCTTGAGCAGCAAGTCTCAATTTCATCAGTACCACAATTAGGGTTTCGCGAGAAAAGTCAATTGTAGCTTTGAATTTTGACCAAGACATGCTCCCAAACCCTGGGACATGATTCAATACACCCTATAACACCTATGAAATCAATCCATTAAGTTTGATTTAGGCCAAGGACTTGATTTCATAGAGGATCGCACAGTTTGGAACTCATCTGACAAAAAGTCAACTGTGCACATAAGTCAACTTTGACTTTTTGAAATTTTTCACAAAAATGGTTTTTTAACCCTAAAATGATGTTAATGTATGATTTGAATCATCATTCATCAAGAAAAATCAAGAAAAGTGGGATAGCTTGTAAAAGGGGTAACCATAAAAACTTAGAAATTTTTCTAAGTTATGAACAAAGTGGCAAAGGTACCAACTTTGGAGGATCATAACTCCTAAACCACAAGGCCATTTTTCCCCATCCAAAGCTAGATTTGTAGCTCTCATTACCCTCTACAAAAGCCTAAAACTGACCTCCTTCCAAATTCATCATGGATTTTGAGTTATGGAATGATCAAAATCACAAAAAGTGAAAATGTCACTTTTTTCCAACACTTAGTGAAATTTTCACTAAGTCAGAATCTGCCTTCACTTTTTTCCAAATGTAGGGGGATTTTTCACTTGGATCCAAAAGGTATCAAAACCAAATATGATCAAACAGTTGTTGTATCATATGAGGGCTTTCCAAAATGGCCAAGAACATCACCAAATTCCACTTGGGCCATGAGATATGACAATGGCAATATGCCTTGCTGAAAACTGCCAAGGCTAGGCAGAATTTTGCATTTTTGCTCGATTTGGAAAAATTAGATAATTCCAAGCCTTGTCATCACTTTGGACACATCTGAGGATCAAATTTAAAGGGGACAAACACTGAGCCAAGCCTCCAAAGTCTTTGGAACAAGAAGTAGCATGCCAAACCTAGAAATCCCTAAAAGAGGGACAAGACTCCAATTTTGGATTAGAGCATTTAATGGATGCTTAGATGTGGCATGAAATGAGCTTCCTCCAACTGAATTCAGTCAAGACTTATCCAAGACCAAGGGAACCACAACCATGTGCCCTAACCTCTAGTCAATGGCTAGAGGAGACTTGGATTCCAAAGTGCAACCATTGGCCAAACCTCTGCTGCAGTTGCCATTCACTATTGATCCCAAAACAAACTTGCTCTACTATAAATAGAGCTCATTTATGCTCAGTTTGAGTACACCAAAGCCATCAAACAGATGCTTTCCTCAAAATCCCTCTCTTTAGGCTAAAATGCCTTCTTTAGCAAGGTAACTCTGAGTTTTTGAGTTAGAGAGCATTTCCATCACAACTCATGATCCTAACACCTCATAAACATCATATGTAGGTGATCCAAACCATCAAAAGTGACCTTTAACACCAAAATCACAAAGTCACGTCTCAAAACCTCAAAATAGGCCTTTTATGCATTTTTCAAGCCATGTCTTGATTCAGTCACTTTCCAAACCAGATAAACCTCAAACACACTCCAAATAACATCCTTGAACTATCCCAAATGGTTCCCCCCATCTGGAACACCATTTGAGAGAGTTTCTATTTTGGCCATTTTAATCCCTTTTGCAAGAAAGGGCCAATTTGTGTTTTTGCAGGTTCCAGCTAATTCCAACCATCCTCAAAGCTTCTAAGGGATCATTTGAGAGTGTCCAAAGCATCAAACCATTTCTGGAACAAGAAGTTTGGCAGATTGCACAGAAAACTCCAAAAGCTCAAAAAGAGGTAAGCATCATGACTTGAAATTTCCAAAATATGCATTGCTTTGAAGTCCACTGATCATACACACCTCATACATGTTATATATGTTGTGTTTGAACCAATTCATCATGTAATTCATGCCTGCATCAAAGTGTAGCATAGAAAATCCAATTATAGGCCTTTTTCAAAACCACTATCGGATTTTGAGGAGGGAGTGTGATCTGAAAAAAAATACCACCACCATTGGATTCCTTGTGAAATTCTAGGCCAGATGCATATAAATTTTATCCCCAACCATTGAGAAATGAGAAAGTTATGGACCTTCCCATTTCTGGGCAAAACTTGCCTTGCCATGCCTTGACCAGGCCTAGAAAACAAGGCATGCCTTGTATATTTGTGGTTTCACTTCAAGAAATGGATGTATCACCACCCCAGTGGTAAGGCGCACGCCCTATAACCTTGAGGTCGTGGGTTCAAACCCCACCTATGCCATTTTGTGTTTTCTCACATTTTTGCTATTTTTTCCCATATTTTCATGTTTTATTAATTAATTGGAAAATTAATAACTCTTTCAATTTTAATTATTTTTTATTGGTTCTTTTTGCAAAAAATCACAAAAATGTTGAAATATTTTATTCCACAAAAAAAATAAGTTTATATTATTTATTTAATATAATTAGTATTTTTGTGAATAAATTCCTTTTTAATGTTTTTAAACATTTTAAAAGTGAATATTTACTTTGAAAATCAAAACCAAGTGAGTTTTAATTCACCTTGTGATTAATACCTCATTTCTCAAAACTTAAACAAAAATCACAAATGGGTTATTCAAACTTATTTGGTATTTTATTTGATTTTCTTTAAATATTTACTTTTAAAGAATAACAAATTAGGGTTTCTTTGATTTTCACCCTCATCAAACAAATTCAAACACTTTTGGGCCTCTAATAGAGTGTAAGACCCAATCCTTTGTAAATACAAACCTATTTTTGGGCCTCACTTATTGTATAAGTCCCGTTGTATTTCAAAAAGTTTGACGCGATCATCGTCCGTTGAAAAACAAACCCTGGGCCTCTCCTCAAGCTATAAGACCCATTCAAAATCATTGGGCCTCTATTAGAGTGTAAGACCTAACCCCCTTTGAAAACCAAAGCATTTTGGGCCTCAATGCATTGTATAAGACCCACCGCGTTTTCAAAAATCTCGGCGCGATCGCCATTTTCAAACAAATGACCCTGGGCCTCTCCTTGAGCTGTAAGCCCCACCACTTGTACAAAAATAAATCTTTTGGGCCTTTATTAGAGTGTAAGACCCAATCCCCTTTTAACCAAAACTTTTTGCGCCTCAGACATTGTATAAGTTCCCCTGCGTTAAAAGAAAACCTCGGCGCGATCGCCAATAAAAAAACCAATCATCTGGGCCTACCCTCGTGTTGTAAGCCACATTCTTTTTCTTTAAACACTTGGGCCTCTTGAGAGAGTGTAAGACGCACCCCCTTGTACAGAAAACCTTTCTTGGGCCTCAGTCACTTGTATAAGTCCCTCTGTATAAAACGACAGTGCGATCACTGATAAACCTTGGGCCTCTCCTTGAGCTGTAAGCCCCAACATCTTTTCAAAATACTTTCTCCTTTAATTTTGAATATACTGTTGTTTTCAATCTTTCTTTGTTAAATAACTAACCAAACAGCATGGAAGCTCTACAACCGAGTAAGTGTTTATATGCTTTCTTTATCCGCTTTCATATACATATAACTGTATTGTGGGGCTGTTTCACTGTAAGTCTTCTTTCATAAACTCATATCAACTGTGTAATACTAGTATAGATATTTAGAGTTTCCCCAGTAACTACGTCTATCACTAAGCCCTGTTGATCACTCTTAAATAGACAAACTAGATCCCCATAAGAATACCAGACACAGTCTTCCCTCCTCTTGGGGTAAAACAATATGGAGACATGAAAGGCAGCATTCTCGGTGAACCCTTTAATAGACTGTCACCCTTAGACATTGTCAAAGAGACTCTACTCCCCAGAGATGATCTTTTCTCCGTGAATGGCATCTCTTGAGTTTCTTCCAAATTCTTAGACTTTCCTGGCTTGATCTATTCTCTGTGAATAGCCTGTCTTGAATTTCTCGGGGTTTGGGGACCCATAGGCTTCCGAAAAGCATCCCCGCCTCCTCTTGGGCGTTGTACAAGGACCCTACGGCTTCTTAGAAGTATTCACAACCTCCTCTTAGGCTTCGTATAAGGATTCTTCCTTCGGGAAGAGAGCCTCCTCTTGGGCTTCGTACAAATTGTCCCTCGGCTTCTTAAATGTTTCCCGCCTCCTCTTGGGCTTTGCACAAATTGTCCCGACGACCTCCTAGAGGTATAGGAACAGAAATTAGTCATCTTAATAAAACAGTCTTTCAAAGAGTCTAGATCTTTCTACCGTGAACGTACTACTACTGTTTCTTTAAGCATAGTACAAAAGATAAAACTCTAGACTTGGACAGTCTAATCTCCTTAAGTCTCGAAAGCATTCTTAAGTAGGGAAAAACACCAGTAGACTCGGACAGTCTCCAATACCCTCTGGATTCCCCATTTCCTTAAAGAACAGGAAATAACCCTAATCCTTTGATCAATCCCAAAGCATAGCCTTACCTTTAATCAGTCTCTTTATAAGAACTGATTTTCTCTTTTAACCAACCTACTGGACTTGTCACTCAACTGAAACAGCAACCCTTTTAGCCTCTATCTCGGGCTTCGTGCGAGATACAAAAAGACTCTCTTGTTGAGTCAATAACCCTTTTAGCCTCTATCTCGGGCTTCGTACGAGATACAAAAAGTTTCTTTTGTTGAGTGAATCTCTCTTTTAGCCTCCATCTCGGGCTTCGTACGAGATACAAAACACTCTCTTGTTGAGTATAAAAGACTCTCTTATTGAGTCAACCTTTAGTCTCCGTCTTGGGCTTCGTACAAGACACATCTAAAAGCACTCTCTTGTTGAGTCAACTCCTTTTAGCCTCCCTCTCGGGCTTCGTACGAGACACAAAAGCATCCTCTTGTTGGGTCAATAGCCTCCTCTTAGGCTTTGTATAAGAAAAACCCCGGTTGGGTCGATCAACCTTTTAGCATCAAAACTGTGCCTCGTTCACAGGATACAAACATCAATAACTCCTTTCATCTAATTGCTGTAAGTGGCAAGCCTCTGGATTATTTACATCCACGCCACTGTCCCTCTTTTAGCATGAGAAATTCCTAAGGAAAGATAGCATTGCTCTACACTGAGTTAAAGTCTTCTTCTTCAGGTTAAAACCCCCTATAAAGGAAATTATGGCATTGCTAGGATTCACATATCCCGGTTAAAGTAATCCTCCTTTATAATCAGTCACCCAACAGTTGTGACAAATAGACCCTCTTTAGAGATGACAAATTCTCTCTAAAGTCAAACACCTTTTTAGCTTCACATCTTGGGCTTCAAACAAGATACAAATAGACCCTTCAGCTTCACATCTTGGGCTTTGAACAAGATATAAACCACCTTTAGCTTCATGTATTGGGCTTTGAACAAGACACCAAAACACCATTTCCTCCCATAGAATAGGAGGAACTACGATCACTCTGATTTCCCTGTTTCGGTAAACGGGAATACGTAGGCATAAGATTGAAAGAAAAATCTTAGCTAGCACACTAATCCAAAGACCCAAATCCCTTACCTTCACATATCAATCGAAAAGCATCAGTCCTAGCATCCTAACAAAATTCCCCATGAACATTCCCGGTGTTTCATTCTAAACAAAGTAAGAAGAAAAATTCCCCATTACCATATAGCATCCGTAACCTAACAGACCGCTGTTTAAACTCAGTATGCAAGCAGGGTTAATTGGAGACATCTATTTCCCTTCCTTATTCAGCTCAATAGGATAAAAAATGAATCGACCTGTAGTAACTCCAGAGCGACAGTGCTTAAGAACCATGTCCAAAATCGCTCGCTACAGAAAAGTGGCGCCCACCGTGGGGCCAAATCTTTCTTACAGGTTAGGGTGAAGACCTTAGGCAAGTCATTTTCATGGCGTTGTTCGCCACAGAAAAGTGGCGCCCACCGTGGGGCCTTTTCTTCCTTTCTTTCTTTCTTTTTTTTGGGAATTTCACTGGGATAGGACTTTTTTTTACTTCACTAGGATCTTAGGTCAAAATCTTTAAAGTTGGGAAGGTAACACAGAATGGCGACTCCGCCGAGGAGCCATTTTTGTCAGGAACATAGGATTCATAGCTCTTTAAAGTCTAGGACTTTAGGACAAATATATATACTAGTTTTCCTAATTGATATCTGTGTTTATTTTTCTGCTAATGGGAATGCGTGTGATGCCGCATGTGAAAGATTGAGCATACACCTAGGAAAAACCTCTTTTAGTAGTGTGGAAACTATTGGAAATGGTTGTCACGCGATACTACCCTCTTCTGATGGTTCTTCGAAAAACATCACCTAGCACGGTTCCCGTCCCGCTGGTGTTTTCTCGACAAGAACTGATGATTTTGAGAGACAGGTACAAAAATCACTAGTATAAACCTTTGGGGGGGGGGGGGGGTAGAGCCTTAACTTCATGACACCGATCCTTTGAACCCATGTTTTTTCTATGTTTTTGTGTGCTGCATTCATGCATTCATCTAAAAAACATTACATCAAAGAAAAACTTCTCTTCTAGTCTCTCTTTTTCAAATTAAACTAAGACAATGATTGCAAATGTCCGAGGAGAAGATTGCCCTCATGGACTTCGGTAGAAGGAGAACTCATAAGTATACCTTTAGGGTTCCAAAACTAGAGGATTTAAGAGGATTAGCAAGGATGATCACTAATCCTGAAGCTTTCAGAGCCAAGTACGGAGGTCTGCTACCTCTGTTAAGAGTCCATGTGATTGAAGGAATCATGGAGGCACTCATCCAGTTTTACGATCCGGTCTATCACTGTTTCACATTCCTGGATTACCAGCTCGCACCAACGTTGGAGGAGTATTCTCACCTAACTGATTTACACATTACTGATCGAGTTCCTTTTTCTGGACTGGAAGAAATTCCAAAGGATCAGACCATTGCAAGAGCAATTTATTTGGATGAGTCGGAAGTCAAGACTCACATGACCACTAAGGGTGGGCTTCCAGGTTTGGCAGCCCAGTTCCTGACAAAGAAGACTTTGTACTTTGCTAGTATAGGGAACATGACTGCTTTTGAAAGCATCTTTGTCTTACTCACCTACGGGTTATTTCTGTTTCCCAACATTAATAGCTTCGTCGATATCAACACCATTAAGGTTTTTCTCATTGGAAACCCTGTGCCAACCTTGCTCGCGGACGCGTATCATTCTGTACACTCAGGGAATTTGTACAGCTGAGGGATGATCACATGCTGTGTACCCCTGTTATATAAATGGTTTATCTCCCGTTTGCCTAAGTCTGCTGCTTTTTGGGATCATAAGAATGCCTTACGTTGGTCGCAGAAAATCATGCCTCTTACCAACTCTGACATAGATTGGTGCAATAGGATTTATGACGGGATCAGGATCATTGACCTTTGTGGAAACTTCCCCAACGTACCCCTCATAGTAACTAAATAAGGAATCAATTACCATCCAGTTCTTGTTCGTCGTCAATTTGGATACCCAATGAGGCATGTCCCGCGTAATGCTTATCTGGAGGGTCTTTTCTTCAAAGAAGGAGAAAATGACAGGGCACTAAAGATGGAAATAGTGCACGCTTGGAAACATGTTCATAAGAAAGGACGAGAGTCTCTAGGAAAACCAGATTGTGTCTCGGTGGAGCCTTATCTCCACTGGGTACAAACTAGAGCTCTCAAGCTAAAGATGCCTTATCCTCGTCACGGAGTTCTTCCGCCAAGGGAATATGTCATGTACTTCATGACTGGAACGGAAAAACTTCAGGTTACTCTCAACAAAGTTCAACATGAGAAGAAGTCTTGGAATAACAAATACCACACCCTCAATGTAGAGTGTACCAAAAAACAACAATTGGTAAAAGATAAGGATGCTCTGATCGAGATTTTAGAGCAACATGTTGTGGATAATCAGTATGACCAAAGGAATTTGCTCGTTCCTTTCACTTGGCAAAGGAATGACAACCCGACAACGGCCCAAAAGCCCCGGTCCAAGAAAAGGAAAGTACCAGAATCAGCACCCGGCTTCTCCCTAGAGAGGACTCAGGACCCCTTAGCTTAGGTTTCTGTTTCCGCACCTTGTAATCTACTGTATTTCTATTTTTGCAATCCTTTGAATTCAATAAAACGAGGTTTCCTCACTGTTTGATATTTGAAATCTAATTGTCGAAGTTTATTTTGATTAAATAAAAAAAACAATTAATATAATCATTGCATTCATCATTCTCACGTCACGTATTCTTCTTACCAACGAATCTCACGTTTGTGTCTCGGTTCTAAAGTCAAATTGTCTCATTCGTACAATACTTGGGCCAATCGTCAGAAAAAGATGGATGATCTCGAGGAAGAGAACAGAGAGTTGAGAGAAGAGATTGACGCTCTGAGAGAGGATATGAGAAAGCTTCATAACGACATGCAAACCATGGCAGAAGCTCAGCTACAAAGGACTGTGATCTCGGAGATCACCTCAACGCCCATAGTGGAAAAGTCCGATCCTAGGTACAAAATGCCGAAAGATCGTCCCTGGGGCATGCCACTTAACTATATCCCGGAAGGATATATCCCGTTGATCAATGAGGATCAGGGGACCGCAACAGGAACCGCTGGGCCTGAAGGTTACAAACTTCGGAAAAGCGAAGATGTTAGGGGCATGACAGCGACTCCTGAAGGTTACAAACTTCGGGAGGCACCGAGAGTCTCGGCCATAATGACTGTACCACTGCCCGTGGTACACACTGCTCCGAAAGGACACATTCCACAGATACCTTCTGGTGGAAATGACAACATGTTCAAAAGAATGAATGAGTTCCAGGAATAGTTCTTGGGAATGCAGAAAGAACTGCAGGCCCTTCGCGGTCAGGATTTATTTGGAAAGGACGTCGCGGACCTCTGCTTGGTCCCCAATGTGAAAGTCCCGCACAAATTCCAGGTGCCCGACTTTGAAAGGTACAAGGGTAATTCTTGCCCTCGGAGTCACTTGGTGATGTACGCTCGGAGAATGTCAGCTCAGACAGAGAATCAGGATTTACTGATTCACTACTTTTAGGATAGTTTAACTGGTGCCACACTAAAATGGTACATGGGTTTAAATCGTGCTATGATTAGCACTTTCAGAGATCTTGGCACTGCCTTCATCCAACAATATAAATACAATCTGGACATGGCACCCGACAGAGATCAACTCAGATCAATGTCACAAAAGGACAAGGAAACCTTTAAGGAATACGCTCAGAGATGGCATGAAATTACCGCTCAAATTTGTCTACCTCTTGAGGAAAAAGAGATGACCAAGATCTTCTTAAAGACCTTAAGCTCATTTTATTACGACAGAATGGTTGCCAGTGCGCCCAGTGACTTCACCGAGATGGTCGGTATGGGAGTTCGTCTTGAGGAAGCCGTCCGAGAGGGACGTCTAGTCAAAGACAATGGATCATCAAGTAGTACAAAGCGATACGGTAGTGCTCTCCCTAAGAAAAAAAAGCAAGATATTGGGAATATCTCTCTCGGAAAGCAAAGGAGACGTTATCAACCAGTAGCGGCTGTGACTCCTGCTATCAATCCTGCGCCTATGATGTGTTGTATGCAGTTGAAGGGGAGTGCTGCTATGCTGGATGTTGTATGCAGTTGAAGGGGAGTGCTGCTATGCTGGATGTTTTTTTTGCTGTGTGCTGTTGCTAACTGTTGGTTTTTCGCTGATGTCTGATATGAATTTTTTTTTGAAGTTTTTTTTGGTGTGTAGTTTTAGCCAAAATAAGCCAAAGGGGGAGATTGTTATTTCTTTGATTCTGTGGTTGGCATTTATTTTGCTAAAACTTTTCTAGCAGCATGGTGTTGATAAATGATGTTCTAATTTGCTGCATTCACCATGTCGAATGAAGATGTCCCATACCTGCTCATAGGACATCGCGTTTGGATTTAGTTTTTAAAGCAGATTCTGTTGCTGAGATTTGTTACTGAATATTCTGTGAATATTTGGTTATCCTATGTGGCATCCAAAGCATTTTTGGATTGTGTTTATTTGTTGGTTTTTCGGATTTTCTGCTGTTTCTAATTATGGAGACATAATAGAAAACTTTAGATTGAAGACCTATTTTGTTGGAGTTTATTTTGCAGATTTGTCAGCAGTCTATTTGCTGCGTTTTTGAAGCCCAATTCAGTCCAGATTAAATGCTATATATTGACTGATCTAAACCTAGTTTAGGTGTGGAACTTACTTGTGTTTTTGTTAGGGTTTTCGAGTGTATTTTGTGAGCCTAACTGGTATCATTCTGATAACAGTATAAGGACTGGTTTTTGTGTTGTAAGTTCTGTCAGTTACTCATAAGCTTTTAAGCATTGAGTTTCTTGTGTGTCAATTCTCATAAGCTTTGAAGTATTAAGAATTGTATGTTCTGAAAGTGTGACTTTCGATTTGTTACTTGTGTGGAAAGATACCAATCACGAGTTGCAGTTATAGAGGGATTTGAGGAGGGCCTCATACCTAGGTGAGTCTTAGGTAGAAGTCATAGGAAGGGTAGTGATTAAGTGAGCAGATTATTTGGTTTTTGTATGATCTGTGAATTGATACTATCGTATATTGGTTTCGTCCCTGGCTTGGTAGCCCCCAGAGTAGGATTGTTGATCCGAATTGGGTAAACATATCACTGTGTTATTTAATTTCTGCATTGTTACTTTTATTGTTATCTTGTTCATTGTGTTGGATATCAGTGTCTCAACATCTGTGTAGGACATCTGATATCTGTGCCAGAATTTCAATTGGCATCAAGAGCTTGCACCCTTATTAGTTCTGGGTGAGATTCAGGGAAGGTACTTTCTGGTACAATGGACAAGGATGGAGGATTTTTGAACAAACCACCTCTGCTTGATGGTTCCAACTATGACTATTGGAAACCAAGGATGATAGCATTCATCAAATCCATGGATGATCAAGCATGGAAAGCTGTTATAAAAGGATGGGAGCCCCCAAAGGTTAAGGATGAAAAAGGTACCCTTACTGATGTGGTGAAGGAAGAGGAAGACTGGGATGATGCAGATTACAAAGGGTCCGTGGGAAATTCCAAAGCCATGAATGCATTGTTTAATGGTGTTAACAAAAATATCTTCAGGTTGATTAAACATTGCACCATTGTAAAAGAGGCGTGGGAGGTCTTGAAGGTTGCTCATGAAGGGACTTCAAAGGTGAAGATGTCAAAACTTCAGCTTCTCACTAGCAAGTTTGAGAGTTTGAAGATGAAGGAGGACGAGAGCATTCATGATTTTCACATGAACATTATTGAGATAGCTAATGCCTCTAGTGCCCTAGGTGAAAAGATGTCTGACAGCAAACTGGTCAGAAAAATCCTCAGATCTCTACCTAAGAGATTTGACATGAAAGTGACTGCTATAGAGGAAGCTCAGGATATAGACAAGATGAAAGTGGATGAACTGGTGGGATCTCTTCAAACATTTGAATTAGGGATCAGTGAAAAGTCTGAAAAGAAGAAGAGCATAGCTTTTGTGTCAAATGCTGGTGACTCAGAAGATGATCTGGTATTGCTTGGAAAACAATTTAACAAAGTGTTGAAAAGGATTGACTGGAAGTCGAGAGCAAATGCTCAGAACAAGTCACTCGACATCAGTAAAAACCAGGATGGAGGCATAAGATCCATAACTGAAGAAGACTCCAATCAAGGGAAGAGAGTTCAGTGTTTTGAATGTGAGGGATATGGGCACATAAAGACTGAGTGTCCCACGTATCTCAAAAGGCAGAAGAAGGGCTTATCCGTGTCTTGGTCAGAAGGAGAGTCTGAGAGTGATCTTGAAGAAGAATCAGCAAAATTGGTGACAGCTTTGACTGGGATCTGTAAGGCTGATGGAGAAACTACTTGTGAGTCTGACTCTGACAAAGAATCCTATATTGGAGAACTCACTAAGGAAGAAGTCTTCACAGGGTTCTCAGAGTTGTGTATCAAGAATGAAGAAAGATGCCAGATAATATTAGAACAGAAGGTTCTGATAGCTCAACTAGAAGCTGAGAAGGAAGAACATCTATCAACCATTGCTGATATGAAAGAGGAGGTTGAATGGCAAAAGTCAAAACTTGACAATATGACCAAATCTATAAGAATGCTGAACAATGGTACCACACAGCTGGATGAGATTCTTCAGACTGGGAAAGATGCTGGAAATGTGCAAGGTTTTGGTTTTAATAATCAAGCAGAGACTTACAAGAAGCCTGTTTTGAAGTTTGTTCCTCAGAAAATAAAGCAAGAAGAGGGGATGTCAAATCACATGTTTCAACATCAGATGAAGCATCAGAAAAGAGTTTGTAGATCAAAGTATAAACCATGGAGATGCCATTACTGTGGAAAGATTGGTCACTTAAAGTCCTTTTGCTACAAGTTGCACGGCTATCCCAAAACTGCTCAGCAACAAAATAAAGGACAGAGTTGGGGTAAAGTGAAGAGAATATGGACTCCTAGAAAAATGATGGCTGGTCTCATAGCGCATACTTCTCTTAGAGCATCTGTAAGAGAAGATTGGTACTTTGACAGTGGTTGTTCAAGACACATGACTGGTGTGAAGAAATTCTTGTCAGATATCAAGCCTCACTCCACCAATTATGTCACTTTTGGGGATGGATCAAAGGGTGAAATAAAAGGTGTTGGAAAGCTGGACTACAGAGGACAACCAAATCTGGATCGTGTTCTACTTGTCAAAGGGCTTACCGAAAATTTAATCAGTATAAGCCAATTGTGCGATGTAAGTCTCAAAGTAAATTTCACCAAATCTGAATGTCTAGTAACCAATGAGAAAGATGAAGTTGTTATGAAGGGAACCAGGTCTAAGGATAACTGCTATCTGTGGAATCCTCAAGAACCGGAAAGTCTGTCTACTTGTTTGATATCAAAGGAAGATGAAACCAAACTGTGGCATCAGAAATTGGGTCACTTACACCTGAAAGGGATGAAGAAAGTTATGTCAAGTGAATATGTTAGAGGTATTCCCAAGCTGAAGATTGATGAGGATAAAATATGTGGTGAATGTCAAGTTGGGAAGCAAACAAAGGTGTCACAAAAGAGGCTTCAACATCTTACCACAACTTCTAGAGTTCTGGAACTACTTCACATGGACTTAATGGGACCTATGCAGGTTGAAAGTCTTGGTGGGAAGAAGTATGCATATGTTGTCGTAGATGACTACTCCAGATTCACTTGGATAAGTTTTATCAGAGAAAAGTTTGAAGTATTTGCAGCCTTCAAAGAGTTGTGTCAAAGGATTCAACGGGAAAAGGATTGTGGTGTTGTTCGGATCAGAAGTGACCATGGGAAAGAATTTGAAAATAGCAGGTTTGAAGAGTTCTGCTTATCTGAGGGAATCACTCATGAATTCTCATCATCGATCACTCCTCAGCAGAATGGTGTGGTGGAACGCAAGAACAGGACTATACAAGAGTGTGCAAGAGTCATGATTCATGCCAAAAAGCTTCCATATCATTTTTGGGCTGAAGCCATGAATACTGCTTGCTATATACACAATAGGGTGACTATCAGATCAGGTACTTCTGTCACTCTTTATGAGCTATGGAAAGGTAGAAAGCCAAATGTGAAGTATTTCCATGTGTTTGGGAGTAAGTGCTATATCTTGGCGGATCGTGAGCAGAGGCGAAAGATGGATCCTAAGAGTGAGGAAGGAATATTTTTGGGATACTCTACAAATAGTAAAGCATATAGGGTATTTAATTCCAGAACTAAGGTGATGATGGAATCCATAAATGTGGTGGTTGATGACTCTGGCAAAGATGAAGATGTCCCAGATGATGTTGGAGCATGCCTTCCCATGAACAATGAAATCTCCCAAGACATTGAGTCTGTAGAAGATAATGCTCAAGAAACCGACACTAGACCTAAGAATGAAGAGGTAGAGGATGCTAACAGGGGACCCTCTATAAGGATTCAGAAGGATCACCCTAAGGAATTGATTATTGGATATCTGAATGAAGGTGTAAGAACCAGAACGATGGAGACTGTGTCAAATGCATGCTTTGTTTCAAATAATTAACCAAAGAATGTCAAAGAAGCATTGACAGATGAGTTCTAGATAAGTGCTATGCAAGATGAACTTTGTCAATTCAAAAGGAATGAAGTCTGGGAACTGGTACCACGACCAGCAGGAACAAATGTGATTGGAACAAAATGGGTTTATAAGAATAAGTCTGATGAACAAGGAGTTGTTACCAGGAACAAAGCCAGATTAGTTGGTCAAGGATACACACAGATTGAAGGAGTAGACTTCGATGAAACATTTGCTCCTGTGGCTCGATTGGAATCCATCAGATTGCTGCTAGGAGTGGCATGTTTGTTGAAATTCAGATTGTTTCAAATGGATGTCAAGAGTGCCTTTCTGAATGGCTATCTTAATGAGGAAGTCTATGTTGAGCAGCCTAAAGGGTTTGTGGATCCAAATTTTCCTAATCATGTTTTCAAGCTAAAGAAAACAAGCTCCACGAGCTTGGTATGAGAGACTGACTGAGTTCTTAGTCAACAATGGATACAGGAAGGGTGGCATTGATAAAACGCTTTTTGTCAAGGAGAAGGATGGGAAACTAATGATTGCTCAGATTTATGTAGATGATATTGTGTTTGGTGGGATGTCGGATGAAATGGTCCAACATTTTGTCAACCAAATGCAATCTGAATTTGCGATGAGCTTGATAGGTGAATTGACCTACTTTCTTGGATTACAAGTCAAGCAGATGGAAGATTCCATTTTTATCTGTCAGAGCAAATATGCGAGGAACATTGTGAAGAAGTTTGGACTGGATAATGCCAAGCATAAGAGAACTCCCGCTCCTACTCACTTGAAGTTATCCAAAGATGAAAAGGGAGTGAATGTTGAACAAAGTCTGTACAGAAGTATGATTGGCAGTCTGCTGTATCTTACAGCAAGTAGGCCAGACATAACATTTGTTGTTGGTGTGTGTGCAAGATATCAAGCAGAACTCAAGGTCAGTCACATCAATCAAGTTAAGAGAATTCTTAAGTATGTGAGTGGTACATGTGATTATGGGTTGTTGTACTCCCATGACTCAAGTCCCATTTTAGTAGGTTACTGTGATGCTGATTGGGCTGGAAGTGCTGATGATAGGAAGAGCACCTCTGGAGGATGTTTCTTTTTGGGAAATAATCTTATTTCATGGTTTAGTACATAGCAGCTGGTAGTAGTTGTGCTCAACTTGGATGGATGAAGCAGATGTTATCTGAGTATAATGTCACACAAGATGTCATGACATTATTTTGTGACAACCTGAGTGCTATTAATATTTCCAAAAATCCCATTCAACATAGCAGGACTAAGCACATTGATATCAGGCATCACTTCATCAGAGAACTTGTGGAGGACAAAGTCATAACTCTTGAGCATGTGAGCACAGAAAATCAGCTTGCTGACATATTTACCAAGGCTCTGGATGCAGTTCAGTTTGAAAACCTGAGGAGCAGACTTGGGGTTTGCATTCATGAAGAACTATAGCAATTAATGTTCCTTCTGGCTGCCAGATTGGAAAGATTAAAGGAGGTTTTGGTAGTGCAGTGTGTGAATGGGGGGAAAATGCTGAAGTTTGAGCATGACGCTTGGTCATGTGATGTGGTGTTTATTCTGGTGTATGATTTGACCATTTCTCAAATGCTTATAACTGTTCTACTTACCTTTGTCATATTTATGGTTAAAAAGGGGGAGTAGTATGTTGTGTGTGATGTGCTTGTAATGTTGCTGCAGTTGAGGGGGAGTTTTGCTATGCTGCTATGATGTGTTGTATGCAGTTGAAGGGGAGTGCTGCTATGCTGGATGTTGTATGCAGTTGAAGGGGAGTGCTGCTATGCTGGATATTTTTTTGCTGTGTGTTGTTGCTAATTGTTGGTTTTTCGCTGCTGTCTGATATGGATTTTTTTTGAAGTTTTTTTTGGTGTGTAGTTTTAGCCAAAATAAGCCAAAGGGGGAGATTGTTATTTCTTTGATTCTGTGGTTGGCATTTATTTTGCTAAAACTTTTCTAGCAGCAAGGTGTTGATAAATGATGTTCTAATTTGCTGCATTCAACATGTCGAATGAAGATATCCCATACCTGCTCATAGGACATCGCGTCTGGATTCAGTTTTTAAAGCAGATTCTGTTGTTGAGATTTGTTACTGAATATTCTGTGAATATTTGGTTATCCTATGTGGCATCCAAAGCATTTTTGGATTGTGTTTATTTGTTGGTTTTTCGGATTTTCTGCTGTTTCTAATTATGGAGACATAATAGGAAACTTTAGATTGAAGACCTATTTTGTTGGAGTTTATTTTGCAGATTTGTGAGCAGTCTATTTGCTGCGTTTTTGAAGCCCAATTCAGTCCAGATTAAATGCTATATATTGACTGATGTAAACCTAGTTTAGGTGTGGAACTTACTTGTGTTTTTGTTAGGGTTTTTGAGTGTATTTTGTGAGCCTAACTGGTATCATTCTGACAATAGTATAAGGACTGGTTTTTGTGTTGTAAGTTCTGTCAGTTACTCATAAGCTTTTAAGAATTGAGTTTCTTGTGTGTCAATTCTCATAAGCTTTGAAGTATTGAGAATTGTGTGTTCTGAAAGTGTGACTTTCGGTTTGTTACTTGTGTGGAAAGATACCAATCACGGGTTGTGGTCGTAGAGGGATTTGAGGAGGGCCTCATACCTAGGTGAGTCTTAGGTAGAAGTCATAGGAATGGTAGTGATTAAGTGAGCAGATTATTCGGTTTTTGTATGATCTGTGAATTGATACTATCGTATATTGGTTTCGTCCCTGGCTTGGTAGCCCCCAAAGTAGGATTGTTGATCCGAACTGGGTAAACATATCACTGTGTTATTTACTTTCTGCATTGTTACTTTTATTTTTATCTTGTTCATTGTGTTGGATATCAGTGTCTCAACATCTGTGTAGGACATCTGATATTTGTGCCAGAATTTCACTACGTATCAACCTCAGGTTGCGCAGAGCCAACCTAATCAGCAATGGAGTCAGTAGCCTCTTCAGTAGGCTCGTCCTCCATACAATAACAACCGTACAACACGGCCACCAGGATTTGATCCTATACCCGTATTGTACGCAGAACTATTTCTGTTACTACTGGCTAAGGGGCATATCCAGACTAAGTCCCCTCTTACAGTACCGAAAAATCTGCCTTTTTGGTTTAAGGTGGATCAGACTTGCCCTTACCATCAAGGAGGACCAGGCATAACATAGAGAACTGTCTCAGTTTCAAATCCGACATGCAAAAGCTTGTTAGGAGCGAGGTCTTATCTTTCAAGGTTACGAATCCTAATGTTCTCACAAACCCGCTGCCTCAACACGAGAAAGCTACAGTCAATTTGATAGAGGGGGAGACTAACAACGTCTATCAAATTCATGATGTGCTCTTGTTAAGGACCAATCTAGTCAAGATGCATTGTAGACAGAGTAGATATGGCCATGTGCCACTTCATAACTATCACCAGTGTGATATCTGCTCTAAAAGCAATCGAGGATGTTCTGTGGTGCAATCAGCTCTACAGGAACAGATGGATCTCGGATGGAGCCAAGAGCACCGAGTTCGTGGAGTTAACATGGTTTACATGAATTCTAACATCATTCAGAACCACGAGAATGTCAACTTGGTGGCGATGCATTCCAGGGAAAGCCAGTATCATAATCTGCCGCGGTACAATTACAGTTCTTGTCTGACTTGCTCGGTAAACAAACAGGGATGCTCTTTTGTACAAGAGGCCCTCTAGCATCAGATGGATCTTGGATGGATCCAGGACTACCATGATAGGAATCCCTATCAGATCAACATGATTCAAATCTTCGATATTCGCTTGATGAATACCAGCCTGGTGGAGTTACATGCTAAACAGGTTCGACTCGGGTTCCTGGTATCACATGATTATCAGAGCTGTAAGGCGGGTTGCGAAAACGATCAAGGTTGTGCCCTTGTCCAGGAAACCCTTCAGCACTTGTTGAACCACTGGTGGCTTCCAATCTATATGGATGAAGACACCCAGCAAATTAGTATTACCAACGGGAACCCTACTCGGCATCAAAGTCGGGACGGTCGGTCTGTGGAAACTGACCTAGTGAGGTTACATTGTAATAAAAGCGGGTGTGACCAGGTGCCACCACACAACTATGAACGTTGTAGAGTCTGTTCGGAAAGTAACCAAGGATGTTACCTTGTGCGAGCAGCTCTTCAGGGTTAGGTGGATCGTAGAGAGATTCGCCCATATCCGGGTTCCGAACCAATCAACTGGGCGCCGGACTACCTCGCTGATCAAATTGAGGACGTTGTCATAATCTCTGATCATCAGAGGGCTAGGGATGTTTGTACCATCATCCCACTACTTGACGAATTGAGAGTTCCCAACAGGAACGAATCGAGATTGCTTACGATGGTCGGAAAAATCAGAAGGCTCCCATAGTCATCTATCTAGCGGAACCGCTACCATATGAATCAACTAAGGCTATCCCTTACAAATATGGTGCAACAACAGTCGAGAATGGAAAGGAAATTCCATTACCCTCCGTCATGAATATTGCAGACATCAGTCGAGTAACACGGAGTGGTCGAATATTCAACCGAGGAGTTGGAGAACTTAACAAAGAAAAGGAACCTCAGACAGAAGTTCCCAATCCACCAGTTGGTCAATCCAGTAATCCCAACCTTTTGAAAAACGATGATGAGATGCTGAAGCTCATCCAAAGGAGTGAATACAACATTGTTGATCAACTGTTACAAACTCCTTCAAAGATCTCTGTGCTGTCACTTTTACTCAGTTCAGAAGCGCACAGGGAGGCTCTACAGAAAGTCTTGGAATAAGCCTTTGTGGAACAGGATGTAACAACCAGACAGTTCAATAGCATTGTCTCTAATATCACTTCCTGCAATAACTTGGGATTTAGTGATGAGGAATTACCTGAAGAGGGTCGTCGTCATAACATGGCGCTCAATATCACGGTCAGCTGCCAGGGCGATGCTTTAGCCAGCGTACTGGTAGACACAGGGTCAGCCCTGAATGTTATGCCGAAGTCCACTTTGATGCAATTATCCTTCGAAGGACCCCCGATGAGAACTAGTGAGGTCGTCGTCAAGGTATTTGACGGGTCCAGAAAAATGGTTATCGGCGAAGTCGACCTTCCCATAACTATTGGTCCTCACACTTTCCAAGTCGCTTTCCAGGTCATGGACATCCGGGCAATGTACAGTTGTTTATTAGGAAGACCTTGGATACATCAGGTTGGGGCGGTCACCTCGACCCTCCACCAAAAGTTAAAGTTCGTCCAGAACAACCAGCTCGTCACGGTCTGTGGAGAACAAGCCTTGCTCGTGAGTAACTTATCATCATCTACTGGTGTAGAACCTGAGGAGGTTATTGGAGAACAATCAATCCGAAGAGGGAAATTCTATTTCCTCATACAAAGATTCTATCAAAGCAGTCGAGAGTACCAATACAAAAGGATGGGGACAGCTAGTCATTCCTACTGACAATAAAACAAAGAAGGGTATTGGTTTTTCTGCAACCTGTACCCAGACAGCTACTACCAGCAATGAAAGTCTTCATCCCATTCAAGACTTCTTTCACAGTGGAGGTTTCCTTCACCCAGTGCCTCAAGAAGTGCATACCATCAATAAAGATGATTCCTCTGGTATGGAGGAAGAATGGGAGTCCTATCTTAACAAGGACGGTTATATGTCTCAAGACGAAACGCAGACTCCCTTTTTCCTTCCTACATAGAGTCCGAGATTTATACCCAGGTCAGATGTCAAAATGATATACGGAGATTGTGATCCGGAAGGATGCCATGCTCCACCAAACTCATTAGAGGAGGACACTCTGATGAAGGACAACTTTGACCACAACTATTATGTCCTGATGGATGGCCTGCCAATGTGGCAGCCGTACCCAGGAGACTTGGGGCAAGGAAATCAGCCGAACAATGAAAATCAGCTGAGCATCTTTGAAAAGAATACCTACGTCCCCACCATGTCATGGGATCAATAATCAGGTTATTCAGATAACGTCCAGTACGACGATGAATTTGCAACGTTTGCAGGACTAGAATTCAATAATTATGCTTTTCCAGAGGTCAACGTCATCGAGAGGGATGACTCCTCCAGTTCCACAGAAGTTTGGGACACCCTGGGACAACCAAGTGGGAAATACGACTATATGGTCAAATACACTGCTCCCGAAAGTTCTCTTATCAGGCTCGAAGACATCCAACCAACTGGATGGGGAGATCTACCTGATAGCACAAATGTTATGAAAAATACAACAGAGGAATCCTCCTACGACAATTCTGCCTGGGAGACAGATTCCAATGATCCTGCTCCACCAGAAATCAGCGTCATTTCTAAAGACAAATCAAGGAAGGTGCCAGAATTTGTGATTCACCGAGGAGTTCACCGCTAATGGGTTGCTGTCGATGTTCCGAAGATTATTGATAAGTCAAAGTAATTGTCGTCTTTAACCTTTCACCCTGCCCAGGTGAAGCAGATGTTTTGATAGGGCTCACTTTCTGTAAATTTCCCTCTCGCTTCGCCCAAAGCGACAGAGCTTTGTTTTATAGGGCTGTAGTTTCAAGAATCGACTTGTTCATTAATAAAATAACGTCGTTTTGTAATTTCCTCAGTCTGTTGTTGTTTTCTCTTTTTGCTTTCCTCAGAAAATGGTAATCCTAAAAAACAAATAATAAAAAAAAAGCAGTTTTCCAAAGAAATACATTGCACACACTCTTGCATTTCCTCTATCTCTTCTAAACACAAATCATACCGTCATGCAGATTGCTTGTTTTAAACCCCGTTGAAACATACGATCCGATGCCTTCTCCCAACTTTGAGTTCCCGGTATTTGGGGCTGAAGAAGAAAATGACAACGAAATTCCATAAGAGATCTCCCGATTACTCAGGAAGGAGGAAAGGTTCATTGAACCTCATAAAGAGCCGCTGGAAACGGTAAACTTAGGTTCGGAAAAAGAGGGAAAAGAAATCAGGATTGGGGCATTGCTCAGTCCAACTTCCAGAGAGGGTTTGGTAAAGCTTCTCAAAGAATTCCCCGATGTATTCGCTTGGTCCTATCAGGATATGACAGGGTTGGATACCAGCATCTTGGAACATTATTTACCGTTGAGATCGGAATGTCCGCCAGTAAAACAGAGGTTGAGACAGACTAACCCGGACATGGCCATCAAAATCAAAGAGGAGGTACAGAAACAGATTGACGCGGATTTCCTCGCCACATCAGAATATCCTCAATGGTTAGCTAACATCGTACCTGTTCTAAAAAAGGACGGAAAGGTCAGAATGTGTGTAGACTACATGGATCTAAACAAGGCTAGCCCAAAGGACGACTTTCCTTTACCACACATCGACATGCTGGTAGAAAGTACATCAAAGTTCAAAGTTTTCTCCTTCATGGATGGATTCTCGGGCTATAATCAAATCAAAATGGCGCCGAAAGACATGGAGAAAACTTCGTTCATTACCCCATGGGGTACCTTTTGTTACAAGGTAATGCCGTTCGGTTTGAAGAACGTTGGGGCAACCTATCAAAGGGCCATGACTACTCTTTTTCATGACATGATACACAAAGAAATCGAGGTATATGTCGACGATATGATTGCAAAATCTAAGACTGAAGAGGAGCATGTGACCCATCTGGCAAAGCTATTCGAGCGGTTGAGAAAGTACAAACTCCGCTTGAATCCCAACAAGTGCACCTTCGGTGTCCGTTCGGGAAAACTCTTAGGGTTCATCGTCAACCAGAAAGGAATTGAGGTTGATCCTGACAAGGTCAAGGCCATTCAAGAAATGCCTTCTCCAAAAACTGAAAAACAAGTCATAGGATGCCAGGGACATTTGAACTACATTTCCAGGTTCATATTCCTCATGACCGCGACATGTGCGCCGATTTTCAAGTTACTCAAAAAGAACCAGGACTGCGTTTGGACAGAAGAATGCCAAACCTCCTTCGACAGTATCAAGGAATACCTGTTGAATCCGCCGATTCTATCACCTCCAGTGGAAGGAAGACCACTGATTATCTACCTCACCGTCCTAGAGGACTCAATGGGATGTGTACTTGGCCAACAAGACGAAACCAAAAGGAAGGAGTCTGCCATCTACTATTTGAGCAAGAAATTCACCGACTGCGAGACTCGGTATACTATGCTTGAAAAAACTTGTTGCGCTCTAGTTTGGGCAGCCAAACGTCTTCGCCAGTACATGATTCGTCACACTACTTGGTTGGTCTCCAAAATGGATCCAATCAAGTACGTCTTTGAAAAGCCTGCTCTCACGGGAAAGATTACCCGTTGGCAGATGTTGCTATCAGAATATGACATAGAGTACCATGCTAAAAAAGTCGTTAAGGGGAGTATTTTAGCCGATCACTTGGCTCATCAACCGATTGACGATCGGGAATCAATCGGGTTTGACTTCCCAGACGAAGATGTCATGTATCTAAAAATAAAAGACTGCGATGAACCGCTACCCAGTGAAGGGCCAGAACCAGGTTCCCAATGGGGACTTATCTTTGACAGAGCCGTCAATCATTACGGAAATGGAATTGGGGCAATCATTGTTACCCCTCAGGGTACCCACATTCCTTTCACCGCCAGACTTACGTTCAAGTGTACAAACAACGAGGTCGAATACGAAGCATGTATCATGGGTCTCGAGGAAGCAATTGATTTGAGGATCAAAAACTTGGATGTATATGGCGACTCAGCTTTGGTTATCAATCAGATCAAAGGAGATTAGAACACATACCAATCAGGATTGATTCCTTACAAAGACTACGCGAGAAGGTTGCTACCCTTCTTAGACATAATCGAGTTTCATCATATCCCTCAGGAGGAGAATCACATGGCTGATGCATTAGCCACTCTCTCTTCCATGATTAGTGTAGGTCAACGGAACGACCTACCTAAGATTGACATAATGCGCCTCGAACGGCCCGCTTACATCTTCACGATTGAAGCAGTCATAGACGACAAACCTTGGTATCACGATATCAAATGCTTCCTTCAGAAACAAGAGTACCCACCTGAGGCACTAAGGATGGACAGGAAAACCCTCAGAAGGTTAGCAGGCAGCTTATTCCTGAGTGGTGATACACTCTATAAGCGGAATTTTGACATGGTCTTGCTCCGATGCATGGACAGACCAGAAGTTGACATGCTAATGAAAGAAATTCACGAAGGATCCTTTGGCACTCATGGCAACGGACACACAATGGCGAGAAAAATTCTAAGAGCAGGGTACTACTGGTTGACCATGGAATTCGATTGCTACAAGTACATGAGGAGGTGTCACAAGGGTCAGATATACTCCGACAAAATTCATGTACCGCCAACGCATCACAAAGTTCTTTCTTCCCCATGGCCTTTTTCCATATGGGGAATAGACATGATTGGCTTGATTGAGCCTAAGGCTTCGAACGGACACCAGTTCATCCTGGTAGGCATTGATTACTTCACCAAGTGGGTCGAAGCAGCGTCGTACGCTAATGTAACTCGACAAGTGGTTGTCCGATTTATCAAAAACAATATCATTTGCCGTTATGGTGCTCCGAGCCAGATCATTACTGATAATGGATCTAACTTGAACAATAAGATGATGAAAGAGTTGTGCGCAGAGTTCAAGATCGAACACCATAACTCATCTCCCTACCGACCAAAGATGAACGAAGCGGTAGAAGCGGCTAACAAGAACATCAAGAGGATTGTTCAGAAGATGGTTGTAACCTACAAAGATTGGCACAAGATGCTACCCTTTGCTCTCCACGATTATCGCACATCTGTCCGCACTTCAACAGGGGCAAACCCTTTCTCTCTAGTATATGGCATAGAGGCAGTGCTTCCCATAGAAGTAGAGATCCCATCAATCCGGGTATTGATGGAAGCTAAGCTTATAGAAGCTGAATGGTGTCAAAATCGACACGATAAACTGAATCTGATCGAAGAGAAGCGAATCACGGCTCTATGCCATGGTCAATTGTATCAACAAAGAATGAAGACGGCGTTTGACAAAAAGGTTCGACCCGCATCTTCAGGAAAGGAGACCTTGTGCTAAAAAAGATACAATCTTTTCTCACTGACTCTCGGGGCAAATGGACTCCGAATTATGACGCCCCTTATGTGGTCAAGAAAGCTTTCTCAGGCGGCGCCTTGAGACTTGCAATGATGGATGGAGAAGAATTTGCCTACCCCACAAATGTTGATGTAGTCAAGAAATACTTCGCCTAAAAAAAACGTCTCGGTGGATTGAAAACCTGAAAGGGCGATCTAGGAAAAAATTAGAGACATGATCAAAAACCATCCCGGTGGATTGGAAATATCAAAGTACAATCCAGGCAAAAGTTAGGGATAATGGCAAGTAACTACGTCTGATCAGTTCAACTCCTCAGCAGTCATGCCATCCATCAGAAACTCCAGTCGCGATCATCTTCGACAGAAGCTCAGGATGCCCCGAATTCAAAGTTGGTAGAAGGATAGTGGTCGTTATGTTTCAATGTAGCCCTTTTCCCTTAAATTACCATTTTTTAACTTTGTAAATACTCTATGGAATCACGCGCTTGGCTGATTTCCATCCTATCAATAAAATTTGAGCCCTTGTGCTTTTATTTGCAATTCATATTTGTTTTAGCTTTACAGAATGATGTTTTTAACATGATCAACGATTCTTGAAACGAAACAAAAATGAATTTACTTGTTAAAATTTTTCTGCTTTTAAAAATAAAGATGGCAATTTCTTCTGACGGTTGAACATCGAAAGAACATTGATCGCTTCTCCAAAGGTGTTCGAGCCTCAAAGTGCATAATCAAAGTACTCCTTCTAAACCAGTATGCCTGAATGAAGGATCAGCTGTATCAGGTGCGGCTTTCCCATCTGATACCCCCGACAGAGTTCTTACCTCCTAAGCCCGACCAGTGTCGCTCCCAACAGGGACCGTTTCTCCTAAGCAAGGCATAATTGCTATCTTGAACCAGCGATATTTCTACAGGCGCCACTGTGGCCGAGTATCCCATCGTGTTCATCTGTTAGTTTGTATGTCGTGTCAGTTTTGTCAGCATATACATACATATATCATGCATTATTGATTTGCATTCACATTCATATTGCATCACTATCACTTTAGTCGATCTTATCCCCTAGTGGTGACAGTCTTCTCAATCGAGTTGTCAAGTTCTTTCCTCGTCAGGAAAGTTTGCGTCTGAACAATCTCTCTCCTCCAGTTTATTTCTGGATCAGAATTGGCCCTTGACCACTTTGATAACTTGAACCTCTAAAAGACCAGAGAACCTTCAACCGATGTCACTCTTTGCCAATGAAGATGATATTTTCGCTTTCCCAAATTAAGGAAAATCCCTAGAGGAAGCCTCTTAAGCAGAGATTCGGCAATACAGCAGTTTTTCTCCGAAAAAGAAAAAAAACTGCTGATGAAAAGGTCATCAGCACCTCAAAATTGGATCACATCATATGGCGTTTCTTCGGGAAGATCCCGAGAAAAGTGTGATGTAATATCCCCAAGCGTGAAGGCAGTCTCTCAAGAGACTCGTTTTCCCCAGTAGAGTCAGCAAATGGCGTCTCCGAACAGAGAAGTTTGTACACCTCTACAACTCAGGCGAATGGATTCCCCAGCAAGTCTGACATCAAAAATTTTCTATCAAATGGCATATCCTCAGGAAAATTCGGCGAGAAGTTTGAGGAAAACCGCTATGAATAGCGTCCCTTGTCAAGAAAGTTTATTGACAAAAGAAACTGAGACCAGTTCCTTGGTAGGAAACCAGGATTGAGGGGAAGTTTATTTCAGAAACTGAGACCAGTTCCTTGGTAGGAAACCAGGATCGAGGGGAAGTTTATTTCAGAAACTAAGACCAGTTCCTTGGTAAGAAACCAGGATCGAGGGGAAGTTTACATCAAAAACCGAGACCAGTTCCTTGGTAGGAAACTAGGATCGAGGGGAAGTTTACGTCAGAAACTAAGACCAGTTCCTTGGTAGGAAACCAGGATCGAGGGGAAGTTTTACCTTCTCTAAGCATCATTGCTTAATAAAAGAGGATGAATGTGTAAGCTACAATTCATAATCACCATCAAAATTTTGGGTATTCCGATATTTAATCCTCTTGCACCCTGAATGCCCGAATACCTTCGCCATTCACACCTTCGGGTCCAAGAAGATTAAATATGGCCATCTGTCATACCCCAAATTTTGACCACTAAGATTCCCATCATTGTGCAAATCATCATCACAATATGGATGAACCATCTTACCTCATCAGTCTCCTCAAAGATGGGTGAACACTTACTACAGTCAAAATTAGGGTTTCAAGCCCTCTCAGAGTTCTTAGACAAAGGATCAATCAAGAAATGACATGATCTTCAACTTTTCTAACCTCTCAAACATCTACAATGGATCAAGAGGACTCCCACTTTAAGGATTAAGCACAAGGCTGCTCCCTTCTAGGTGCATCAAGCCTCAAGATCGCTAGTGTCACCAAATTAGGGTTTGGTCGACCAGGGCCTCCAGATGGAAATTTTCCTCTGGGAATGAGCCAATGCTTCAAAGCATATCCAAAAATACTCCATGGAACCTCATGGGCCCAAGCATCAAGTCAATTTGACCTCAGGGGATACATACATCAAAAATCAGGAATTAGGGTTTCTTGACCTAATTCACCCCTAAGTTGACTTTTGGGACAAATCATGAGCCAAGACCTCAAGACATGATTTGAGGGTCTCCAACATACCACATTGATCCATTTGTAATAATGGATTGATCCAGGAAGCTTGAGCAACAAGTCTCAATTTCATCAGTACCACAATTAGGGTTTCACGAGAAAAGTCAACTGTAGCTTTGACTTTTGACCAGGACATGCTCCCAAACCCTGAGACATGATTCAATACACCCTATAACACCTATGAAATCAATCCATAGAGTTTGATTTAGGTCAAGGACTTGATTTCATAGAGGATCGCACAGTTTGGAATTCATCTGACAAAAAGTCAACTGTGCACAAAAGTCAACTTTGACTTTTTGAGATTTTCCACAAAAATGGTTTTTAACCCTAAAATGATGTTAATGTATGATTTGAATCATCATTCATCAATAAAAATCAAGAAAAGTGGGATAGCTTGTAAAAGGGGTAACCATAAAAACTTAGAAAATTTTCTAAGTTATGAACAAAGTGGCAAGGGTACCAACTTTGGAGGATCATAACTCCTAAACCACAAGGCCATTTTTCCCCATCCAAAGCTAGATTTGTAGCTCTCATTACCCTCTACAAAAGCTTAAAACTGACCTCCTTCCAAATTCATCATGGATTTTGAGTTATGGAATGATCAAAATCACAAAAAGTGAAAATGTCACTTTTTTCCAACACTTAGTGAAATTTTCACTAAGTCAGAATCTGCCTTCACTTTTTTCCAAATGTAGGGGGATTTTTCACTTGGATCCAAAAGGTATCAAAACCAAATATGATTAAAAAGTTGTTGTATCATATGAGGGCTTTCCAAAATGGCCAAGAACATCACCAAATTCCACTTGGGCCATGAGATATGACAATGGCAATATGCCTTGCTGAAAACTGCCAAGGCTAGGCAGAATTTTGCATTTTTGCTCGATTTGGAAAAATTAGATAATTCCAAGCCTTGTCATCACTTTGGACACATCTGAGGATCAAATTTAAAGGGGACAAACACTGAGTCAAGCCTCCAAAGTCTTTGGAACAAGAAGTAGCATGCCAAACCTAGAAATCCCTAAAAGGGGGACAAGACTCCAATTTTGGATTAGAACATTTAATGGATGCTTAGAGGTGGCATGAAATGAGCTTCCTCCAACTGAATTCAGTCAAGACTTATCCAAGACCAAGGGAACCACAGCCCTGTGCCCTAACCTCTAGTCAATGGCTAGAGGAGACTTAGATTCCAAAGTGCAACCATTGGCCAAACCTCTGTTGCAGTTGCCATTCACTATTGATCCCAAAACAAACTTGCTCTACTATAAATAGAGCTCATTTGTGCTCAGTTTGAGTACACCAAAGCCATCAAACAGATGCTTTCCTCAAAATCCCTCTCTTTAGGCCAAAATGCCTTCTTTAGCAAGGTAACTCTGAGTTTTTGAGTTAGAGAGCACTTACATCATAACTCATGATCCTAACACCTCATAAACATCATATGTAGGTGATCCAAACCATCAAAAGTGACCTGTAACACCAAAATCACAAAGTCACCTCTCAAAACCTCAAAATAGGCCTTTTATGCATTTTTCAAGCAATGTCTTGATTCAGTCACTTTCCAAACCAGATAAAACCTCAAACACACTCCAAATAACATCCTTGAACTGTTCCAAATGGTTCCCCCCTTTTGGAACACCATTTGAGAGAGTTTCTATTTTGGCCATTTTAACCCCTTTTGCAAGAAAGGGCCAGTTTGTGTTTTTGCAGGTTCCAGCTGATGCCAACCATCCTCAAAGCTTCTAAGGGATCATTTAAGAGTGTCCAAAGCATCAAACCATTTCTGGAACAAGAAGTTTGGCAGATTGCACAGAAAACTCCAAAAGCTCAAAAAGAGGTAAGCATCATGACTTGAACTTTCCAAAATATGCATTGCTTTGAAGTCCACTGATCATACACACCTCATACATGTTATATATGTTGTGTTTGAACCAATTCATCATGTAATTCATGTCTGCATCAAAGTGTAGCATAGAAAATGCAATTATAGGTCTTTTTCAAAACCACTATCGGATTTTGAGGAGGGAGTATGATCTGGAAAAAATACCACCACCATTGGATTCCTTGTGAAATTCTAGGCCAAATGCATATAAATTTTATCCCCAACCATTGAGAAATGAGAAAGTTATGGACCTTCCCGTTTCTTGGCAAAACTTGCTTTGCCTTGCCTTGACCAGGCCTAGAAAACAAGGCATGCCTTGTATATTTGTGGTTTCACTTCAAGCAATGGATGTATCACCACCCCAGTGGTAAGGCGCGCGCCCTATAACCTTGAGATCGTGGGTTCAAACCCCACCCATGCCATTTTGTGTTTTCTCACATTTTTGCTATTTTTTCCCATATTTTCATGTTTTATTAATTAATTGGAAAATTAATAACTCTTTCAATTTTTATTATTTTTTATTGGTTCTTTTTTCAAAAAATCACAAAAATGTTGAAATATTTTATTCCACAAAAAAATCAAGTTTATATTATTTATTTAATATAATTAGTATTTTTGTGAATAAATTCCTTTTTAATGTTTTTAAACATTTTAACAGTGAATATTTACTTTGAAAATCAAAACCAAGTGAGTTTTAATTCACCTTGTGATTAATCCCTCATTTCTCAAACCTTAAACAAAAATCTCAAATGATTTATTCAAACTTATTTGGTATTTTATTTGATTTTCTTTAAATATTTACTTTTAAAGAACAACAAATTAGGGTTTCTTTGATTTTCACCCTCATCAAACAAATTCAAACACTTTTGGGCCTCTAATAGAGTGTAAGAACCAATACTTTGTAAATACAAACCTATTTTTGGGCCTCACTTATTGTATAAGTCCCGTTGTATTTCAAAAAGTTCGACGCGATCATCGTCCGTTGAAAAACAAACCCTGGGCCTCTCCTCGAGCTATAAGACCCATTCAAAATTATTGGGCCTCTATTAGAGTGTAAGACCCAACCCCCTTTGAAAACCAAACCATTTTGGGCCTCAATGCATTGTATAAAACACACCGCGTTTTCAAAAATCTCGGCGCGATCGCCATTTTCAAACAAATGACCCTGGGCCTCTCCTTGAGCTGTAAGCCCCACCACTTGTACAAAAATAAATATTTTGGGCCTCTATTAGAGTGTAAGACTCAATCCCCTTTTAACCAAAACTTTTTGGGTCTCAGACATTGTATAAGTTCCCCTGCGTTAAAAGAAAACCTCGGTGCGATCGCCAATAAAAAAACCAATCATCTGGGCCTACCCTCGTGTTGTAAGCCACATTCTTTTTCTTTAAACACTTGGGCCTCTTGAGAGAGTGTAAGACCCATCCCTTTGTACAGAAAACCTTTCTTGGGCCTCAGTCACTTGTATAAGTCCCTCTGTATAAAATGGTTGTGCGATCATTGATAAACCTTGGGCCTCTCCTTGAGCTGTAAGCCCCAACATCTTTTCAAAATATTTTCTCCTTTAATTTTGAATATACTGTTGTTTTCAATCTTTCTTTGTTGAACAACTAACCAAACAGCATGGAAGCTCTACAACCGAGTAAGTGTTTATATGCTTTCTTTATCTGCTTTCATATACATATAACTGTATTGTGGGGCTGTTTCACTGTAAGTCTTCTTTCATAAACTCATATCAACTGTGTAATACTAGTATAGATATTTAGAGTTTCCCCGGCAACTACGTCTAGCACTAAGCCCTGTTGATCACTCTTAAATAGACAAACTAGATCCCCATAGGATTACCAGACACAGTCTTCCCTCCTCTTGGGGTAAAACAATATGGAGACGTGAAAGGCAGCATTCTCGGTGAACCCTTTAACAGACTGTCACCCTTAGACATTGTCAAAGAGACTCTACTCCCCAGAGATAATCTTTTCTCCGTGAATGGCATCTCTTGAGTTTCTTCCAAATTCTCGGACTTTCCTGGCTTGATCTATTCTCTGTGAATAGCCTGTCTTGAATTTCTCGGGGTTTGGGGACCCACAGGCTTCCTAAAAGCATCCCACCTCCTCTTGGGCGTTGTACAAGGACCCTACGGCTTCAGAGAATATTCACAGCCTCCTCTTAGGCTTCGTATAAGGATCCTTCCTTCGGGAAGAGAGCCTCCTCTTGGGCTTCGTACAAATTGTCCCTCGGCTTCTTAAAAGTTTCCAGCCTCCTCATGGGCTTCGTACAAATTGTCCCGACGACCTCCTAGAGGTATAGGAACAAAAATTAGTCATCTTAATAGAACAGTCTTTCAAAGAGTCTAGATCTTTCTACCGTGAACGTACTACTACTGTATCTTTAAGCATAGTACAAAAGATAAAAATCTAGACTTGGACAGTCTAATCTCCTTGAGTCTCGAAAGCATTCTCAAGCAGGGAAAAACACCAGTAGACTTGGACAGTCTCCAATACCCTCTGGATTCCCCATTTCCTTAAAGAACAAGAAATAACCATGATCCTCTGATCAATCCCAAAGCATAGCCTTACCTTTAATCAGTCTCTTTATAAGAACTTGTAGCGAGCGAAACTGGACGTGTTTCTTAAGCACTGTCGCTCTTTTGGGGGTACTACAGGTCGATTCATTTTTTATCCTATTGAAGCTGATGAAGGAAGGGAAATAGATGTCTCCAATTAACCCTGCTTGCATACCGAGTTTAAACATCGGTCTGTTAGGTTACGGATGCAATATGGAAGTGGGGCCTCTTTCTTCTTTCTTTGTTTATAACGGAACGCTGGGAATGTTCATGGGTAGGGGGTTAGGACTGATACTTTTTAATTGATGTATGTGGGTATGGGATTGTGGGTTTTTGTTGAGTGTGCTCACTAAGATTTTTCTTTCAATCTTATGCCTACGTATTCCCGTTTACCGAAACAGGGAAATCAGAGTGATCGTAGTTCCTCCTATTCTACGGGAGGAAATGGTGTTTTGGTGTCTTGTTCAAAGCCCAAGACGTGAAGCTAAAGGTGGTTTGTATCTTGTTCAAAGCCCAAGATGTGAAGCTGAAGGGTCTATTTGTATCTTGTTCGAAGCCCAAGATGTGAAGCTAAAAGGGTGTTGACTTTAGAGAGAATTTGTCATCTCTAAAGGAGTCTGTTTGTCACAATTGTTGGGTGACTGGTTATAAAGGAGGATTACTTTAACTAGGACATGTGAATCCAGCAATGCCATAATTTCCTTTATAAGGGTTTTTGACCTGAAGGAGAAGACTTTAACTCAGTGTAGAGCAATTCCATCTTTCCTTAGGAATTTCTCATGCTAAAAGAGGGACAGTGGCATGGATGTAGATGATCCAGAGGCTTTCCGCTTATAGCGATTAGATGAAGGGAAAGGAGTTGTTGATGTTTGTATACTGTGAACGAGGCACAGCTTTGATGCTAAAAGGTTGATTGGTTCAACCGGGGTTTCCTTATACAAAGCCTAAGAGGAGGCTATCGACCCAACAAGAGGGTAATTTTTGTGTGTCTCGTACGAAGCCCGAAAGAGAAGCTAAAAGGGTTGACTCTACAGGAGAATCTTTTATATGTGTCTTGTACGAAGCCCAAGACGGAGGCTAAAGGTTGGACTCAACAAGAGAGTCTTTTATACTCAACAAGAGAGTGTTTTGTATCTCGTACAAAGCCCGAGATGGAGGCTAAAAGGGATTACTCAACAAGAGAGTCCGAAAAGGTTAACTCCGCTGGGGAGAACCATTGTACAAAGCCCAAGAGGAGGCTAGGGTTACTATTTCAGTTGAGTGACAGGTCCAGTACGCTGATTTAAAGAGAAAATCAGTTCTTATATGAGTACTGTTTGCACTCAGGGATTTGATTCGAGGATCAGGTTTATTTCCTGTTCTTTAAGGAAATGGGAAATCCAAAGGGTATTGAGACTGTCCGAGTCTACGGGTTTCATCTCCTAGTTTTGAAAGGAGCTTGAGAATGTCTTTGAGACTCAAGGGAATTAGACTGTCCAAGTCTAGAGTTTCATCTTTTGTACTACGTTTAAGAAACAGCAGTAGCAAGATCTAGACTTTTTGAACGACTGTTAAGATGACTAATTTCTGTTCCTATACCTCTAGAAGGTCGTCGGGACAATTTGTACGAAGCCCAAGAGGAGGCTGGAAACTTTTAAGAAGCCGAGGGACAATTTGTACGAAGCCCAAGAGAAGGCTATCATTCCCGGAGGAAGAAATCATTTATACGAAGCCTAAGAGTAGGTTGTGAATACTTCTAAGAAACCGACGGGTCCTTGTACAACGCCCAAGAGGAGGCGAGGATGCTTTTAAGAATCCTGTGGGTCCCCAAACCCCGAGAAATTCAACACAGGCTATTCACAGAGAATAGATCAAGCCAGGAAAGTTTGAGAATTTGGAAGAAACTCAAGAGATGTCGTTCACGGAGAAAAGATCATCTCTGGGGAATAGAGTTTCTTTGACGATTTCTAAAGGTGACAGTCTGTGAAAGGGTTCACCGAGAATGCTGCCTTTCACGTCTCCATATTGTTTAACCCCAAGAGGAGGGAAGATTGTATCTGGTAATCCTATGGGGATCTAGTTTTGTCTATTTTAAGAGTAATCAACAGGGCTTAGTGCTAGACGTAGTTGCCGAGGAAACTCTAAATATCTATACTATTATTACACAGTCGATATGAGTTTATGAAAGAAGACTTACAGTGAAACAGCCCCACAATACAGTTATATGTATATGAAAGCGGATAAAGAAAGCATATAACCACTTACTCGGTTGTAGAGCTTCCATGCTGTTTGGTTAGTTGTTCAACAAAGATAGATTGAAACCAACAGTATATTCAAGATCAAAGGAGAAAGTGCTTTGAAAGAAAAATTGGGGCTTACAGCTCAAAGAGAGGCCCAAAGTTTAATCAGTGATCGCACTGTGGTTTTTACTTTGTACAGGGACTTATACAAGTGACTGAGGCCCAAGAAAGGTTTTTTCTGTACAAAGGGGTGGGTCTTACACTCTCTCAAGAGGCCCAAAAGGTTTAAAGAAAAAGAGTGGGGCTTATATCACAAGGGTAGGCCCATATGATTTTTCGTTTGAAATGGTGATCGCGCCGAGATTTTTAAAAACACAGTGGGTCTTATACAATGACTGAGGCCCAAGATAATTTGGTTTTCAAAAGGGGTTGGGTCTTACACTCTAATAGAGGCCCAAAATTTTTGAATGGGTCTTATAGCTCGAGGAGAGGCCCAGTTGGTTTATTTTAAACGGACGACGATTGCGCCAAACTTTTCTTTTAACGCAGAGGGACTTATACAATATCTGAGGCCCAAAATTGTTTTGGTTAAAAGGGGATTGGGTCTTACACTCTAATAGAGGCCCATGAGTGTTTGAAAATGATTTGTGAGGGTGAAAATCAAAGAAACCCTAATTTGTTTTCCTTTAACAATAAATATTAAAAGAAAATCAATGAAAAATACCAAATGAATTTGAATAAACCACTTGTGATTTTTGTTTAAGGTTTGAAAAATGAAGTTTTAATCACAAGAGATATTAAAACTCATTTGGTCTTGATTTTTCAAGATGAATGTTCATTTTAAAATGTTTAAAAACAAATAAAAATGAATTTATTCACAAAAATACTAATTATATTAAATAAATAATATAAACTTAATTTTTTTGTGGAATAAAATATTTCAACATTTTTGTGATTTTTTGCATACAGGCATGAATTACATGATCAATTGGTTCAAACACAACATATATAACATGTATGAGGTGTGCATGATCAGTGGACTTCAAAGCATTGCATATTTTGGAAAGTTCAAGTCATGAGGCTTACCTCTTTTTGAGTTTTTTGGAGTTTTTGTACAATCTGTCAAGCCTCTTGTTCCAGAAATGATTTGTTGCTTTAGACACACTCAAATGATCCCTTAGAAGCTTTTAGGATGATTGGAATCAGCTGGTACTTGCAAAAACACAAACTGGCCCTTTCTTGCAAAAGGGGTTAAAAGTGACCAAAATATCAACTCTCTCAAATGGTGTTCCAGATGGGGGGAACCATTTGGGATAATTCAAGGATGATATTTGGAGTGTGTTTGAGGTTTTATCTGGTTTGGAAAGTGACTGAATCAAGACATGCTTGAAAAATGCACAAAAAGCCTATTTTGAGGTTTTGAGAGGTGACTTTGTGATTTTGTGATTACAGGTCACTTGTGAGAGTTTGGATCACCTACATATGATGTTTATGAGGTGTGTGTGTGATTGGTTTGATTGAAAAAGCTCTCAAACTCAAAAACTCAGAGTTACCTTCCTAAAGAAGGTATTTTTGCCTAGAGAAAGGGATTTTGAGGAAAACATATGTTTGATGGCTTTGGTGTACTCAAACTGAGCACAAATGAGCTCTATTTATAGTAGAGCAAGTTTGTTTTGGGATCAATAGTGAATGACAACTGCAGCAGAGGTTTGGCCAATGTTGGCAAATGAAAATCCAAGTCTCCTCTAGCCATTGACTAGAGGTTAGAGCACAGAGCTTTGGTTCCCTACTTGTTGGAGGAATCTTGACTGAATTCAGTTGCAAATGTGTCAGTCCATGCCACCTCTAAGCATCTATTAAATGCTCCAATCCAAAATTGGAGTCATGTCCCTCTTTTAGGCAATTCTAGGTTTGGCATGCTACTTATAGTTCCAAGGACTTTGGAGGCTTGGCTCAGTGATTGTCCCTTTTAGATTTGATCCTCAGATGTGTCCAAGATGATGACAAGGCTTGAAATTGGCTGATTTTCATAAATCGACCAAAAATGCAAAATTCTGCCTTGCCTTGGCAGTTTTCAGCATGGCAACTTGCCAATGTCATATCTCATGGCTCAAGTTGAATTTGGTGATGTTCTTGGCCATTTTGGAAAGCCCTTATATGATACAACAACTGTTTAATCATATTTGGTTTTGATAATTTTTGGATCCAAGTGAAAAATGTCTCTACATTTGGAAAAAAGTGAAGGCAGATTCTGACTTAGTGAAAATTTCACTAAGTGTTGGAAAAAAGTGACATTTTCACTTTTTATGATTTTGATCAATCCATAACTCAAAATCCATGAAGAATTGGAATGAGGTCCAGTTGAAGTTTTTGTAGAGGGCCATGAGATCTACAAATCAAGCTTTGGATGGGGAGAAATGGCTTTGTGGTTTAGGAGTTATGATCCTCCAAAGTTGGCACCCTTGCCACTTTGTTCATAACTTAGAAATTTTTTTAAGTTTTTATGGTTACCCCTTTTACAAGTTATCCCACTTTCTTTGATTTTTATTGATGAATGATGATTCAAATCATACATTAACATCATTTTAGGTTTTAAAATCCATTTTTGTGAAAAATCTCAAAAAGTCAAAGTTGACTTTTTATCTAATGAATTCCAAACTGTGCAATCCTTTAGGAAATCACGTCCTTGACCTAAATCAAACTTGATGGACATGTTTCATGGGTGTTATAGGGTATATTGAATCATGTCTTAGGGCTTGGGAGCATGTCCTGGTCAAAAGTCAAAGCTACGGCTGACTTTTTCCTCAAAACCCTAACTGTGGTATTGATGAAATTGAGACTTATTGCTCAAGCTTCTTGGATCAATCCATTGTTGAAAATGGATCAATGTGGTGTATTAGAGACCCTCAAATCCTCTCTTGAGGTCTTGGCTCATGATTTGTCCCAAAAGTCAACTTAGGGGTGAATTAGGTCAAGAAACCCTAATTCCTGATTTTTGATATATGCATCCCCTGAGGTCAAACTGAATTGATACTTGGGTCCATGAGGTTCCATGGAGTATATTAGGTTATGCTTTGAAGCATTGGCTCATGCCCAGAGGAAAATTTCCAACCGGAGGCCCTGGTCGACCAAAACCCTAATTTGGTGACACTGGCGATCTTGAGGCTTGATCCACCTAGAAGGGAGCAACCTTGTGCTTAATCCTTGATGTGGGAGTCCTCTTAATACATTGTGGATGTATGAGAGGTTTAGACAAGTTGAAGATCATGTCAATTCTTGATTGATCCTTTGTCTAAGAACTCTGAGAGGGCTTGAAACCCTAAGTTTGATGGTAGTGGATGCTCACCCATCTTTGGGGAGACTGATGAGGTATGATGGTTCATCCATATTGTGATGATGGTTTGCACAATGATGGGAGATCTTAGTGGTTAAAATTTGGGGTATGACAGATGCCCCTATTTAATCTTCTTGGACCCGAAGGTGCGAATAACGAAGGTGTTCGGGCATTCGGGGTGCAAGAGGATTAAATATCGGAATACCTGAAATTTTGATGGTGGTTATGAATGGTAGCTTACGCATTCATCTTCTTTTGCTAAGCAATGATGCTTAGAAAAGGTAAAACTTCCCCTCGATCTTGGTTGTCTACCAAGGAACTGGTCTTAGTTGTTGAATTAAACTTCCCCTCGTTCTTGGTTTCCTACCAAGGAACTGGTCTAAGTTTCTTTTGTCAATAAACCTTATTGACAAGGGATGCTACGTGTAGCGGTTTTCCTCAAACTTCTCGCCGAATTTTCCAGGGGATATGCCATTTGATGGGAGAAAGAACGATGTCAGACTTGCTGGGGAACCCAATCGTCTGAGTTGTAGAGGTGCACAAACTTCTCTATTGGAGACGCCATTTGTTTCTACTGGGGAAAGTGAGTTTCTTGACAGACTGATTCCGCTTGGGGTCTTACATCATACTTTTCTCGGGGTCTTCCCAGAGAAATGCCATATGATGGGATCTAATTTTGAGGTGTCGATGACCTTTTCATCAGTGGTTTTTTGGAGAAAAACCGCCGTACCACCGGATCTCTGATTAAGAGGCTTTCTCCGGGGATTTTCCTTAATCCGGGAAAGCGAAAATATCATCTTCAATGGCGAAGAGTGACATCGGTTGAAGGTTCTCCGGTCTTTTAGAGGTTCAAGTTATCAAAGTGGTTAAGGACCCAACTCCAATCCAGAAATAAACTGGAGGAGAGATTGTTCAAACGCAACATTTCCTAATCGAGGAAAGAACTGACAACTCGACTGAGAAGACAGTTATCACTAAGGATAAGACCGACTGGAGTGATAGTGATGCAATATGAATGAGAATGCAAATAGAATGCATGATATATGTATGTATATGCTGACAAACTGACGCGACATACTGACTAAAAGATGAACATGACGGGATACTCGGCCATCGCGGGGCGAAGTCGTACCGTTGATCCAAAAGTAGCAATTTTGCCTTGCTTAGGAGAGACAATCCCTGCGGGGAATACCGTTGGTCGGGCTTAGGAGATAAGAACTCGGCCGAGCGTATCAGATGGGAAAGCCGTATCTGATACAGCTGATCCTTCATTCAGGCGCACTGGCTTAGAAGGTGTACTTCGATTCTGCACTTTGAAGCTTGCTTATTTCTGGAGTAGCGAGCAATGTTCTTTCGATGCTCAATAGTCAAAAGAAATTGCCATCTTTATTTAAAAGCAGAAAAAGGTTTTAACAAGTAAATTCATTTTTGTTTTATTTCAAGAACCGTTGATCATGTTAAAATGTCGTTCTATAAAGCTAAAACAAATAAGAATTGCAAGCAAAAGCACAAGGGCTCAATTTTTATTGATAAGATGGAAATCAGCCAAGCGCGTGATTCCATAGAGTATTTACAAAGTTAGAAAATGGTAATTTTAGGGAAAAGGGCTACATTGAAACATGATGACCGCTATCCTTCTACCAACTTTGAATTTTGGACATCCTGAGCTTCTGTCGAAGATGGCCTTGATTGGAGTTTTCTGATGGACGACGTAACTGCTGCTGAGGATTTGCCCCTTTGTTGAACATAGTTACTTGCCATTATCCCTAATTTTTGCCTGGATTGTACTTTGAGGTTTCCAATCTAACGGGATGATTTTTGATCATGTCTCTAATTTTTTCCTGGACTGCCCTTTCGGGTTTTCAATCCACCGAGACGTTTTTTTTTAGGCGAAGTATTTCTTGACTACATCAACATTTGTGGGGTAGGCAATTCCTCTCCGTCCATAGTTGCAAGTCTCAAGGCGCCACCTGAGAAAGCTTTATTGACCACATAAGGGCCATCATAACTCGGAGTCCACTTGCCCCGAGAATCAGTGAGAAATGATTGTATTTTCTTGAGCACGAGATCTCCTTTCCTGAAGATGTGAGGTCGGACCATTTTGTCAAAGGCCTTCTTCATTCTCTGTTGATACAACTGACCGTGGCATAGTGCCGTTATTCTCTTTTCTTCGATCAGGTTCAATTCGTCGTGTCGACTTTGACACCATTCAACCTCTGTAAGCTTAGCTTCCATCAATACCCGGATTGACGGGATCTCTACTTCTATGGGGAGCACTGCTTCCATGCCATATACTAGAGAGAAAGGGGTTGCCCCTGTTGAAGTACGGACGGATGTGCAATAACCGTGAAGAGCAAATGGTAGCATCTCGTGCCAATCTTTGTAGGTTACAACCATCTTTTGAACAATCTTCTTGATGTTCTTGTTAGCCTCTTCTACCGCTCCGTTCATCTTGGGTCGGTAGGGAGATGAGTTATGGTGTTCGATCTTGAACTTTGCGCACAACTCCTTCATCATCTTATTGTTCAAGTTAGATCCATTATCATTAATGATCTGGCCCGGAACACTATAACGGCAGATGATATTGTTTTTTATAAATCGGACCACCACTTGTCGGGTTACATTAGCGTATGACGCTGCTTCGACCCACTTGGTGAAGTAGTCAATGGCTACCAGGATGAACCGATGTCCGTTCGAAGCCTTGGGCTCAATCAAGCCAATCATGTCGATTCCCCATATGGAAAAAGGCCATTAGGCATGGCAAGAAAACCTGGGCCCGCCCGGACCCGACCCAAAATTAATGGGGGAAACCCGATTTGATTGGGTGCGGGTACGGGTGCGGGTAAAACCCGGTTTGTAATTGCGGGTGCGGGTACAGGGGCGGGGGGATGCTACTACCCGCCCGCACCCGCCCCTGCCCGGTCTTATAATATTTACTTTAATACCCATATTTAAATTATTTTATATCATATTTATTCACTTTTGAAGAAGTAATTAAAAATCCTCATTAGTCATTTCCCATCATTCACTCAAACTCACATCTTTAGAAATAAATTTATTATTAAAATGGTTAAATTTTTAATAAAATTGTTAATTTTTATTATTATTAAAAAAAAAAAATTTTGTGGGTGGGGGCGGGTGCGGGTGCGGGCAAACCCGTTTCTATCGGGGGCGGGTCTGGGTGGTAAATTTTCACCCCCGACTGGGTTTGGGGGTGGGGGCGGGTCTATAACAGGGAGGCGGGTGCGGGTGCGGGGCTAGCTAAACCTGCCCCCGACCCTCCCCATTGCCATGCCTAAAGGCCATGGGGAAGAAAGAACTTTGAGATGTATTGACGGTACATGGATTTTGTCGGAGTATATCTGACACTTGTGACATCTCCTCATGTACTTGTAGCAGTCAGATTCCATGGTCAACCAATAGTACCCCGCTCTTAGAATTTTTCTCGCCATTGTATGTCCGTTGGCATGAGTGCCAAAGGACCCTTCATGAATTTCTTTTATCAGCATGTCTGCTTCTGGTCTGTCGATGCATCGGAGCAAGACCATGTCAAAATTCCGCTTATAAAGTGTATCACCGCTCAAAAAGAAATTGCCTGCCAGTCTTCTGAAGGTTTTCCTGTCTTTTCTAGACGCCCCATGTGGGTACTCTTGTTTCTGAAGGAAACATTTGATATCGTGATACCAAGGTTTGTCATCTATGACTGCTTCAATCATGAAGACGTAAGCGGGCCTTTCAAGGCGCATTATGTCGATCTTAGGTAGGTCGTTCCATTGACCTACACTAATCATGGAAGAGATGGTGGCTAAGGCATCAGCCATGTGGTTTTCATTACGAGGGATGTGATGAAACTCGATTCTGTTGAAGAAGGGTAACAACCTTCTCGTGTAATCTTTATAAGGGATCAATCCTGATTGGTATGTGTTCCAATCTCCTTTGATCTGATTGATAACCAGGGTTGAGTCGCCGTATACGTCCAAGTTTTTGATCCTTAAGTCGATCGCTTCTTGGAGACCCATAATACAAGCTTTGTATTCGGCCTCGTTGTTTGTGCACTTGAACGTAAGTCTGGCAGTGAAAGGAATGTGGGTACCCTGAGGTGTTATGATAATTTCCCCAATTCTGTTTCTGTAATGATTGACAGCTCCGTCAAAAATAAGTCCCCATTGGGAATCTGGTTCTGGCCCTTCACTGGGTAGCGGTTCATCGCAATCTTTCATTTTTAGATACATGACATCTTCATCTGGGAAGTCAAACCCGATTAATTCTTGATCATCAATCGGTTGATGAGCCAAATGATCGGCTAAAACACCCCCTTAACGGCTTTCTGAGTGTGGTACTCTATGTCATATTCTGATAGCAACATCTGCCAATGGACAATCCTTCCCGTGAGAGCAGGTTTTTCAAATACATACTTGATTGGATCCATTTCAGAGATTAACCAAGTAGTGTGACGAATCATGTACTGGCGCAGACGTTTGGCTGCCCAAGCCAAAGCGCAGCAAGTTTTCTCGAGCATAGTGTACCGAGTCTCGCAGTCGGTGAATTTCCTTCTCAAATAGTAGATGGCAGACTCCTTCCTTTTGGTCTCATCCTGTTGGCCAAGTACACAGCCCATGGAGTCTTCCAAGCTGTTAAGTAAATGATCAGTGGTCTTCCTTCCACTGGAGGGGATAGAATCGGTGGGTTCAATAGGTATTCCTTGATACTGTCGAAGGCAATTTGACAATCTTCTGTCTAAACGCAGTCCTGATTCTTTTTTAGCAGTTTGAAAATCGGCGCACATGTCGCAGTCATGAGGAATATAAATCTGGAGATGTAGTTCAAACGTCCCAGGAATCCCCGACTTGTTTTTCAGTTTTCGGAGAAGGCATTTCTTGAATGGCCTTGACGTTGTCAGGATCAACCTCAATTCCTTTCTGGCTGACGATGAACCCTAGAAGTTACCCTGAACAGACACTGAAGGTGCATTTGTTGGGATTCAAGTGGAGTTTGTACTTTCTCAGTCGCTCGAATAGTTTTGACAGGTGGGTCACATGCTCATCTTCTGTTCTAGATTTTGCAATCATATCATCGACATATACCTCGATTTCTTTGTGTATCATGTCATGAAAAAGAGTAGTCATGGCCCGTTGATAGGTTGCCCCGGCATTCTTCAAACCGAACGGCATTACCTTGTAACAAAAGGTACCCCATGGGGTAATGAACGAAGTTTTCTCCATGTCTTTCGGCGCCATTTTGATCTGATTATTGCTCGAGAATCCATCCATGAAGGAGAAAACTTTGAACTTTGTTGTACTGTCTACCAGCATGTCAATGTGCGGCAAGGGAAAGTCGTCCTTTGGACTAGCCTTGTTTAAATCTCTGTAATCGACATATATTCTGACTTTTCCATCCTTTTTCGGAACGGGTACGATGTTGGCTAACCATTGAGGATATTTTGATGTAGCGAGGAAACCTGCGTCAATCTGTTTCTATACCTCCTCTTTGATTTTGATGGCCATGTCTGGATGGGTCCGTCTCAACCTTTGTTTTACTGGCGGACATTCCGATCTCAATGGTAAATGGTGTTCCACGATGCTGGTATCCAACCCTGGCATATCCTGATAGGACCAAGCGAACACATCGGGGAATTCTTTGAGAAGCTTTAACAAACCCTCTCTGGCAGTTGTACTGAGCAGTGCCCCAATCCTGATCTCTTTTCTCTCTTTTTCTGAACCCAAGTTTACCTTTTCCAACGGCTCTTTGTGAGGTTCAATGGACCTTTCCTCTTGTCTGAGTAATCGGGAGATCTCTTCTGGAATTTCGTTGTCAACTTCTTCTTCAGCCCCAAATACCGGGAACTCAAAGTTGGGAGAAGGCATCAGATTGTATGTTTCAAATGGGTTTAAAACAAGTAATCTGCATGACGTGATGATTGTTTTTAGAAGAGATAGAGAAAATGAAAGAGTGTGTGTAGTGTGTTTCTTTTACTGCTTGTTTTTATTATTTGAGATATTTTTTAGGATTACCATTTTCTGAGAAAAGCAAAAAGAGAAAACAGCAATTAACGCAGAAATTACAGAACGACGTTATTTTATTAATGAACAAGTCGATTCTTGAAACTACAACCCTATAAAACAAAACTCTGTCGCTTTGGGCAAAGCGAAGAGGGAAAATTTACAGAAAGCGAGCCCTATCAAAACATCCGTTCACCTGGGCAGGGTGAAAGGCTAAAGATGGCAATTACTTTGACTTATGAACAATCTTCAGAACATCGACAGCAACCCATTGGCAGCGAACTCCTTGGTGAATCACAAAGTCTGGTACTTTCCTTGATTTGTCTTCAGAAATGACGATGATTTCTGGTGGAGCAGGATCATTGGAATTTGTCTCCTAGACAGAATTGTCGTAGGAGGATTCCTCTGTTGCCTTTTGCATAACATTTGTGCTCTCAAGTAGATTTCCCCCTCCAGTTAGCTGGATGTCTTCGAGCCTGATACGAGAGCTTTTGGGAGTGGTGTACTTGACGAAGTAGTCGAACTTACCACTCGGTTGTCCCAAGGTGTCCCATACTTCTTTGGAATTGGAGGAGTCATCTCTCTCTATGACATTGACCTCGGGAAAAGCATAGTTGATGAACTCTAATCCTGGGAACGTTGCGAATTCATCGTCGTGCGGGGTATTTTCAGGATACCCTGGGTGTTGATCCCATGACATGGTGGGGACACAGGTATTCTGTTCAATGATGCTCAGCTGATTTTCATTGTTCGGCTGATTCTCTTACCCCAAGTCTCCTGGGTAAGGCTGCCACATTGGCAGGCCATCCATCGGGCCATGATAGTTGTGGTCAAAGTTGTCTTTCATTGGAGTGTCTTCCTCTAATGAGTTTGGTGGAGCACGGCATCCTTCCAGATCGCAATCTCCATACATCATTTTGACATCTGACTTGGTATAAATCTCGGGCTCTATGCAAGAAAGCAAAATGGAGTATGCGTTTCGTCCTGAGATATATAACCGTCCTTATTAACATAGGACTCCCATTCTTCCTCCCTATCAGAGGAATCATCTTTATTGATGGTATGCACTTCTTGAGGCACTGGGTGAAGGAAACCTCCACTGTGGAAGAAGTCTTGAATGGGATGAAGACTTTCATTGCTGGTAGTATCTGTCTGGGTACAGGTTACAGAAAAACCAAGACCCTTCTTTATTTTATTGTCAGTAGGAATGACTAGTTGTCCCCATCCTATTGTTTTGGTACTCTCGACCGCTTTGATAGCGTCTTTGTATGAGGAAATGGAAGTTCCCTCTTCGAATTGATTCTTATTGCTCACCGTAAGCGCTTGGAACTGAGTTCCAACAACCTCCTCGGGTTCTACACAAGTAGATGATGATAAGTTGCTTACGAGCAAGGCATGTTCTCCACAAACCGTGACGAGCTGGTTGTTCTGGACGAACTTTAACTTTTGGTGGAGGGTCGAGGTGACCGCCCCAGCCTGATGTATCCAAGGTCTTCCTAATAAACAACTGTACGTTGCCCGAATATCCATGACCTGGAAAGTGACTTGGAAAGTGTGAGGACCAATAGTTATGGGAAGGTCGACTTTGCCGGTAACCGTTTTTCTAGACCCGTCGAATGCTTTGACGACGACCTCACTGGTTCTCATCGGGGGTCCTTTGAAGGATAATTGCATCAAAGTGGACTTCGGCATGACATTCAGGGCTGACCCTGTGTCTACCGGTATGCTGGCTAAAGCATCGTCCTGGTAGTTGACTGTAATGTTGAGCGCCATGTTATGACGGTGACCTTCTTCAGGTAATTCCTCATCACTAAATCCCAAGTTATTGCAGGAAGTGATGTTAGAGACAATGCTATCGAACTGTCTGATTGTTACATCCTGTTCTACAAAGGCTTGCTCCAAGACTTTCTGTAGAGCCTCCCTGTGCACTTCTGAACTGAGTAAACGTGACAACACAGAGATCTTTGAAGGAGTTTGTAATAGCTAATCAACAATGTTGTATTCACTCCTTTGGATGAGCTTCAACATCTCATCATTGTTTTTCGAAAGGTCGGGATTACTGGACTGACCGACCGGTGGATTGGGAACTTCTGTCTGAGGTTCCTTTTCTTTGCTGGACTATCCAACTCCTCTGTTGAAGATTTTACCGCTCCGTGTTACACGACTGATGTTTGCGATATTTACGACGAAGGGTAATGGAATTTCCTTTCCATTTTCAATTATCGTCGCACCGTATTTGTAAGGGATTGCCTTAGTTGATTCATACGATAGTGGTCCTGGTAGATAGATGACTATGGGAGCTTTCTGATTTTTCTGACTGTCGTAAGCAATTTTAATCCGTTCCTGATTGGGAACTCTCAATTCGTCAAGTAGAGGAATGATGGCACAAGCATCACTGGCCCTCTGATGATCAGAGATTACGACAACATCCGCAATTTGATCAGCGAGGTAGTCTGGCGCCCAGTTGATTGGTCCGGAACCCGGATATGGGCGAATCTCTCTACGATCCACCTGACCCTGAAGATCTGCTCGCACAAGGTAGCACCCTTGGTTATCTTCTGAACAGACTCTACAACGTTCGTAGTTGTGTGGCGGCACCTGGCCACGCCTGCTTTGAATGCAATGTAACCTCACTAGGTTAGTTTCTATAGATCGGACATCCTGACTTTGACGCCGAGTAGGGTTCCTGTTATTGATACTAATTTGCTGAGTATCTTCATCCATATAGATTTGCATCCACCAGTGATTTAATAAGTGCTGAAGTGCCTCCTGGACAAGGGCACAACCTTGATTGTTTTTGCAACCCGCCTTACAGCTTTGATAGTTATGTGAAATCAGGAACCCGAGTCGGACCTACTCAGCATGTAACTCTACCAGGTTGGTATTCATCAAGCGAATATCGAAGATCTGAACCATGTTGATCTGATAGTGGTTCCTATCATGGTAGACTTGGATCCATCCAAGATCTATCTGACGCTGGAGGGCCTCCTGTACAAAAGAGCATCCCTGTTTGTTTACCGAGCAAGTCAGACAAGAACTGTAATCGTGCCGTGGCAAATTATGATACTGGCTTTTCCTTGAATGCATTGCCACCAGGTTGACATTCATCGCACAGATGTCGTGGTTTTGAATGACGTTGGAATTTATATAGACCATGTTAACTCCACGAACTCGGTACTCTTGGATCCATCCGAGATCCATCTATTCCTGTAAAGCTGATTGCACCACAGAACATCCCTGATTATTTTTAGAGCAGATATCACACTGGTGATAATTATGAGGTGGCACGTGGCCATACCCACTCTGTCTACAATGCATCTTGACCAGATTGGTCCTTAACAAGAGTACACCATGAATTTAATAGACATTGTTAGACTCTTCCTCTATCAGGTTGACTGCAGCTTTCTCATGTTAAGGCAGCGGGTTTGTGAGAACATTCGGATTCGTATCTTTGAAAGATAAGACCCCGCTCCTGACAAGCTTTTGCACGTCAGACTTGAAGTTGAGATAGTTCTCTATGTTATGCCTTGATCCTCCTTGATGATAAGGGCATGTCTGGTCCACCTTAAACCAAAAAGGCGGATTTTCCGGTACTGCAATAGGGGATTTAGTCTGGATGTGCCCCTTGGCTAGTAGTAATGGAAATAGTTCTGCGTATGATACGGGGATAGGATCAAATCCTGGTGGCCGCGTTGTACGGTTGTTGTTGTATGGAGGATGAGCCTGCTGAAGAGGTTGTTGTGTCCTTTGTTGTTGATTAGGTTGGCTCTGCGCAACCTGAGGTTGATACGTAGGCGCGGGATTGATAGCAGGAGTCACAGCTGCTACTGGTTGATAACGTCGCCTTTGCTTTCCGAGAGAGATATTCCCAATATCTTGCTCTTTTTTCTTAGGGAGAGCACTACCGTATCTCTTTGTACTACTTGATGATCCAGCGTCTTTTACTAGACGTCTTTCTCGAACAGCTTCCTCGAGACGTACCCCCATACCGACCATTTCGGTGAAGTCACTGGGCGCACTGACAACCATTCTGTCATAGTAAAATGAGCTTAAGGTCTTTAAGAAGATTTTTGTCATCTCTTTTTCCTCAAGAGGTGAACAAATTTGAGCAGAAATTTCACGCCATCTCTGAGCGTATTCCTTAAAGGTTTCTTTGTCCTTTTGCGATATTGATCTGAGCTGATCTCTGTCTGGTGCCATGTCTAGATTGTATTTATATTGTTGGACGAAGGCAGTGCCAAGGTCTCTGAATGTGCTGATCGTAGTGCGGTTTAAACCCATGTACCATTTGAGTGCGACACCAGTTAAACTATCTTAGAAGTAATGAATCAGTAGGTCCTGATTCTCTGTCTGAGCCGACATTCGCCGAGCATACATTACCAAGTGACTCTGAGGGCAAGAGTTACCCTTGTATTTTTCAAAGTCGGGCACATGGAACTTGTGCGGAACTTTCACATTGGGGACCAGACAAAGGTCTGCGACGTCCTTTCCAAATAAATCTTGACCGCGGATGGTTTGCAGTTCCTTTTGCATCTCCAGGAACTATTCCTGGAACTCGTCCATCCTGTCGAACATAATTTCCTTTCTACCAGAAGGTATATGTGGAATTTGTCCTTCCGGGACAGAGTGCACCACAGGGGTGGTACCGTGACTACGGCCGTGAATCTTGGTGTTTCTTGAAGTTTGTAACCTTCAAGAGTCCTTAATATGCCTCTGGCATCTTCGATTTCCCGAAGTTTGTAACCTTCAGGCCCAGCGGCTTCTGCTGAAGTTTCCGGATCTCCAATGATTGGCGGAACATATCCTTCCGGGATATAGTTAACAGGCATTCCCTAGGGACGATCTTTTGGCATTTTGTACCTAGGATCATACTTCTCCACTATGGGCGTTGAGGTGACCTCTGAGATCACAGTTCTTTGTAGCTGAGCTTCTGCCATGGCTTGCATGTCGTTACGAAGCTTTCTCATATCCTCTCTCAGAGCGTCGATCTCTTCTTTCCACTCTTTTTTCTCTTCCTCAAGATCATCCATCTTTTTCTGACGATTAGCCCGAGTATTGTATGAATGAGACAGTTTGACTCTAGAATCGAGACACAAACGTGAGATTCGTAGGTAAGAAGAATACGTGACGTGAGAATGATGAATGCAATGATTGTATTAATTGTTTTTTTGGTTTAATCAAAATAAACTTCGACAATTAGATTGCAAATATCAAATAGTGGGGAAACCCCATTTTATTGAATTCAAAGGATTGCGAAAATAGAAATACAGTAGATTACAAGGTGCAGAAACAGAAACCTAAGCCAAGGGGTCCCGTGTCCTCTCTGAGGAGAAACCGGGTGCTGATTCTGGTACTTTCCTTTTCTTGGACCGGGGCTCTTGGGCCGTTGTCGGGTTGTCATTCCTTTGCTAGGTGAAAGGAACGAGCAAATTCCTTTGGTCATCCTGATTATCCACAACATGCTGCTCCAAAATTTCAATCAGGGCATCTTTATCCTTCAGTAGTTGCTATATTTTGATACACTCCACATTGAGGGTGTGGTACTTGTTCTTCCAAGACCTCCTCTCCCGCTGAACTTTGTTGAGAGTAACCTGGAGTTTTTCCGTTTCAGTCATGAAGTACATGACAGACTCCCTTGGCGGAAGAACTTCGTGACAAGGATAAGGCATCTTTAGCTTGAGAGCTCTAGTTTGTACCCAGTGGTGGTATGGCTCCACCGAGACACGGTTCGGTTTTCCTAGAGACTCTCGTCCTTTCTTATGAACATGTTTCCAAGCGTGCACTATTTCCATCTTTAGTGCTCTGTCATTTTCTCCTTCTTTGAAGAAAAGACCTTCCAGATGAGTATTCCGCGGAACATGCCTCATCGGGTATCCAAATTGACGACGAACCAATACTGGATGGTAATTGATTCCTCCCTTAGTTCCTATGAGGGGTACGTTGGGGAAGTTTCCACAATGGTCAATGATCCTGATTCCCTCATAAATCCTATTGCGCCAATCTATGTCAGAGTTAGTAAGAGACATGATTCTCTGTGACCAACGTAAAGTATTCTTTTGATCCCAAAAAGCAGCAGACTTAGGCAAATGGGAGATAAACCATTTGTATAGCAGAGGTACACAACATGTGATCTCCCCTCCGTTGTACAAATTCCCTAAGTGTACAGAATGATATACGTCTGCGAGTAACGTCGGCGCAGGGTTTCCAATGAGAAAAACCTTAATGGAGTTGATATCGACGAAGTTATTGATGTTGGGAAACAGAAATAACTCGTAAGTGAGTAAGACAAAGATGCTTTCAAAAGCAGTCACGTTCCCTATACTAGCGAAGTACAGGGCCTTCTTTGTCAAGAACTGGGCCGGCAAACCTTGTATGCCACCCTTAGTGGTCATGTGAGTCTTGACCTCTGACTCGTCCAAATAAATTGCTCTTGCAATGGTCTGATCCTTTAGAATTTCTTCCAGTCCAGAAAAAGGAGCTCGATCAGTGATGTGTAACTCGATAGGATGAGAATACTCCTCCAGCGTTGGTGCTAGTTGATAATCCGGGAATGTGAAACAGTGATAGACCGGATCGTAAAACTGAACGAGTGCATCCATGATTCTTTCAATTACTTGGACCCTTAACAGAGGTAGCAGACCTCCGTACTTGGCTCTGAAAGCTTCAGGGTTAGTGACCATTCTCGCCAAACCTCTCAAATCCTCTAACTTTGGAACCTTGAAAGTGTACTTATGAGTTCTCCTTCTATCGAAATCCATGAGCACAGTATTTTTCTCTGACATTTGCAATCATTGTCTTAGTTTAATTTGAAAAAAGGAGAGACTAGAAGAGAAGATTTTCTTTGATGTAATGTTTTTTTAAATGAATGCATGAATGCAACACACAAAAACATAGAAAAAACATGGGGTCAAAGAGTCAGTGTCATGGAGTCAAGGCTCTACCCGTCCCAAAGGTTTATACTAGTGATTTTTGTACCTGTCTCTCAACATCATCAACTCTTGTCGAGAAAAACACCAGCGGGCCGGGAACCGTGCTAGGTGGTGTTTTTTTGAAGAGTCCTCAGAAGAGGGTGGTATCGCATGACAACTATTTCCGATAGCTTCCGCACCACTAAAGGGGTTTTTCCTAGGTGTATACTCAATATTTCCACATGCGGCATCACACGCATTCCCATTAGCAGAAAAATAAACACATATATCAATTAGGAAAAGCAGTATATATATATTTGTCCTAATGTCCTAGAATTTTAAGAGCTATGAATCCTGTGATCTTAACAAAAAATGACTTCCCGGCGGAGGCGCCACTCTGTGGTTCCTTCCCAATTTAAAGGTTTTGACCTAAGATCCTAGTGAAGGCCGATCCTAGCAATAACGACATCCCCCTATGAAACCGTCATAAAATAACTTTCGAAAGGATTTTACTTTAAGAAAGAAAGAAAGAAAATTAAAGACTTGGGCCCCACGGTGGGCGTCACTTTTCTGTAGTGAGCGAAACTGGACGTGTTTCTTAAGCACTGTCGCTCTTTTGGGGGTACTACAGGTCGCTTCATTTTTTATCCTATTGAAGCTGATGAAGGAAGGGAAATAGATGTCTCCAATTAACCCTGCTTGTATACCGAGTTTAAACAGCGGTCTGTTAGATTACGGATGCGATATGGAAGTGGGGCCTCTTTCTTCTTTCTTTGTTTATAACGGAACACCGGGAATGTTCATGGGTAGGGGGTTAGGACTGATACTTTTTAATTGATGTATGTGGGTATGGGATTGTGGGTTTTTGTTGAGTGTGCTCGCTAAGATTTTTCTTTCAATCTTATGCCTACGTATTCCCGTTTACCAAAACAGGGAAATCAGAGCGATCGTAGTTCCTCCTATTCTACGGGAGGAAATGGTGTTTTGGTGTCTTGTTCAAAGCCCAAGACGTGAAGCTAAAGGTGGTTTGTATCTTGTTCAAAGCCCAAGATGTGAAGCTGAAGGGTCTATTTGTATCTTGTTCGAAGCCCAAGATGTGAAGCTAAAAGGGTGTTGACTTTAGAGAGAATTTGTCATCTCTAAAGGGGTCTGTTTGTCACAATTGTTGGGTGACTGGTTATAAAGGAGGATTACTTTAACTGGGATATGTGAATCCAGCAATGCCATAATTTCCTTTATAAGGGTTTTTGACCTGAAGGAGAAGACTTTAACTCAGTGTAGAGCTATGCCATCTTTCCTTAGGAATTTCTCATGCTAAAAGAGGGACAGTGGCATGGATGTAGATGATCCAGAGACTTGCCGCTTACAGCGATTAGATGAAGGGAAAGGAGTTGTTGATGTTTGTATACTATGAACGAGGCACAACTTTGATGTTAAAAGGTTGATTGGTTCAACCGGGGTTTCCTTATACAAAGCCTAAGAGGAGGCTATCTGTTAGAACAGGAATTGATTCTACATTCCAAATAGTTTTGATGATAACAAACACTATATTAGTTAGAACTTGCTGCTTCTTAATTCATTCTTTTTAATTATGTAGGGAAGTTCTAATGTAAAGAAGTTCTGATATAGAAGCATCTGAGCGAAGTTCTAATCAAGCGAAGCAAACAAGATCTAAGCAAAGCGAAGTTCTAATCAAACGAAACTCTGATATGGAAGAATCACTTGATCTAAACTAGCTAAGTTCTGATGAAGGATGTCTCACGCTTCAGCACCAAAGATGTATCAAGCGAGAAACTCTGATATTGCATCAAATTAACGTGGACTCTGATACGCTATCCTCCAAATTTATGAGTATCACAAACCAACGGATTAAATCAAACAAGATCTGTATTTTTGGAAAGAAGCATTCAAAGGCATTATTGTCAATCTCCAAAAATAACTATCACATCTCCAACGGATCAATCACTCTCATCTATTTAAAGGAGCACCTGCAGATGACGAAATACACACTTGCGCGCATACTTTCACAATTCATCAAGTATTCTCATTTGTTTTCTTTATTTGATAAAAATATTGTAAAACTCACTGTTGTGAAAAGCTTATTAGAAGCATAGTATTTTAAGTTGAAATTCCTTGAGAAAACCGAGTTGTGGTTAAAACTCAAGAAGATAGTGGCGGTTGTCTCTGTGTCTGTGTAATCTTAACTGATTAGTGGATTAAGTCCTCAAGAGAGAGAGGCGAAATCACCTTGGCGGGTGGACTGGAGTAGTTTGAGTTCAAACGAACCAGGATAACCAACGTGTCTTCTTTTTGCTTTAATTTTTAAAAACCCAATTCAACCCCCTTCTTGTGTTTTTCGTTTCTTCAATTGGCATCAGAGCGCCTGGTTCTGGGTGCTAACACTTAACCGTGTCAGATTAAAGATCCTTCACAAAAAACACTATGGCGGAATCCGTTCAGAACTACAATGACAAAATCAGTGGCAAACCACCAGTATTTGATGGAGAAAACTTTGATTACTGGAAAGATCTAATCGAAAGTTTTTTTCTGGCTCACGACGGCGATCTCTGGGATATGGTGACTGATGGTTACACTCACCCTGTTGGTAAAGACGGTCAGAAGATCGAAAGGAAAAATATGACGGATCAACAGAAGAAAGATTTCAGAAATCATCACAAGGCCAGAACTATTCTCCTTAGTGCAATCTCTCACACAGAATACGAAAAGATCACTAACAGAGAATCAACCAAACACATATTTGATTCGCTGAGAATGATGCATGAAGGCAACACTCAAGTAAAAGAGACTAAAGCTCTGGAACTTATCCAGAAGTATGAAGCTTTCAAAATGGAAGATGATGAAACAATTGAGAAAATGTTCTCAAGGTTTCAAATTCTGGTTGCTGGACTGAAGGTTTTGAATAAAGGGTACTCCACATCTGATCATGTCAAGAAGATCATCAGAAGCTTACCTAAAGTATGGAGACCCATGGACACAGCACTGAACCTCAATGAAATATCTCTTGAAGAACTGATCAGCTCTCTGAGAAGTCACGAAATAGAACTAGAAGAAGATGAGCCTCAGAAGAAAGGTAAGTCTGTTGCTCTTAAATCTAAATATAAATATGAAACTAAAGCTTTTCAGGCAGAAGAAGAAAGTTCTGGCGGCTCCTCAGAAGAAGATGAACTATCGCTCCTTTCCAGAAGAATTCAACAACTATGGAAAAATAGGAAAAGAAAATTCAGAAACTCTCGAAGATCAAGCAGTCATTCAGAACCATCCTCTGGACACAAAAAGTCAAAGAACAAAGAAGTGGTGTGTTACGAATGCAAGGAACCTGGACACTACAAAAGTGATTGTCCTAAGCTGCAGAAAGAAAAGCCAAATAAGAAGTTTAACAAAGAAAGAAAGAAAAGTCGTATAGCTACCTGGGATGACTCAGAATCTTCTGAAGCAGATTCCGAATCAGAAAATGAACACGCCAACATTGCCCTAATGGCCAACATATCAGATGACTCAAACTCATCAGAATCAGAATCTGACTCCGAAACGAAAGAGGTATTCTCTAAATTCTCTAGATCTCAATTAGAGGAAAGTCTGTCAGAAATTCTTGAAAATTATCAGAAACTCCAGCTCAAATATAAGAATCTAAAACACGATCTTGTATCTGAGTCTGAAGAGAATAGAAGGCTGAAAGCAGAAAATTATGAGTTAAAAGAAACCATTTCAAAACTCAACTCTTTTGAATCTCAAAAATCTCAGAAACATTCTGACTCAGTAGTTTCCACTAGTTCTGATAATATTTTAAAACATTATGACTATAACTTTCAAAAATTTCTAGCTAAAAACATAGACAGAAGCAAAATGGCTTCAATGATCTATGGAGTTAGTAGAAATGGGAGAAAGGGCATAGGTTATATTAATCCTAAAGGTGAAGCTCCATATAAACCAAAACAAGTTGATGATATGATCATAAAATACTCTCCTTTAAACTCTCACTTCACATATGGACACAAACATGACATAAAATATACCAGTGAATCTTACTCTTCAAATTCTATTGAGAAACCAAAACTCAATCAGAATTCTGTGAACACTAACAAACAAGGACCCAAAGAATTGTGGGTACCTAAGGATAAAATCCTATATGTTGCAGATGTCTTTAACAGCAAGATTGAAACACCAATCATGGTACCTGGACTCTGGATGCTCGCGACACATGACGGGAAGAAAGCATATGTTCCAAAGTTTGGAACTTAAAGCTGGAGGGTATGTAGGTTTCGGAGGCAATCAGAAAGGTAAAATCATTGGCTCTGGAACCATAGGTAACGGTACTCTACCCTCTATATCTAATGTCTTATTAGTAGAAGGATTAATGCATAACTTGTTATCCATAAGTCAATTAAGTGATAACGGTTATGATATAATCTTCAATCAAAAGTCCTGCAAGGCAGTTAGTCAGAAAGATGGAACAGTCCTCTTTAATGGAAAGAGAAAGAACAACATTTACAAAATAAAACTTTCTGAACTAAAAAGTCAGAATGTAAAATGTCTTTTGTCTACTGACGACGAACAATGGGTCTGGCACAGAAGATTGGGGCATGTTAGTATGAGAAGAATATCTCAGATTAACAAACTCAATCTGGTCAGAGGACTTCCTAATCTGAAGTTCAGCTCAGATGTTCTGTGTGAAGCATGTCAAAAAGGCAAGTTTTCCAAACCCTCTTTTAAACCAAAAAATGTTGTTTCTACCTCCAGACCATTAGAACTTCTTCATATTGATCTGTTTGGACCAGTGAAAACTGCATCCATCAGTGGCAAGAAGTATGGACTAGTGATCGTAGATGACTATAGCAGATGGACATGGGTAAAGTTCTTAAAACACAAGGACGAGTCACTCTCTGTATTCTCTACTTTCTGTAACCAAATTCAGAATGAAAAAGAGTTTAGAATTGTAAAAGTCAGAAGTGATCATGGTGGGGAATTTGAAAACAAATAGCTAGAAACATTTTTTAACGAAAATGGCATTTCTCATGATTTCTCTTGTCCTAGAACTCCACAACAAAATGGAGTTGTAGAGCGCAAGAATAGAACTCTACAAGAAATGGCCAGAACCATGATCAATGAGACTAACATGGCTAAACACTTTTGGGCAGAAGCAGTTAATACAGCGTGTTATATTCAGAATAGAATCTCTATAAGACCTATTCTGGAAAAGACTCCATATGAATTGTGGAAGAACAGAAAACCCAACATTTCTTACTTTCATCCTTTTGGATGTACATGCTTTATCCTAAACACTAATGATCCTCTAAACAAGTTTGATTCTAAGGCATAAAAATGTTTCATGTTGGGATACTCTGAACGTTCAAAAGGATACAGAGTATATAACACAGAAACACGAAGTGTGGTAGAATCCATTTGTGTCAGATTTGATGATAAGCTTGGCCTTCAAAAGCCAAAGCATGATGAATCTCTTGCAGAAGTAGAAGTTCAAATAACAGGCACTGAAACCAGATCATCAGAAAAATAGGTGAACAAAACAGAAGGAAACTCTAATTCTGAAGAACCCGTCCAGAAAAGACAATCCAGAAGTTCTCTAACTCATCCCGAAGACAAAATTCTGGGAAAGAAGGATGACCCAATCAGAACAAGATCCTCATTCAAAAAGACTGAAGAATCTCTAGTGGGATTAGTCTCTCTGATAGAACCCACTACTATTGACGAAGCACTCACAGACAATGATTGGATCCTCGCAATGCAGGAAGAACTGAATCAGTTCACCAGAAACGACGTATGGGACCTAGTTCCTAAACCCAAAGGCTTCAACATCATTGGAACCAAATGGGTCTTCAGAAACAAACTAAATGAACAGGGAGAAGTTGTCAGAAACAAAGCACGACTGGTTGCACAAGGTTATAGTCAGCAAGAAGGGATAGACTATACAGAAACCTTTGCTCCAGTCGCAAGGTTAGAATCTATCAGACTTTTAATTTCATTTGCTGTAAATAATGACATCACTCTTTATCAGATGGATGTCAAGAGTGTGTTTTTAAATGGGTACATTGATGAAGAAGTTTATGCACATCAACCACCTGGTTTTGAAAACACAAAACATCCAGAATATGTTTATAAACTTAAGAAATCGTTATATGGTCTAAAGCAAGCTCCCAGAGCTTGGTATGAGAGACTAAGTAACTTTCTCTTAAATAATGATTTTACCAGAGGGAAGGTGGACACAACTTTATTCTGTAAGTCATTTAAAAATCACATTTTGATCTGTCAAATTTATGTAGATGATATAATTTTTGGATCTACTAAAAGCTCTTTGGGCAAAGAATTTGCTAAGACTATGCAGGCAGAGTTTGAAATGAGCTTAATGGGAGAACTCAAGTTTTTCTTGGGAATTCAAATCAATCAAACTCCAGAAGGAACTTACATACATCAAAGCAAGTATGTCAGAGATCTTCTGAAGAAATTTGAAATGTCAGAAAGTAAGCCTTCCAAAACTCCTATGCATCCCACGTGCATTCTGGAAAAAGATGAGGTAAGTTAGAAAGTAGAACAGAAGCTCTACAGAGGTATGATTGGTTCCCTCCTTTATTTAACTGCTTCAAGACCTGATATTCTCTATAGCGTTTGTCTTTGTGCTAGATTCCAATCAGATCCTAGAGAATCCCACTTAACAGCTGTTAAGCGGATTTTCAGATATCTGAAAGGTACTACTAATCTTGGTCTTTGCTATAGAAAGTCCAGAGAATATAAATTGGTAGGATATTGTGACGCTGACTTTGCTGGAGACAGAATAGAAAGAAAAAGTACCTCTGGAAGCTGCCAGTTTCTGGGAGACAACTTAATCTCTTGGTCCAGCAAAAGATAATCCACCATTGCACTATCAACTGCTGAAGCTGAATACATAGCTGCAGCTGGATGCAGTACTCAGATGCTCTGGATGAAGAATCAGCTTGAAGACTTTCACATTTACGAGAGTAACATGCCTATCCTCTGTGACAATACTTCTTCCATCTGTCTTTCTAAAAATCCTATTCTGCATTCTAGGGCAAAACATATAGAAATTAAACATCATTTCATTAGGGACTATACTCAGAAGGGAATTCTTTGTTTAAAATTTATAGACACAGGCCATCAATGGGCTGATGTGTTCACTAAACCCCTTGCTGAAGATAGATTTAATTTCATTCTGAAAAATCTCAGTATGAAAATTTGTCCAGAATGAAAAATGTATTACTATATTTTTAACTCAGAATTTCTTTTCATTTGTGAACATCTGACCAATATTCTTCAGAAGTGAGAAGGAAGATTGCATCAGAATATATTCAGAAGATCTGAACTTTTCATTTCAAGAATAGATCGTTTAGTTCACGCTAGCAAACACTTGTCAACCTACGCTCCAGATTTTCTCTGATGATGAACGCGTGTCAAACTCTGGAAAACTGAAACATCTGTGTTGACATATCGAGGCGCCAAGTCACTTTGGTAACTGTTCCCAAAATTTCTCACGCTATCTCCCTTGTCAGAAATCATTACGGCTATTAATCATCATGTTTATTATTTTTAATTGCTATTTAATTCTTGGTCTCTCTTATATAAATGTCACTACTAACACCCTCACACGTTCACTATCATTCACTTGCTCTCTTTCGCCTTCTCCGTATTATTTGCATTTCTTGTTACTGTGTTCCCAAATCTTGTTACTGTGTTTCCAAAACCCTAAGTCTGTGAATAATGGCTTCCTGCTCTCAACAAAGCTCTCAACAAGCAATGTCTCAAGAATCAGCTGACCAAGTCATTGAAGAAAGGTATGTTGAACCCTCAAGAACTCTCCTCGCCCCCTTTGCCTCTCTTGAAGTTCTCTGTGAGCTCATCGTTGATTTTGAAAGCATGAAAGACAATGGGTATGACCTTACTCCTGAGGTTGAGTTTCAAGGATAAAGCAAATACTTTAATCGCTTAATGGGTCCAGTTTTTCCCCAACTCGTTAAGGAATTCTGGATTTTTGCATCGGTCTCAAAACATCAAGTAACTTCGTATGTTATGGGAAAGAAGGTTGTCATCACTGAAGATCTTATTGGTAAGCTGATTGAGCATGATGGATCAGGAATTAGATGCAGTGAAATGGAAAAGGGGACTGATCTAAACACTATCTCAAAGGAAATCTTCACCACCGGTCAACACTCCAACAAAATCAAAGACCTAAAGGATCGTCACAGAATTTGGGCCAGAATCATTCTTGGGTGCATCTATCACAGGAAACCTTCAAGCTCGTCTGACTACATCAACAACGATCAACAATATCTTCTATACCTCATCTCCACTTTCACCAAAGCGAATCTTCCTCACTGTCTTTTTAATCATCTAAAGAACAGTGTGAAGGAAACAAGAGAAGATGAAAGAACCAAGAGAGATTGGATTCCTCTAGGTAGACTTATATCAGATATTCTTACAGAGAATAAGCTGATTGAACACCTAACTGAAGCTCAGGAAATCTCTGATCAAGAAACTATTGCTGGAAGACCTCTCAATGCAAACAATCTCAAGAAGATGAAAATCATTGAGACCATCAAGAAGGATCCAACACTAATCTCTAAGGAAGTCATCACCACCAGGAAAATTCCTCTGAAAGATTTTCCTCTTTTCTCATCAGATACTCATCTAGAAATTGTCCTCAGATATTTGGATGCATGTAAAGCTGATGGAACCCTACCAGAAGTTTCTCTGCAACAGCTCAGGCAAGCACCTCTAGAAGTTTCCCCCAGAACTTCAAGAAAAAGGAAAGCCTCTGAAGGAACTCCTCAGAAAACTCCAAAAGTTGCTAAAGCTACTAAGAAGAAAGGTAACTCCGCTTTCATTTCTATCGTCAAATCCATAATGGTATCAACATCTGAAACCCCATCGTCTCCTAAACCTTCTGAAAATCCACCACCATCACCACAAACTCTTGAGGACTTTGACATTGACATTGACCCCACTCCTTCTGATTTTATTGAACCACAACCAGAACTTGCACAAGTTCTGTCTGACATTGTTCATGAACCTCTCTTCACGTCTTCCCAACCAGAACATCACACTCTAAACCCTGACACCTCCATACCTGGAATCAATTGTCCTCTTAACTTCTGTCAACCATAACCAAATTTCACCAGTCCCCCTCAAATCACCTCAGATGTTACATCACCTACCTCTCCTATTCTTATTTCTGACTCTCCTCCAACACATCTCTCAGATGATCCCCTCAGAACTATAATTGGCCTAGAAGCTCTAGACAAGCTTACCTCAACCTCTCACAAATTAGCCATTCCCAAACCAAAACCACTTGTATCCAAATCAGATGTTGGTAACTCTTTATTGGCTTTCGAGGTAAAAATGCAGGAATGGATTAACTTTCTGAAGCAGGGTTGTTTGGAGAATTTAAATCCAGCTGCCTCTGACTATCTTTGGACCAAATTCAGAAAGTGGTTTAATGCTGAATCTCAGAAAATGAAGGAACTAAGCTATGACATAGCCCAACAGAACTTCTGTGACCATATGAAGATCTTCAATGAGCAAGTTCTAAGATTCTGGGAAAAGAAACCTATTCTTCCTCTAGGCTGGAAAGATCCTATGGTTTCAGAACATCAGGAAGAATTCTCTCAGCATCAAACTCTGGTCATCACTGAAGTTGATGAAAAGTCACCTGAAGTCTCTCCAAAGAAAGTTTATGCTAAAAGTTCTGAGGAATTGGTACTTTCTGAAGGGTCAACATCATCTGCTCAAGTGCTGAAAACTCTGGATGAGTTAAGGAAAGAGAATGAAGCAGTAAGAAAAAGGTTGGACAAACAGGATGAAACTAACGTCGAAATTAAAGGGATGCTTGGCAAATAAGAAGAATCCACTAATCAGATCAAAGGCCTTCTGGAAGCATTGTTCACAAGACTGCCACCTGCTCCTCAACCTTAGTCTTTTTGTTGCCTTGCTTGCTTTGTGTTTTACCTTGCTCTTTTTGATTATGTTCTCATGTATCTTTTCGCTTTTTGATTAATGACAAAGGGGGAGAACGTAGGATATTTTGAAATATAACAGTACACCATGACTATGTCTCGAACATTTTAACCTCTGCTTCCATATTTTTTAACAAAACAGGAAAATGGCAATCAGAACTTCTTGGGAGTTTTAAATCAAAATATTTTCAAGGAAATCCTCAATTCAGGGGGAGTATTCTCTTCTCCATACTCTATTAATCAATCTTCAAAATATAAGTTTTTGTCATCATCAAAAAGGGGGAGATTGTTAGAACAAGAATTGATTCTACATTCCAAATAGTTTTGATGATAACAAACACTATATTAGTTAGAACTTGCTGCTTCTTAATTCATTCTTTTTAATTATGTAGGGAAGTTCTAATGTAAAGAAGTTCTGATATAGAAGCATCTGAGCGAAGTTTTAATCAAGCGAAGCAAACAAGATCTAAGCAAAGCGAAGTTCTAATCAAGCGAAACTCTGATATGGAAGAATCACTTGATCTAAACTAGCTAAGTTCTGATGAAGGATGTCTCACGCTTCAGCACCAAAGATGTATCAACCGAGAAACTCTGATATTGCATCAAATCAACGTGGACTCTGATACGCTATCCTCCAAATTTATGAGTATCACAAACCAACGGATTAAATCAGACAAGATCTGTATTTTTGGAAAGAAGCATTCAAAGGCATTATTGTCAATCTCCAAAAATAACTATCACATCTCCAACGGATCAATCACTCTCATCTATTTAAAGGAGCACCTGCAGATAACGAAATACACACTTGCGCGCATACTTTCACAATTCATCAAGTATTCTTATTTGTTTTCTTTATTTGATAAAAATATTGTAAAACTCACTGTTGTGAAAAAGCTTATTAGAAGCATAGTATTTTAAGTTGAAATTCCTTGAGAAAACCGAGTTGTGGTTAAAACTCAAGAAGACCGTGACGGTTGTCTCTGTGTCTGTGTAATCTTAACTGATTAGTGGATTAAGTCCTCAAGAGAGAGAGGCGAAATCACCTTGGCGGGTGGACTGGAGTAGTTTGAGTTCAAACGAACCAGGATAACCAACGTGTCTTCTTTTTGCTTTAATTTTTAAAAACCCAATTCAACCCCCTTCTTGTGTTTTTCGTTTCTTCACTATCGACCCAACAAGAGGGTAATTTTTGTGTGTCTCGTACGAAGCCCGAGATAGAGGCTAAAAGGGTTGACTCTACAGGAGAATCTATTATATGTGTCTTGTACGAAGCCCAAGACGGAGGCTAAAGGTTGGACTCAACAAGAGAGTCTTTTATACTCAACAAGAGAGTGTTTTGTATCTCGTACAAAGCCCGAGATAGAGGCTAAAAGGGATGACTCAACAAGAGAGTCCGAAAAGGTTAACTCCGCTGGGGAGAATCATTGTACAAAGCCCAAGAGGAGGCTAGGGTTACTGTTTTAGTTGAGTGACAGGTCCAGTACGCTGATTTAAAGAGAAAATTAGTTCTTATATGAGTACTGTTTACACTCAGGGATTTGATTCGAGGATCAGGGTTATTTTCTGTTCTTTAAGGAAATGGGAAATCCAAAGGGTATTGAGACTGTCCGAGTCTACGGGTTTCATCTCCTAGTTTTGAAAAGAGCTTGAGAATGTCTTTGAGACTCAAGGGAATTAGACTGTCCAAGTCTAGAATTTCATCTTTTGTACTATGTTTAAGAAATAGCAGTAGCAAGATCTAAACTTTTTGAAAGACTGTTCTATTAATATGACTAATTTCTGTTCCTATACCTCTAGGAGGTCGTCGGGAGAATTTGTACGAAGCCCAAGAGGAGGTTGGAAACTTTTAAGAAGCCGAGGGACAATTTGTACGAAGCCCAAGAGGAGGCTATCATTCCCGGAGGAAGAAATTATTTATACGAAGCCTAAGAGGAGGCTGTGAATACTTCTAAGAAGCCGACGGGTCCTTGTACAACGCCCGAACTTTTCTTCTAACGCAGAGGGACTTATACAATATCTGAGGCCCAAAATTGTTTTGGTTAAAAGGGGATTGGGTCTTACACTCTAATAGAGGCCCATGAGTGTTTGAAAATGATTTGTGAGGGTGAAAATCAAAGAAACCCTAATTTGTTTTCCTTTAACAGTAAATATTAAAAGAAAATCAATGAAAAATACCAAATGAATTTGAATAAACCACTTGTGATTTTTGTTTAAGGTTTGAAAAATGAAGTTTTAATCACAAGAGATATTAAAACTCATTTGGTCTTGATTTTTCAAGATGAATGTTCATTTTAAAATGTTTAAAAACAAATAAAAATGAATTTATTCACAAAAATACTAATTATATTAAATAAATAATATAAACTTAATTTTTTTGTGGAATAAAATATTTCAACATTTTTGTGATTTTTTACAAAAATAACCAATCAAAAATAATTAAAATTGAAAGAGTTATTAATTTTCCAATTAATTAATAAAACATAAAAATATTGGAAAAAATGGCAAAATGTGAAAAAACACAAAATGGCATGGGTGGGGTTTGAACCCACGATCTCAAGGTCACAAGGCGCGCGCCTTACCACTGGGGTGGTGATACATCCATTGTTTTGAGTGAAAACACAAATATACAAGTCATGCCTTGGTTTTAGGCCTGGCCCAAGGCAAGCTTTGGCTCAGAAACGTGAAGGTCATAACTTTCTCAATTCTTAATGGTTTGAGACAAAATTTATATGCATCTGGACCAGAATTTCACAAGGAATCCAATGGTGGTGGTAGTTTTTTCAGATCACACTCCCTCCTCAAAACCCGATAGTGGTTTTGAAAAAGGCCTATAATTGCATGTTCTATGCTACACTTTGATACAGGCATGAATTACATGATCAATTGGTTCAAACACAACATATATAACATGTATGAGGTGTGCATGATCAGTGGACTTCAAAGCATTGCATATTTTGGAAAGTTCAAGTCATGAGGCTTACCTTTTTTTGAGCTTTTTGAAGTTTTTGTGCAATCTGTCAAGCCTCTTGTTCCAAAAATGATTTGATGCTTTAGACACACTCAAATGATCCCTTAGAAACTTTTAGGATGATTGGAATCAGCTGGTACCTGCAAAAACACAAACTGGCCCTTTCTTGCAAAAGGGGTTAAAAGTGACCAAAATAGCAACTCTCTCAAATGGTGTTCCAGATGGGGGGGACCATTTGGGACAGTTCAAGGATGATATTTGGAGTGTGTTTGAGGTTTTATCTGGTTTAGAAAGTGACTGAATCATGACATGGCTTGAAAAATGCACAAAAAGCCTATTTTGAGGTTTTGAGAGGTGACTTTGTGATTTTGTGATTACAGGTCACTTGTGAGAGTTTAGATCACCTACATATGATGTTTATGAGGTGTGTGTGTGATTGGTTTGGTTGAAAAAGCTCTCAAACTCAAAAACTCAGAGTTACCTTCCTAAAGAAGGTATTTTTGCCTAGAGAAAGGGATTTTGAGGAAAGCATCTGTTTGATGGCTTTGGTGTACTCAAACTGAGCACAAATGAGCTCTATTTATAGTAGAGCAAGTTTGTTTTGGGATCAATAGTGAATGGCAACTGCAGCAGAGGTTTGGCCAATGTTGGCAAATGAAAATCCAAGTCTCCTCTAGCCATTGACTAGAGGTTAGAGCACAGAGCTTTGGTTCCCTACTTGTTGGAGGAATCTTGACTGAATTTAGTTGAAAATGTGTCAGTCCATGCCACCTCTAAGCATCTATTAAATGCTCCAATCCAAAATTGGAGTCTTGACCCTCTTTTAGGCAATTCTAGGTTTGGCATGCTACTTCTTGTTCCAAGGACTTTGGAGGCTTGGCTCAGTGATTGTCCCCTTTAGATTTGATCCTCGGATGTGTCCAAGATGATGACAAGGCTTGAAATTGGCTGATTTTGGCAAATCGACCAAAAATACAAAATTCTGCCTTGCCTTGGCAGTTTTCAGCAAGGCAACTTGCCAATGTCATATCTCATGGCTCAAGTTAAATTTGGTGATGTTATTGGCCATTTTGGAAAGCCCTTATATGATACAACAACTGTTTGATCATATTTGGTTTTGATACTTTTTGGATCCAAGTGAAAAATGTCACTACATTTGGAAAAAAGTGAAGGCAGATTCTGACTTAGTGAAAATTTCACTAAGTGTTGGAAAAAAGTGACATTTTCACTTTTTGTGATTTTGATCAATCCATAACTCAAAATCCATGAAGAATTGGAATGAGGCCCAGTTGAAGTTTTCGTAGAGGGACATGAGATCTACAAATCAAGCTTTGGATGGGGAGAAATGGCTTTGTGGTTTAGGAGTTATGATCCTCCAAAGTTGGTACCCTTGCCACTTTGTTCATAACTTAGAAAATTTTCTAAGTTTTTATGGTTACCCCTTTTACAAGTTATCCCACTTTCTTTGATTTTTCTTTATGAATGATGATTCAAATCATACATTAACATCATTTTAGGGTTAAAAATCCATTTTTGTGAAAAATCTCAAAAAGTCAAAGTTGACTTTTGTGCACAGTTGACTTTTTATTCGAAGAATTCCAAACTGTGCAATCCTTTAGGAAATCATGTCCTTGACCTAAATCAAACTTGATGGACATGTTTCATGGGTGTTATAGGGTATATTGAATCATGTCTTAGGGCTTGGGAGCATGTCATGGTCAAAAGTCAAAGCTACAGTTGACTTTTTCCTCAAAACCCTAACTGTGGTACTGATGAAATTGAGACTTAGTTGCTCAAGCTTCTTGGATCAATCCATTGTTGAAAATGGATCAATGTGGTGTATTAGAGACCCTCAAATCCTCTCTTGAGGCCTTGGCTCATGATTTGTCCCAAAAGTCAACTTAGGGGTGAATTAGGTCAAGAAACCCTAATTCCTGATTTTTTATGTATGCATCCCCTGAGGTCAAATTGACTTGATACTTGGGTCCATGAGGTTCCATGGAGTATATTAGGTTATGCTTTGAAGCATTGGGTCATGCCCAGAGGAAAATTTCCAACTGGAGGCCCTGGTCGACCAAAACCCTAATTTGGTGACACTGGCGATCTTGAGGCTTGATCCACCTAGAAGGGAGAAACCTTGTGCTTAATCCTTGATGTGGGAGTCCTCTTAATCCATTGTGGATGTTTAAGAGGTTTAGACAAGTTGAAGATCATGTCAATTCTTGATTGATCCTTTGTCTAAGAACTCTGAGAGGGCTTGAAACCCTAAGTTTGATGGTAGTGGATGCTCACCCATCTTTGGTGAGACTGATGAGGTATGATGGTTCATCCATATTGTGATGACGATTTGTACAATGATGGGAGATCTTAGTGGTCAAAATTTGGGGTATGACAGAACTGATTTTCTCTTTTAACCAACCTACTGGACCTGTCACTTAACTGAAACAGCAACCCTTTTAGCCTCTATCTCGGGGTTCGTACGAGATACAAAAAGACTCTCTTGTTGAGTCAATAACCTTTTTAGCCTCTATCTCGGGCTTCGTACGAGATACAAAAAGATTCTCTTGTTGAGTCAATCTCTCTTTTAGTCTCCATCTCGGGCTTCGTACGAGATACAAAACACTCTCTTGTTGAGTATAAAAGACTCTCTTGTTGAGTCAACCTTTAGCCTCCGTCTTGGGCTTCGTACAAGATACATCTAAAAGCACTATCTTGTTGAGTCAACTCCTTTTAGCCTCCCTCTCGGGCTTCGTACGAGACACAAAAGCATCCTCTTGTTGGGTCAATAGCCTCCTCTTAGGCTTTGTATAAGAAAAACCTCAGTTGGGTCGATCAACCTTTTAGCATCAAAACTGTGCCTCGTTCACAGGATACAAACATCAACAAATCCTTTCATCTAATTGCTGTAAGCGGCAAGCCTCTGGATTATTTACATCCACGCCACTGTCCCTCTTTTAGCATGAGAAATTCCTAAGGAAAGATAACATTGCTCTACACTGAGTTAAAGTCTTCTCCTTCAGGTTAAAACCCCCTATAAAGGAAATTATGGCATTGCTAGGATTCACATATCCCGGTTAAAGTAATCCTCCTTTATAATCAGTCACCCAACAGTTGTGACAAACAAACCCTCTTTAGAGATGACAAATTCTCTCTAAAGTCAAGCACCATTTTAGCTTCACATCTTGGGCTTCAAACAAGATACAAATAGACCCTTCAGCTTCACATCTTGCGCTTTGAACAAGATATAAACCACCTTTAGCTTCATGTCTTGGGCTTTAAACAAGACACCAAAACACCATTTCCTCCCATAGAATAGGAGGAACTACGATCACTCTGATTTCCCTGTTTCGGTAAACGGGAATACGTAGGCATAAGATTGAAAGAAAAATCTTAGCGAGCACACTAATCTAAAGACCTAAATCCCGTACCTTCACATATCAATTGAAAAGCATCAGTCCTAGCATTCTAACAAAATTCCCCATGAACATTCCCGGTGTTTCATTCTAAACAAAGTAAGAAGAAAAAGGCCCCATTACCATATAGCATCCGTAACCTAACAGACCGCTGTTTAAACTCAGTATGCAAGCAGGGTTAATTGGAGACATCTATTTCCCTTCCTTATTCAGCTCAATAGGATAAAAAATGAATCGAACCTGTAGTAACCCCAGAGCGACAGTGCTTAAGAACCACGTCCAAAATCGCTCGCTACAATGTGTGATTCAAGTTAATCAATAGCTTGATATCCGATTCTCACCGCAACACGGTGGTTTCTGCAATCCCTTGGGGAGGCGCAGGGCCATAATTTCTTGAGACAATGGGTCGTGAGGCTCTTCGTCGCTGCTGCTACTGGTCCATGATGGGGAGCGGGTGCTTCGACTGGTAGTAAGGCGACGATCTCGGCAAGGAGACGGGGTCCGTGCTCATCCCTTGGCTCTGGGTGGAGGCGAATCCTGGTCCCTCCTGGTTCTTTTGGTTCCCTGGGAACACTGGCTCCACGGGGAGATGTGTTCACGTTTCCTGACAGCGTGAGATTCTGGCTCTTGATGTGCTCGACGGTCTCTTTCCCGTTGGGAAGGCGAACTTCGGGATCATCGGCGATCTTTCCTCGGCTGAGGGGATCTTGAACGGGCAGATTCCTCCAAGGCTCCAATCCTCGCATTTTGCTGGAGGATTAGGAAGTTATTTTTGTTGAGAGCTTCAAGAAAAGCCGCCACAGCTGGGTTGGCGTTGGGCGGATATGGAACTGGCTGGAGGTCCAGGGAGGGCTAGTCTTCAACACGATCAGTACGAGTGGAGGAGGGAGACGCAGTGGCTCTGTCTCTCAGATGACGGGTGTCTCCTCCGAGGAAGGGTGCAGATCTGTCAGCATCAGTTTTGTTGACAGGGAGAAAAGCAAGATTGCGAGCATCTTGAACGTGATCTTGGCTTGCCATGATCGGAATCTTGGATAGAGAGCTGTTTTGGTCTTTGATCTATGATGGATGTTAGGTGATATAAGTTCCCACAGATGGCGCCACTGATCTTGACGGCTGATCAGAACCTTAAATGGGCCAAGGATAACGTCTGCAATACTGGATGTATGAGACGAGGAGAGGGTCTACCTGCAAGGCACTCCGATGCTAATGTAAGTATCGTGAGAGAGAGAGAGAGAGAGAGAGAGAGAGAGAGAAAAAGGCAAGTACAGGGTATGCATTTCGTAGGATGATTTGGAATACCTGACGCTCTCAAATGAGAGGGTTTTTATAATGCCCCCAGTGCGTGGTCAACGGTCCCTATTTTCGGAGCGAAATAACTGTTTCCCGAAGAATAGGTAACTGCCAAAAACTAGTTGTTATGACGGGCAGAGGTGCCCGAAACTAGCCGTTGCCACGGGAAAAGATGTAGTTCCTGGCACGGGCGTCGTGACTGTTTTTGGATGGTAGAGACGTGCATGACGGGCAGGAATGTCGAGAAGGAGCAGGTGACCCTGCGGGTCATCCGACCATATTGGCCCAAAAAGGGGCAGAAAGGTAAATGCTGCCCCAATTTGGCTGGACTTAGGCAATTGGGCCGTTCTGGAAGCAGAAGTGAATTGGGTCATGCCTAGCCATTGGTCCAGTCTGGAACAATTTTCTTGATCATGAATTCAAGAACTAGAACAAGAACTTCACTTGAGTTATAGGGTCCTTCTATATACTCAAGTATGATGCTGCAGGTTCCCATCAAACGCTCATATAGGTTTCCAGAATTTTGGCATTAGAGCCATTTCCTGGATGAGGTTAGGTCTTATGTCTACCTTTCGGATGAATTATCTCAAAGGAAGTCTATTTGAAGTGTAAACTAGTGGACTTTTGGGAAAGTTTGGAATTTGTCGACAGTGTTGTACATTCTAGGGTGGCATCAAAGAAATAAAAACGGGGTACATATAGACGCACTTGCTAGTGGAAGTTGCTACTGGAAAGGAGAGACTTGTCATATTTGGTGAGTAACGTATGATTTTTCTTACTTTATTTAATAATTTATATATGGTAGTTTACCTGACCCATTTGATTTCTTGTTTGTAGATTAGATGAAGTTTCACCAAATGATGTTTCAAATGCTGAAGACATCTTGGGTCATTCCTTCACCTACATAAGTGATTTAAATATCGGCTACAAGATGATTTTTAACTGCGAGGTCCCCTGCTGACCCAGACCCTTCCAACCTTCATATCCCAACTAGGGTTAGGGGTACTAAGTTTCACCAATTAACCTATGGCAGAGGGTTCATTACCCTTGGGAGAGGGTAGAACGACAAACATTTTGGACAACTACACAAGATTTGGGAATATCTAGTCCAAAAGGATGCTAAACCTCGACCTCTAGCGCATTGATGTTGCTACTTCTGGTATGCCTTGGTTCCCAAATGACTATGGAGCTTTAATATTTTTATTTTTGAAGAAGACTATAATGATTTCTCGATCAAGGATGAAGTTGTTTATCAAAAGGACATGGAATAAATGTCATATAATATTTGTCAGACATCAGTTGTCCTAGAATTTGGTACCATCAAAAGCGGAGAAGTATTCTTGGTTGGCCGTTTTTGAAGAGAGAAATATTCAATGATTGTCTTGGTTCTCTTACTATTTAGCATAACCAATTTTAGTGGAGCTCAGAAGGACATATAATTTGTTGGCTGAGATAGGGAACACGATACAATATTTTGGGTATCCTTATTTAATTGATGAGAGTATGTAGTCATTTTCTCTAGAGATAAATAAGATTGTTGTTGTCGTAAAATCTACTCACAGGGAACTATCCACAATTAAGGGTGCCCTTGCCAAGGTGACTCGAGCATTGGATTCCTTCTGCAATATGCTAAAGGAATTAGATACGTCTTTGAATGAAGCTCGTGAAGGTTGGAAGAAGGCTCAATATGACCTTTAGGAGATGTATCTTGAAAACCTTGACTTATACAAGGAGTATGCAAGGCCAGTGCAAGACGTGTACTTCTTTCTACAAGTTTCTTTTGAAAATGTACCGAGGAAAGTGGATTTTCCATCCCAATGTGCAAATATCAAGTGAACATACTCGTCCTGAGCAAGATATAACGAATATGAGTCCGATTAATGTTGAGTCATACTCGTAGTGTTTCTCTTTTTTGATGGGGTGTTCTTGCCCAATGTGACATTTTTTGTTGAATGAATGGATATTCATCGTTATTCCTTTATTTTGCTACTCTTTCTTTATTTGTTTATCGGTTATTCTACTTGTTATATGTGTTACCAAAAGTATTGAATTATCTTATTTTGTAATTGGTTGTCATTGAGGTCGTGCTAAAAAGATTAATTCGACATATTTGAGGGTCGTGGTTGCCCAAGGGTTTATCTTCCATTTACCCAAGTTTAAACTTGGTTTGAGACCTACTTAGCAGGGATTAACCTCCCACACAATGGATTGGCCAGTGATCAGTGTATTTTAATACACTATCTTTTTCTTTGTACTAATACTTTTATATGACTTCTTACATTATTTTAATTGCTTTTAATAAGTTTTTGAAAGTTCAGTTGAGTTTTGCTTATTTTCTGAATAAATAGTTAATTACACCTTCTTGTTGTGCATGTCATAACTTGAGCTACGAAAATTGGATTGATGTGTTCTAACATGCGTTGGAAATCTGAGAGGATAAGCTACAAGTTTTCTGTAGAAGTCAAAAGCAAATTGGGAGTGAAAAATAGTCGCATAATTCGTTTTCAATTCATACTTAAGAAAATACTTAGTTTTGGGTCGGTTTTATGATTTTTCGGGTCGGTTGCTATTAGTCCAAATTCCCTTGCTCTATTTAAACAAAATAGTATTTTGAGGTTTCATTATTCACTATTCATGAAATTTGAAAATAAAACTTTATACAACTTCATGGAGAACTAATTTCAATAGCCGATTTGTTGTAATTGAATTCGACTTTGAAGTTTTTATAAATTTCAGTTTAATTTCGATTTCCTTTCAATTTTTCCTATAAAATCGTTTGCTTAATTTGATTGTTTCTTATAGGATATAGTTGATTAAATTAAATTCTTTGTATGATCTTTAACTGTAATCACGTCAGTGTAGCTTTTTTGTTACCGTGTTTAATTAAGTCGTGTTTGCTTAATTTGCGATTGCTTAAATCTGTTTGCTTAATTTGGAAATTAGTACCATACATTATATAATACCTATTGCGCTTGTCAGTGAGTATTGTGATCGAATAGGATTGAATCCGCTTAGCGAATTGAAATTATAAGAATCGATGATAAGTCGAAAATCAATACAGTAGATTAGCGTATTTATCAATTTTGCTTTTACCTAAATCATCTTCGATCTAAGTTCTGAACTGTAAAAATCCCCCTCTTTCATTCGGTTGGTTAAATCAATTCGATATTCCTTGCGATACGACTCGAGTGTCGCTTTCGTTATACTACTTTTTTTAAACTCGTTTTTTACCAGTGTGCGACACCAGATCAAATTTGCGCCATTGTTGAGGGACTCTCATTTGAATTTAGCTAATTTTAGAATCATAGTTTATAGTTTTGTTAGAAAGTTTTTTTTGTTTATTTTGTTTTTTTGTTGATTTCAGGGTTGTAGTATAGTAAGAAGTATTCCAGCGTATCAGGTGACACTGTGTAAGCTACTGTTTCGAATTGCTCCAAATTTTTTTCATAAATTTAGAAATAATTCAACAAACAGTACTCACTTAAAATAAATTTTTAAGTGAATTTGACCCTTAAAATCACAAATTCCTTGTTTTCCTATTTTATTTGATTTATTTTCTGTTTTTATATTTTCGGAAAAATTCAAAAAAAAAAATTATAGAGTCTTATTTTGATTTTATTGATTTTTAGTGATATTTCCAGATTTTGTATATTTTATTTAATTGTTTTTCATTTTTTTCTATTATTTTTCTCATTAGGGACATTGCTGGTATTTTTATATTTGTTGCATTGTTGACTCATGATGCATGACTACTAGTGCATCCATTAGCAATAGTGATTATGATTTTGTTTTCTCTCATAATTTGTTTGATTCTGATTTTGAGTTTAATTATCATAACATGGCCGGACAAATAACCTTAAGAGAACTTGTTGCACCTGATTCATTTTTTGTTGATTTCCCTTCTTTGTCTGATTTTGATGACATTTATACTTGTGATGTTTGTACTAATACTCACTTATGTTCTGTTTGTGTTGAAATTGAAGCTGCCTTAGAGGTTGATATCTCTTATGATATTTCTACTGACAAAGTTGATGTTGCAGATGTAAATGTAGTTTCTGTTGCCAAAATCTTGTCATCCATTAAACAACCATCTGCTTTAGAGCTTAAGTCATTCCCTTTAAATTTAAATAATACATTTTCAGAATATGAAGAAAATTTGTCTGTAAATTTTTTATCTAAACTTGAATCTGAACATGAACAAAAAGTGTTGCATGTATTAAAGAAACATAATAAGGTAATTGGATGGACCTTGGTTGACATTCCTGGTATTAGGCCGTCCATAGGTATGCATAGAATCTTACTTGAGGATGAAGAAAAATCATTTAGGCAGCCCCAAAGGTGGCTTAACCTCTTGATTTTAGATGTTGTAAATATTAAGGTCTATATTGCACCAGAGGACAAGAGAAAACCACTTTCACTTGTTCATTTAACACTTTTACCTATAGAAGAATTTTCTTTGATCCAAGTATAAAAAGTGAAGGTACTGATAAAAATTTCAAAGTCAATGGACACCGCCCAAAACTACTCCATGAGAGCTCCACTTTGGAAGAAGAGATTGTAGAAGAGATCTTTTTGGGAAAGTATGCTTATGCGATTATCTATCCACATTGACTGCTCGAGTGTGTTATTTCCTCTCTCACTCTCTCTCTCTCTTTCTCTCTCTCTCTCTCTTATTTTATACTTATGATCTTTCATTTAGGATAATGTGTGTCTTAAGTGTGGGGAAGAGAACCATTCACTTTGTTTTCTTTCATTCGGTTTTCATTGTTTTTGTTTGTTTTCTTAAATAAAAAAATAAAAAATGCATGCTTTTTCTTTGGTTTTTGGGATACAATTGTGAGTATTTTTCTAGTTCTATTGACTATAGACTCGTGGTGTGATGTGACTAATGTGTCGTGCATTCTTAGTATGTTAAGTAAGACTAAGTTCTGAATTGTACATCATTTATGGTAGATCGTTTACCAATGTGAGGTTTTGAGCCTGATAATGGATAACATTAAAAAAAATCCATCTTTTTCTTTCTTGTGTGTTTTCAATCATTTCTGTTAGTCTCTAGAACTTGATCCGACTCTTTTTTAAACCGTTGATTACTTGTGCACACTGATATGATAAAGGGAAGTTGTTTCTGTTTTATTTTTTTAGCTTGTTAGCTAAAAAGCCAACCCTAAATAATATCATCCCTTTTTTGAAAACCCATTGAGCCTAATTATCCCATTCTTTTTTTGAAATTCATTAAAAGCCTAAAAATGAAAAACAATGTTATTACCCTATTTAAAGGATTGGAAGAGTCTTGATTGGAGTTGTGTGGGGTTGAATTAATATAGTTGTTATATTTCAAAAGTTAGTAGAAAAAAATAGAAAGAAAAGAAAAGAAAAAAAATAAGAAAAAAAATCAAATTGAAAAAAGAAAAGAAGGATGACAATACATATTCCTTCAGAAAAAAGAATAAAAAGAGGAAAGAGAAGAGAAATAGTTGCAAGGTTGTTTTTTGAAAGTGAATGAAGTTTTATTTAGTTCAACTCCCGGAGTTTCTTTCAATTTCTTTTGACCTTTTAAATTTAGCCTAGTACCCCTTAGGATCCATCCTACCCTTACCTTGGCCAAGTTACAAACCAAATAAAGTTCTTTTGATCAATGTTGAAATTCTGGTACCAGATGTGTGATGTTACGTGTGATGTCACAACAACACACTCTGCAATGGACAATGTAAAGCAACAATAAATATACACAATGAATTGTTCACCCAGTTCGGTTTTAACTACCTACGTCTGGGGGCTACCAATCCAGGGATGAAATTCACTACTTGTAGAATTAATTTACAGACTCAACAACCTCGTTGACAATCTCCTAAACTTAATTCCTACTAATGAAATTTCTACCTAAGAGACCACTTAGGTATGAGAACACTACTCAATCCCTAAATCACTTCAGTGATATAATTCAAAGCTCACACACTTTGAATAACACTACTTGATTCTGCTTCACAGCTTTGATCAAGAACAACTCAAAACAACAATACCAATTCACACTCGAATGGTTTACAAACACGAAGACACAACGACACTCAGTCTTTAGCTCTCTTTCTTTGTTACCTTTCCTTCAGGAATGATGCGCATTATATAGCTATTTGAATTGGGCTTGGACCTGCTACAATATCTGATCTGATTTGTTATTTAAAACTGAATCTCCAAAACAGATTTTCTCTCTCAAAATCTTCTTAAATCTTCAGCTTTTAAATCTCCCTACAAATCTGCATCAAATCTCTATGCAATAGAGAATATCTATCCTAAGATATCCGCAACCAATGAGACTAACGGCTCTCCAAATATCCAGCTAAAACGCAAACCCTAACAACATCACTAAACCTGATGTTATTAATCTTCTGCAGACCTGATGTCACAACATCGCAAGTAACATCAGACATCACAACTTCAGCAACTTAACTTCTTAACATAAACCAATGTTAAGACATCACCCATGTGACATCAACATTGCACAACTCTGTTTTACCAAAATTCAAGCCAATCCAAGAACCAACAATCTCCCCCTTTGGCTAATTTTGGCTAAAACAATCTCTGCAACATCAGAGACTTCAGCAGCGGAAAAAATTTTAAAACAAACTTCGCAGCAGCATTTCTTCATCATAGCTTCACAATGCTTTTAGCATGCTGCACACACTCTAATCACTAATCAGCATCATAGGACAAGCTCCCCCTCAAAGCAAGAACAAGCATACCAGCTACTGTTCAACAACACTCCCCCTTAATATCTGCATATCAACACCTTGACTAACTCTTGGCTAACTCTCCCCCTTTTTAGCCACAATTGGACAAACCTCAACATGTAAGTCCTACTCACTACAGTTAGTCCTAAACAGGCTCTCATTGTCAGTCAGCATGCAAGACAAGACAAATCATAGAACAAAAACAAAAATAGTGCATAAACAGGCACAAAATTCAAATTACATATTAGGCACATCAAGTGCAGAATCAAAAACAGCAAAAAAAAACTAAACTACTATGAAGAAAAGGCAGTAGGGAAACTAGTCTTCATCAGAGCTGGCCCTATATTCACCATCAGTGCTAGGACCACCTTCTTCAGAACCCGGTTCTTCAATATCATCATCATTTTGGTTAGCATTGACTGCTTCATCTTCTTTTTCTGCCAATCTCAGAGTCATGAGAAGTTTTTCAAATTTCTGCTTTCTTTCAGTACTTACTCTGATGACTTCATCCAACTCCTTGCAAGCCTCCTCCAATTCTGAAATCAACCCAGTTTTGGCAGGTGGCTATTGTGATGTTGAAGCTGATGTCTTGACAATGTTAGGGACATGCTTCCCTTCAAACAACTTATAGTGGATTGACATTGCAGATTCTCTCTTACATACCACATCAGATTGATGAAGAATCTCAGGATGTTGTGACAAGATGATCCCACAAATGAGGGAGGGAAAGGCAATAGGCATCTTCACTATATTTGTAGCAGCATGCTTGATAGTCTGATCATATATATACGCCCCATAGTTAAACAACCTCTTTGTCCCAACAGCATAAATGAATTTTCCCAATCAAGCAGAGACAGTTGTCTTGTGATTGGTAGGACCCAATTAGCTACTCCTATTCTGTGCAGAATAGCATATTTCACACTTAACAAACTGGCAGACAATTTTCCTTTCAGAGGCCAGACTTTCACTTGCCCTGCTGTGATTTCCTTGCGCACAGCATTGTCTGTTTGTTCTAACTCTCTATACTCCAGCTCATCCCTTCCAAGGTAAGTGTTAATTACCTCAGGAGAAAAGTTTACACATTGACCTCTCACATAAACCTTCCTAAAATCCATACTTCTGTTGTCATTAATAGCCATAGGAATGTTGACAATAAATTCCTTGACTAATCCATCGTAGCACTTGGACAGTCCAGACACAGTCTTCATTAACCCAGCAAATCTAATCAATTCAATACCTTCCTTAAGATCCAAGGCATCTCCACCAAGTTCTCTCTCCAGTGCTAGTCTCCTCTGGCAGACAAATTTCCACATGGATGGACTTTCTCTTTTTGGATTTCACAGCCACTTTGCTCCATGACTTGGTTGGGCCAACCACAGAGGCCTTTTTCTTCTTGTCTTCAGCTGACATTTTTGGAGAGGTTTCCACCTTCTTTCCTTTCCTTGTCTTCAATCTATTGGCAATCCCAGGAACTGCATTACCAATAACTTCATTATTAGATAGGTCACCAACGTCCACCACATCAGCATTCTTCTTCCCTTTGGGACTAGGAGTAGCATCCCTAGCAGGTGATGTTTCAACATCATGTCCAACATCAACTTCATCTTCAGCATGAGTATCCCTTTCCCTTTCTGCTTCAGCTTCACCTTCATCTTTAATCTCAGCATCTTCAATGACTAAAACAACTAATCTATGAAGATTTGTCTCAGAAGATTGCATGTCAATCATTTCTCTTGCAGAATGATCATTAGCCATTTGTCTTAGGGGTCTAGATATGCCCTTAATAGGAAGTCCTTTCTCAAAGATCTTATCAACAATCTGACCTAAGCTTTTGTTAACATCTACCCTTTCCTCAACAGTTTGTGGAAGAGGGGTGGTAGACTTAGGTTTGTCTCCAAACAGCACACTAGTCACAAATGCCCTACTCTCCCTATCATCAAATTTCTTGCTAGTTGATTGATTAGAGGTATTACCTTTTGTAGCCCTCACAGGTTGATACTTCTCAGGTCTTGTATTTTCGGAGGCTGGAATCATAGAAATAGGAGCAATGTCCATAGCTTCATCCACGGATACCTCTTCTGACGAAACCCTGGGATTTGCATGAGTGGAACTTTTGGGCGCAGCCTTCGTTGATGGTGATGACACTTGTTTAGACATCGTACTTGTGTAGCAACTGAGAATTAGGGAAGGATTGTTTCTGTTGATGGAGAAGGATACGAACAGTCTAAGGTTATGGTGTTTGATGAAGCGAGTGATAGGTACTAATAGCCTAAAGTATGAAGCCTGATTTTGTGGGCAGCTTAAAAGCCAATCAATGAGTTTCTCCCTCCAAATTAACTTTCCTTGTAAAAATTTAAAAGGATTCACATTAAGAGTAGTTAACCCTATTTGACCTTTCATCAGACTTTCACACTTGTTGTCATTATCTGATGTTACAACATCAACCTTAACATCACCAGATAAGCTGTCCACTTGAGGCACCCATTGATAGCAATTATCTTTGGATCTTATTCCCTTCATCACTACCTCATTCTGCTCATTTGTCACCACACACTCATCTTTGGTGTAGCTGACCTTATAACCATCATCACAGAGCTGACTTATGCTAATCAGGTTAGCACTCAAACCTTTGACAAGAAGCACATTGTCAAGTTCAAGTTCACCATGACACTTTACTTTTCCAACACCTTGTACCACCCCTTTCTCTCCGTTTCCAAAAGTAACATCAATTGAGGAGCAAGAGTTGATATCCACTAATTGGTTTCTGAAACCAGTCATGTGCTTTGAACAGCCACTGTCAAAGTACCAACCATCCTTAGCAGAGTGTCTATCTGAAAAGTGAGCCAATAGACACTTAACCTCTTCTTTAGGAACCCACTGCTTAACAACCTTGGGCATGTTATCCTTCTGTCTGGGTTAAGGGTTAGACTTGGGATAACCATGTAGCTTGAAACAAGAAAACTGCATGTGTCCAAATCTGCCACAGTAAAAGCACCTAACTCTGTCTTTTCTGAAGTGGTTAAACCTTATGTCACCTTGATGATGATACTGTTGTGGCTGCCACCCATAATGTTGTCTTCTTCTCCCATAGTTTGACTGTCTTTTATGGTAAGGATGTTGTCCTTTTGGCTGTCTTCTATGGTTATGAGGCTTCCTTCTTCCATAATAATAAGGCACATCATTATTACATCCATAGCCATACATGTTTCCTTGATGTTGAGACATCTGATGGAACATGTTCTGTTTGAACTTAGAAGCCTGCATGCTCTTATGATATTGTGGAGGCATATACTGTCCAGCTCCAGAAACATGTGCCTTCCTTTGATGAGGACCATGAGCATGCCTCTTTCCAACATTTTGAGGTTGTGGGTGAGCAACCTGCTTAGGTTTAGGATCCTGTCTCTTTGTGTGATGTTGAGACATTGGTTGAGACATCTCCTTCTTGGTTCCTGAAGTGCTTGCTTCAGTGGATACTTTTTCCTCAACCACAAATCCTATGCCTGACTTATCTCTAGCAACCTTTTCTGTCTGAAGGATCTTATCCAGTGTGTCTGTACCACAGTTCAGCATCCTAATAGATTTGGTCATATGATCAAGATGAGCTTTGACTAATAAGACTTCATTTTCCAAATCAGTTTTAGCAGTCTCAAGTTGAACAATCTGTTTCTTCTATTTTTCACTTTCTTGACAGATTTCTGCACTCTTTAGACAAAGCTCTTGATAAGTGGATGCTAACTCCTCAAAAGTCAGTTCCTCATCACTTGAGTCACCATAAAAAACAACTGTTCCAGTTAAAGCTTTGACATGTTTGGCTGACTCTCCTTCACTTTCACTTTCAGAGTCTGACCAAGAAACTGTCATTCCTTTCTTTTGCTTCTTCAGGAATATGGGACATTCTTTCTTAACATGTCCATAACCTTCACACTCAAAGCACTGAACACCCTTGTCTTGAGCAGTCTTCTCTTCATCCTTCTCCTTAGACTTGCTGATGTCAGAAGCGATGTTCTTGACATTAGGCTTGAAGTTCTTGTTCATTCGTTTGAACACCTTGTTGACCTGCCTTCCCAACATAACAATGTCCTGAGATAGATCCTCCTGGGATTCAGCACTATTCCCTTTCTCTTCTTGATCATTTGAAACCAAGGCTATACTCTTTGGCTTCTTTTCTGGTTCTTCCTCATTCAACCCAAGCTCAAAAGTTTGAAGAGATCCAATGAGCTCATCAACTCTCATCTTGCTGATGTCTTGAGCTTCTTCAATTGCAGTCACCTTCATCTTGTACCTCTTAGGAAGGGACCTAAGGATTTTCCTTACAAGCTTTTCTTCTGACATCTTTTCTCCAAGAGCACTGGATACATTGGACAGCTCAAGAATACTCATGTGGAAGTCATGGATAGTCTCTTCTTCCTTCATCTTCATACTTTCAAACTTCGATGTTAGAAGCTGAAGTCTTGACATCTTAACTCTAGATGTTCCTTCATGTGTAGCCTTCAAAATATCCCAAGCTTCCTTAGCAACTTCACAGGTATTGATTAACCTGAATATGTTCTTATCCACTCCATTGAAAATTGCATTTAAAGCTTTGGAATTACCAAGGGAAAGCTCATCTTCTTCCTTGGTCCATTCTTCTTTAGGCTTCGGCTTTGAGGTGCCCTCTTTATCTTTCCCAGCGTCATCTTTTTCAAACACAACAGGTGCTTTCCATTCTTTAATGATAGCCTTCCAAGCGCTGTTGTCCAAGGATTTCAAAAAGGTAATCATCCTTGGCTTCCAATAATCATAATTCGAGCCATCCAAAATAGGGGGTCTGTTGACAAATCCTCCAACTTCTTTGTCCATCTTTACACCAGAAAGTAACTTCCCTAGATCTCACCCAGAGACAAACAGGATGCCTGCTCTGATACCAATTGAAATTCTGGTACCAAATATGTGATGTTATGTGTGATGTCACAACAACACACTCTGCAATGGACAATGTAAAGCAACAATAAATCAACACAATGAATTGTTCACCCAGTTCGGTTTTAACTACCTACGCTGGGGGCTACCAAGCCAGGGATGAAATTCACTACTTGTAGAATTAATTTACAGACTCAACAACCTCGTTGACAATCTCCTAAACTTAATTCCTACTAATGAACTTTCTACCTAAGAGACCACTTAGGTATGAGAACACTACTCAATCCCTAAATCACTTCAGTGATATAATTCAAAGATCACACACTTTGAATAACACTACTTGATTCTGCTTCACAGCTTTGATCAAGAACAACTCAAAACAACAATACCAATTCACACTCGAATGGTTTACAAACACGAAGACACAACGACACTCAGTCTTTAGCTCTCTTTCTTCGTTACCTTTCCTTCAGGAATGATGCGCATTATATAGCTATTTGAATTGGGCTTGGACCTACTACAATATCTGACCTGATTTGTTATTTAAAACTAAATCTCCAAAACAGATTTTCTCTCTCAAAATCTTCTTAAATCTTCAGCTTTTAAACCTCCTTACAAATCTGCATCAAATCTCTATGCAACAGAGAATATCTATCCCAAGATATCCGCAACCAATGAGACTAACGGCTCTCCCAATATCCAGCTAAAACGCAAACCCTAACAACATCACTAAACCTGATGTTATTAATCTTCTGCAGACCTGATGTCACAACATCGCATGTAACATCAGACATCACAACTTCAGCAACTTAACTTCTTAACATAAACCAATGTTAAGACTCAATGTTAAGACAACACCCATGTGACATCAACATTGTACAACTTTGTTTTACCAAAATTCAAGCCAATCCAAGAACCAACAAATGTGTGCATGTATTTCAAGTTTGAATGTTAGAGTCTTTTCAAGCTTATGGCAGTGTTTTCTTTCATGATGTGCTCTGAGTGTAAACAGTCAACCTAAACACTCGAGAGTTGAGTGAATTTTATCATGTGAGGATCTTGCTGCTTATGATGTGCTCTTTAGTAAACTGTCTGCTTATTTGCTTTGACTGTCACCAAAAGTTACTCACTGACACTATATTCTTGAATCTTGGAATTAGGATTTTGCTTGCCCTTTGATATCCAAAAAACTTTTGAAATTGCATGTTCTGTTTTATTCTTGTTTTTTTGTTTTGAATTTTGATTTTAGAAATTTGCTCGGAGTGCAAAAGTTTAAGTATGAGGGAATTTGATCAGTGAATTTTAATACACTATATTTTTCTTTGTGCTAAGACTTTTATATGTCTTCTTACATTATTTTAATTGCTTTTAATAGGTTTTTTAAAATTCAGTTGATTTCTGTTTATTTTCTGAATAAGTGCTTATTTTTTGAATAAACAGTTAATTACATTTTCTCGCTACGCAAGTCATAACTTGAGCTACGAAAATTGGATTGACGTGTTATAATATGCGTTGGAAAGATTAGAGGATAATCTACAAGTTTTGTGTTGAGGTCAAAAGCAAATTCATAGTGAAAAAGAGTCGCATAATTTGTTTTCAGTCCAGACTTTAGAAAATACATGAAAATACTTAGTTTTGGGCTGATTTTGTATTTTTTCGGGTAGGTTGCTATCAAGCCCGAATTCCCTTGTTCTATTTAAACAAATTAATAGTTTTAGGTTTCATTATTCACTATTCATGAAAATTGAAAAGACAACTTTGTATAATTTCATGGAGAACTAATTTCAAGAGACCGATTTACTGTAATTGAATTCGACTTTGAGGTTTTTATAAATTTCAGTTTAATTTCAATTTCTTTTCAATTCTTCCTATCAACATGTTTGTTTAATTCGATTGTTGCTTATATGATAGAGTTGATTAAATTTGATTGTTTGTATGATCTTTAAGTGTAATCGTGTTAGTGTAACTTTTTTGTTATCGTGTTTTATTAAGTCGTGTTTGCTTAATTCATGATTGCTTAAATCAGTTTTCTTAATTCAAAAATTAGGACCATACATCATATAATACCTATTGCGCTTGTCAGTGAGTTGTGATAGAATAGGATTGAATCTTCGTAGGGAATTGAAATCATAAGAATCGATGATAAGTCAGAAATCAATATAATAGATTAGCTTATTTATCAATTTTTCTTTTACCTTAATCATCTTCGATCTAAGTTATGGACCGTAAAAACCCCCCTCTTTCATTCGGTTGGTTAAATCAATTCGAGAGTCCTTGCAATACGACTCGAGTGTCGCTTTCGTTATACTACATTTTTCTAAACTCGTTTTTGACCCGTGTGCGACAACGGATCAGCCTACTACCATGAGGGGTAGGGGTAAACCATGATCACCACTTTGTTTCGTGTTCTGTTGTCTTTACTCTTGTAAATTTCGCATCAAGGTTTTCATTGCTTTAGTCGTACACCTATGGTGTTTATGACATCACTCCTTAGTCATACATATCCTCTGTCATCATAAAGAAGAAAGTTTGGGGGAAATTTAATTTATTGCCACATAAGAGATATTCCATAGTGATGTATAATATATTTTACACATGTGGAATTAAGATACAACCAAGCGACTAATTTGCTACTTATTAATCTCTAAGCATATTGGTGCATTGTGTTATGGTCAAATTCAATGTTCACACGCATATGTCTCCTATAATGATAAATTTAAAATAATTTATAACATTCGTGGTGGAAACACTGGTCCCTTCCCTTGTTGGTAGATCCTCGACTCTCTTGGTTGTTTGTTGACTGAGGCCATGTTGACCCCTTTGTATTATTTTCATATTTCTCACCTCTGTCACACTGCAAGGCTTTGTCTATACTCCTTAGTCTATATAAATATTCACATATTGTCAACGATTTTCCATGGATTGGGTGAGCCCCCTTCTTGATGATATATTCAACCGTGTCTTTCAAATGGACGTATTCGTCATTGTTGTGGCCATGTATCCTTTACCGGATAAATGTTAATTATTCATGCTTCCTTGAAGTTGATATTTGCTCATTCTTGTAGAATTTTCTCCCTTGAAGGTGTTCAAGGGAATATAGGATCAAAACCTGGCCAAAAGTCTCATGTATTTGTCGTCCCGACAACAGTTGTTGTCTTTTTTCGGCCCCTAGTCGTTTCTAGGGTTTCCTGTTCCGCTACCTTTCTTTTCCTCTTCGTCCATGAATTCTTCTTCATAATTGATGTAGGGATTAGCCATAGTTAAGAGATTGTTTAAGCTATATGATCTTTCTAGCCCTAACTTCTCACAGAACATGCAGTCCAGTCTTAATCCTGTTTTAAATATCCATTACTTTAATCAGTCATGTGTTCCCCTTGCTTCTACCTCTATTTTGGTAAACTGGTAATTGAAATCTCATAATGTCTCATTTTCTTGCTGAATCTCATTGAGTATAAATATCATAGTGGCTGCCACTTTCGAGTAATGGATTTATCGGTAAAAAAAGTCACAGAGTTCCTTCCAAGAGTTTATGCTCTTGTTAGGGAGGACCTTGAACTACGCCATTGCATCTCCTTTGAGGATTAACAAAAATAATTTGCATTTTATGCCCTCTGGGTGTGGTGGTAATCAAGTGTGGTTTCTACATACTCGATATTCTTGTCTCAATCTTTGAACCATCATAGTTGTCCAACTTGGGAGATTTCTTAAATGATTTCAAGATCCTACTATTGAGGATACATTTTGAGAACATGGTCCTTTTCCTTCTGGAAACCTAAGGCTCGACGTCGTGCCTTTCACCTCTTTGGGAGTAGTGTGTAGGAGAACGGTGGGGATGACAGATCTCTGGTAGAGTGTGACTACCTCATCTTCCCTCAGACTCGTTGGTGTAGTAAAACCCTCTTGATGCCGAGTGCAATCCAAGGATCTGGGGATAACTCTGCATGGAAATATGATGTTAATAAGGACCAGTTATGGCTCAACTCCCTAAATGTCGTGTGAAGCTTCCCTATGTATAAAAGGATCCCATGAAGGAGCATATTGTAAAAATTTTCCAAATCAAAGTACTCTTTCAACTTAAAAGTGTGAACTTTATTGTTGCACTAGGTTATATACACTATTAAGTAGATTGTTTTCCATTTGCATACCTAGATTGGCTTGCAGCTGTTGGAAGTTTTGAAGCATATCTATTCTAGGAATTAGCAATTGCGATGGAGGCTGCTTCAATGTTTAACTTTTGTGTGGTTGTTAAAAAGACTATAAAATTACAAGGGCGTATGGAATACGCCTTGGCCAATTGTCGGAGGGACTGGATTTTATAGTGGAGGAGTGGATGAATAAGTCACTCGGACATGATCATCCTCGAGTGTAGGAAGAAGTGAAGTCTCTCTTGCGACATCAGGGGTATTGATTGTTGTAGCATTCGCCTGTACGACGTTACATTGAGTAGCTGATCAAGTAGGTTTCTATGTTGCCATGGTTTCACGAGTTTGATTAGTGATTCAAATGGGAGAAAGATCAAATATTTATCGAATTGCAGTGAAGAGACAATGGTTTCTCGTAGAATTTTGCGGGAATTAAATGACAAATTCCTACAGACAATGTCACTGTTCCATTCAAAAACCAGAATATTTGATTACTAAGTGAAATGGAATTCAAATGTAGTGGAATGGGCTTCCGATGCATCGGAGCAAGGTGGACCTGCAAGGTTATCACTCTACCAGGTTAATGAATGAATGAGAAGTCACTACAAAAAAAATTGTCTCTTGCCACGTGAATTTCACGTCACAACCTTGAAATTCACTTCACAACATAGTTTTTGCGACGTGACCATTCACGTGGCAGGAGGACGTGTGGCAACTTTTTTGCCACGTGAATTTCACGTCACAACTTTGCCACGTGAATTTCACTTCACAACATTCTGCACAGAAAATCCCCTTTAGTCTGCTATGGCTCAATAGTGGCAGGTGGTGCAGAAAACCTGTAAGTTTGTTGCCACGTGAAATTCACTTCATAACTTTGCCACGTGAATTTCACTTCACAAAGTTGCGACGTGATTTTCACTTCACAACGTTGTGACATGAATTTCACTTCACAACGTTGTGACGTGAATTTCACTTCACAGCCTATTATTTTTTTATAATAAAACCTTTTATACGTTAAATAAATACATTAAAAAAATTGAATATGTTTTAATATGATTATGTTTTTAAAAAAAAAATTGGATATGTTTTAAAATATAATATAATCTGTTTTTAAATTGAATATATTAAAAATTGAATTGATTAAATATTTTTCGTTTTAATATAATATTTTGTTTTAATAAAAAAATATAATATAATATGTTTTATTTAATAAATATAATATGTTTTAATTAATATATATTTATATATAAATAAATATAATTCTGTTTTAATAAAAAATATATACATATATTTTCATTTTACTTTTAATACACATATTTAAAAAAAAATTAAACAACAACAAACCCATAATATATGAAATTCAAAAAAAAAAAATTAATGACAAAAATACCTCTTCAATCTCCTTAAATCTTCTTGTTCCAATTTTCTTCAAGTTTCTGGTTCAAATTTCTCCTTCAATCTTCTAACACTTAAACATTTTGACATAAAAATTAACCTAGAATATATATATGATCGTGAAGGCTGGATCATATTCTGTAGAATTGGGCCACCAAGTGCGTCAGGGATGCTGGTCGTATGGAGAGAAGGGGTGTGTACCTACAAGGTACTCCGACGCTCAAGTAAGAAAGGGTCCGAGAAAATGGGCAAGTACAAAGTATGAGTTCTTAGGGTGAATATTGGATACCTGACCCTCTCAAGCGAGAGGGTTTATATAGAGCCCCTAGCGCGTGGCCAACGGTCCTATTTTCGGGGCGAAATAACCGTTTTCCCCATAGAATAGGTAACTACCCAAACTAGCCATTATGTCAGGCAGGGTACCCAAAACTAGCCATTATGTCGGGCATATGCATGGTTCTGGGCACCTGCCCACAGTTGTTCGGGGAGTAATGAAGTCGTGCGTAACGGGCAGTAATTCCGGGGAGGAATGTTGCATTCCTTGCCCGGTTGGAGGGGCAGAAAGGTAACTTATGCCCCTCTGTGGATTGGACTTAGGCAATTTGGGCCGCTCTGGAGCAGAAGCGGATTGGGCCATGTCTAGCCATTGGTCCAGTCCAGAACAGGAGCCCCCCAAGTCGTTGCTCCCGAGCATGGGAGTGATGACTTAAGGGCAGTTAGTTGCTCTGGGGAGCTAGCATGGAGCCGTCGTTTGAAGACGAGGAGGATTGTCTCAATGCGCTTGTGAGCCCTGGTGTCCGCGAGATTCGTGGTCGTGACATTGTTGCCCGGTGTTCGGGGAGACTAATGGTCAGACAGAATTGGAAATGTTAGGACGCCACGTGTGCCTAGGCCTCCGTGTAGCAGTTACTAGGCAATGATGGCTAGTGGATAGCCATCATAGCCTACGAGCGCGTGTTCGCACGTGCCCCTTTGTATAAAAAGGGGAAAATCGTTCCATTTGGAACTTTTTGCTCCGATTTCTCTCCGTTTCCTTCAGCATTCTTGCCCGTAACCGCCGTCTGCCTACTCCGACCACCGCCTCAAGCTTCGAGCAGCTACTTTTGTCTACTTAAATCAAGTAAGTTTTCTGATACTTTGTTTAATTTACTCCTTTTTGTTGTCAATGGTAGGTTGCATGTGGTTAGGGCTAGGTTTAGAGGACGAAATGGGTGAGTTTTCGGCGATTGTTGGTGGTGGACGGTGGTTGTGCCATTTTTCTACCTCTGACATGTCGCCGGAGTTAGTAGTATGTTTCAGCGAGGAGGGTGGTTCACGGCGATGTTGCGACAACTATGCATGTGTGACCTCCGTGTCTGTTCATCTTCTGAGTGGGTGATGAGTTTTCTGGTAGAACATTCCCAGATTCTGGTGAAGCTTTGCGATTTCCGGCGAAGCTTTAAACGGAAACTGGGTACGAGTGCGGGGAAGCTCCTCGCTCGGGGATGATTAGTTTCGAGCGTCTCCTCGCGAGGAGGTGTCAGCTTTTCCTTTGATGTTAAGGCTTAGGCCTGGGACGTTGTCCTTAACCCTTTGCGCGCCCTTTCACTTGACTTAGCGGTGGAAGGGTGGATTTGATTTGTTATCGAATTCACTTTCTTCTCTGTTTTTCAGGTGATCGTAATGGCGACGGGGCCAAATAGAGAGGTTATCATAGATACGTCCGAGGAAGAAACAGGCTCCGAGGATAATAGTAGCTCGACGGCTACGAGTTCGACGACTTCGAGTTCTCCCAGCGATGTTGGGGAGGAAGAGGAGATGGACGACATGGACGAGGACGTCATCGTGGATTCCGCCGAGGAATGGGAGGTGGTCGAACCCGCTGAGCACGTGTCTTCGTTTGCGAAGAATTTGGGGGATGTTTTTACGGAGGTTGGACCGAAGGGAGAGTGGAAGGTGCACTTCCCTTCCGAGGATGAACGGGTCTACACGAACTTCGGGGACCGTTTCACGATGTATGAATATGCCTTTAAGGAGCTGGGCCTGAGGTTTCCGTTCACTGATTTCCAGCAGTCAGTGTTCGTGCATTTGAAATTGTCCCCCACGCAGCTGCATCCTAACTCGCTGGCCTTCATCCGGGCGTTCAAGCTGGTATGCGAGCATCTTTCCATATGGGCTACTCTCCCTCTGTTATTCACTGTCTTCCATCTTCAAAGGCAGCTATCGGGGAGGAAGTATGGTTGGGTGTCTTTGAAGCAGCCCTGCAAGTTGTTTAAGCCCTTCTCAGAGTCAATACGGACGTTCAAGGAGCGTTATTATGTTGTCGAGCCCCTGTCCGAAGCTGCCCAGGACAGTATATACATCTGGGAGATTGAGGTGGGTGAGGATGGGAATGACTGTCGCTCCCAGGATTTTCATCCAGGTACAAACGCGAAAGTGGCGCGGAAAACAGAGTCGCCAGCAGTATAAATTTATCCCAAGAGAGGGAAAGGGAACACCGCATAAACCTGAGGAAGAGGGAAAGGAATGGTCATCGCAACCATAACCTGGGTTCGGGAGTCGGTTACGCAAGAGGAAGGTGCTAGCACCCCACGCGTCCATCGTACTCGATGGGATCCACGCTTGTTGTCTATTCTAAGGGTGAGTTATCCTAAAATCTATGGCTACACTAAGACGGGGGAGGGAAAAACAAAGACAGACTCGGTAGGACGTCGTCGTCCTAGGCCTACGTACCCCCTTTGTGCAATGGGAAATTCAGAGTCAACGTAGTTCGGACCAAGTTCTTTTTGTGTTTTTTATGAGCGACGTTAAGCTCGCGTCCGGCAGTTAGGGTCGATGCCTGTTTGCGACTCAGACGGAAAGTAACGTGCCCTTTTTGAAAATAGCCTTTAGTTTGACGATCCCGAAGGACAAAAAAGGTTTGAAGTTTGTTTATATTTTTTAGGACAAAAGTGACTTGAGTTAGTTCATAACTCAACTTGAACCAAAGTCTATGACACGGGAACGAATGCGTCCCATGGTCGTCCCCAATGGGACGTATGCTCAACACTCTAGAAGAGAGAAGAGGGACCCCTCAATCTTCATTTCCTATGTTTAAGGCTTGTGTGCAAGGCAAGTTGACCTTATTAAGTATCTTAGAGATGTTTTGAGATGAGAAGAGGGACTCAAGAGAAAAGAAAAAACACTACGGGGAGAATCTATCCTAATGTTATCATGCAAAGATGGCCCTAAGGGGAGGTTTGGAGGGAGACTATCCTATGGAATTTAGTCCTAATATTATCATGCAAAGGTGGCCCTAAGGGGAGGTTTGACAACAATCTAAACCTAAAGAAAAGAAAAGATGAGAGAAAGAAAGAGTGAGGGTAAACATGGATAACTATCCACACCCTCAAATAACTTACCTCAGCCCCTGCATAAAAGGTTAGTACAAACAGATATAAGTGACAATAAGACAAATGAAACCCAAACAAATCACAAACCAAAGAGAAATGGTTATAAACCAAATGAAACACAACCAAGACAAAATGTGGATGACCTAAACATGAATTATGAAGTCAAAGAAGCAAACCCAAATGATGGCACAAGTGCCTTCTCAAACAAGTAATCAGACATGATCAAGGATGTGCATACGAGAAGACCTCAAACAAAGAGCAATCTCATAATTAGCCAAGCATCTTCTAAAATTACCAAATTAATTATCAAAATAGCTCAACCAGAAACAAACAACATATTAAAAACTCATGCAAAAATTCACAAGATAGGTCACCCAAACAATTATGCAAAGATCAAGTAAGAAACATGGTTCAATATGCAAAATAAAAGGACTAAAATGCAATATGAAATGATTTTAAAAATGAGAGAAAAGTATTTTAATGCAATTCAATGTGTTGGTGAAACAATGCAAAAAGAATGGACTCAAAATGTATCATGGATGATGAGAAATAAATCCTACAAGTTAGGGTATGCATATATGGAATAAATTCAAAAGAAAATAAAGAAATAATTATTTCAGATGCTAAAAATAAAATAAAATAAAATAATAAAATAAAATTTGAGAAAATTTTATAAAACTATAAATGTGATTCATGAATTTTCTTATGATTTTTTAATGCACAAAACTATTTTTAAAAATAAAAATGAAATAATGCAATTAAATAAAATAAATAAATTGAAATAGACATGGGGGGTGTGACCAGCAACCCAAACACGTTGAGAATGAAACATGGGCTTAAGTGGGGGTGTAATTAGCGAGCCCAAACCAACAAAAAGTCAGCGAAATAAAAAAGGGAATACATGGATCCAGTCAACTGGTTGACTTAACACTTACCTTTGGATCAATCTAACGCTTGATAATAAGTCAGCCAATACACAAGTAAGCAAGATAAAGGGCTTAGATCCAAAGCACACCACAAACAATGTGCACACGCATACACAGGATTATTCAGAAACTAAAAAAATTACACGTGATCAGCACATGGGGAATTTAATGTGTTGGCAATATAATAGCCAGTGGATCAAACCAACGTTCCAGATTAATCAAACTTTAACATGATAAGTGGCTTAGATCTAAAGTGCATGGTAGTTAGCGTGGAATGACACACATATGAACCATAAAATAAAAACAAAAATTAAAAGATGTGGCAAAGTATGGACCACACGATCAAACAAATGGACGATCATGATTTCGTCCCTTACCTCTGAAACCCTAGCCGGCCGAAAAAAGAACCAGACGCCGGAGCCCTAGCTCCGGTCGTCATCTCCGGTGACCTGCAATAAAAAAACTCCTAGAAAATGCAAAAGGGTATACCTTCTTGACCAGAATTTCACCAGGATCAATAATATCACGTTATTTTTCACAAACAACCATCATACAACAAGATTCGAATGAAATAAGTTAGTGCTCAAAAATTTCAAACTCATCATACAAGCAAACCATGCGTCCAAACTCAAAACAAACTATACCAGAATTATCAGTGAATGTCACACATCATTATGCGCATCAAAAAGAGGAGTTTTAAGAGCATGCAAATTATCACTAACCTGAGATCAATCAATCCGTATCTTTGCTGTTAGCTTCAAACGATGGATGATTTGCGTTCTATGGATCCCAAGGATTAATGTTGTGAAGGAATTTTTGGAAAAGCTCTTGTGGATTGAGAGATTCGAAGGAATGAAGAATTAGGGTTCACACTTGAAATCTCCACCAAAATAACGTGTCCTCTCTAACCAGTGCATGAGTAAGCTTAAATACCTAGGGTTAATCCACTGATAATCACTTGGGCCTTGTTAATTCCTCACTTAATGAGTTTTGGGTGATTTTGGAAATTTTCATAATGTGAAATACACCCTCCTCCATGCATGTACACCCAAGGATTCTATGATGGATCACTTATATTACAATTGCTAATCACACCTGAATTGGATTTGGGCCTTGAGATGTCTTGGTTCATGAGTTTTCAATAGTCTTGCAATTTTGCATAATGGGAAATAAGTGATGAATAAGCCATGGATTCACTTGATTCAAAGGCCAAAAATGGTCCTTATGGAATGTACTTTGATTTTATAATGTGCCTTGATGCAATGGAACCAAATATAGGTCACTATGTCCCAAAGTGCAAAAGTTGTGAAAATGGAACCATGAGAAAACCCTAAAAACCACCTTGCCTTCTTTTGATCATAACTTGAGTTCCACAAGTGATAGGGAGACCATCTAGTACTTGTTGGAAAGGGGAGAAAAAGATATTCAACTTTCATGTTTGATAAAAATTCATTTGAAGCTTTCTTGATGATGAAAATTCAAGTTGAAAGTAGTGTAAGAACTTGCCCAAAATGGAAACTTTCAAATTATAGGTCATTTCCATATTTAGTAAATTTTGTACCAACCCTTGATTCTTGATAAATGGTATGGAACTTGACCCTTGAAGACCATATGAGGATGTGAGACCTTGAAAATCTTGAAGAGAACCTCAAGATTTCACAATTGACTTCCCCTCTCACTGTTGACTTTTCTCTAATTCTCCTGATTTGCAATCCATTGGCCAATTGAATCTCTCACGAACCAAACTGATGGACAATCTTCCACTCCTAGATACTTGGGGACCCAAGGAATACCATGGAATCAAGTCTTTCCCAAAAAATCAGAAATAAACTGACTTTATAGCAAACCCTAATTTTGGTACCCTCAGTCTAGGAGGAAATAACACAGTCTCCAAATCCAAATTCCTCTGAATATGATGTGTATCCTCTCCAACAAAGATAAGATATGCCATTTGGTGATGATAAAAACCCAATAAGTTTGCCCATTGGAGCAATAAACCCAAGAATCTCAAAACCCTAATTTCTGCACTGGTTAGGAGAGAGTGATCCACTTGAGATCTCTTGGACAATATAAGGACTCTTGCTTGACCCTTTGAAGAACATCTTCTCCTCTTGAACTTGCCTCAGGAACCTTGACCCCATGCTAAGAACCAATGATATGCACACATGATAATGCAAAAATGAAATGAAACATAAGCCAGTTAGTACTAAAGTAAGGAGAGCAAATTTTGGGGTGCTACAACGACCTGCGCGACAAAGAGGGGAGGTTTATCGGGCGGAGAATTTATAAGTTCCCCATCCATTGGGCACCCGATCATTTTGTCAAGAAGCCCAGTGACTATGTTCTCCAATCGAGCGAGCTACGCGGGCAGGATGCCATGGCGTACGAGGTGCTGGTGAAGTGGGTAAACTCCTTCCGGGTTGCTGAGTGCTGGATGAGCAAGGGTAATCCGGTCTTCGAGGAAGATGGGAGTCAGAGGGTTAAGCGTCGATTTATCAATATTAAGGCACTGCTGGAGGGCAAGACTCCCGAGGACGCCGAGAGGCTGCTGGGTAGTCTTAGTTATTTAGCATTGTTTGCGTTATTTCTTTTCCTCGTATCTAACGTGCTCGTATTTTGTTTGTGCAGGTGAGATGCCTCAGGCTCATAACCGGGTTGTGAGGAATGCTCTTGCGAGGAACAAGGTCGGAGCGGCTCCTCCGAAGTCTCGGTTTGCTGGTGCTCGTACTCCTCTTCTGGTGCAGTCTGCTGCGGGGACCTCTTCCTCTCTTACTCCTGCTCCCTGGGGGTCTCCTCTTCCTTTGGCCGGTCAATCCAAGCGGCCAAGAATTACGGACGCTGTGGATCTCACTCGGGTACCTGAGAAAGGGAAGTTCGAGCTTCCTCCTTGTATCCTTGACATGAAATTCTTCAAGGGGAACTCTCTGATTGTGCCTCGGGCGGAGTCTCTTCGCTTAGAAAGCATGGATCGCCCGAGCAAGAGGGCGCTGGTGGCTCAGGACGCTTCAGCTTTGGTTAGGATGCTGGAGATGGCAGCCGTTTACGCCGAAGGGGACTCTGCAACAGAGGTCAAACTTACAGCGGCTCGGGCTTCCATAGCGTCCCTCAGAGAAGAAGCTAAGGTTGCCGAAGATACTTAGAAGAAGGCTGAGGAGGAGGTGGCTCGGTTGAAGAAGGAGAACTCCACGCTGGCGGCGGAGAAGAAAGTTGCCGAGGAGCTGGTCCAGCGGCTGAGGGCGGCCAATGCCCCGGGTGATGATGAGCCGGAAGATGTGAAGGAATTGAAGACGAGATCCGAGCTGGTTGCCTGTTTGCTGACGGCTAAAGATGATGGTATTGTCGTCGCGAATGAGTCTTTCGGAAACGCCGTGGCTCAACTGTGGGTGGTGAACCCTGAGCTTGGCTTTTCTGTTGAGGGGACCCACTATCTGGCGCATGTTGAGGATGGCCAGATCGTCATGCCAGATGCTCTCCTTGAAGGGAATAACGAGGATCAGCCCACGGAGGGCCAGGGGCCTCAGTCCGAGCCTGCCGAGCATGTGGATGAGTGAGGAGTTTGTGTTTTTGATGTTGTTGTAATTTGTCCGGCCTGCGTGCCGGGTATTGTTGTAATTTATTTTTGGGGGGCATGGTCCCCCGTTTGATGTAACTCAGTACAATCGTGGTCCTTGTGGCCACTTATTATGTTAAGTTATTATATGTTCGATTCTGTTATCTGCATGAATTAACTTGCTTTTATTTTTTGCTAAGTGTTGTACTCATGCTCGTTGTGAATGTATATCTGGCCGTGATTGGGAGTATTTGACTTGCACAAATATTTTAGGGGAATTGCTCATTGTAGATGTATTCGGCAGTGAGGGGAAATGGTCGAACGGTCGGGGAATATCCTGGCGGGGGTGCGGAGCTCAGGTCGCGTTTAAGGCCTGAGTTCGCGGCGTGAACGTCCCATCGCGAGCTGGGGTTCTGCCAGTCATGGTACTTTGACGACAGCGATGCTCGATCGAGGACCGTTGTCGAGCAGTTACCCGGCTCGTTACTGAGCGAGGTTCTGCTTTATTCGTATGTGACGCTTGTACCTAGACGTGCATAGTGGTCGGTAGCTGATGTTCGTCATTGCGATGGGTCGAACCGATAATTTAGCTGTAGTATTGTTTTAGCTTTTCAGCGTTCCATGGTCGAGCAAGTTCTTCCCCGGTGAGATGTTCTAGGTAGTAGGCCCCATTTTCCATTTTTGCTCGGACGCGATAGGGTCCTTCCCAGTTGGCTGCTAGTTTGCCTTCGCGAGAGTCTTTGTGGTTTCTTCTTAGAAAAAGGCTTCCCACGTCGAACTCTCGTCGTATCACCTTGGCGTTGTGCCTGATGGTAATTTTTTGTTTTAGTGAGGCTTCGCGGAGGGCTTTCCCGGTTCGGATTTCCTCGACGAGGTCGAGTTCTTCTCTTAATGATTCGGCGTTCATCTCCTCGTCTAGGGGCGACTCTATCCACCTGGAGGGTACGTGGACTTCGACGGGGATTACAACCTCGGTCCTGTATGCTAGACAGAAAGGTGTTTCCCCGGTCGTTGAGTGTGGAGTTGTGCGGCATGCCCATAGTACGCTGTGTAGTTCCTCGACCCATGCCTTCTTTGTTTCGTCCAGCCTTCGCTTGAGGCCTCAAAGGATGACTCGGTTGGCTGCTTCAGCCTGCCCGTTTGTTTGAGGGTGCTCTACGGATGCGAAGTGTTGTTTCGTGCCCAGTTGGGCGATGAAGTCTTGGAACTTCCTGTCCATGAATTGCGTCCCGTTGTCCATTACTATCGCTTGGGGGATACCGAAACGTGCAAGGATGTTTCGTTTGTAGAAGCGCAGGATGTTGAGAGCAGTTATTTTGGCTAGAGCTTCCGCTTCTATCCATTTTGTGAAATAGTCTACGCCTACTATTAAGTATTTATTCTGACTCGATCCTACCACGAAGGGTCCTAGGATGTCTAGGCCCCACTAGGCGAATGACCACGGGGAGGACATAGCCTTGAGCTCGTTAGGCGGAGCTAGGTGCATGTCCCCGTGTTGTTGGCACTTATCGCATTTCTTCACGTGTTCTTTCGCGTCGTGTTGCATGGTCAGCCAATAGTATCCTGATCGGAGGGCCTTCTGGGAAAGCGACCTTCCTCCGAGATGTTGGGCGTTGATTCCTTCGTGGATTTCGCGCAGGATGTGCGCGACCATCTCTTCCTCGACGCATTTGAGCAGTGGAATGGAGAATCCCTGCCTGTAGAGTTTATCTTCGACCAAGACGTAAGAGCAGGCTCTTCGCCTGACTGTGCTGGCCTCCTTTGGGTTGGACAGAAGTTTATTTTTGGCGATATAGTTGTAGACAAGGGTCATCCAGTAGTTGTTGTCGCCGATCACCTACACGTCGAGTGTCAGGGAGGCTTTCTCGATGCTGGGTCGAGGGAGTACTTCCTGTATGACGGATTTGTTTTCGCCTTTCTTCTTTGTGCTAGCTAGTTTGGATAGCACGTCTGCTCGCACGTTATGTTCGCGGGGAACATGTTTTACTTCCACTGTTGCGAACTTCGCCATCTCCTTCTTGATCAGGGCCAAGTATTCGGTCAGGTTGTTGTTTTTGGCTTGATATTTTCCCCGAACCTGGAGGGCCACGAGTTGTGAATCCATGCAAATGACGACTTCTTCTGCGCCCAGGTCCTCGGCAAGGCGTAGCCCAGCGAGGAAGGCCTCGTACTCAGCCTGGTTGTTGGAGGTTGGGAAGGACAGGGTGAGTGATACTTCAACGATGATTCCTTCATCGCTTTCCAGTATGATGCCCGCGCCGCTCCCTGCCGAGCTTGAGGCGCCGTCAATGAAAATGGTCCATTTGTGCGCTTCGCTTGCGGGGGAGTCCGCGAATGTCATCTCCACGACGAAGTCGACCAGAGCTTGGGCCTTGAGGGCTTTTCTGCTTTCGCATTGGATGTCAAATTCAGACAGTTCTAACGACCATTTGAGCATGGGTTGATCTGTTTGAATCACGATCGTGTGATCCAGGAAGTAGTGTCTTAATCTTCTGTCTGCGTTGATGAGGGCCAGTGCCACCTTCTCTATCTATTGGTATCTCAACTCTGGTCCTTGCAGCGCTTTGCTCATGAAATATATGGGTTTCTGCCCGTCAGGTGTGTCGCGGATGAGAGCGGCGCTCACTGCTTCGGTTGCTACGGCCAAGTACAGGTATAACGTTTCTCCAATGTCCGGGTGAGAGAGGACCGGTGGCTCTGAGAGTGCTTGTTTCATATGGAGAAGGGCCTTGTCACACTCTTCGGTCCATTCGAATGCTGCCTCTTTGCGGAGGAGTTTGAAGAATGGTAGGGCGTGCTGGCCGGACTTAGCCACAAAACGAGATAGTGATGCGAGCATCCCGTTGAGGGACTGGATGGATTTTTTGGTCCTGGGCGTAGGAAACTGATAAGTGCAAATTGTACCTATTTTTGTATATATGTTTTGTTGCACTTATCAATGCTTTGTGGTAAATATCGTGCGAATAAACCCCGCTTTGTTCGTAAATACGTTTACTTTACGTTTTCGGTGTATAGTGCGTTACCGTGTAAATATCATTGAGTTTAATCGATTTTCATTTATTTTTGTAGGTGTTCCAGCAATGGGATGTTTCCATATTCATAAATAGCATTGAATAAGCTTTCCAACGCTTCAAACCGTGCGTCAATCGGAGTTACGGTTCAAGAGTTATGAAGAAAACAAATTCTGGTTTTCTGTCATGCTCGCTAGGCGAGCCCCCGTAGCGAACACTCGCTAGCTTGTTCGCTAGGCGAACCGGGGCGAACGAAAAGTTCCAGAATCGTGAAAAAACTCAACAGAAAGGCGGTTTACGTTCGCCTAGCGAACGGGGACTCGCTAGGCGAACCTGGAAATGCAGAATTGCCCATTTAAGCCATTTTTCATCATTTTTTAGTTATGGGTTTGATATTTTTAGTTCCAAATCCATCCAATAGCATTTTTTGAGTAGAATTAGGCTAGAAAACACATTGGAGCATGAATTAGGATGATCCGGAGTTGAATCCTTCATGAATCGGAGCCGACAACTTTTGAGATGTTTGGTTTTTCTCCATTTCTTCTCTATGTATTTCTCTATTTTGTGGGTTATATTTGTATTGTTACTCTAAACCTATGTACATGTATTGATCATGGTTGTATAATATATATGCTTTACAAATCATTATCGATGTCTTCCTTGATCTTTTTGCATTTATGTTTGGATTTGTGTTGTGTTAGAGATAACCATCATTAATCTTGATTAGGGAGGGATATCTATTGTCTAGACTCTAGAGATAGATTTAGATAATAATCTTTATGGTGTCGGAACTTAATGTCTTCCGTGTTTCGAGGCGTCGTGCGCGAGAGCGTCGATGAGAGTAATACGGTTGCTCTCTCAACTGTACGTTAGACATAACCTTTGTTGTGAGCGATACGTGATGATTTTGATGAGTATTGTATGTTGAATGCGACCGATTGATAGGTTTACGTTTGTTCTGAGTAGTGTATATTCATGCTTGATAGGTTTCTTCTCTTCAAAGAATGTACTCTTTTTATGTTCATCTTTACTTTTCTGTTTGTTTTTACTTGTAAACTATTTTAATCCAAACTCATTAACGCGAGAGACTGTCGAACGGCATTCTTTCCCTCGAACCGATCTCTATGGACACGACATAAATCCCGGAGGGAATTCTTTCCGAAAATAAATATTTTTGCTTGCTTGCCCTATTCCGCATTCAACAAAATGGCGCCGTTGCCGGGGATTGGTTTTGATATTGAATCGCATTGCGATAGTTTCTTTGTTTTTGAGTTTTGTATATATCGTATATATTGTCTATTTCCATTATGTTTGTTCAAGTGTTGTATACATTTTGTTCCCGTAACCGTTTGTTCATATGTTTGGTTAGGACACTTACTTTAGGTTTGCGCGGTGAGGCATCACTATGACATGAAGGAAGTGAGTTTGTTAGCTAAGCAATGTAAAGGCGTCGAGCTTACGACGTAAAACAAGCATGTTGTATTATTTTCTTTGGTTGTGTGGTGAACTTTCATTAAACAAGTTGTACTCGGATTTTTCGTAAACTTCTCAAATCTTCACTTTACAACTTGTTTAATGAAATTTCTCCCTTTCTTTTCGTTTGTTTATATTAATAATTCTTGTTCTCGCTAAGCGAGTTCTGGCGAAGTCACCAGCGAAGGTTCGCCTCGCGAACGTTGGCGAAGGTGCCAGCGAGGGAGTGGCAGAAAGTATGCAAAAACCTTCAGTAGGAAAACTGGGTAAATTCGCTGGGCGAGGGAGCCAGCGAATGCTCGCTGATGTGTTCGCGAGGCGAAGGTGCCAGCGAGGGGGGTGGCAGAAACTTTCACTTTTGAAAACACCCAAACTTCGCTGGGGCGAAGGATGTAGCGAAGGCTCGCGTCGCGAATGATTCCTTCGCTAGGCGAAGGCTGCTAAGATTTTGGTTGTTGTTTGCTCACAGATTTTGATTGACTTATTTGAGGATGCTGTTGTGATTTTCCAAGTTGGTTCGTTTCAACTTGCGGATGTATGGTAATGATATTGTTAAGTTTTGTACACGTCCGAGGTATGTATTTATCGCTTTCTATACTTTAGCATATTCATGATACTTAGGCATTTTACAAACTTCCATGCCATCCATTCTTTTGTATACTTGTTCTTATTGTGAATCACTTTAGTTCCCACCTTTTTGTGAGGTGGCTTTCCATTGTTCATATATGCATGGAGAACCAACATTCTTGTTATAACTGGATTTTATTATGTTGAATCTCTTGTTTGTGTTGATTATATGAATGCATGAAAAGGATCAAGGCAATTGTTTCATTTTGAGCACAACTACCTTAGCCAAATAGTCAATTCACCTTGTGAGTGTGTGAGAATTCGTAACCCCTTTGAGCTTTTTGATCCATGTTTTTATTTGAACTTAATGCTTGTCTATGAGTATTTAGTTCACTTATTTTTGAATGGATTTTGTTGTTTTTTCTTGGACCTCAACTTTGTGTTGTTGTATGGATTTTTTCCTTGCCTTAGAAAGTAGGGAGTATTCACATGATGGTGCGGTTGAATTCAAGTTGGGGAGAGAATGGTTGTTTACTCATTGGTTGAATTCTATGAGGATTGAAAAAGAAAAGAAAAAAGAGAAAAATATGACAAAGAAAAGAAAAGAAAAAAGTGGAAAAGAAAGAAAAAAGAAAAATCCTAGAAAAAGGAAACAAAAAGAGTTGCAATAATTGTGCTAAATAAGCATTGTGTGTTGTGTAGCACTTGGGATTGTGGAAGAAGTTGATTGGAATTTGGTGTGTGAATCTTTGTGAGTTTTTCACTCCCTTAGGTTTAGACAAGTTTTTGTTTCAATTACCTTTAGAAATTGCCCCTTGTTTGTTTACCCGACCACGCTACAACCTTGAAAAGCCCTTGTGATTCTTGTCTTTGTATTTTCAATGTGAATTTGTGGATGTATGCATAATTTAGTCTTTTGTTTGCAAGATTGTTGTGTGAGTGAAAGAACCTCATTTTGTGTTTTTCATCTACCGATGATTGTTTTTGCTAGGTGTGATTCACATTTGAACTTGTGTTGTTTTAGAATTTTTGGCATGACTTGTGTACTTTGCTTTTGTTTCGTGACTATGTTATCGTTGCAGTTTAGTGGTAAGTATTTACTTTTTGTGTGTACCGTTTTCATTTGAACCATTCATTCGTTTCCGTTTTTCAAAACCTGTTGATTCGTCATTCTTTGGATATTGCTTTCTGCATTTTCAAGTTTGTTTGATTCTTGTTTGTGGACAAACAATTAGGTAAGTTGGGGAGAGTTTGATAAGTGCAAATTGTACCTATATTTGTATATATGTTTTGTTGCACTTATCAATGCTTTGTGGTAAATATCGTGCGAATAAACCCCGCTTTGTTCGTAAATACGTTTACTTTACGTTTTCGGTGTATAGTGCGTTACCGTGTAAATATCATTGAGTTTAATCGATTTTCATTTATTTTTGTAGGTGTTCCAGCAATGGGATGTTTCCATATTCATAAAGATCATTGAATAAGCTTTCCAACGCTTCAAACCGTGCGTCAATCGGAGTTACGGTTCAAGAGTTATGAAGAAAACAAATTCTGGTTTTCTGTCATGCTCGCTAGGCGAGCCCCCGTAGCGAACACTCGCTAGCTTGTTCGCTAGGCGAACCGGGGCGAACGAAAAGTTCCAGAATCGTGAAAAAACTCAACAGAAAGGCGGTTTACGTTCGCCTAGCGAACGGGGACTCGCTAGGCGAACCTGGAAATGCAGAATTGCCCATTTAAGCCATTTTTCATCATTTTTTAGCCATGGGTTTGATATTTTTAGTTCCAAATCCATCCAATAGCATTTTTTTGAGTAGAATTAGGCTAGAAAACACATTGGAGCATGAATTAGGATGATCCGGAGTCGAATCCTTCATGAATCGGAGCCGACAACTTTTGAGATGTTTGGTTTTTCTCCATTTCTTCTCTATGTATTTCTCTATTTTGTGGGTTATGTTTGTATTGTTACTCTAAACCTATGTACATGTATTGATCATGGTTGTATAATATATATGCTTTACAAATCATTATCGATGTCTTCCTTGATCTTTTTGCATTTATGTTTGGATTTGTGTTGTGTTAGAGATAAGCATCATGAATCTTGATTAAGGATGGATATCTATTGTCTAGACTCTAGAGATAGATTTAGATAATAATCTTTATGGTGTCGGAACTTAATGTCTTCCGTGTTTCGAGGCGTCGTGCGCGAGAGCGTCGACGAGAGTAATACGGTTGCTCTCTCAACTGTGCATTAGACATAACCTTTGTTGTGAGCGATACGTGATGATTTTGATGAGTATTGTATGTTGAATGCGACCGATTGATAGGTTTACGTTTGTTCTGAGTAGTGTATATTCATGCTTGATAGGTTTCTTCTCTTTAAAGAATGTATTCTTTTTATGTTTTAATATTTACTTTTCTATTTTCTTGTTTGAAACCATTAAATCCAAACTCATTAACGCGAGAGATTGTCGAACGGAATTCTTTCCCTCGAACCGATCTCTGTGGACACGACATAAATCCCGGAGGGAATTCTTTCCGAAAATAAATATTTTTGCTTGCTTGCCCTATTCTGCATCCAACAGAAACTCGGAGAATGCCCGACATTTATCGGGATTGGCTTCGATCCCTCATTCCGTTAAGTAGAAGCCGAGGAATTTGCCTACCCGGACACCGAACGTGCACTTCTCCGGATTAAAATGCATTTTGAATTTCCTGGTCTGTTCGAAAACCTTTCTCAAATGGGTAGTATGATCGGTCTCCTCGTGGGATTTTACGATCATGTCGTCCATGTAGACTTCGAGCATGTTGCCTATTTCTCCCCGGAATACCTTGTTCATGATTCATTGGTACGTTGCCCCGACGTTCTTCAGGCCGAAGGGCATTATGTTGTAGTAATAGTTACCCGATTCGGTCATGAAGGCCATATATTTTTTGTCGGACATTGCCATCGGAATTTGATTGTAGCCCGAGTAGGCATCCATGAACGATAAAAGTTTAAAACCATCAGAATTATCAACGAGTTTATCAATATTGGGGAGGGGGTAGGCATCCTTCGGGCATGCCTTATTGAGATCGGTGTAATCAATGCACATGCGCCATTTTCCATTAGATTTTTTAACTAGTACAACGTTGGACAGCCAAGTGGTGTACTTGGCCTCTGAAATAAATTTGGCCTCGAGGAGGTCCTTTACAGCTTTTTCAGCAGCCTCCGTTTTCTCCGGAGACTGCTTTCTCCTACGTTGTGCTACGGCCTTGAAGGTCGGGTCGATTGTCAGCTGGTGACAGGCGACGGACGGATCCAAGCCAGGAATTTCGGTGGCGCTCCACGTGAAGAGGTCGGCATTCTCCCGGAGGCATGCTTCGAGCTGCTTCCTCGCAATGTCGGGCAGGTCCGCTCCAATCTTCACTCCCCGTTGGGGGTCTTCGCCGAACAGAACGATCTCGAAGTTGCCATCCGGGATAGGGCGCATCAGATGGGAGCTGCTGCTGGACGATGTAGACGGGTTGGCAGAAGCTGCTCGTTCCTCCGGTTGGTCTTCTTCGGGGAAGCGACTGTCGAGGTCGATGAAGTCGACCTGGGGCAGAGGCTTGGCTTCCTCGGAGCTGCTTGGCAATGTTGGCTTACCCGACGCTTTCGGCTTGGATGCAATGGTGTTGAGCCCCTTTGTAGCTACCTCGAAACACCGTCGTGCAACTTCGATGTCGCCGTGGAGGGTGGCGACCATTCCCTTTGAAGTGTAATACTTCATCTTCAGGTGGACTGTTGAGGGCACCGCTACCAACTCGACCAGAGTTGGCCTTCCGAAAATGCACTGGTAAAGCGACGGGCAGTCGATTAGCAGAAATTGCACCTTGATGGATATGGCTGTCTCAGCTGATCCGAAGGTCACGATCAGTTTGACGTATCCCCACGGCTTGCTCACTGACCCGTTGAACCCCTGTAAATCGGACCCTATATAGGGGTAAGGTGCGATTCGTCCAGCTGAAGTGTTGAAAACAGCTGGGAGTACATGATGTCGACCGAGCTGCCCTGGTCGACGAGTATTCTGCGAACGTCAAAGTTCGTCATCCGGGCTCTGACGAGCAAAGGTATGCTTGAGTTCAGGGAACCCCCGAGGAGCTCCTCCCGGTAGAAGGAGATGGGGACGGAGCCCTTCTGGGCCTGATCAAGCGTGGTCACCTTGTTGGAGCTTGTGTTGATCAGGTGCTCGAACTTTCGTTTCACGGAGCCCACAGTGACTTTGTTGAAACCCCTGCCAGAGATGACCATGGCGGAGAGAAATGTCTCCCACGGGCTATGGGCCGCGAAATAAGCAGGGGCGTTGAGCCCGTCCGGGACGTAGAAGTCCTCTGGTCGCGATATGGACATAGCGACCTGTATATTGGCGTCTTCTGAAGAGGGTACCTCCTCTTCTATCTTCTTGGACTCCTGGGCGTCCTGCCGAGGAGTGTCCTTCTTCTTCGCGAACTATTTCAGGTGGTCGTCCCTGATCAGTATCTCGATGGCATCCTTCAGATGGATGCAGTCCTCTGTAGTGTGGTCGTGACTCTTGTGGAAATGGCAGTATTTTGATTTGTCCACGTTTGGCCTGTTCGGCAGTTGCTTGGGGAACCGGACCCCTGCCTGCTTGAACTCCGAATTGGCACATTCGGACAATATTTTCTCCCTGGAGACGGTTAGGGGGTGTAATCATGGAAACGCCCGGAGGGTCCCTTGCTGTCGCGGGAGTCCTGTGGACGGTCCTCGCGCCTCCGTTCACCTCGACGAGATGTCGAGGCTTCTTCTCCTTTGGAGGTCCGAGCATTCTCCTGATGACGTGATGCTCAGATGTTGCAGGCCGCAATCTTTTCTTTGTACTGAATGTGTGATTGGGCCTTGAGGAGGAGGGCGTCTAAGTTCCTCGGTGGTGCGAGGCCAATGGCTTTAGAAAACTTGGAGCCTGGGCGGACCCCTTGCTCGAGCAGAAACTTCTTCATTTTGTCCGTTGTAGGGACCTGCACTGCTTCCTTCTTGAACCTCTCGATGTATGTGCGGAGAGGCTCATCTTTTCCTTGGATTATGGCCCCAAGGGAGGCCTCGGTCTTGGGGTGACGGCGAGATACTATGAAATGCCGTGAGAACATCCTGCCCAGCTGTCTCCACGAGGTAATGGACTCCTCGGGCAGTTGCTTGTACCATGTCACCGCTCCCTTGCAGAGCGTGGTCGGGAACAGTCGGCCTTTGATGGCGCCTCGTACACTGCGGTAGTCTAACAGCGCATCGATGTCCTCGATGTGCTCGTCGGGGTCCGTGGTTCCGTCGTACGTGCCCAAAGATGGGGGTTTCTCTAAGCCTTTTGGGAGACGGGTAGCCAAGATCTCCTGGGACAGCGGGCTGCGAGGCTCGTCATCGCTGCTAGAACTGGTGTATGATGGGGACCGAAGGGGATGCTCACGGCGGCGGTTCCTTCGGGGGGAAAGTGAGTGGTTCCTTCGAGGAGAAGGTGAGCGGTTCCTTCGAGGAGAAGGTGAGTGGGCCCGACCTTTAGACTTGATCGGGGGAGATTGCTCGTTTCTTCGAGTCCTCTTGTGGTCGTGAGCGTGCTGGTCACGTGGAGAGATCTGTTAGCGCTTCTGGGCTGCGCGAGAATCAAGCTCTTGGCGCAGTCTTTGGTCGATGTCTCTCCGAGGCTGCGGGCTCCTTGATCGTCGTTGGTTCCTCCGCGGAGGAGGGGATCTTGGACGGCTGGACTCTTCTAACGCCCCGATCCTCTCGTTTTGCTGCAGGATCAGGGTGTTGGTTTTGTTGATCGCCTCCAGGAGGGCCGCCACGGCCGGGTTAGCGTTGGGCGGAACAGGAACGAGCTGGATGTCAAGTGAAGGTTGATCATTGTTGCGGTCAGCAGGGGTAGGGGAAGGAGAAGCGGTGGCTCCGTCCTGAGGAAACGGGTATCTTGGAGAAGAGATGACTGGTCGTTAATGTCAGATTTGTTGACGGGGAGGATGGTGGTTTGGAGAGCATCCTTGGTGCGATCTTGGGAGGCCATGATCGTGATGATGTGTGAGAATTGTTTTGATCTTCGGTTTCTGAGGAAAGGAAGATGGGGAGAACAATGATTCCCGCAGACGACGCCACTGATCGTGAAGGCTGGATCAGATCCTGTAGAATTGGGCCACCAAGTGCGTCAGGGATGCTGGTCGTATGGAGAGGAGGAGGTGTACCTGCAAGGTACTCCGACGCTCAAGTAAGAAAGAGTCAGAGAAAAGGGGCAAGTACAAAGTATGAGTTCTTAGGGTGAATATTGGATACCTGACCCTCTCAAGCGAGAAGGTTTATATAGAGCCCCCAACGCGTGGCCAACGGTCATATTTTCGGGGCGAAATAACCGTTTTCCCCAAAGAATAGGTAACTATCCAAACTAGCCGTTATGTCGGGCAGGATACCCAAAACTAGTCGTTATGTCGGGCATAGGCATGGTTCCGGGCACCTGCCCACAGTTGTTCGGGGAGTAATGAAGCCGTGCGTAACTGGCAGTAATTCCGGGGAGGAATGTTGCATTCCTTGCCCGGTTGGAGGGGCAGAAAGGTAACTTTTGCCCCTCTGTGGATTGGACTTAGGCAATTTGGGCCGCTCTGGAGCAGAAGCGGATTGGGCCATGTCTAGCCATTGGTCCAGTCCAGAACAATATATATTATGTATTTTACGAAATTAATAAAGTAAAGTAGAAGAACAAAGTTGGGAGAAATACCTTTGAATGAGTTTTGGAGATAAGGAAAATGGATGAACAAAGTTGGGAGAAAGGAGTTGCAGAGAAGAGAGAAGAGAAATGAAGAAGAAAATGAAAAGTGGAATGAAAATGAGTTGAGGAAAATGGAATGAGGAGAGAAGAATGAGTTTTGGAATAAGGAAAATGAAACAAGTAAGTGGCCTAGGAAAATGAAAACGTGAAGATTTAATAACCCATGAAATAAGTGAGTGGCCAGGGAAAATGAAAACGGTCATATTTCAAATTTCACGTTTGCGAAGTGGAAAACACTTCACTACTTTGCGAAGTGAAAAACACGTCGCAAACCACAACGATCATATTTCAAATTTCACGTTTGTGAAGTGGAAAACATGTCACTACTTTGTGAAGTGAAAAACACATCACAACATTGCAACGGTCAAAACTTTTGTCAGTCCCAACCTGCACATCCTATACCCCATCACTTCGCCGTCAGACAATTTTTACCTCTAAAAGCTTGTGACGTGAATATCACTTCACAAGCAAAATTTTGAAAATTTCAAACTTCCCTCTTCTGTGCGCCATGACCCTTTTAATTTTTTAATTTAAATTTAAATGTTGCGACGTGATTTTCACGGCACAACTTTTTAAAAATAAAAATAAAAATCTCATAACACACATTCTCTCCTGGAACGTATTATTTTAATGTTAAATATGTTAGTGCCGTGATAAACACGTCGCAAACTCCTATTTATTGGCACATGTTTTTCACTTCACTAAATTACGTGGCTGGATTCACCAATTCTTGTAGTGAGTAATTTAATATTGAGACTGTATATAATATTTGAATTTTGCACGTGCAGTTCTTTGTATAGTTTACGAAGTTAGAACTGTTTCCACTTAATCCACCGCTTTGTGGATCACTTTGTGAACGACCCAAAGAGAATAACACTCGTTACGAATATATGTCGTGACATTCATCCAAACGCATGGTAAGTTAAAAACAAAGAATTCAAAGTGTGTTGAGTTTAACATTTGACAAAATTGATTTTAACAGCATTAAGTTTGCCAGAATTGTTTTTAACAAAATTGAATTTAACATAATTAATTTATATTCGAATAGATTTACATAAAATTAAATTGAAGAACAAATTTCAATATAAAAATCACACTTAAAATAAAAAATTACAAATATTAATTTCAAATAGAAACAATTCTACATGCATCATCCAAAACTAAATCAAACATTGCTAAAAAGTGTTACGTGTTTTATATACATTGGATAGATCTTCATATCTTTTCAGTCCTTTATTACTTTTCCAATAGTTCATCCTCACGACGCGTGTCACTAGTACTTATATAAAGACGCGTTTAGTAACTACGTGTATATCTTCAATTTTCAACTTTTTGGCATGCCTTGCAAGTTGCACCACTAGTGTACATTACTAATAGTACTAAAACAAAATCCTCATATTATACTATTATTAAATAGTAATACGTGAAAACTGAAAATACTTTCTTGAGGTAAATGATATGAGAAATGTTATTTTGACATCAAATCCTTACACCTACACCGTATTTAACTGTTTACTAATATAATGAACAGTGAAATATTATAATAATATTTTTTTTTTTAATTTAAAAAAAAAATATTTTACAATTAAAAATTATTTTTTACATCTGGACGTTTATTAACCAAGTTCATCACTCCATTAATCAACTTTTTACATTGCATTAACCAACTTTATTTTACTACTAAAAATTATTTTTACACCTGGACGTTTATTAACCAAGTTCATAACTTCATTAACCAACTTTTTATATTGTATTAACCAACTTTATTTTACTAATAAAAATTATTTTTAATATCTGGACCTTTGTTAACCAACTTCATCACTATATTAATCAAGTTTTTACAATTCATTAACCAAGTTTGATTTACTATTAAAAGGCACTGTTCACAGACACTGTTCATGGTACTGTTCACGGTACTATTCATGTATGGTTTACTGTTCACGGTCACTGTACATGTACGGATTCACTATTCACGTGCACTGTTCATGTACGGATGAACAATGCATACGGTGTAGATGTAATGAAATGGTGTCAATGTAGCATAGCTCAAATGATATATATACATAGGGGCAGATTTACATTGTTGGGGTTGGGGGCTCTTGCCCCCACAAGAATCATAGCAACATATTTAATTTAATCTATTTATATATTTTTATTTATTTTTTACTTATTTGTAGGAAGTTGCACCCATTGACTATAAGTAACAACTACAATCTATCATACTTTTTTAAACTCACTTTACCAAATTCTTTTATAAAATTATTGTTATTTAAAAAACAAAAAAAATCTTTTTATGAACATTTGTTTTTTTTACAAATTTATTCTTTCTAGATATTTTATAAGTAGTTTTATATTTTTAATATGTTAAATTTTAATTTATTTTGTTATGAATTTATATTAATTGGAAAATTTGATCAATGTCATTGCTAAGATTATTCATGCAAAAAAGAACATAATTAAAATATTATTTAAAAAAATTTCTTACTTGATATCAAAAAGAAGAATAAATATTATGCTATCATTTTAAAATTAAGAATGATATCCAAAAAAATTATTTTATAAAATATATTATTATAATCTATTAAGAGAAAAGTAAAATAAATAAAAAGGACTCAACTATTGGCGGTCTAAACGCCCTATAAATATCTGCTAATAAGATGGTATTCAACTGAAGAGGAGAATCAATCCACATATAAAATATATTATTAATCAAGATAGTGAGATTTTTTTAAAAAATATTTTTTAACTACAATTATTTTACAAAAGTTGCTAATTAATTGAATTACATATATAAAATATATATGTATTTCATACAAAAGAGAAATATTATATAGTATTGATAATATAAAATAATACATTCACAAAATAATAAAAAAAAAAGCATAAATAACAATTATAATTTATAAAAATTTAATTTTTTTGCTATCATTTAATTATTATATTAATAAATTTTTTGCCCCCACTTTATAAATATTCTGGATCTCATATATATATATATATATATATATATATATATATATATATATATATATATATATATATATATATATATATATATATATATATATATATATATATATATATATATATATATATATATATATATATATATATATATATATATATATATATATATATTTATATATAATTAATATTAGTATTTTTTATAAATTTAAAATCTAATAAAAAATTTAATCTTTGATTGAATCACATATGAAATATCATAAAAAAATAATTATTAATTTATTAAAATCCTTCTCATTTTATACATAAAAAAACATTTTCATAAATTGTGTAAAAAAAATCTTCACATAAATGTGATTCATTATAAAAATAAAAAAACCTAAAATTAGTCAAAATGACATTTGAGGAGATCCCTTGCACTACTCGCCTCTTCCGTTCTCTTTTTTCTATCTACATTTAAGAAAATCCCTTATCAGCTATGTGAGTATATTTTCTTTATCGATCTCGTTGATTGTAGTTTTATCAATATATTACATTATGCTACTGTACACGTTTTGTAGTTTAGTTAATTTGTTTGTTTTTTTATTAATCCATATTTTATATGTTGATAATTTTTTGTGTCTGTTGGAATTAACCCAAAACCTTTTGGGAATTCCTATTCAATCTTGATCTCAAGATTGTTAAACAAACACGTAATGACAATGAAAAAAGAAGGTTGAGAAAAGAAAAGAAAGAGAAACGTTGGAGGAGGAGATGAACAATTTTCTGCAGAGAACTCTCTGCCCACAAAGTGTGGAAATTCTATTATTTCACTTGCAACTGCAACTGTGAATACAAGTTCTCAAATCTAAAACTTCTTACAAAAATAAGGGTTTCTCCCTATTTATAGATTTAGGTTAGTTTGCACCCCAAGCTAAGGCCCAAAACTATAAAAGCTCAAAATAGTTAACATTACTAAAATAAGCCTAAGTCGAACTCCTGTGTCAAAGGAACCTCCTTCGACACTTCGACACACTATTATAACTTGACACACACATTATCACAATTCGTTTGCTCCTTGTTTCTGTCGAGCTAAACTGCTTCGACACAAGGATAACCTAGAATGCTCCATGGAACATCATAAACCCCATCATCAAGTCAATTTAGCCTCAGGGGATGCATACATAAAAAATCAGGAATTAGGGTTTCTTGACCTAATTCACCCCTAAGTTGACTTTTGGGACAAAACACGAGCCAAGACCTCAAGAGAGGATTTGAGGGTCCCTAACACACCACATTGATCCATTTGCAACAATGGATTAATCCTAGAAGCTTGAGCAACAAGTTTCAATTTCATCTGAACCACAGTTAGGGTTTCGCGAGAAAAGTCAACTGTAGCTTTGACTTTTGACCAGGGCATGCTCCCAAACCCTAGGACATGATTCAATACACCCTATAACACCCATGGAACATGTCCATCAAGTTTGATTTAGGTCAAGGACATGATTTCCTAAAGGATCGCACAGTTTGGAATTCATTTGATAAAAAGTCAACTGTGCACAAAAGTCAAACTTTGACTTTTTGAGATTTTTCATAAAAATGGTTTTTTAACCCTAAAATGATGTTAATGTGTGATTGGAATCATCATTCATCAAGAAAAATCAAAGAAAGTTGGATAACTTGTAAAAGGGGTAACCATAAAAACTTAGAAAATTTTCTAAGTTATGAAAAAAAGTGGCAAGGGTACCAACTTTGGAGGATCATAACTCCTAAACCACAAAGCCATTTTTCCCCATCCAAAGATGGATTTGTAGCCCTCGTGGCCCTCTACAAAAGTGTCAACTACACTTCATCCCAATTCATCATGGATTTTGAGTTATGGTTGGATCAAAATGGCTAAAAACCTAAAATTGACATTTTTCAGCACTTAGCCAAAAATCTGCCTTGTAATTTCAGCACAATGTCCCAACTTCAAGGCTATTTTTCTCCATGATCCAAGTTGAACCAAGTCTAATGTCAAACATCAAAGTTGAAGTACGTCATCTAAGCTTTCCGGAAAGTCCTAGAACGTCCATGTAGCATACTCGAGCATGGAGTTATGGATCTTACAAAAGGCCTTGCTAAAGCTGAATTTTTCAGGACAGATTTGCACATTTTTTGTGCCACACGAATTTTCAAGCCTTGTCATCAGTTTGAACACATCTAAGGATCAAATCCAAGTGGGATGATCTGATCCATGAACCTCCCAAGTCCAAGGAACAAAAAAAAGCATGCCAAAACCTAGAAATCCCTAAAAGAGGGACAAAACTCCAATTTTGGTTTGGAGCATTTAATGGATGCTTAGAGGTGGCATGGACTAAGCCATTCTCATCTGAAATCAGTCAAGACTTATCCAAGACCAAGGGAACCACAGCCCTGTGCCCTAACCTCTAGTCAATGGCTAGAGGAGGTTTGCATTTCCATTGGCCAACATGGAACAAACACCTGCTGCAGTTGCCATTCACTGTGGATCCCAAAACAAACTTGCTCCACTATAAATAGAGCTCATTTGTGTTCAGTTTAAGTACACCAAAGCCATCAAACAGATGCTTTCCTCAAATTCTCTCTTTCACTCCAAAATGCCTTCTTTAGTAAGGAAATTCTGAGTTTTGGAGCTAGAGAGCAATTCCACTCAAACTAATCACACACACACCTCATATATATCATATGTAAGCTGTGCAAACCATCAAAAGTGACCTGTAATCACAACATCACAAAGTCACCTCTCAAAACCTCAAAATGACACTTTTTTTTGCATTTTTCAAGCCATGTCTTGATTCAGTCACTTTCTAAACTAGATAAAACCTCAAATACACTCTAAATATCATCCTTAAACTGTCCCAAATGGTGCCACACATCTGGAACACCATTTGAGAGAGTTGGCATTTTGGCCACTTTTGACCATTTTGCGAGAAAATGCACAAACTTGCTCCAGAGGTTTCCAGTCGATTCCAACCATCCTAAAAGCTTCTAAGAGGTCATTTGAGGTTGTCCAAAGCATCAAATCATTTCTGGAACAAAGCACTTGGTAGGTTGCCCAAAATCTCCAAAAAAGAGGTAAAATCCACAACTTGAATTCTTTGAATCATGCTTTCCTTTGTTGTCCACATACATGCATCATATTGAACAATTCTTGAGGAAAAAATGTAGTCCTTAATGTGTATGTTGTGATCCTCCCACTGTTTGCATTTTAACATGTTTATATGAGGAATTTTGGTTGTTTTAAAATCATATCCAGTTCTGGTTTTTTTTATTGATGTGTTATGTACATTAAGTTTTAGTGTGCATGAGTAACACCATTGGATTCCTTGTGAAAAATCGGTCAAGATAGGTTTTTACGGATTTCAATTCCGATGAAAATTGAGAGAGTTACGCGCGTTGGAAATTTGACGCGAAACGACGTCGAATTAACGATAACAGTTTTGGTTTTTTAATTTCTGCATTTTGTGTGTTTATTTTCCATGTGCGTGAGTAATATCATTGGATTCCTTGCGAAAAATCGGTCAAGATAGGTTTTTACGGATTTCAATTCGGTTAAAAATCGAGAGAGTTACGCGTGTTGGAAATTCGACGCGGAACGATGTTTTCACAACAGTGCAGTCTGGTTTTTTTTATTTTCTGCATTTTGTGTGTTGATTTTCCATGTGCGTGAGTAATACCATTGGATTCTTTGCGAAAAATCGGTCAAGATAGGTTTTTACGGATTTCAATTCGGTTAAAAATCGAGAGAGTTACGCGTGTTGGAAATTCGACGTGGAACGAAGTTTTCCCAACGTAGCAGCTCTGGTTTTTTTATTGCTGCGTTTTGTACGTTGAGTTTCAGCATGCATGTGTGATACCATTGGATTCCTTGCGAAAAATCGGTCGAGATAGGTTTTTTCGAATTTCAATTCGGATAAAAATCGAGAGAGTTACGCGTGTTGGAAATTCGACGCGGAACGATGTTTTCAAAGCGATAGCAGTTTTGGTTTTAATTTCTGCGTTTTGTGTGTTGATTTTCCGTGTGCGTGCGTAATACCATTGGATTCCTTGCGAAAAATCGGTCGAGATAGGTATTTTCAGATTTCAATTCGGATAAAAATCGAGAGAGTTACGCGTGTTGGAAATTCGACGCGGAACGATGTTTTCAGAACGATAGCAGTTTTGGTTTTAATTTCTGCGTTTTGTGTGTTGATTTTGCGTGTGCGTGAGTAATACCATCGGATTCCTTGCGAAAAATCGGTCAAGATAGGTACTTCCGGATTTTGATTCCGATAAAAATTGAGAGAGTTATGAGTGTTTGAAATTTGATAAAAAAACGTGTTGAAAATTAAAGTTTTGGTACTCGTTTTTATCCCAAAAGAAATGTCGAAGATGATATTTTGATATCTTTCCTCTTTTTCTTACTTTTTATTTTCAAAACTCAATCAATTTTTTTTTACATAGCAAAAAATCATCATTTTCCAATTCATACCCCATAATATTTTAATCCACAAAAAATCACAAAAAAGTATTATTTTTAATATATTTAAAAATAGTGTTTTAAATTGTTTTAAATGCTTTTAAAATGATTTCTTTTTTTTTTTCTTGATTTTTTAAAACCAAAATGATTTTAAATATTTATGTGGATAAAATATTTTTTTTTCATAAAGTTTAATCATTATTTAATGATTTTATTTGATATTTTTATCATTTTTTACTTAATTTTTCTTGGAAAAATGCCTAAAAAAATGAAATTGGGGTTTTCTTTAATTTTCACCCTAACAAATCTTTTTCAAACACTTTGGGCCTCTATTAGAGTGTAAGACTCAATCCCCTTTTAACCAAAACAATTTTGGGCCTCAGTTATTGTATAAGTCCCGATACGTTAAAAATCTCGGCGCGATCGCCATTTTCAAACTGAAAATATTTTGGGCCTCTCCCTGAGTTGTAAGCCCCATCTTTTGTACAAAAATACACTTTGGGTCTCTAATAGAGTGTAAGACCCAACCCCTCTTTTTTATATTTTCTCATTTTATTTTATAATGATTTGGAAAATTAATAACTCCTTCAATTTTGATTATTTTTTATTGGTTTTTTTTCTGAAAAATCACAAAAATAGTAAAATATTTTATTCTACAAAAAAAATCAAATTTATATTATTTATTTAATATAGTTGGTATTTCTGTGAATAAATTCATTTTTAATTGTTTTTAAGCATTTTAAAAGTGAATATTCATCTTGAAAATAAAGACCTTGGGTCTCCCCTCGTGTAGTAAGACCCATTTCCTTTCTTAAAAACTCTTTGGGTCTCTAATAGAGTGTAAGACCCAAGCCCTTTGTAAATACCAAAAATTTGGGCCTCAGTCACTTGTATAAGTCCCACGGTGTTTCCAAAACCTCGACACGATCGTCGCCCTTTTCAAAATTAACCAATTGGGCCTACCCTCGAGTAGTAAGACCCATTTCCTTTCTTAAAAACTTTTTGGGCCTCTTGAGAGAGTGTAAGACCCATCCCTTTGTACAGAAAACCTTTTTTGGGCCTTAGTCACTTGTATAAGTCCCTCTGTACAAATTCAACAGTGCGCTCACTGATAAAACCCTGGGCCTCTCCTTGAGTTGTAAGCCCCAAATATTTTTATTTCAAAGCACTTTCTCCTTTGATTTTGAATATACTGTTGTTTTAAATCTTTCTTTGTTGAACAACTAACCTAACAGCATGGAAGCTCTACAACCGAGTAAGTGTTTACCCGCTTTCATTTACCGCTTTCATATGTAAATAACTGTATTGTGGGGCTGTTTCATTGTAAGTCTCCTTTCATAAACTCATATATATATAACTGTATTGTGGGGCTGTTTCGCTGTAAGTCTTCTTTCATAAACTCATATCAACTGTGTAATAATAGTATAGATATTTAGAGTTTCCCCGGCAACTACGTCTAGAACTAGGTGACGCCGTTTCGTTTATTCATAGAAATAGACACCTAGATCCCCAAATAGGATCACCAGATATAGTCTTCTCTTCGGCTGTCCTCATTAGGAATTGTCAAGAAACTCTACTCCCAGAGATGAATGTATTCTCCGTGAATGGCATCTTTGAGTTTCTTCCAAATTCTTGAAATTTCCTGACTTGATATATTCCTTGTGAATAGCTTGCCTTGAATTTCTCGGGGTTTGGGGACCCACGGGCTTCTTAAAAGCATCGGCCTCCTCTTGGGCATCGTACAAGGACCCACAGGCTTCCTAAAAGCAACCCCGCCTCCTCTTGGGCTTAGTACAAGGACCCGTCGGCTTCTTAGAAGTATTCACAGCCTCCTCTTAGGCTTCGTATAATGATCTCTTCCTCTGGGAATGATAGCCTCCTCTTGGGCTTCGTACAAGGACCGATCGACTTCTTAAAAGTTTCCAGCCTCCTCTTGGGCTTCGTACAAATTGTCTCGACGACCTCCTAGAGGTATAGGAACAGAACTTAGTCATCTTCATAGAACAGTCATTTCAAAGAGTCTACTATTGTTTCTCAAAACATGGTACAAAAGATGAAACTCCAGACTTGGACAGTCTAATCTCCTTGAGTCTCAAAGACATTCTCAAGTGACCCCTTCAAGAATAGGAAGGAAACCCGCAGACTCGGACAGTCTCAATACCCTTCGGATTTCCCGTTTCCTTAAAGAACAGGAATAACCCGGATCCTTGAATCAAATCCTTGAGTACAGTGTTGCTCATATAAGAACTGATTTTCTCTTTCAAAATCAGTATACTGGACCTGTCACTCAACTGAAACAGTCACCATAGCCTCCTCTTGGGCTTTGTAGAATGATTCTCCCCAGCGGAGCCAAACAACGTTTAGCCTCTCTCTCGGGCTTTATACGAGACACATAAGAGACTCCCTCGTTGAGTCAATCACCCATTTAGCCTCCATCTCGGGCTTTGTACGAGATACCAAAGGGTTCTTATTGAGCCAAACAAATAATAGCCTCCATCTCGGGCTTTGTACGAGATACCAAAAGATTCCCTCGTTGAGTCAAAACCCTTTTAGCCTCTCTCTCGGGCTTTGTACGAGACACATATTAGCCTTCTCTTAGGCTTTTTATAAGAAAACCACTGGTTAATCCAATTAACCTTTTAGCATCAAAGCTGTGCCTCGTTCACAGTACACAAACATCAACAACTCATTTCCCCTTCATCTAATCGCTGTAAGCGGCAAGCCTCTGGATTATTTACATCCACGCCACTGTCCCTCTTTTAGCATGAGAAATTCCTAAGGAAAGATGGCATTGCTCTACACTGAGTTAAAGTCTTCTCCTTTAGGTTAAAATCCCCTATAAAGGAAATTATGGCATTACTAGGATCCGCGTATCCCGGTTAAAGTAATCCTCCTTTATAAACCAGTCACCCAACAGTTGTGACAGACAAACCCTTCTTTAGAGATGACAAATTCTCTCTAAAGTCGAGGTCCTTCAGCTTCACGTCTTGGGCTTTGAACAAGACACAAATAGACTTTTCAGCTTCACATCTTGGGCTTTGAACAAGATACAAATCACCTTTCGCTTCACGTCTTGGGCTTTGAACAAGACACCAAAAACCAATTTCCTCCCATAGAATAGGAGGAACTACGAACGCTCTGATTTCCCTGTTTCGGTAAACGAGAATACGTAGGCATAAGATCGAAAGAAAAGATCTTAGCGAGCACACTAAACAAAAAAACCCAAATCCCATATCTCCATCAATCAAAAGCAGTAATTCAAAAACATCAGTCCTAACATCCTAATCCTTGTTCCCCGCCAGAAACCTTCTGTTAAAATGAAAAGAAAGAAAATCGTATTGGCGAAAATACAAATAACCAGTACAAAGGCCCCTCCACATTGATAGCATCCGAAACCTAACAGACCGCTGTTTAAACTCAGTATGCAAAGCAGGGTTAATTGGAGACATCTATTTCCCTTCCTTCATCAGCTCACAATAGGATAAAAAATGAATCGACCTGTAGTTTAAGCTCAACCGCAAAGAGCGACCAGCGCTTAAGAACCGCGTCCAAAATCGCTCGCTACAGTCTCTTGTTGTAACCATCAGCAACGTCTCCTCTTCTTCATGTTTCTCCAGCTTTGCATCTGTTTCTTGATTCTTCTTCGTTTCTGGACAATCACTAAAATAGTGACCATACTTCTGACAGTTGAAACACTGAATGTGACTTTTGTCAGGCTTTCGACCACCACCTCTTCCTCTACCTGTAGCACCACCTCTTTGGTTGTCTTGATTCCAGGGTTTCTTCTGATTCGACCAGTTTCTTTCCTGCTGATTTTGACCAGTAAAATTGGTGTAGCCTCATCTACCTTTGTTGCCATTCCAGCTTCCTTTGCCTTTCCTTTCCTTTTCTGACTGCGCCTGCAAAGCCATATCACTCTTTGACTTTCCTGCAGCTCTTTCAGCCATCCTTTGTTCATGAGACTCAAGCGTCCCTTGAAGCTCTTCCTTCGTCAATACTGACAAATCTTTCGACTCTTCTATGGCTACTACCACGTGGTCGAACTTTGGAGCTAATGACCTCAAGATCTTTGCAACAACTGATCTTGATGTCAACACCTCTCCACATACCTTGATTTGATTCACTAGCTTTGTAACTCTGGTGAAGAAATCTGTTATGCTTTCATTGTCTTCCATCTGAAGCAACTCATAGGTTCTCTTGTGAGTTTGTAACCTCACCTCTTTCACCTTCTCTGCGCCTCCAAATGACTTTTCAAGAATCTCCTATGCTTCCTTCGCTGACTCTACATCACTAACTTTTTCAAAGTTATCTGGATCGACTCACTGATGGATTATAAAGAGAGCTTTATAATCTTTCTTCTTCATCTCTTTGTGTGCAGCCTTTTCTTGATCCGCTTCTTCTGCAAGCGGTGATACTCCTTTCTTCACAAGATCCCAAGTATCTTGATAGCAGAAAACCACCTTGATTTGCTTGCACCAATTCTCATAATTGTCTTTCTTGAGAATCAGAAGGCTCGCCGGAAAGTGCCGTTCGGATGATTCATCGCCATCACGATTTCCTTCCTTGAATCGCAACCAGTGCTCTAGATACCAAATGTTGGAATTAACCCAAAACCTTTTGGGAATTCCTATTCAATCTTGATCTCACGATTGTTAAACAAACACGCAATGGCAATGAAAAAAGAAGGTTGAGAAAAGAAAAGAAAGGGAAACGTTGGAGGAGGAGATGAACAATTTTCTGCAGAGAACTCTCTGCCCACAAACTGTGGAAATTTTGTTATTTCACTTGCAACTGCAACTGTGAATACAAGTTCTCAAATCTAAAACTTCTTACAAAAATAAGGGTTTCTCCCTATTTATAAATTTAGGTTAGCTTGTACCCCAAGCTAAGACCCAAAACTATAAAAGCCCAAAATAGCTAACATTACTAAAATAAGCCTAAGTCGAACTCCTGTGTCGAAGGAACCTCTTTCGACACTTCGACACACTATTACAACTTGACACACACATTATCACAATTCGTCTGCTCCTTATTTTTGTCGAGCTAAACTACTTCGACACAAGGAATTACAACTCAACAGTGTCTACAGTACAGACGTGGGTTTGTTTTGGTCGCTGGGGCATCTAGTAGAGGTTTAAAGTTAAGCCAACAAAAAAAAATTAGGTGTTATTGTTTACTAACTTATTGTTATTATTTATTCATTATATTTATAGGCTTGTTGTTTGCGCTTTTTAAGTTGTTGAAATGTTGCTTAGAAAACAACTTTCCTGTCATCAAAAGCAGAAAAGAAAGAAACAACTATTTTTGGAGCAATATAGCACATGTGAGAATACTTTTGGATTTTTGTTTATTATTAAAAAACTTAAGTAATTTTCTGATGAGAACTTGAAATTGTCTTGCATAAATCTTGAAACTTATTTGAAACATGGAAATTCTTATGATCTTGATGGTGAAATTTATATGAAGAATTAAAAGTCATCAAAGAGATTTTAATAGTTGAATCAAAATCTAGTTTTATGATATTGAGTTCTCTTAAGGCATTCAATTGTTTTCCTAATGCATGTATAGGTTATAGAATAATATTAACTATTCATGTTATTGTTGCATCGGCTGAAAGGAGTTTTTTAAAATTAAAATTGCTAAAATCTTATTTGCGAACGACAATGTTGCAGATTAGCTTAAATAGTCTTGCTTTACTTTCAATTAAGAATGATTTTTTAAAGAATCTTGATTTTGATCAGATTATTGGTGATTTTGCAGTAAAAAATGCTAGGAGGATGGTATTCAAAGATTAATAGTCGGAGGTTGCAGCTAGTGTGGGAATTGTAATGCTACTCATACATGTTCCAATTGATAGATACATTATAACAACTTTTGTCATAATTTTATTAAAGTTTTGATTTGGTGTAAACTTTTCAATATTAATGTAATTTTTTATTTTTTTTATAATTATATATTTATAATTATATGACTTATAAATCTGGTAAAAAATGATGAATTAAGAAAAAGGACACCAAATTTATAATTTCGACATGACACTCAAAATTTCAGAGACGACTCTAAATAGTACTATAACAAAATTCTCGTATTATACTATTATTAAATAGTAATACGTGAAAACTATAAATACTTTAAGGTATACACAAATTAAAATTTATTTAATCACTATATGTACTTTCTTGGAATTTTTATGGAAAAATATGTACAACTTCTCACACAAAAAAATACGTGTTCTATTTGTGCACTTGATCACATGAGTGTATTCAGAGAGTATAAATAAGCGACATCTCAAATTGTTCACTTCAATTCTTATAAGTTTTACTTGAGAGAATATCCTTTAGATCTATTTCTGTTTTTGATTGAAACAAATCTAGGTGAGTTGAGAGAGTATCATTTCTTTACCACTTATAGTTGAAAGAATATCACTCTGAGATCTAGGAAAAGCAAATTACAAAACTTTTGGGATGGTATCTGATAATCATTTTCGTAGGATTCCTAGTCATGGCTCCAAACGGAATCTTGGCCTTAAGAAAATGATTAACACTCTAAGGATGAACGGTCACGATTCCCTCATGGAATCTTTCTTTCGAGGAGTGATAAGAGATGAGGTTGAAAGAAAAGTCCAAGAGCACTTATTTTCAAGGTTTGTTTTTCTTATCAAAACTATCAACATACATCAAGTATTATTATTTTACTATATATTTAATGTATTCAACATTATTATTACTATTATTGTTTTTTATTTTTGTGAATTTTGATGCAGAGAAAAGATTAATGAAGGTGGAAAATCTGGAGTTAGATCCTTAGAATTGTGTTTTATTAATGATGATAAGTTGCCAATTGAGACTTTTACTAAAACCAATATAATTTCAAAGGGTGAACCACTTCAAGTTGCACTATATGATGTTAGATCTAAGTCAATAGTCAACGAGGGTCCCTTGTCTTCAATAAAGATACAGATTTGTCCCATCCATGGTGAGTTTGTATCTCGTGAGGATGAAGATTGGACTGAAGCTGAATTCAATGATAATATCTTGCATGAAAGAAAGAATAAAGAGCCACTGTTGGATGGAGATAGAGTTGTTACTCTTAAAAATGGAGTTGCTTTTATTTCTAAAATCAAGTTCACTGATATTTCTAAATGGGCAAGAAAGGAAAAGTTCAGGTTAGGAGCAAAAGCTATGAAAAATGGAGAGAATATTAAGGAAGGTAGAAGTCAAGCTTTTAGGGTCAAAGATACCAGAGGAGAAGGCGAGTTTTATAAATTGTTCACTTATGTTTTTGTTTTTTGTTGTCATGTTTTGTTTTTGTTTTTGACATGTCTTTTGGTTTGGTCATTGAAATTTGAAGCTTACGAGAAACATTATCCTCCATACTTGAACGATGATGTGTGGCGTTTGAAGAAAATTTCTAAAAATGGACCATTCCACAAGCGCCTCCGTAACAACGAAATTCATACAGTTAAGGATCTATTGAGGTTACTCATAATCAATGAATCTTCATTACCTGAGGTAAATGATTGTTTCTCTTTAACTTCATCATATGAGAGAAATACTGTGAGATATTCGTGTACAATGGAAATGTTAATTGAATGATTTTCTGTTGAGATGTAGAAATTTGGCAAAATTCCGAAGTGCTGGTCTGATATTGTCGAACATGCTCGATCGTGTGTTGTAGATGATTACATGCTTTACAGCTATGAGATGATTGGACAGCCAATACTGCTGTTCAATGTGATCTATGATCTTGTTGGTGTGACATTTGATAAACAAAAGTTTTATTTACCAGATGATCTCACACTCACACCCAATCAGAAGGCTAGATAGTTGAATTTTCTAGACCATATTTACTTTAAATTCAAAATTTGTTGTGAAATAGGTTTGAAGGAAAATACTGAAAATGTTTTTCTTTTTTTTTTTTTTACAGAATTTGGTAGATATTGTGAAGAAAGATGCATACAGGAACATTGAAAATTTAAAAGCAATTGATGAGGCTGTATTGAACTGCAAAAGCTTAGAAGCACGTATAAAATCAACACAAGAACAAGATCTGCAACATATTGATATCTCTGCAGCAAATGTTAACGATGGAATGCAAAATGTTGAAATCAATGTTGATCCGGTGGCAGACATAAGAGGAATACCAGAAAACAATTATGGTCATTCAACATTTACAATTTCTGAACCAGATTATGATGCCTCATTTGTTGATTTTGATGAAGCCCAGATTAGCACTTATATTGATTCACTGATTTTTGATATGGATATGTCAAACATTGAGAAACCAAAAGCAGTGTGGTGTAAGATTCGTGCTGTTGTGAAATGGGGAATATCAGTGAGAAGAGTTGCAGCAGCCAAGAGGAATGAACAATTGTCTTTTGTTGTTGGATTTCAGTTACAGTGAAGAGACGTGCAAGATCATAAGAGTCCTCCTCATGTCTAATATTATACATAAATGTCTAAGATAAGAGTCTGTAAAATAGTGTTGTATTTCATCATTCAAATTCACTTTGTTTATGTAAACATTGAACAAACACATATCTATGTGATAATGTTTTTTAATTGTTTAAACTCGATTGTATGATTCAATAGAATGAGTGATTCAATGTTCTTGTCACTTGTACTAGTTTTATCCACTTTATCACGGCACTAGTCAGCATCAGAATAACCTTTCAATTCTAGCATGCTGCCATAGTGGATAGTTCCAGGGATGTGCCTCAACAGGCTCTTGGAAACTTACAAGTGAGACTTGAAAAGATTGCTCATGAATTTGCTTACCACTCTGATATAAAAGAAAATGCCAGGTTTTTTTTGACATAGATAACTCAATGAGTTATTCAGTTGCTCAAACATAGTACAATCCACAACTCGGCTTTTGTCCTCCATGAGCTTGGGTCTTTGCCTCTAGTCAACTATCTATTCATTAAAAAAAGATATTACCAAATGTCTATATTATCCTTTAATGTTAATAATATTTACACTAGAAACTTTTTAGTAATAACCTAATTAATGTATTATTCTTATTTTAAATCATCGAGAAGCATAACACATGGCTCAATTACTTTTTCAAATTTGGCTCAATTACTTTTTCAAATTTCAAATCTATGCATTAAAAAAAGATACTACCAAATACCTTATATTATCTTTTAATGTTAATAATATTTACACTACACTAGGGTTTTTAGTAATAACCTAATACATGTATTAATATTATTCTAAATCAAACAAGAACACATAACATATGGCTCAATTACTTTTTCGTATTTCAAATCTCACTCACATTTCTATTTCCTACATCTTTTCACTTTCATTTTAATTTTTTCTTTCTTTATTTTTTCTTTTCATTTTTATTTTTTTAAGCATAAATAAATATATAAATTGAATTTTTTGAATGGAATCAAGAGGAACACATAAAAATTTACTCAACCGAAAACATAATTATTTTATGATTATTTAAAAAAATTTCATAATTATTAAAAAATTATTTTCAAATGTCAAAATTTTTATTTTTTTCACGGGCCGCTATCAGCAACATACATATTTTATTTTAATTAACAATTGTCTTTTTTTGAGACACTAAATTTTTATTTTCAAATGTCAATTTTTTTCTATATTTCTTACGAGTTCCTATAAGCAAAATAGCTATTTTACTTTAATTGACAATTATCTCTATGTGAGACACAAAATTCTTATTTTCAAATGTCAAAATTTTTTATATTTTTCATAGGCCACTATCCGCAAAATGCATATTTTATTTTAATTAACAATTATCTTTAATTGAGACACAAAATTCTTATTTTCAAATGTCAAAATTTTTATTTTTCTCACGGGCCACTATCAGCAGAATACTTATTTTATTTTAATTAACAATTGCTTTTATTTAAGGCACAAATTTCTTATTTTCAAATGTCAAAATTTCAATTTTTTTCCACAAGCCACTATCACCAAAATATGTATTTTATTTTAATTAGCAATTGCCTTTATTTGAGGCACAATTCTTATTTTCAAATGTAAAAATTGAATTTATCTTATTATTATTATTATTATTATTATTATTATCATTATTTTCAAATGTAAAAATTGAATTTATATTATCATTATTATTATTAATTTTATAATATTAAATAACTCATTTTAAATTTACATGTATATCTAAATAAAATCTATATCATATTAAATAAATTTATCTGTGCGTCCGCACAGGTATCTAGCTAGTGTTACTATAAATTTGGAGTTAAGCATCTTAAACTTTCTTAGAATCTATGTAGCATACTGTTTGCCTGGAAAATTAGCAAACAACTGCTGATCTCTTAATTTTTGTAAAAATTAGTTTACTTGCAGGACCAATCAAACAAATCCTAGGACACTGTGCTTTAATAGTTTTGACAATTTGTGTTAAAGTAAAACCTTTTGTTCATTGAGTTTGTCATAGTTTTCGTATACTGATAGAATTCGACTAAAAATGATAAAGATTTACTTTTAAAGGAAATGAGGAAAAACGTGATAAGATTGCAAGAATGAAATTGCAGAAATGTAAAGAAAACTGTAAATGAATAACTTAGAACTTCATTAAAATGCAAGGAATAAAACTGGTGTTTTTCAAACGTACATTTTCTCAGTAACTACTCTTTTCTCTCACACAGTTACTTTGAGTATTCTTGAGTAACTTGTACAAATTTGGAAACGCACACGGAAATCTAACACTATGACTCCCTATTTATATACAAATGAAATAACTGTCAACAACAGCTATCTTCCCTAATGCTGACAAATGGCATCCCGCATGCCTTCACGTCCTGGATGAATTCCACGCGTCTGATTTTTAAAACGAATCTCCCTCCTAAATTTGAATTTCAAAACGTCAGTCGAACAAAGCCTTCGCAGCAAGTTGTCGAAGCATTTCCAATACTTAGAAAAATCTCCAAATATTTTACTCCAATTTAACACTCGTTTTCGACTGACCTTCTTTCACCAGAACTAGACTTCTGTCGAAATATTTTGACAAATCTTTTGAAAACTTATTTCCTGAATAAAATCCAGGCGTCGAAATTAGCAGCCTACAAATTGCCCCCCAGAAAATGCATTTTTCGATAAAGGGAGAAAAACATTTTTTGCCAATACAATTCGACGCCTTCTATAGTTCAACATACGACTGTTCATATGACTAGACATTTGTGACGTCAGAGTCATCATTGCACTTTTTCTGAAACGTCTCTTCAGCCCACGTTTTAAGATCCTTTCATCATCACTACCCTAGTTCCTAGCAGATCGTGGGTCAAAAATTTAACTGCCACCGTCTAATCCATCCACTCACAATTGCCACGTGTCCCACGATCTTTCCATTAAATGGAAAATGTCTTGAATTTTAACTGCTTCATCCTTTTTCTTTGCCACCTATAAATGAGTTGACAAATTTTCTTATTTACTTTTCACACTCCTTTTCTTAAGCTAGAACTTTCTTCAATGCAACTTCATCTTCTTCATCTTTCTCTGCATTTTCTTCTACAATCAACCATGGCCTCTTCCACAGCTCCTCAAGTCACGAGCAAAGACTCCAAGAAATCCAAAAGCTTGTCACCTGTTTACAAGATTCTTGGTCCAAAGGTGGTGGGGAACCAGCAATACATACCAGAGCCTCCCAATAAAGAGGAAAAAAGGCGTATTTACCAGTCACAGGTACTTATTCCTATTCTCATTTCTGGTAAATCACATGCGATGTTAGGACCCTTACCTGATTTATCACTAGATCCTTTAAAAGTAAAGTAATTCTTTCCAACTTACCACTATTACAAACCCATAGCCAATGGAGTTAGGCCTAGGACTGAGCAGGAAAAAACCATAGATGAGAAATCTAAAATAGATGGCCAAGGACCACCCTCTGGGGAAGCCATATATCTAGGGTACATGAATAATTTTAGGATTTTTAGGTCTTGCCCCCTGTCGAAAGACCCATCTGATTATTTAGCTTGGCTAACAAAAATAGAGGCAGCCAAATCTGAAGATTGGAAAACCATGGGTATTTTTTATCTTATCCAGTTGTCGAAGGTAGGACCTGGATATTGCCCATCTATGCTTTTGGCTTCTCTTTATTTCTGGGACAGTATCTACAATAATTTTCATCTTCCTTGTGGTATGATCACTCCTACCCTTTTCGACGTGGCTGCCATTATTGTCCTTAGCCCACTTAGGGTAGATTATGATCCCAACCTCTTGTCTGATGACTCCATAGGCTTCGACACCAATAAGGCTACCTTCACCTTTTACATCGCGAATTATCATGATAAGGAAACTGAAGAAGTCTCTGACCACGAACATGTGGCCTTCTTAGCACTCTGGTTATCGAGATGCGTTTTCTGCACTAGGTCTCTCCAAGTGGCGAAAAGGTATATCACCATGGCAAACCAACTCCATGATGGACACCAACTATGTCTCATCGAAATCATCCTTGCCAATCTGTATGAGTCCCTTGGCGAAGGAGTTACTTTGTTGAAGAACATCAAAGATAAGGGCAATCTTCTGTTGTCAGAACCATTCTGGCTCCTACAATTATGGCTTAATATCACATTGAGCTTCCCTGTCCAACAAAAACCCTGTGGACGAAACTGCCCTGAAGGATAGAAGAGTCGAAGGAACCAGACTGGCGCAGCTAACACCAAATGATGAAGGTCTGAGCCTTCAACAAACTTTTACTGGCTATGTTATGATGTTTGCCAAACGTCATAACTTCACTTCCAATATGGCTTTTTTCGCCAATAGAAAAATTGGACCAGAGTGGTTCACCAGGAAGCTCCCCTTAGAGTCGAAAGCTCAAGAAACAGAATTCCTTGATGTCTGGGAATTTTTTCTAACCCCTAGGCTCTTAGCCTCCAGGATCAGCCCCTCAAAGCTGAAGATCTCCCTTGTCAATTACCAACCCAATCTGGTCTCTCGATAGTTTGGGTTAATCCAAATAAAACCCAAACCCCTCTTTTCGAACAAAGGCTCTCTGATTCACTACAACATGACGCATAATGAAGCTGAGTGCACCAAACTCCTAGAGAGATACTCAAATCTGGTCGAAATTCAACCAATGCCTATCAAACCCAGCTTCCTCTGCACTCAAGAGTTTGATGACTGGTGGAAAGAGTACTATAATTCACAAATTTTCGACGTGCCTTCTTCACTATTCAACTGACCAAAGCTTTCGCCCTTGTACAGGACAAGTCAAAGAAAGGTACTTCAAGACACATCAAAGAGATCCAAGCATTCCAGAAATACTTTGAAACTGCCTATAGGCCCAATGAACTTAGTCGAACCATAAGCGAAGCAACCATAACTTTGAAAGAGAAATTTACAAGAAAACTGGATGAGTTAAAACTACCTTCATAAGTTCGACCAGATCAACGTTATGAGATAGCTTTTAACCCCTATCCACCAAAATTCCCTCCTCTACCTTCTGCTGAATTTGGTGTGGCTTTTAGCCCTCCATTGCTCGCTGGTATGTTGCCCCAACATTCTTTAAGCCAAAAGGCATTATCACCCATTCGTAGGTGCCTAAGGCTCCAGGGCATCAAAATTCCGTTTTAGGAACATCTTCCTCAGCAATAAAAATTTGGTTATAACCAGAGTACCCATCAAGCATACTAAGGTACTCATGGCCTGCGGCAGAATCGACAAGCATTTCCGCCACTGGCATAGGATATTCATCCTTTGGGGTAGCAGAATTCAAATCTCGAAAATCAATACATACCCTCAGTTTGCCATTTTTCTTTATAACAGGAACTATATTAGCAATCCATTTGACATACCTGGTCGGGCGGATGAACTCGCATCTGAGGAGTCTTTCGACTTCTTCTTTAATCTTTGAGAGGATCTCTGGTGCGAATCTCCTTGGAGTTTGCTTAACATGTTTCCTCCCAGGTTTTATTGGCAGCCTTAATTCGACCAGATTCCTATCCAGCCCGGGCATTTCGTCGTAGTCCCATGCGAAATAATCCTTGAATTCCTTCAGCAACTGGACTATTTCGACCTTGAGTTGGGGGTTCACTTTTGCACTGATGTAGGTTAGTCTTTTTTCTGCACCCGACCCCAAGTCAATTTCTTCGAGTGGATCCTGTGCCACCATCTTGATGTTCGCTGCTAATGGATTCTTCTCGAAGCCCAATGGCTCATCGTCATAAATCGCGTCGAGCCTCTGGTTTTGCAAATCTCCTAGATCTTTGTCAGGTGGATCCATATCAAAATCCTTTCCAAAACCTCGTTGATCTGCTTCGATCTTGTTGGCTTCGACAACCATGTATTTTACTTCGGCCTCTAAGGCCGTTTTGAGTCTATTCTCGGCTATGTAAGCCGCGATCTTTTCAAGAACTAGTGACTCACTCATTGTCACTAAATTCACTGCCCCGACCAGTTGGCTGGATGTGTGAGGTTCCAAAAATATAGTCTTCTTCGCCAACTACCTCTCTATCCCACTGAAATCCGTCGGTGGGATGAAGGTACAATGAGCAGAAGGCGTTGTCACTTGGCGTCATGTCGAAGGTTGCTGGACTACAAGGAGCAATATGAGCCAGATATCGAAGCTTCACCTGTCAACCTGGTTTACTTCAGCCAGAAAGTAACTCTGGTCAGCCTCTATATTTTCGACAATCCCGTCTGCAGGCCAAATTGTTATTCTTTGATGCATTGACGAAGGGACGGCACCTATGCCGTGTATCTATTCCATGCCTAAGAGTAGGTTATAATTTACCTTTGAGGCAATTACCATAAACATTGTCGGCCTTGTGATGGTTCTGACAGTTTGATCTACTTGTATTACACCCATAGTGGTTCCTACTTTTCCCTCGTAATTTGACAACGCCATGTTATGAGGTTTGGTGTCGGAATCATCTTTCCCAATCTTTTAAAGCATGTAATGCAGCATCAGATTGACTGCCGCTCCTCCATCGACCAGAATTTTATTCACCCTTATATTACCCACTTTTCCTTTTATAAACAGGGGTTTCATGTGGCTCCTCATTGAGTCATCTGGTCTTTCGAAAAATGTGTTTTGTTCTTCAACACATCCATTGTTCATGATATAATAGTAAACGGGCCTGTGTCTGGCCGTTTCAACCTCCATAACTTCCTCTTCCTCTTCGACTTCCATTATTTGATCATACTCCCTGAGGAGTACTGAGACGACGTTACACATTACGTCGAAAGACGCCTCTGATTCTGAGTTAAAATCATCGGTTATCTTATCATCCCTGGTTACGTCCTCCTTCGACGATACCTGTTGTGGAAAACTGAACTGCTTCTTATCCTTTAACTCTTCTTTCTGACTCAAGGTTTGCACATTGCTGCTGGTTTCTGGCTTGGCCTTTTCTGCAGCTTCCTTCTCTGCTTTCTTCCGACGTTGAAACCTTCTCCACTGAGACTTTGTCATCGGGTTCTTACCCTTGTAGTTTTCGGAGGGGTAAGGCATCCTTTTGGGCTTTTTGACTTCCTTCTTTCCTGTCAGAGAGGATCCCCTTTGTACTTCAAAGTCTCTCCATTTCCTTTGGCCCTGAGCCTGTCAGATTGGGTTGACCCATCTATCATCTGGAGCCTTATTTGTAGGCTTGAAAGTGTTTGGGTATCTCCCCCTTAACCTTTGCATGTTGTGGTCTCCTCTTCTGGGGTCAAATCTTTCTCCTCCTGCAGGTTGGGAAGATTTCCAATTTCCCCTTCTTTTCGCCCTCTCCACTCCCTTCAGGTTTTGTGCTGCCTTTTTGTCGAAGACGGCACTACAACGAGGGCAAAGCATTACTTCAGATCTTTTCCTCTGGCATTTATGTATGAAATCTGCCAGATTTTCTTCCTCCTTGGGATACGCCAGTTTATGGTACTCCTCCCGTCGACGTTGTTTGTCAACCTGCACTGAAACGTTCTGGGATACTTCTACCATATTCACGTTGGCAGTTGACTCAGTTGTAATGTTTAGTTTATTCAACTTCAAACTGAGGCCCTCATTGACCTCGTGTTCCTTCTTGATACGGTTGAAACCCTCAATGGCTTCCTTTGTTGGTCCCTTTAGAGATGAACCCTTGGTACCTTGTTGGCTGACGAATCCGACAGTCTTCTCCTTTGGATCCTCCATGGTTCTCCGGAGGAGGCCAACAACACCCTGTTTATAGGAACCTTCAGTGGTCCCTTGGTTAACTTGGGCGAAACCCTCAGTGGTCTCATTATTGATCTGGATGAAACCCTCAGTAGTTTTGTTATTGACTTTGGCGAAACCTTCAGTAGTTTCATTGTTGATTTGGACGAAATCGTCAGTAGTTTTGTTGTAGACTCTGGCGAAACCTTAAGTAGTTTCGTTGTTGACGCCATCAGTGGCCTCAGCAATGTAGTTCTCTATGATCTTTCCGTCAAGGTTTTCAGTAACCTTAACCATCACAGGCTGGTTCACGAAGTCAGTGGTAACTTCGACCATGTCGTATTTATTGGCTGGATCATCAGCAACCTCCACCATATTTACGTTGTTGTCGAAGCCATCAGCAGCCTCGATCATCTCCATGTTGTCCTTGAAGCCCTCAGTGGCTTCAACCATATTCACCATGGATGGCTCTGCATAGTGGGCCTCTACTACTTGCAAAGAGTTTGAATCCGCCTTCACCTGGGACTTCGACTTGTAGCCGAATTTGAGCCTTCTATCTCTGATTGCATTCTGCACTAGATCCCTGAAAAGGAAATATTGAGATGTTTTATGACCCAAAAAATTATGGTATTTGCAAAAACCTCTCTTTTTCTGCTGTTCTAAAGGAGGCATTTTAGTACCAGGTGGCACTATCATTTGGCTATCCTTGACTAACAAATCAAATATTTCGTCACACTTTGTGACGTCGAACGTATAAGTTCTTTTGGAGAACTTGTCGTTCTTTTCCGATTCAATTGGGTTTTTCCCATTCGATAGAGCCAAGACTTTGCAAGCATATGGCGGCCCTTGTTTTAATTCTTCCAAATCAACCTCTTGTTCATCGACATTTGATGATCCATATTCGTCATCATCCTCACAAATTCCGACATATGCTACCCTTTCTTTTTTATTTTTATTAACCCTAGCTTTTTCGGTTTTTAGTCGTTTGACCTATCTAACCCTATCAGCCAATTGGGCCATGTCTCTTAAGTACTGGGTGTCTAATTTCTTTCTAATCGAATAGTCGAGGCCACCAGCGGCCATTTCGACTAACTCGTGTTCAGGCACTTGTGTGAAACACCTTTCCTTGAGCAACCTAAACCTATTCAAGTAATCATCAATTGGCTCTGAGAATTTTCTCTTGACGCTAGCCAATTCTTTCAAACTTATCTTTGTTTGTCCCATGTAGAATTGTTCATGGCATAATCTCTCCAATTGGGTCCAAGTATATATCGAATTCGCAGGTAATGTGGTAAACCAAGTAAAAGCATTTTTCGTTAGGGAACTAGGGAAATATTTTATTTTCAAATTCTCATTGTGCGCTATTTCGCCTGCTTCAATTAAGTACTGCGCCACATGTTCGACCGTCGATTCACTAGTATCCCCTAAAAATTTTGTAAACTTAGGAACTTTCCATCTATGGGGTAACTCTTGTTGCAAAATATATTCTGATAAGGGGGAAGTATAATTGGGCCTCTGTAATCCTACATTCATCCCATTTCGCGCCATAATCCTTTCGACCATTGGCTACCAAATTATTTTCTGCTGGCACATCATTACAACGCATTTGTTGTATAATATTATCAGCATTCTGGTTTCGGTTTACTAACTATACCCTTGGTTCTTGTTGAACAGGGATTTTGACCCCTGGTGGTTCGACTACCCCTCCTTGGTTCACAACTTCCGCCTGAGGGATATTTGGTTGTCTTTGATTTATAGTAGGTTCTTCTTCGACGGTTACCCCTGGGTTCTGAATTACACGTTCCCTTTGGGGAGGTTGAGGAACACCAAAGAAATCGGCAATACGCATCATCTGCGCTGCCAATTGTTGATTTGTTTGTGTAGTGTTTTGGATAAAAGGGTTAAATATAGCCCCCATCTGTTGGGCTAGCATTTGGACCATATCATGGTTTCTCTCATCCATTTGTTGCCTAATTACTTATGCAGAATTATTGGTAATGTTTGGCATTTATGTTTGATATCCTGTTCCTAAAGGCTGACTAATCCTACCCATGTGGTTTACACTAGAACCGGATCCTTGTAAAAGCGAAGTTATGTTAATCGTTGGCTCCGTAAATGCTGATGACACATTATGTAAACTTCCCATTACTGACATTGGCATTCCATATGGTTGTTCTCGATTTAGTGGAGGCATGGAAAAGCCAGATATAAAAGGCTTGTACATACTCCCTGAAGGAGGAGGATTCATTTGAGGCATTTGGGGTCTCATAGTCGAAAAACTAGGAGCACTCTGGGGAATTGACTGCGCTGGTGTCGAACCCGCTGTTGATGGTATAACCTCTTGAAATTCTGGCCTATGCAGACAGCAGATGTCCTAGCAGATGTCAAGACATTGTGCTGCATAATCTCTTAAACTTGGAGGCGCAACTGCAGACTGATACCTTGAATATCAGAACTGCACACTCTCATATGTCACAACATCTGATCCAACATGTCAGTCAAGAACATTAACAAAACTGTAAACTGCAGAATGTTAAATAAGACAGTAATTGTTAACCCAGTTCGGTACAATTCACCTACATCTGGGGGATACCAATCCAGGATGAAAATTTCACTATTGTGTAGACTGTTACAAAGTTAAACTCCCACGTTTACAACTTTATCCCTAACATCTACTCCATGAACATCTTTACCAAGGCTAAACTCCATGATTTACAACCTTGATATGAGATACCCCACTCACACCATAATCACAACCTGTGTTATCTCTGTCTTCTGCCAATTCAGAATTATCGTGGTTTCTTGACCTTCAAGTTATCTTGGACTTGATTCAAAGCTTTGTCCAAGAACAATACAACAACCATTACCTACAGGTTTCTGGTTGTGTCCCTGTACCTATGCCTTCCACTCTACATCCCATATTACAGAATGGAGACTTATAACTCCTAAGAGAGCCAACGACTCTCAAACCCTAAACCCTTATTCAACACAAGAGAACTAGGTTACAAAGTTATAAGCGATACAAAAGTTACAGTCCCAGTAAACCCTAGGTCTAAGTCTCCTTATATAGTCTTCTGTTGTTTTAGGCCTTCAATCTTTGATCATGCGTTTCCTTGATCTGTTCCTTAATTCTTGCAACTGATTAAAACCTGCTAACTTACCAAGTCAGTCAGGATGTCGAGACATTTCCTTCGACATCTTTTTCGTCTGCAGATTCTTCAAGTTTATCATCAGAATGTTTTAGCAAAATTTAGTCAAACAACAGGTGCTTTCAATCTCCCCCTTTTGACAAATTTTGGCTAAAACAAACATTTTCTTCTGCATTCTGCAAACAACAAGGCTCCTTCATCAAGATTTCTTTTTGTTCAGAATTGATTGGAGCTAAGGTCTGAGAAAGTCTCCCCCTCAAGAATTACTTTTTGAGAGCCAGAAGACTCCAGAAAAGAAACAGCAGTTGTAGGCTTTGTAACACTGAGAGCATAGATTGCATAACTCAGGTCACAAGACACAACCTGCTTCACAACTCAGATCACAAGACACAAGGAAAATGAAGATTGTTAAGATGTTAGAACATCTTAACCAACATTCTTGCAAAACATCTGCAGGAATGTACCCAAACCCAGACAGCATCAGAAAACCAAAACCATTCTCCCCCTTTTTAGCCAAATCTTGGCAAAAGTGACCAAGACATCCCCAAACCCAGACACTTCTTCTGATTTGACAATACAGAGACTTCTTCACAAATATATGATCCCAGTCTGCAAGAGAAAAATAAATTCTCCCAGACTCAGTCAATGATTCTTAAGCATCAAATAAGAACCATTCAAGTATGCATTGCCAAGTTTCCCACAACTTGCAACAATACTCTAATGTCAAGACAACCCCCTTGACATCTCAGTTTGCTTGACGCACAAATGCAAACTGGACTTTCCACAATAATGTCAAGCCATCCTCCTTGACATCTCAGTTTGCTTGACGCACAAATGCAAACTGGATCTTCAACAATAATGCTAAGCCATCCTCCTTGACATCTCAGTTTGCTTGACGCACAAATGCAAACTGGAACTTCAACAATAATGCCAAGCCATCTTGACATCTCAGTTTGCTTGACGCACAAATGTAAACTGGAACTTCATCTTAGATTAAGAGGCCTCTCCCCCTGACTAAGGTAACTGGTGCTCCTCCACTGAACACCCAAGCTAATGACTCGAAAACATAAGACGCATCTTCATGTCTTTAAGAGTGCACCCTCTGTTCAACACACATGTTGAACGCAACCATTAACTCATTATTGTTCCCTCTGACAAGAAACAATAATTACTCACATATGATAAAAGTCATGCATCCCATGAGTACGTGTATACCAACCATAACAAACTCTTGGCTTGAGATCAAAGTCCCATTGACCCTCCTCATTCCACAACCATCTTATACACCATAAGAACTCCTCTTGAATTCTCATGTATAGATATCCCATTGCTTAAGGCACAAACCAATTAAATTAGAATGCTTCACATTCCTCAAAGAGACGCACAGGGCCCTTTAGTTTGTTATAATGATGTCAGCTATCGTATACATGCTCCAAAACTTCACAACTGCTAAAATGATCCACTACTAGCATGACTTGCTCCAAGGGCTCTAATATCGTATGCAAGATTTTCCATTGACCTCACCCAGCCAGCAATAGAGATGAACCCCACAATCCAAGACAGTCATTCCTATCTATCTCCCATATGATAACTTGGAATACTTCTGATTTATGGTAAATCTCCACTTCTGAACGCATTCAGGAAATAGACTTCCATGCAATCAACACATGATCCACTTCAGTCTTCACAGATACTTACATCCTCCTTCTAAGGAACCCTTCTACTCCATCATTCTCCCGAATGACCATGTAGATGCTTCTTGGACACGATGCAAGTAACCAGTTCATCACAAAACCTGAAATCCTTCACCAAGGATAACTAACCCAAAGATGTTCTAACATTAGTTAGGACATCTTCCACACATCACTGACACCATACACCATGGTTCTTGATATGCTCCACTATTGGACTTACAATCAACATAGTAATCCATACTGAAGATCTTCACACAACACTGACCCACCAGCTTGAACAAAGAAGTCTTCAGGAACCCAGAGAGAAATAAACTCTCAACCACCAAGAAGGTATGCTTCCATTCTCAACCCAGAACTTCTTCCACAAGCTCCCAAAGAACCAGAACCTTCAATAATTTCAACTAACTACTCTTCTACAAAAGAGCAATCAGTTTCAAGCATCCTGCTTGAACGCCCATTGTGAAACCAATCAAATGCCACCTTTCGATTAACCTCACTTATCTTCAGAACTCCCACAAGATACCCTGATCTACTAATGAAATCAGATCTTCAAGTCACGTGAACTACTTTCCCTATAGCAAGACATCTTGGATCCACCAAGCCTCTTAGTCATGTAACCTCTTCTCATCCACAGCTCCCACAAACTGCATGAGATAGACATTTTTTTGAAGAATCCATCACTCTCATTCTCCTGTAGATCACCTTATCTTAAGCTGATGTGCCACATTACCAGCTGAGACTTCTAATGTTAAGCTAGATGTCAAAACATTATGACATCCAACTGTTGAATTCAGCTCCTCCTTCTGCCACTTAGAAGAACCTCCTCCCTTTGCAGAAACAGATTTCTATGCTCTCACATACTTGATTCAACAACCAAGTTTTGAGTAGACAACCTCCATTCTGCTTTGAAACTCCAAAGACTTCAAACCTGCCACGTCTGAATCTTCAGAAAATAAGTAGTCCAAAACTACCCCATAGCAATACCAAAGAATGCCACTTCCCTTAGTAGAGTCGTCGAAAGAAAGCCAGAGATAACTGCCACTTATCCTCGACCTTCCCAACCAGAGCAAACACTATGCTCCAAAGCACCTAGATCAAAAATAAACTGACCCAAGCTGTAACCATCAAGATTATGATGTCTTCATAGTCTTCCATCTCCATCTTCAACAGCATCACCATCTGGACAAGTCATTCACAATACTTTCCAGGAAACAGATGCTAAGCCAATAATCCCAGGTTAACACCCAGGAGACTTTTGAGCGAATGCAGAACCCCTCCCATGATTCTCCAAGACTCTGATGAAAAGATGTCAGAACATTTGACAGAACATCCTTAATCTTGAATCTCAAGGATAATCAATTAAATACATGTGGATTCCACAAATAGCAATTGATCTTAAATCCTTATGCAATAACCCTTATCCAAATCCAGCATATTCTGAATATCCCAAGATATTCCTCATCATGCTGTCTTCTTTAGTTTGTGCAAGTTGTTAAGATATCAAGGCTGCCCCCTTGACTCAAGCTCTTAAGATTCTCTCTGAACGAATCCTAATTGCCTCAAATGTGTGAACTCATTCTTAGGGTTGAAAGTATGAGTTCTTCCTTGCACGTTTTTGTGAATGGTGAAAATAAATCACCTCCACGGTCTTCACTTTGTGTCTCAAGGAAACACCTTCTAGTCAGAAGAGTAACTAAAAGACTCCAGATACACGACATAGATGTCTTTATGAGTGTACTTGAGAGAATTCTCAAGTATTTTTGACAACCTAGCCGTTCAAACATCTATCAAAATCCTAGAGCAAGAACATGATAAACTTTACACCTCAACACGTCTCCTCTTCAACTGACTCCAAGCTGTATCAGGAAACAAGCTTCCAAGTACCAAGCCATCATACTAGATATCTGACCACAACTTCCTTCACTCCATCGCTCTCGACTCTGGAATAAAAGAATGCAGATACCTTTAAGATTATAGAGGCCGACTATTGAGACCTTTCACCAACTGTCTTCAGTAACAACTCCAGAATCCCATAGTTCTAGAGCTCTTCCATCAGAAACACATGCAGCGGAACCACCAAGGAACAGATCCTGCTTTCCCTAATAAGATGTCACAACATCTTATAAGACACAGCAGCAAGAGAACTAGCCACTTCTCCTGTAGTTTTTGTAGAATCTCCTCAGCAACATGAACAACCTCCGGGTTACTCCCTTCGATCCAGAACATCCATATCATCCATTAATACCCTTGAGTATGTCTGAGTTGATTGATCTGATCTCCAAAACTCCTCCTTGTTTAAACGCCAGAAAGTATCTTCCAAAGATCTCATCTAGAACCAGACAGGATGTCTGCTCTGATACCAATTGAAATTCTGGCCTATTCAGATAGCAGATGTCAAGACATTGGGCTGCATAATCTCTTAAACTTGGAGGCGTAACTGCAGACTGATACCTTGAATATCAGAACTGCACAATCTCAAATGTCACAAAATTTGATCCAACATGTCAGTCAAGAACATTAACAAAACTGTAAACTGCAGAATGTTAAATAAGATAATAATTGTTAACCCAGTTCGGTGCAATTCACCTACATCTGGGGGATACCAATCCAGGATGAAGATTTCACTATTGTGTAGACTGTTACAAAGTTAAACTCCCACGTTTACAACTTTATCCCTAACATCTACCCCATAAACATCTTTACCAAGGCTAAACTCCATGATTTACAACCTTGATATGAGATACCCCACCCACACCCTAATCATAACCTGTGTTATCTCTGTCTTCTGCCAATTCAGAATTATCGCGGTTTCTTGATCTTTAAGTTATCTTGGACTTGCTTCAAAGCTTCGTCCAAGAACAATACAACAACCATTACCTACAGGTTTCTGGTTGTGTCCCTGTACCTATGCCTTCCACTCTGCATCCCATATTACAGAATAGAGACTTACAACTCCTAAGATAGCCAATGACTCTCAAACCCTAAACCCTTATTCAACACAAGAGAACTAGGTTACAAAGTTATAAGCGATACAAAAGTTACAGTCCCAATAAATCCTAGGTCTAAGTCTCCTTATATAGTCTTCTGTTCTCTTGGGCCTTCAATCTTTGATCCTGTGTTTCCTTGATCCATTCCTTAATTCTTGCAACTGATTAAAACCTGCTAACTTACCAAGTCATTCAGGATGTCGAGACATTTCCTTCGACATCTTTTTCTTATGCAGATTCTTCAAGTTTATCATCAGAATATTTTAGAAAAATTTAGTCAAACAACAGGTGCTTTCACCTCTGATACTAATATTGAGGCCGTATTTCCCCCAGTTGAAGGAATAGGGGGTGGCACTCCATCATTTATGGAATTTTGATTGTTTGGCGGATTTGGATTCGCCATCGTTCTCACTCGTCTTCTTCTAGGTCTTTCTTCGTTATTTATGGCTATCTTACCACTCCTTAGTTTCATACAAAGAAGCAAAGAAAGTTTTTGTACGAGTAAAATGTAAAATAAAGGTTTTCAATTGTCAATTGCACAAGGTCCCACTGGGCGTGCCAATTTGTTTGCTTGGAAAATTAGCAAACAACTGCTGATCTCCTAATTTTTGTAAAAATTAGTTTACATGCAGGACCGATCAAACAAATCCTAGGACACTATGCTTTAATAGTTTTGACAATCTGTGTTAAAGTAAAACCTTTTGTTCATTGAGTTTGTCATAGTTTTCGTATACTGATAGAATTCGACTAAAAATGATAAAGATTTACTTTTAAAGGAAATGACGAAAAACGTGATAAGATTGCAAGAATGAAATTGCAGAAATGTGAAGGAAACTGTAAAAGAATAACTTAGAACTTCATTAAAATGCAAGGAATAAAACTGGTGTTTTTCAAACGTACATTTTCTCAGTAACTACTCTTTTCTCTCACACGGTTACTTTGAGTATTCTTGAGTAACTTGTTCAAATTTGGAAACGCACACGAAAATCTAACACTATGACTCCCTATTTATATACAAATGAAATAACTGTCGACAACAGCTATCTTCCCTAATGCTGACAAATGGCATCCTGCATGCCTTCACGTCCTGGATGAATTTCACGCGTCTGATTTTCAAAACGAACCTCCCTCCTAAATTTGAATTTCAAAATGTCAGTCGAACAAAGCCTTCGCACCAAGTTGTCGAAACATTTCTAATACTTAGAAAAATCTGCAAATATTTTACTCCAATTTAACACTCGTTTTCGACTGACCTTCTTTCACCAGAACCAGACTTCTGTCGAAATATTTTGACAAATCTTTTAAACTTATTTCCTGAATAAAATCCAGGCGTCGAAATTAGCAGCCTACACATGCCTAATGACATAGGAAGTTATAGCATGATTTTTAGCATACTTTACAATATTTTAAGAAGTTTTACTTCTAATCGTTAATGTTTTTGCAGCTTTTTAATAAGATTTCGAAGAATTGAATTCTTTGTAACTAAGAATTACGTAGTCTTGAGTTCTCCATAGCACTTGGAGATGTCAGACACCTTTTTAATAAAAAAAATCTTCCTTTCTTTTCTCATTCTCGCTCAATAAGTAGAAGATCGTAAGCTAATATCACGCTAACACTCTTTCGTGAAACTAACTAAATAGGTCTCGTTGAGTACAACGGGTGAGAGGGGTGCTAATACCTTTCCCTTGCATAACTAAATTCTGATCCCGATATGGTTGTGATGACCATTTCTTTTTGTTTTTTTTTTGGGTTTTATCGATATTTTCCCTTTCCCTCTTCGGGAATAAATAAATCGGTTTTACCGATATTTGTTTCAATTTGTTCTTGTGCTACTTAAGGTATTTGTTTGTCTAGTTTATAGCAGTGCAGGATCAAAGGATTGCAAATTGATTCATAAATAGAAATGACTAGATAACCAATCTAAAAAGATAATCAGCTAGCTAAATAGAGGAAACAATAAAAATATTCGAATATAATTATCAAAGTCTACCTAGACGTACTCTAGGAGACATTGGGCGATAATTATATGAAAAGGAGGTTCCTTGTGGATCCCAAATGGAAAATTCATGTTCTTTTAGTTGTAGAAATTGAACCATTAATGCAACTCAATCACCTCCACTCGTAATAACAATAATTGAGCGTACAATATGCAGATGAGATTGGTGTAGCAAGCTATATGAACTAAGAGATTAATATACAATGAGATTTAGTGTAGCAAGCTACACCAATTTCTGGATTAATATACAATGAGATTTAGTGTAGCAAGCTATATGAACTACTCCTAGAATTATAGTACTTAACATACAATGAGATTGGTGTAGCAAGCTATATGAACAGAAGTCTCCTAGTGTATGTTAGAGGTCTACCACTCACATCACCCCCTCATTGTTCTTGTTATTAACGCTATGGTGCACTAATAGGCTTGCGTATGTCTAATCATTTTTATGAGTGCTCTAAAGATTTTGCCAAGATCTCATATAAGCAGCCTCATTCAACACTAATATAGGTGGATTTATCAAGTGTACGATGTAAATCATACACCACCAATAATGATATAAAACTCATTAGAAGCTGCATTAGCTTATCCTCTCAGTAATGTAGTGTCTAGCACTTTCTCACTTACACCATAGGAAAAAGGACGCAAGCAAAAACGAATCAAATATTTTTTGTTGCTAGCAGGTCTAAGAAGTGACTTGTTCTTACATATATTAGCCCTTTTCACGAGATCTCCAATCAGAAAGTTTGGGTTCTCACCACTTATTAATTTCTATTGGCTTAAGTCCAATTTCCTTCGATGTGTCAGAAATTTATTTCTTCCGCGCTCTTTGTCAGAGGATCAACTATGATCACTTTGATTTGACATCACATAAATATAGAATATTATCTCATCATTCAGTAGCTACTTTATACATAAATTAGGAAGACACATATTTTTCCCATAAATAGACATTGGCTAAGACGTCTCTAAGTCAACCAATCTCACATATAAACTCAAGTATATAACAATAAACTTTGTCTCGACAATTAATTTTATACAAATCTGCTTAGACATCTAAGCGACATCACTTCCAATGAGAATATTATCTCATTTGAGATATAAATAAATTCACTTATGAATTTACTATACATTTATATTTGAATTGTGAGTGCATCTTTCCATTTAGATATGTTTTGTATGATGTCAAAACTAGGAGAAACTTTAGCATTTTTATACATTTAACGGTATCAAATGATTCTAGGTATACATTGTGCATTTTTGCATTAGGAAGCATGTCAACACGTTATGAATAGTTTAGATGAGCTTTAAGCATCAAGAAATAGCATCATGCATCAAAAACTTTATTTTGTGTGTGAAAAACACTCTATAGGTCGACACATACGACTCTAGGTTGACCTATAAAAGAATTTTGTCAGCTCAGGTCGACACATAGAATCCATAGGTCAACACACATGCTTCAATATTGAAGCTTGTAGGCGTTGTATATGTGCTGCCTCTTATAGGTCGACTCAAGATCTTTATAGGTCGACACATGACTTTGATAGGTCGACTTATAGACCTAAAATCTTGAATTTTTGCTTTTCTTTAGTTTCATTTTGCATTTCCTTTGCTTCATACTTGCATACATATATATACTTGGTACATGCATCATTTCTAGTAAGGTTCTAGAGTAAACCTATACGAAATCAGGATTTCAAAAAACTCTCATCATCTTCAACCTCTCTTCTATGCATACACACAATCAAACTACACATAATCATTTTTTTAATTGGGTAACCATCTAGATTAAGGTTGATAATGTCCAATCAGGTTGTTGTACCGAGAATATTGGGTTGAGAACTTTGAGGATTTCAAATAAGACAGCCGCTGGGGTTTTCCTTCAAGATTGTTGAGGATTTTAAGGTTTTGGACAATATTATGCAATTCGGATCCGATCATGTGAAAGCCTTGGAACAAGGGGTGCCTTGCAAGGGAGTAGCGTGAGACGGTATATCGTGTTGGTAAATCTTGGGTTTTAACAAGTGTGTGCTTGGGATTAATTCAACCGGGTGAAAGCCTTGGGACAAGGGGTGCCTTGAAAATAAGTAGCAAGAACATGTGAATTGAAGCGACATTGTTGGTTACTTGATCAATCTTTGATCAAGGGTTTTGGAGGTGGTAGAGTCAACAATAAACCTAGGGTTTGTAGGCTTAGAGTTCTTCATCTCTTGTATACACACATTTGCAAAGTAAGATATATTATAATATCTCAATTCGAATTCGAATTGAGGGTAGACGTACCCATAGCGAGGCCGATTGGGGAACTGCCTAAACAAATCCTTGTGTACTCTCTCTCTCTCTCTCTCTCTCTCTCTCTCTCTCTCTCTCTTAATTTTGTGTTTGTAAATTATTGAATTCATTGTTTGTTTTATCAATTCGTTTGGAAATTATTTTTTATCACATTTTAAATTAGGTTTTGTTGATATAATCATAATCTGTTTGATTGTGATTGGTTTTAAGATCAACAAAACAAAATGAATTTTCAAACGATATCGATTGCACACAAAGTGTTTGATAAATTGGTTTATTGTGTTTTTGTGTGTTTTGATAATTGGGAATAAGCTCTATGTATAGCTTAGCATTCAATTGGTTGTGATTAATAGTTGTTGAACAATTTATGTTCCTTCATACGTTTGTGTACTTTTAAGCATATATGAGCTTTTCAGTAAAGGTTCAGTTAGACAATTTGATTCGGGTTGTTACCGTTGTGCCATAAAACTTTTCAAATTTATTTTTGACAAAATTTTTTACGTGTGATCTATTCACCCCCTCTAGATCGAAGCATATCGTATAACATGAATGACTTTCTAATGAGAACACCACCACATTGAGTAGAGTGGAGTATGTTCACATATATAATTAATTTCATACAATTTAAATTCACGTAACATCTCTAAATAGAATTGATTTCATACAATCTGATCATAATAAAATTTTGTGCATGATTTCTCTAAATAGTAATAGACACCATTCTTATCACGATAATATCTCATCATAGAAACTCCAGATTTCTCCAGAATCTTTCGAGCTTCCTACAGATCATCTTCCTTAAATACAATGCCATTGGGATCTAGAATTAGTTGACCAAAGGATGTATAAAACAAGAACCTACTTGGATTCTCCTTGCAATGAGGCATTCTTTCAATGATGAAATTTACTCAATCAAATGTGTAATCATAAAGAAACACCCACATTAGATAAAGGTCAAAACCATCAGCCCTAGCCCAATTCTTTTGATTCCTGTAGAAAACTTTGACAATAATCCAGTGTAGAATCTGCATGTCAAACTTTAGTTGGCTAATGTGAAAATTCGCCATGCCAAGAGGATCAAACACTAACATAGAAAGGGATTTCACAAAGGAAATCTTATCATAATCAAGTGATTTCACAATAGTGATACTCATCCTGTTAGATTTCAAACCAAAATGTGTAGTAAAGTCATGATAATCAAACTTAATTACACAATCTTTGAACTTACTTTCCACTCCTACAGTAGTCAGCTCAAGGTTGCAGTAGAATGCTTTGACATAGTGAGGGTTAAACTTTTTGTTCAAACCAATAAACTTCAGTAACTTATGGTTAGCTAAAAGTTTAAGGAGTTTCACCCTTAAAGGTATTTTAACGGTTTTGTGAACAAAACATTCAGGTACAATTTGTTTGTTAAAAAACTTCTCAAAGTACAACTTCAAATTTTCCTCGAGAAATAATGCTTTACTTTGTAGTAAATCACAGAGATAAATTGGTTTTGAGTAGATTGCTTACTTGCCTTTTTTGAGATTTTGTATGAGATGAGTCTTGGCTTACTTGCATCTTACTTCTGGTTTTCTTTGGAATTGGAGGAGGTGATTGACTTGATGATGAAAATATCATCTTCCCTGTTTGCTTCTCTGACAAATTATTTTTTGGGAGGCTTGAAGACATATTAATGAGGTTTAAAAAGAAAAAGGGTTTAATAGTGATGATTGAGATTGATGAAAATGATATGAGATGAGGGTTTATGATGATTGATGAATGAATGAGAGTTATGAAGATTTTCGGAGAAAGGGGTTTTAGTGAGATGAGAGGTTTTGAAGTGAAATGAAAAAAATGAGAAGTAAAATAAAAAGCTGAACAAATTAAAAAATAACGTGACTTTTCGGTTTGTGATTCAAATCAAAAGCATTTATCTTGCCATCCCCACAGTTGTACTTGACACCCCCCATAGTTTCATAATTTCATAACTGCCCCTGCCAAAAATTTGAAACATATTCGCGTACAAAATTTCTGGTAGCACCTAAATTTCTGGTAGTGTATTCAGAATTTCTGGTATACCAGAATTTCTAAAATTTCCATGAATTTGCAATATTACTGGAAATGATAAAAAGTACCATTTTTAACACAAATTTCAATCAAAGTGAAATTTCTGGTAGTTTAATTTTTTAAAATTTTAAACGGTCAAGATTTTGCCGACAGTTTTTTATAGTTGTGATTGTACTGACCATTGTGTGTGGTCCAGAATAAATGCAAAGTTGTATAAATAGGGGTCACCTGTTGTTTGAGAAAAACATCTCAATATGCCTCTTCCTCAAATTTTGATTAAGGAAAAAGTATACTTCAATGGAGCTTTACCTCCCTTAAAGTTCTGGCTTCCGGATGGCACTGCATCTCTCGCCGCCATGACATCCAAGTTGAATGAATTGTTGCCTGATACATATAACAGAAAGGTGAGAAAGATCGAGTTTCGTGAGGATTGGATTGATACTAACGGAAGGTTGAAATACAACCTTATTGAGTTGAAGACCGATGAAGATGTGATGATTATGTGGAGATCATTTTGTCGTAGGTTAACAATGGGGCAGATCGAATTAGATGTGAATATTTCAAGATCTACCAACGATATAGTTAGGATGATGAAACGTCCGGAATCATCTGGTAGTGTTTTGGTTTCTTATTTATTATCTTTTTCTTAAGTTATGTTTAGCTTATGTAATCCTTTGTCAAATGTTAAATTATGTTCATCTTGCACCAATGGAAGATCCAAAACATTATCTAATAAAAAGTTCTGTGCAGATGTCTGAGTAATGCTACACATAATATACACATGATACATATAAATAACAATAATGTCTAAATAGGTCTCCCTTGGGTTATGTGTGCATCCCAATATAATCCACTAAAAACCTCACCATATGGCTTACCAAACCCATGAGGTTATCCATAATAATTGCAATCATTTGGAGGCACTGTTGACCATCGACATCAGGAGGGGGTGGCGGCAGAACGTCATCGACTGGTACTCCAGCATCGGAAGGCCCAATATCATATGTATGCTCAATAGGTGGGATGATGTGAGGGTGTGATATAGTGAGGTACAACTCCAAGTAACCATCCTCACACTGCGAGTCATGCTGAGCCCTCACTGCATGATCTCTAATGGCATGACCAGAGCTGATGATGTTACTCTGAAACCACCTGTCAATGCCCGTAGATGGAATATCCGAAACTGGTCGTGCAATGTCCTGGACATAACCATACTATCACATACACCTCTCAAGAAAGTGTCTATCGACTAAAGTCTTCCACCAAATATAACCATAATGTAAAGAAGAGTTATCAAACTCACAGTGGACTCTATGATGAGTGTATGGTGTTCAAATGACATCATCTATAGATAGAGCATCAAGCCTCCTTCTATACTCCATAACACCTTCGGGATGAGCTTGTTTGGCCTTCTATCTCCTCGCCTGTGGGGCCCCACAAGGGAATGTTGCACCCTATTGTCACAAATGATGGGGAAATGTTCGTATATCTAACACTAATATCACAACATATACACAACAAATAATTATTAAGAAATGTTATTCATAATAATTAAATAAGAACTAAACAACAAATAATAATTTCAAGTATACTTGTAATAGACTCAAATATCCAGTAAGTTGTCTACTCTCAAAGCCTGTCGCACCACCAAGTATTGTATTAGGATGGTTGATGATAGTCCGTCATTGCCTTAAAATAGGCGAAGAATCAAAGAAAAATAAGCGAAAGAGGAGCTAAAAGGAAGAAGAAAGACCCAAGAATGAGTGAAAAATATCCAAGTGTGGAAGAATGGGACTTAGTGAAAATTCTGGTGAAAAAGGGTGAATTTTTATGCAGCTACTAGAAATATCATGCGCACCATCGTGCAGCATCACACGAATGATATACATGTATGAGTTACATTGCGCGTGGGATATATGTGATGGGCACTTTTCTGGGCTTTTCTGAGGTGTTCCAACCCGTTCGGAGCTCTTTTTAAGGGGATTTTCAGCATTTAGACAAGGGTTACAAATTTTGGAGAGCAAAGCAAGATTTTGAGTGCATCAAGGGTGATTTTTAAGGCATTTAAAGCCATTGGAGGCTATTACTTCAAGGGATTTCATATGTTATTTTCATCTATTAAATTGTGGTATTGTTATCTGAATTATGGATAACTAAGCTCCTCTAAGTTAGGTTATGTTATGATGAACCTTATTCAATCTTATTAGAATTATATGTTGGTTTGGATTTGTATGAATGCTTTGAATTATAATTTTATTTAATTGTTTCTCGTTCTTAATGATTTTTATTTGAGATACTCTATTAATAGCATATTGGACACATATGGATTACTGACCCTTAACCTATGTGTTGGACCTAGGGCAATTGTTTTACTAATACTGGTTGAATAGGAATAAGAGACCCCGAGTAGTGATATAAGGAATTAACATTTTGTACATCGCCTAATCCTGCTTACACTAGTGGACTAGGAATAGGAAGCTCTGAGTAGTTATTAGTGAGTTATTTCGTGAGGGATTGGTTATAATGGTTTTGTTAATTCACCGTGAGATTATAAGGATAATACCATTCAGACAAGGCATCGTACATCAACAAGAGAGGATAAGAGGATTTGATACACAACCTGAACCTCTTAATATTTCTATTCTAAAACTCTTATTTAGTTTTTCACTCTGAATCCTGAACCCCCTTATTTACTGTTTTATTTTACATTGCACAAATATTCCCTTGTTCGAACACAGTCCCTGTGGATTCGATCTTTTATTACTGCGACACTATCGGTACACTTGCCGAGAAGTCATCAAGTTTTTGGTAGGGATGGCAACGGGTCGGGCCGGGTGCGGGTTTCACACTACCCAAACCCGCACCCGAAATTACCACCCGAACCCAAATGCTATTCGGGTGGCAAAATAACACCCACGCCCACACCCTTTGGGTTCGGGTTTTTCCACCCAAACTTGAACCCGTAGCAAAAACACAAAAATACAACAGCAACCATTGAAATTTGAAACATAAGAATTCCATTAAGGTCTCTCAAAGAAATTAAGGAATTAAATTACAACTTTCCATCAAGTTTGGTAACATTACAATTTAAATTAAGGTCTTCAACATCTCAACATTACAATTAAAATTAAAGTCTACAATCAAAGCGGGTGTAGTTTCGGGTTTCGGGTGCGGGTTTCACACTACCCAAACCCGCACCCAAAATATCGGGTGGCACCCGAACCCAGTCAACTCGGATTTTCACCTGTTGACCTGCGGGTTTAGGTCTGCCTGCAATCCCTAGTTTTTAGCGCAACGAGCTTGTGGGCATTTTGGTGTTATCAATGAATTGTGCAGGAGAACAGGTGTACCCGAATACCCTGAAGATGACACTATTCTTCCAAAGGCACCCTCAACACTTCGGCGATGAGGAGGCTAGAGAACATGCATCAAGGAGAAGCTGCTCAACATGATCAGGATGACAAACACGAAGGAAATAATGGAGAATTCAACCAACCACCAATGCAAAACCAACAACAGCAAATTCAAGGTCAGATGACTTCAAAATTTCAAAGAAGGATTGAAGCTCACGCCTTAGCGATTACAAGGTGGATTGAAGAAATTTCTCCCACTTTGTATGCTGACCTTCCTAGATTTGCTTAGATGTTCAGAGACTTATACAACCAACAGGAAGACCATATGTCGGCTTAAAGATTAAGATCATGGTTTGCATCAGCTGAAGACATGGGAAATTACTTCATCAGCCAAGATCAAGAGCAAGAAAGAAGGAGTGATCACATGCGTGCTGAATGGACCAGACAAAACAATGACTTTAACAACGCTATGAACGACATGCATGCTCTTTTTCGCGATGATGATATGTGAAAAGACATGTAGTTTATTTTCCATTTTTAGAAGACTTTTAGTTTAATTTTTATTTTTCATTGATGTACCTAGAGAAGAGCCATAGTGTTTCAAGTGTTCTTCCCCTTCCTATTGTATTATAAAAAATTGTTCTTAATAAACAAATTTGTAGTTTTTTTCTCTTTTTTTCCTTCAGATTTACAAGTTCTAACTTTAGCATTGATTACATGATCTAAGAAAAGAAAAAAAAGGACTTGATCATGTGGAAATCAACTGATGACTTAAAGGTAAAGGAAGAGAAACTAATCAAAGAACTTGTACTCAATCTTCAGATACCTCATCTTGTAAGGTCTGAGCCTAAATAATTTCTAGTGTTCACTTTTCTTTCTTTTGAGTGTATTCATGCAATTTTATTTTATCTGGTTTGATCTATTTCTGATTAAGTTTTCTAGTTTGATTGACACATACTGAGGCAAGTTCCTTGTTATAACTTTGAGTCGCTGTAGCCACCATGTAGTATTAGGAATATCCTTTTGCTAGACACTTTAGGCCTAAGCCTTTCTTTCAGTGACGTAGCCTAAAAATCTTAGCTGTGTGACTTGAAAGATCCTTTCTTTCCACCCTCTCTTTGGAGTTAGGTAGAATTTCAGTTCTTAAGGTTGTATGGAAGAGATTAAGTTTGAGGTTGATCTTTGAAGTGAGCAGAGTTCTAAGTTTAGGGTTGTGGTACTAGAGGTAATTGGGCAAAAATTTAAAATTTTTGAGAAAATAAGAAGTGGAAAAAGGCGCTTCTTAAAAAAAAAGCGAGAAAATGCTCAAAGAACGACCAAATCTTTAGTACCATTAAGAAGAAAAAAAAAGGGTATGAATATAGAAGGAGAACTAGGCACCTAACTCCAAAGGTTTAAACCCACTTTCCTAAAAATATCCTACCCGAACATAAGACAAGTTACAACCTAAAAAGACCTCTAATGTGTGTGTTATGATTTCTATGATGAACTATATTAGAACATGATCAAGCTAAGTATAGTTTATTTTGCATATTGATTGAGTGATAACCCTATCCATTGAGCGAGTAAACTGAGATGAGAGATAGGTTGAGTACTCGTCAATGTTGAGGATGTTTTCCGAATTTTCCAGATGGAAATTAGGAGCTGAAATAATGGTCAGGTAACGAAAACAATATCTGGTGATGTTCAATTGTTATTGCACCACTTGTTGTCTGTTGAAGTGTGCAGTTACATGCGAGTTACTTGAGAACAAGAGACAAATCAAGTTTGGGGTTGTGATGACAGATTGTCATGACATTAAAATAGGCGAATAATTGAAGAAAAACAAGCGAAAGAGGAGCCAAAAGGAAGCAAAAATACCCAAGAATGAGTGAAGAATAGCTAAGTATGGAAGAATGAGACTTAGTGAAAATTTTGGTGAAAAATGGTGAATTTTTATGCAGCTACTAGAATAATCACGCGCACCATGGTGCAACATCATGTGCGTGATAGGCATGTATGATTTACATCGCGCACGTGATATGTGTATAATGTGCACGATGGGCACTTTTCCTGGGCTTTTCTGATGCGTTCTGACATATTATGAGCTCTTTTTAAGGGGATCTTCAGCATTTGGACAAGGATTGCAAATTTTGGAGAGCAAAGCACAATTTTGAGTGCATCAAGGGTATTTTTTATGGGAATTTGAAGCCATTGGAGGCTATTACTTCAATGGATTTCATATGTTATTTTCATCTATCAATTGTGTTATTATTATCAAAATTATGAGTAGCTAAGCTCTTCAATGTTAGGTTGTGTTCAGATGAACCTTATTCAATCTTGTTGGCATTATATGTTGGTTTGACTTTGTATGAATGCTTTGAATAATAATTTTATTCAGATTCAAATATTTCTCATTCTTAATGCTTTTTACTTGAGATACTCTGTTAATATGATATTGGACACATAGGAATTACTGACCCTTAGCCTATATGTTGGACCTAGGGCAATTGTTCTACTTATGCTGGTTGAATAGGAATAGGAGACCCCGAGTAGTGACATAGGGAATTAACGTTATGTACATCGCCTAATCCTACTTATGCTGGTGGACCAAGAATAGAAAGCTCCGAGTAGTGATTAGTGAGTTATTTCGTGAGGGATCGGTTATAACGGTTTTGCTAATTTGTCGTGAGATTATAAGGATAAGACCATTCATACAAGGCATCATACATCAACAAGAGAGGATAAGGGGATTTGATACACAACCTGACTGTCTTAATATTTATGTTTTAAAACTCTTATTTAGGTTTTCACTCTGAAACCTGAAACCCCCTATTTACTATTTTAGTTTACATTGCACAAATATTGTCTTGTTTGAACACAGTCCCTTGGGATTTGATCTTTAATTACTATGATACTATCGGTACACTTGCTGAAAAGTCATTAATGGTCAACGCAACATAACCCAAGCCCAACTAGTATCGTCAATGCTACTGAACAACCACATGTACCAGGCGTCAATATAAACACCTGACTTGTCCATAAAGAGAGTACATGCTACTAGATGTAGCATGTACTGAAGGTAAAGAGAAACACAAGAAATGAGGGTTTGAATTAGGTTTCTAAAAATTAAAGCTTTTTCAGAAACCAATTCAACTAACAAAAACAAGAATAATAAAAATAACAAGTTATTTTTATCCTGGTTCGCTGTTAACGAAGCTACCTCTAGTCCACCCGCCAAGATGATTTCACATTATCAAAAGGACTTAATCTACTATAATCAAACAGATTACAGACACTACAAAGACCACTGTCCATATCTTCTCGAGTATACAGACTAAACCCTAGACACTCAAGGTAATCACTCAAACAAATTTGAGGTTTACAAACTGTGTTTTACAAGATTTCTTCTACAAAGAAGATCACCACAAAGTTTAATTACAATGACTCAATCACACAAATGAACAAGAGTTCTAAGTGTGTTTACAATATTCACAATAGTATCAGATAAATAAAGAAACTTGAAAGTGTTGAGTAGCGTGTGAATATTGAGCAAAGTAGTAGCTTGATCCATTCTTCCAAGTCTTCCTTTTATAGCCAAAGAAAGATCCATTGGAGAGTAGAATGGGAATCTTCACGCGTGAGCTGGCACCTTGAATAACCGTCTTGATTGATGGGAGACAAAGATGGTATAACATAATTGTCCTTACTACATGAAATCCGCGTAGTGGAAGGAATGTTTTGATTTGGTACGGTGTACTATTTATCTCACATAATGGTTTAATCTTATCTTCTTCTATTTATCAGAGGCTTCTGAATGTAAGGTTGTTGAAGCATGCACATAAGAGTCAAGGGCATGTTGAGAGTCTTCAGAACTACAGTCTTCAGAGTCATGACATTGTTCCTTAGAACTTGGTCTTTAGAATCTTCAGCACTTTGTTCTTCAGAATCTTCAGCATGAGCTTAGAGTTTTTAAGGGAGTCAGTCCTTCAGAGTCTCTTCATTCAGAGTCAGAGTCAAAAGCTTGAGCACGAACGTTCTTCACAACCGTTGTCTACGAGCTTTCTCTAACTTGACTGCTTCTTGTGAATATTTATATCTCTTCATAGTAAGAGTGTGTTGATTCTAGAATATGATGACGTCACACGTCATGGCTTCAGAGTCAGAACTTGTTTATCACAAACTACACACTAGACAAAATCATTAGTGTACAAAGGAACTTGTCTATCTTATCTCAGGGTAGACAATGCGTTCAATGTCTGTCTTATAATCAGAAATAAAGATTAGTTGAGAGGCGTGGTTGACAGAATTAGATGTATTTGGTGGTGGTGGAAATAGTAAAAGTCTAATAACATATGGAGGTAAGAATATATGAATAGATAGGTTAGAGACAGAGTTATTATTTGAATTGGTGGTTTGGGGAGCAGAGGGAGCAATGGGTTCCTGAAGGAATTAAGTGGTTATAGTGGATGTGGGGATGGATGAAATATTAATATCAGAAAGTTGACGAGCGACAAAGGTTATTATCAAAGCAGAAGAGTTGGTAGCAACACCAGCAGCAGTAGGAGTTGCTTATGCAAAGCTAGTAGCAACAGTAGTAGCAGCATAAGTTGCTTTTACTGAGCTAGTAGCAATAGTAGTAGTAGCAGTAGCTGCTAAAGTTTCCTTAGCTCTCTTTGAGCTACCTTTTGTATTTTCTTGAAAGATTTTACTCTTCTTCTTCTTCTTCTTCTTTTTTTATATCTTTTGGTGCCGAGGATGGAGCAGAGGGGGGAAGCTTCAGAGTTGCTCTTTGGTTTCCTGAAATCAAAGCTAACAGAGTCTGGGTTGGAGAAGAGGGGAAGTTAATAAGAGGAATCCTTCTTCTGAGAACCTCTTCCTTAGGAGTCTCAACAATTGGACCCATCAAGGTGTGAATCAAGTTCATATTCTTCAGAGTTTTGGCATTGAGAAAACTTCCACAAGATGATACAAGCCCTAGATTCTTTTCTTCATCTGTTAGAGAGTCTATTAATTGGCTCTCCATCAGAATGTCAGAAATGAGCCTTCCAAACGAATTCCAGTTCGTCATCCTTCTATATCCATTCCTTGAATCCTTTAGAGCGTTTCTAAAGAATTTAAAGAGAAATGTAGAAAGATTAATTTTCTGATCAGTATGGATAAAGAAGATAGCATACTTCTGATCTATGTTGATGTAGTCTGGAGAACTATTAGCTTTTCTAGGGTTGAAGTATCCCAAGATAATCTTTTCCTAAATCCTCAGAATAGATTGAAGATCCTTGATTTTTCTAGTAACATCTCCATCAGTGAATATCATTTTTTCCCATTTCAACTGTATACTTCCTTCTTTCTCCCATCTGTTCACATGGATACCCATCTCCTTCATGACCGGTGAGTTTGGTAATAAGCTTCTCCGTTATAACAATCTTTTTGCCAAAGACAAACGACATTATTTGCTTGGGGAGATGTCTTTACATGAATCCATAAATCCCTTAAAAGAGCATGAAAGATTGGACCATTAAGACGATCGAAGTATTGATTCCAACCTTGCAAGCAAACAACAAGAAGGAGATCAAAGCCACAAACCTTCAAGCTTACAAATTCGACAATAGGTTCACAAATAATTTCTAGGTATTCAACATGTGTAAAAAGAGTGACCTCAGGAGTGTCATAAGCATCTTCAGTGTATACCATCATATGAGGATTCACGGTTGATGGCATTTCATGGGATTGAAGAAGATGTGGAATGAACTCAGGCGGTTGGTACGTTGCAGCTTTGCGAACAACTTTTTGGAAATTTGATTCATGACTTTCTTCAGCAGATAGTTGTTGTTGTGATGAAAGTGATTTTTGTTGATATGAAGCCATTTGCAGAGAATATGGTTTTAGGATTTGATACTTTTCAGTTTAAAGATGATAAAGTGTGGGGAGTGAAAAGTTGCGTAAATGTGTGTAGTGAGTGAAGTGGGTTTAAATAGGGAAATGAGTAATCATGACAATAAAAGATAACAATGACAATTAAAGCACATATAAGCAATTAACACACATATCTAACAAGGGAGGAGTAAGGCGAAAAGATTTAACCTAATTCCGAGAATCATGATCATACCCATGTGTCATTTAGTAATTAAAAACCAGTTCAGTTTTCTAAGACAATTGTCTTTAAAACTGTTATGTTTCTCAATATTGATTGACAACTATTTAATGAAGCAATTGTACAATATCCAAAAAGCATATTTGATAAAAGAAATGTTGACTGGACAACTTTGAACACATGAGAACTTCACACATCAGAAGTCTCACACTTTCAAAATCAAGACAAATCTCAAAGCCATATTTTGTCATTCTGAGAGACTTACATTATGAGACAATCATCAGATTCATTCTGGGCATAAGTCCTTTTTCAAGTTCTTCAAAATGAATACAAATCTATCTTCAATACGGGGTTCTGTAATGATATCAGCCCATTGATGGTTTGTATCAATAAATTTTAGGTCTAAAATTCCCTTATGAACATAGTCATGTATAAAGTGATGCTTTTATCTCAATATGTTTTGCTCTATAATGCAAAATAGGATTCTTAGATAAATAAATAACACAAGTATTATCACATAGTATAGGAATGTTACTCTCATATATCTGTAAATCTTATAACTGAATCTTCATCTAGAGAATCTGAGTGCTGCAGCCAAAGGCTGCAAAATATTCAACTTCTGCAGTTGATAGTGCTATTATTGATTACCTCTTGCTGTACCACGAGATCAGATTGTCTCCTAGAAACTGACGGCTTCCAGAAGTGCTTTTCCTTTCGAGTCTATCTCCAGAAAAGGTTAATAGTACCTTTCGGATAGCTGAAGATCCTCTTAACAGCAGTTAAGTGGTATTCTCTAGGATCTGATTGGAAGCGAGCATACAAATATACATTAAATAATATGTTAGGTCTAGAAGCAGTCAGGTACAGAAGAGAGCCAATCATACCTCTGTGGTACTCAACAACATCATAAGACGAGGTATATCCATCTCGAACGGTGTGACATTCTTGTACAATAGGATTCTCAATTGGGATTCATATAGGCTAAGGCAGAGTAGGGACGTTTACTTGAGGTGGATTGACATTCTCAATAACTGATGTCTGTTGAATGTTGTCATCTTTTTTTGCTAAGGTTATCATGGCCTACACAAGTTGGTCCAACTGGCTCTTCATGAAGTCAACTGACTCTTTTTGCTAAAAGCAACATGGCTTTGTTCCAACAGATCCATGATCCTCTGAAAGCTGCTTTAAGTCCGATACGGGTGTCAGGAAATCAACTGCGGATTATGGACAAAAGATGGATTAGTTTCTTTTGTATCTTAATATGCAATGCTTGTTGATGAATTCAAATGCAATGTTATGCGAATCATTGCAATGTAATGCTCAGGATCACAGGTTTATCATTTTCTTAGGCCAGTCTGAACAACAGGTAAATAAATGGTATCTCTGATCAAAGGAAACCCCATGGGTAGGATCTACAGTTGGTAGGTTCCAAGAGTCATGGATCCTTCTCAAGGACGTCACCCTCGTGACGAAGGCTCGTCAAAAAGTAATACCCTTAAGATTATCTCTTCTAGGTGAGGTCTTCGTATCGTCCCAATGAGGAAGGCTCCTCGCGGGTATCTACTACAAAACCATCAACACAAAGGTTCTAAAAAGGTTCTCAGAGTCATAGATCAGGGTTGAAAATCTTATTGTAAGATAGTAATACATTCAAGGGATCTCATCTGATTGGGGTTCTCGTATCAACACAACGAGTCCTAGGTCTCGTAGGTCAATACTACACAACCACCATAGATGGAACGTGTTTTAAAAGGTCCCTAGAGTCAACGATCCAACTTGAAAATATTATCATCATGACGAAGGCTTGTCGGACAATAACATCTGCAAAAGAATCTACATTAGGCGGGGTCTTTGTATTGTCCCAACGAGGAAGGCTCCTTGCGGGCCTCTACTACAGAACAACCATCCTAATCCTAGGGATTTTCTCAGACTCGGTTAGAGAGCCTATCTCACAATGTACCAATAATCAGAGAGTCCCAAATAGTATCAACAGGCCACAGCAGATCACAAATAATACAATGAGATAAAGAAGATAGAAGAAAACAAATAAATAAAGCTAACTTTCATCGTAAATTGAAAATAGTTAGGCTTGACTCTATCTTGCTTGGATCAATCTCCTCAATAGAGTCGCCAGCTGTCGTACCTCAAAAAATATGATCCTTCGCAATGGTCGCAGAAAAATTAGTTCGAACAGAATCGCCACCAAATTTTATTTATCCTAATAAAGGAATAGGAAAATATCGATAAAACATTTAAAAACAGAATAATGGCTGTCGCAACCATATTCAGGTTCGAGAGTCAATTACGCATGGGGAATGTATTACATATCATGGGAATTAGGGTACATTTTATCGAATGGGGAATATAGTGAAGCAATTAAAAATTAAACACATCAAACAAGTAAATAAAAGGTGCTCGTTGTAAGAAGGTCCAAGAGTAAGTCATAATGTGATCAAAGTCGGTTTATGCGTAATGACAACATGGATGAAATGTCAAACACAAAGGTCAGTACACAGAGAAAATATCTATTAATGTATTGAAATTTGAGCGGCATAAAGACATATAAATATCAAATCTATGGATTAAAAATCTGATTTAAAGTGCAATGAAGATCAACCAACCACTAACATTATTTACATATTTACAAAGTTAGTTATAACATAGGAGGTGCAAAAAATAATAATGGACCTAAAGAACAACAACTCGGCACTATTTATCAATTACAAAATATGTTCATCGATAAAAAATCTAGCACAGTCCAATTGGAATAACAAGGCAACCAATATGAAAAGAAGAGTAACTGAATGCTGCATATATCAAGTGGGTTTAGAAATCTAAAAATGTTGGCCCATCAGCTTCTAACTTAACCAATTTATATCAATAAGTAATTAATAATAAAAAATAGTTAATAGTTAATAATAAAAAATATAGTAAATAAATGATACATGTTGACCTTTTCAAATAATATGAAATTTCTACCAAATCACAACCTTATCTGCAATGTGCCTCTCGAAAGCTGCACGAGTGGACTCGCCGACGGGAAATTCAAATCGTCGCTTCTGCTTTTGACGTGTTGATGTTGTTGTGTTGTTTCCATGGAGAGACTCATCGGAGTATGTTCTCACAATGACCCTGAGGTGGTTCTCGTTATTCTAATAAAGGATAAGGAGACGGACAGCGCTGTCACGGTTGTTACTCTGTCTTGAACACATCGCCGGTGTAAACGAATCAGAGTTTGGTCAAAGACAGAGCTCACAGTGGTGGCTGTTGTTAGGGTCACGGTGGGAACGGGAGGGATGTTTGGTTGTTGTTGAAATGGCGCTATGAAGGTGACGGCGGAAGCTTTTCTCAGATCTTGATGATTGGTAACAAGGAGTATTGTTTGGAGGTCGGTTTCAGGCAATGCGTGAGAGAATGCGGTTTATGGGCTGTGGGACGAAGGAATCATGGTGATGGTTTTAATGGCGAGACGGAGGAACAGAGGTTTCACGATGGTGATGGAAAGAGTTTCAGAGAGTGGTACATTTGAAAGGAAATGGGTGTTGCAGTTTGTTGCAGAGCTTGAAGTTATTGGTTTAATGGGCACAAATTATGGTGTTGGAGAAGCTTGAGGCATTGTAGTTATTGTTTACATTTTGCAGAAAGAATGGGTAGGTGAGGAAGGTGTTAAGGTGGGTTTTTATGAGAGAGAATCTGTGAATCTTTTGTCTCCAAAGTGATAAGAGTCACTATCCCTTTTTTCTTTACTGAAAGTGAGTAGAGAACTTGTTGGAACTATGTTTCAAGAAAGATGAATGTTTAAGAGAAAAGAAGAAGGAGAGAGAAGAAAAGAGATTACAGTTTGCAAAACTTTCTAAACTTTATCGTGTTAAATGCTGTGTGTAATTACAAATTACAAAACATCAAAACCTAGGCTCAAACAAACATTTCGACTAACTCCTTAACAACTATATTCGACTCTATCGAATACAGCTGATTACACAACACTACAACTAATTCGACATCGACAAAAACCTATAAAGACTCTGACTTCGACTTCGACAGAGAACTTGAATTACTTTTAACACACCACCTAATTCATGTTCTCGAGACTTCTCATCCCAATGCTCTTCTTTAACTCGTAGAATCTGACTTTCTTCAAAGGTTTGGTAAGTATGTCGGCTAGTTAAAATTCAGTCTTGCAATATTCAAGATCAAGCTTCCCTCTGTTCACTTGATCCCTGAGAAAATGATACCTGCTTTCTATATGCTTACTTCGACCATGACACATAGGATGATTGGCAAGATCAATAGCTGACTTGTTGTCTACAAACAACTTCATCTTCCCAGGTTCCTTGATCTTGAGTTCTTCGAGCAACATATCTATCCATGCTGCCTGACATGCTGCGTACGATGCAGCTACGTACTCAGCTTCACATGATGACAAAGCCACAATGCTTTGTTTTCTCAAACTCCAAGAGATTGGAGCTCCTTCAATCATGAAAATGTAGCCTGCAGTACTCTTCTTCTCATCTTGGTCTCCACTAAAATCTGAATCAGTGTAACCATATACCTCCGCATCTTTCGACTTGGACCTATTTCGACATGGCATCAGCACACCATGATCAATCATACCCTTAATGTATCTCAGTACTCTCTTTACTGCAATGAGATGACATTCTTGGGGTTTCTCCATGAATCGACTTGACAATCCGACACTCTGACAAATGTCCGGCCTTGTATTGCAAAGATACCTCAAGGATCCAATAATTTGTTTGTACAGTGTCGAACTTACAAACTCGTCATCAGTTATCTTCTTCAACTTTGCTCCTGTTTCCAATGGAGTTGTTGCAGCTTTACAGTCAGTCATCTTGAACCGCTTCAAGATGTCTTGAGCATACTTCTTCTGGTGCAGGAACACACCTTCAGCTGTGTCTTTGAATTCCATCCCTAAGAAATATGACAAATTCCCTAGGTCGGACATTTCGAACTCTTGCATTAGGTTCGACTTAATTTTTCTTATCTCAGCTTCATTTGCAACTGTAATTAGCAAATCATCGACGTACAGGCATAAAATGATTCGACTATCATTGTCGACATCATTTACATAAACTCCATGCTCAGATACACACTTTGTGAAACCTGCTTCGATTAGGAAACTATCTATTCTTTTGTTCCAAGCCCTCGGGGCTTGCTTCAATCCATAGAGAGCCTTCCTCAATCTGTACACCCTCGACTCATGCCCTTTGATCTCAAATCCTGGTGGTTGAGTGACATAAAATTCTTCCTCCAAAGGTCCATTAAAAAATGTTGATTTTACATCCAACTGATGTATCTTCCATCCTCTATATGCTGCTGTCGAAACAACAATCTTGATTGTTTCCACCCTAGCCACTGGCGCATAGACTTCGTCGAAATCAATACCAGGTTTCTGCAGAAAACCTCTTGCCACTAGTCTTGCCTTATGCTTGGGAATTTCACCATTTGGCCTTCGTTTCAGCTTGTAAATCCATTTCACATCAATAGGCTTCTTGTTGGCCTTTTCGACAAGTTCCCAGGTATTGTTCTTCTCGATTGCCCCGAGTTCTTCCTTCATGGCTTCACACCAATTCGAATCATTCATGGCTTCATCCAAGTTAATTGGTTCTGCTTCAGCCATCATCATTACTTCTTCTATTAAGTCACCATCTGCATCGATTGCATTATCTGGAAATCTCTCATATCCAGCTAACCTTGTCGACTCAGCTCTTGTTCTAGTTGATCTTCTGATATTCTGCTCAGGAGGTTCTTCATTTCGAATTGTCGTGGCCTCAGTTTATCGGTCTTCTTCAAATACCGTCAGAACTGTCTCTTCCATCTGTCTACCAGTTTCCTGTCGAACTGACCCATGACTCCACTCCCATTTTTGATTTTCATCTACCAGAACATCTCGACTGGTCACAGATTTATCATCTTCTGGTGAATATAGTTGATATGCACCAGTTGAATGATAACCTATGAGCACCATGGTTTGACTTCGATCATCTAGTTTTGTTCTCAATTGCTCAGGAACATGCCTAAAACATATTGATCCAAAAACTCTAAGATGACTTACATTTGGCTTCTCACCTGTCCATGCTTCATAAGGAGTCTTCTCGACTAGCTTCTTCGTTGGACATCTATTCAGAATGTATACTGCTGTCGAAGCTGCTTCAGCCCAAAATCTCTTTGGCACCTCTTTAGCCTTCAACATACTTCTCGTCATATTCAGTATACTTCTATTATTCCTCTCAGCTATTCCATTATGTTGAGGTGTATTGAGTGCAATAACCTCATGCTCTATACCTCCCTCTTCACAAAATCTAGCAAACTCTCGAGAGATGTATTCACCACCACCATCAGTTCTCAGTTTCTTTAGCTTGCAGCCACTTTGCTTTTTGACAAGCAACTTAAACTTCTTGAACTTTGTGAATACTTCACTCTTACTTTCGATCATATAAATCCACATATATCTGGTGAATTCATCGATGAAAGTTAAGAAGTAACGCTTGCCACCATTCGACCTAACTTCAAAAGGTCCACATACGTCAGAATGAACAAGCTCCAACTTTCCTTTTGATTTAATTGGCAGATCATGCTTGAATGCTTTTCTAGCCTACTTTGCTTTGCAGCATTCTTCACACACATGATTTGGTTCCTTCACCTGAGGTAAACCATAACCCATCTTCTTCTGATTGAGCATACCCAAACTCCTGAAGTTTAGATGCCCATATCTATGATGCCATAGCCAATTCTTTTCATCTTCTGTAGTTGACGCAAGACATTGATGATCAATCATGTTAATCTGAACTTTAAAGGTCTTGTTATCAGCCAATGGTGCTTTCAGTACCAACCTACCATCAGCATGATACACCTTCATTTGGTTCTTCTCCAGCTTCATATTATGTCCTTTGGCAAGTAATTGACCTATACTTATCAAGTTACTTGTCATAGAAGGCACATACAACACATCAGTAATGCTGGCTTTTCTACCATCTCTTCTCATTACAGATATGTTTCCTCTTCCACCTGATGTGATATGTCTACCATCTGCAAACTTTATCACCTTCTTAACTGATTCATCAAGCTTGGTGAACCAGTTCTTGTTATCGGTCATGTGGTTGCTGCAACCTGAATCAAGATACCACAAATCTGTTTCATCAGCATTTGACTGAGTATCTGCCATTAGTAGCACATCATCAGAATCACTATCTTCTGCCTGTGCATACTGCGCTTTGTCACTTTCTTTTGCTCGTGCTTCCTTCTTCTTTCGACAGTCTCGAGCATAGTGACCAAAACCTTGACAATTGTAACACTGCACGTCTTTCATGTCAACTTTCTTCCCAGAATACTTGTTGCCCATGCCTTTCTTTATTGAATCATCATGATTCTTTGAACTCTTGCTTGACTTCTCATCACTAGCAAGATTCCTTCCCTGCTTCACCTTCCCAGACTTCTTGGTGAATTTCGCTTGTAGTGCTTGGTCCGATACCTTTTCTCTTTCTGAATCTCTTTGCTTCAATCTCATCTCATGAGCTTCCAAAGAAGCCTGTAGCTCTTCAACCTTCATCTCAGTAAGATTCTTGGACTCTTCAATGGACACTACAATGTAATCAAAATTTGCAGTCAAAGATCTTAGTACCTTCTCAATTTTCTGCAAATCTGTGATTGTTTCTCCACAAGACTTCATCTGGTTCAACAACATCACCAATCTTGAAAAGAACTCCGAAACTGATTCATCTTCCTTCATTTGAATCATTTCGTATTGCTTTCTCAAGGTTTGCAGCTTCACCCTTTTCAGTTTCTCATCACCTCTATACAAGTTCTTTAACTTGTTTTCGGTTTGGGCGGTAGATGATATAGTAATATGAAAAAAAAAAAAAAAAAAAAAAAAAAATATATATATATATATATATATATATATATATATATTATGATGCATAGTACGGCTACATGATCGGTGCGGGTACTGGTACCGGTACGGGATACGACATTTAAAAAAATCAACGTATGGGTAGGTTAATAAGAAATAAAAAATTTATATAAAATGTATGAGTATAAAACTAAATTGTTTGGTTCATAACAAAACACCATTATAAAAAATTGAAAAAACTAAAAATAATGTTAAGATACAATAAAAAAACTAAAACACATAAATATACTATATTGATATTTGAGAAAACCACAAATTTCATTCAAAATCGAATAATGAAAAAAAATGAAGTAGCACTAGTACGGTACGAGTATCTGGTACGGGTGCATCACTGCATGAAGATGGTGAAAATGAAGAAAAATAGAAATAAGTTGTTGCATATTCAATCAAGAAGAAGCCTCTCCAACCACTTTTCTTCAATTTTGGAGAGAGAGAGTCATGATATGCGATGGTGGGTTAATGTTTTTGTGTGCAACAAAGAAAGGTTAGAGGAAGATTGTTAGAGTGTGGGTTTCACAAATATGAGAGATTCTGGGGATAATCAACTATCCCCTTCTCATTAGGTGGAGTCCTATTTATTTTGTTCTTTTTCTGTTCAAAATGCAGTGCATGAGAGATAACATGAGTTGTCATGCTCTCACGTTATGAGGGATAATCTCTTATAATTAGGATCCACGTGCCTCTTTAGTGGAAAGAAATATTCGTTTTTCCTTCCTAATTATCACTTGGAATGTATGCAACATGTGGTCCCAAAAAAGAAAATCTCTCCACAAATTACACAGCTGGCCGCGTGTAATGTTGGCAAAGAGGGGATATGTGGACGCGTTTATTATGAATCGGAGACCAAGCTATTGGATTAACTTGACTCGCAAATCAAATATCGCCACCGGACTTTAATTTATCCAAGGGAAGGGGTAAAGAGAGAATTACCCATAAATATGCAATGTGAAACAATGCAATAAGAGATCTAAGATTCGGGGGTTATTTATACAAAGGGAAGGTACTAGCACCCTAAGTATCTATAGTATCCTATAGGAACCTCTTAAAATATTTGTGTTATTTGCTTAAGTTATTTGCTATTGATTGGGAGAGTTGACTATTTTTGAGTGAGTGATGGGAGTGGGAAATGTTTTTGTTGTTTTTGTAATGTATATGAATAAAGGAGGTGAAAATAAATAGGTGTGCTCGCTAGGATCTCGCAATCCCATGCCTAGATATCCCTAGAGGAAGTCAGAGCATTTGTAGTTCTGGGAACTACGGGTAAAAGCAATGTTTGTTGGGTTTTTAGGAGAAGAGACAAGTTGTCATCTTAAGAGGGATTGCTTAACTATACCACCACAAACATAGAAAGATATAGGATCTTTGCATAATAAGAGAAGGACTTCAACTTGGATATAGAATCAATAAGTATGCCACTTACATCACTTAAATGAAAGAGTATCTCTGCACCATAATAAGAGAGGGACATCAACTTGGATATAGAATCAACAAGTAGGTTACTTATATCACTTAGATGAGAGAGAAAGTTTCAAAAGTTTGATTTATATTTTGGGGATAGAAGAGATATCTCTTCTATAGAGATGACTCATGTCTAATCTCTCGGGGAAGAGTTTTGAGTTTTGAAGGCAAAGATGGCTAGGGTTTGATTGAAGTTGAATTTTGAGGAGAATCCTAATGTTTGAACTAAGTCTAAACAAATGGTGAGGGGAATGATGAACATAAACACTAATGTCAAGAGAAACTTAACAAATAAAGTTTATCAAGTGTGAACAAGTAAAACATCAAGTATGCTTAAGCAGGGTATCATAACATGTGTATAACAGGAAAAACATAAGATAATGGACATGCTTGACATTGTGGAAGTTTATGAAGGAAATACTTGATCATGTGAGCAAAGATTTTGTTGAGTCCCTGCTTTTGAGGTTGGCATTAATTTTGGTAAAACTAACTGCAGGTGAAGATGTTGGACAAGATGTCCTAACATGTTGAACTAACTGCAGATGAAGATGTTAGACAAGATGTCCTATCATGAGGATTCAGCATCTTTGTCTGGTACAGTTTTGAACTAACTATTTTTGGTAACAGGTGTGATTGGAATATGACTAGGATTCCAGGTGGCATCTAAGATTGTGGAATCAGAGATTCTGATTCTAAATGGATTTTACGGTTTCCTTGTGAAGGAGACATTTTTGGTAACTTGGGATTGAAGAAAGAATTAGGTTGCTAATTCTGAGGAAGATATCTACTGAGTTTTTGAAGCCCAAGTCCAGTTGTGGTTTGCAATATAAATAAGTTAGAGTTAACCTAGTTTGTGATTGATTATTGCAGCTGTTTTAGAAGTACTAGGGTTTGTACTTTTGTGAGCCTCTCGTGTATTGTGTGAATACTTGAGAATGACTATTTATTGAGTTGTAATATTTTCAATCACTGCTGTGATTGGAAGGGAATTGAGAAGGGTCTCATACCTAGGAGAGTCTTAGGTAGAAATCTAGGAAGGGTAGTTTCTAGGTGCTAAGTTGTAAACGTTGGAGTTTAGCTTAGAACCAATTCTACTTAGTGATTTCATTCCTGGCTTGGTAGCCCCCAAACGTAGGTGTGTTGTTCACCAAATTGAGTTAACAATTTCTGTGTCTTATTTACTTTCTGCTGTTTACGGTTGTTCTTCCTTAGATCCTTGTGAAAAGCAGAGATCAAGTGTCACGACATCCTGTCTGACATCTTCGTGATCTGCTTAAACATAATTTCAATTGGTATCAGAGTAGGCATCCTGCTCTGTATCTGGGTAAGATTCAGGGACGATACTTTCTGGTTCGATGGATAAAGAAGGAGGAATTCTGAATAGGCCACCAATACTGGATAGTTCCAATTATGATTATTGGAAAGTTCGCATGGTGGCGTTTATCAAGTTGATGGATGGAAAGGCTTGGAAGTCTGTGATTAAGGGGTGGGATCCACCAAAAATCAAAGACAAAGATGGGAAGCTCACTGAGGAGCTGAAACCTGAAGAAGATTGGGATGATGAAGATGATAAGCTTGCTCAAGGAAACTCCAAAGCCTTGAATGCCTTGTTCCATGGGGTGGACAAGAACATCTTCAGATTCATCAAGAATTGCACTATTGCAAAGAATGCGTGGGAAATATTGAAGACTGCGCATAAAGGTACCTCTCGTGTCAAATCCTCAAGACTTCAGCTTCTCACTACTAAGTTTGAGAACTTGAGAATGAGAGAAGATGAAAGCATACATGACTTTCACATGAACATTGTTGACATTGCTAACACATCTAGTGACCTTGGAGAAAAAATTCCTGAAGCCAAGTTGGTTCAGAAAATTCTAAGGTCTCTTCCCAAGAGATTTGACATGAAGGTAACTGCCATAGAAGAAGCTCAGGACATAACCACTATGAAAGTTGATGAGCTCATGGGGTCTCTACAAACCTTTGAAATGGGACTGAATAAAAAGTCTGAGAAGAAGAAAAGCTTAGCCTTAGTGTCAGATCATGATGAAGAAAAGATAAACTCAAATGAAGTAATGTCTAAGGCGGTTGTGTTTCTTGGAAAACAGTATGGACAATTGCTGAAGAAAATGGAGGGGGAAGCAAGATCTAATGCTAAGCCTCAATCATTCAACAACCTTAAAAGAACTGATCTTAGAAGAAACTTTAAGAACGAAGATGAGAAGGGAAAATGAATCAAATGCTATGAATGTGAGGGATACTGACATATCAGGTATGAGTGTCCTACCTTTCTGAAGAAAGAAAAGAAAGGACTCATTACATCCTGGTCTGAAGATGAGTCTGCAAGTGATGGAGAATAGCCTAAACAAGTCTCTGCTCTTACAGGAATGTTTGATACTGAGATAAATTCAGAGATTGGAAGTCTATCTCATGAAGATCTATTGAAATCCTTCAAAGAGGTCTATAAGAGATGTACTAAAATCTGCCAACTAGGAGAAGGACAACACAAGATCATTATGCTTCTTGAGGCTGAAAGAGAGAAACATCTTGATGTCATTTCTGATCTTGAGAAGAAAGTGGTTTTGCTAAAATCCAACCTGGAAAATATGACCAAAAATGTTAGGATGCTCAACGGCAGCTCTGGTATTTTAGATGAAATTCTTCAAGTCGGGAGAAATGTGGGATATGTCAGAGGACTTGGTTACAATGATCCAGAGTGCAGTCTCAATCCAATCAAAAGAAAACAGACAATGTCAAATAGAATGCCTCAACATCATTATAGACATCAGAGAAGACAAAATTAGAAATGTCTTCACTGTGGCAAGTATGGTCACATTAAACGATATTGCTACAAGTTACATGGATATCGTAAAGGCAGAAGTACTGGAAAGAAAAAAAGCTCCAAGGATGAGTCCATGGCCCTGGTAGTCCATTCCTATCAAAGTGAGTACCCTGAAGAAAGGTGGTACTTTGACAGTGGATGTTCAAGACATATGACTGGTGTCAGGGAATAGTGGACATAAAGCCCCATTCTTCCAACTATGTCACCTTTGGAGATGGATCCAAGGGAAAGATTAGAGGAGTTGGAAAATTGGATCACCCAGGGAATGCTAGACTAAATGATGTGTTGTTTGTAAAAGGATTAACTGCTAATTTGATTAGCATTAGTCAACTGTGTGATCAAGGCCTAAGAGTCAACTTCACCAGATCTGAATGCCAAGTCTTGAATAATAAAGGTAGAATTATCATGAAAGGACTCAGATCAAGGAACAATTGTTATGTGTGAACTGCCTCTCAGACGGAGAAACTTCAGGAACCATCCCCAGATATGGACATCAGAAGATTAACCAAAATGAAACATATGAGAATGCAACGTCAGACTATCGCAAGGATGGAAAATCTTCTTTAGAAGGCCTCCAGGTTTAGGGAAATGACTGGAAATAGATGCTCTTATGTTATCCAAGATTATCCTCAAAACGTTGGAACCAAAAATGATGTTATACCAGATGTCACGACATTCGATAAAGATCGATAAAATAGTAGAGAAACTCATAAGCCAGGGGGACAGTGTAATACCCCATATTATTTAAATGCTCAATTGGATATCAGATGAGTATCTATGTGCTCTACCTTTAGTAAATTGGATTAATGGAATCCTCTAAGTACTTTAAGTATTATCAATTGGGATCAATAGAGCAACTGATGAATTCTGAAGAGATTAATTATTTTAATTCAAGAAATTTTTTTGAGGTAACTCTAATAATTGATCAATTTGGTTGAGATGATAAAATATCAATTAGAGATATTTTACTCTATTGGATTATATTATATAATAATAGTATTATATATATATATATATATATATATATATATATATATATATATATATATATATATATATATATATATATATATATTTGTAAAGAAAAAGAAAAAAAAAGATAGTAAGAAGAAGAAAAGAGAAAGAAGAGAAAGGAAGAGAAAGAGGAAAATGGAAAAGAAGGAAGAGCTTGGATCTTCATCATCTCTTCATCGATTCATCATCTTCTTCAAACTCCTCTTCGATTATCAAGTGGGTTCTAGTTAGACACTCTAAGTTCTAGAATTAAGGATTTAGAACTTAGGTTAGATTTGAGAGAAAATGATTAAACGGATAAATCAATGAAATCTAACGGTCTAAATGCGATATAAACTGGGTAGTATGATCAATACATGTGTGGAATCATCTGTTAATACTTGTTTGTGTGTTTGGTTATGTTTTGGATGAGATTTTTGGCCCTAAGGACCTGCTGTTACGTTGCTAAGAAATTCTGGGTTTTGCAGGGTTCGCCTAGCGAACCCCTGGCGAAGGGCAAAGTGAATGGTTCTCGAGGGTTCGCTAGCCAAAGCGAAGGGAAGGCGAATGTTCGCCTGGTGTTCGCAACGCGAAATTTGTGCCCTTTTGGATCTGTCTTGGTTTGCTAGAGCTTCGCAAGGCGAAGGCGAAAGCGAACGTTCACTGGAGATTCGCCTAGCGAACATGACAGATTTTCCCATTTTGTTTCCTTCATAACTTTTGATTCGTAACTCGAATCGAGACGTTCTTGGTATCATTGGAAAGATATGACGATCCTCTACCCAATAAAAAGTGGAAATTAAGGTATGATGTGGGATAAATTATTTAGTGGAAAATGAAGGAAAGTAATGTTATGTGATATGTTGAAATCCATATCTTTTGGATCGTAAATCCGATCGAGGCATAATTACGGCCGATGTAAAGCTGTGGAAATATCCTACGGGATGAAAGTGAAAAGTATTGATTTCAATACCAGATTAAATGAATCGGAGTGAACCGAAAGTGACATTTTATGTGACGTGCTATGATATGGTAATGTGAGACCATGATTTTAACCAAGGATGCTTGGTAGAGGATAGTAGTGGCTTGTATGCCTTAAAATGTGTGAGAACTACTATGTGGATTATGTTTGACTTGTTATACTATTATATGTGTTTACTTGTAATATTTGTGATTATACCATGTCTATCTAATTGTGAATTGTGAATGAAAGAAATATGCATGTTTAAAATATGAATTAGGAAGAGTGAGGAAACTTTACCCCAAAACAAATAGCATAGTTAAGATTGTTATAATTCTAGGTTGTGAATAGAATTGTAATATAAACTCTGGATGGCGATACTCATGCATACATTGACGAGTTCTAGCCTAGATTAGATAACTTAATGACAACGCTCGTGCATGAGGGGCCGAGGTGTGTGTCTGACAATGCTAGTGCGTGAGAGGCCGAGGCGTGTGTCCAATACAATGATATAGAAAGAGTGAAACACTAGTATAAAACATGTGTGTAAACCTTTGTGGCTTTGTGGAAAGGCAAAAGAGGCCTTAAGGCGAATGTGGCCTTGTGATTGTAGAATATAGTAACGATGTGTATATGATCACGTAATCGGATCCGTTTTAATCCCTTAATAACTATTTGTGACCCGTGTCCATAACTCTTGAGAAGGGCTGGCCGGGAAAAGTGTTTATTAAGTAAGTGATCGTGACCCGTGTTGAAGTGCCTCTTGTGTAGGCTGGTCGGGGAAAGTTACTTAGTAGGTGGTATTAGTGACCTGTGTTGAAGTGCCTCTTGTGTAGGCTGGCCGGGGAAAGCACCATGTGTAGGTAACCGTGACCCGTGTTGAAGTGCCTCTTGTGTGGGGCTGGCCGGGGAAAGTTATCTATGTTAGCTTCCGAGACCCGTGTTCATAACCCCTTGGACGGGCTGACCGGGAATGGATGTTTACGCTTTTAAGGATCCGTGACCCGAGTTGAACTCTCTTGTAGGGTTGGCTGGGGAAAGATGCCTTGGTATGTGTTACCGATTAGTGATAATATTTTGAGTGGGTGAACTCATGACATGTTTCCATATAGTGTGAGATTGTTAACTCAAGGTCACTTCCCTTCCCTTTTGACTTGAGTTAGGATTGGCTAGAACCCTGTAAAGCTGAGAGAATCCATAAGACAGGGAACTCACTGAGATTTGATGTATCTCACCCCACTATTGTTGATTATTTTCAGGAGGTATTTGCAGGTTTGATTTACAAGTGGAGCTATGCTCGGATGTTTCAAGAGAAACTTAGTTGAGCTTATTTCCGCTGTGTATTTGTTGTATACAATTGAGGATATTGTATATTGATCTTAAATTTTATATTTTTGGCTAATATCCATGTCTTGTACCATAGGTTGTATTTGTATTAGAATGGTCAAGTATGTGAATTATGCCATTAGGCACTTATGATGGTGTCAGTACCAAATAAAATGCTTGTATTGTATTATTCTAGGTTTATATTATACAGGGCATTACAGACAGGGTGAGTGTTGCTAGAATCACCAGACCTCTTGCTCAAATTATGCCATCAAACTCATCTCAGAATCCTGATGTTACTAAGAAGAATGCTGACAAAAGAGGAAATGATGTTGAAATGTCAGAAGGGAATTTGCACACCCTTGCTGACTCTGTGATTAAAAATGCTGAGACAGATGATGAGACATCCTCATCCACACAAGGGGCCTCAGAATAAGCTAACAAAATCATCAATTTAGATGATATGCCCTATGACAATGAAGTAATTGTTACAAGCCTCCAGCCAAGTGTGTCGGAACGATTGAAGAAAATAAAAAAATAAAGGTGTAGCCATCTCCAACAAGCTGACTAAGAAAGCAGCAGTTGGACCTTCAAGGCCCTGGAGCAAGGTTTGTGTTGAGAGCAAGAAAAGGAAGGCAGAATCTGAAAGTGAATCAGACTATGAAGGGATAGAGGATGGACAGAATGTCATAAAGAAACCAGCTTCCAAGAAGACTGCAGGTTCACTTCCCAAGGCTCCCATGGACAACATCTCCTTTCATGATGTTGTAAGTGTCAGCAGGCGAAACCATGTTTATCATAGAAAAATTGCTTTAGAGAGAGAGAACTGGGACAGAATGTCCTCAAGTGAGAAGAAGTGATGAACTTGATTAAAGAGGTTGGGTTGATAAGAACTGTCTCTCATTTTGACTCATGTTATGAGCAGCTGATGAAAGAATTTGTCGTAAACAATACCAGAAGGATGCAATGATAGAAGGAGTGAGGACTACTTCAAAGTGTATGTCAGAGGAAATGTTGTGACATTTTCTCCTGCTGAAATAAACAAATACCTTGGCCAATCTGAGTGTTCTCGGGATGAAATTGAAGATACAGATGATTAAATCTGTAGGGAAATTATGGGGAACACCGTGAAGAGCTGGCCAAGCAAACAGAAACTGCCTACTGGGAAGCTCAGCATCAAATATGCCATTCTCCATAGAATTGGTACTGTAAATTGGGTTCCTACAAACCACACTTCAACTATCTCCACAGGACTTGGGAAGTTTATTTATGCCATTGGAAGAAGGAAACCCTTTGATTTTTGTGAATATATCTTTGATCAGATTCTGAAACAAGCTACCTCATCAGCTGTCAAATTGCCAATTTGCTTACCATCACTCATTTGTGGAATGCTACGTCAACAATATCCTAGGATAACCCTATCTGGTGATGCCATCTCTACATCACAAGCTGATTTCTGGCAAGCATGTTCCAGACATTGCCTCGATATCTACAGTTACACTCTCAAAGGTGGATACCATTGATTAGCTGAATGCAACTTGCAAAGAACTTGATGATATAATCAAGGTAAGCACTGCAAGAAAAGAGAAGCTAGAAAGATTGATACAAGCTCTAGCTGCTAAGCTAATCAAAGACACTGAAGTCTATGCTGGAGATGCTAAGAAGGGTGATGAGGAAAACCGTGAAGCAGAAGAGGAAGATGCTGATAATGGTGCTGGTGAAAGTGAAGAAGAAGAAGATGATGAGGAGGAGACATAAGATGACCTCTGACAGTTGTCTTCACTTTATTTTCTGTTTTGTTTTTATTTTATTTTTTTTGGTTTCTTTTGGTTGTGTAAGGGCTGAATGCCCAGGATAATTTTCATTTTTATTGAGTATGTAAGTTTAATTACTTTGAACTGGTTTATTGGTTTTTGGGTTAGTTCCTCTACCTTTGTCATATTGTGGCTAAAAAGGGGGAGAATTACTAACATCACTAACCACTGTTGACTGCTGATTATCTACTAACCACTGAGGGGGAGTAAATCAGAACTGATTGAGGGGGAGAGCCATGTTATGATTCCGCTGCTGCTCTGTTAATGGTCTCCCTGATATGTTTCTGCAGGTTAATGAAAGTTAGTTTTAGCCAAAATCTGCCAAAGGGGGAGATTGTTGAGTCCCTGCTTTTGAGGTTGGCATTAATTTTGGTAAAACTAACTGCAGGTGAAGATGTTGGACAAGATGTCCTAACATGTTGAACTAACTGCAGGTGAAGATGTTAGACAAGATGTCATATCAGGAGGCTTCGACATCTTTGTCTGTTACAGTTTTGAATTAACTGTTTTTGGTAACAGGTGTGATTGGAATATGACTAGGATTCCAGGTGGCATCTGAGATTGTGGAATCAGAGATTCTGATTCTAAATGGATTTTGCGGTTTCCTTGTGAAGGAGACATTTTTGGTAACTTGGGATTGAAGAAAGAATTAGGTCGCTAATTCTGAGGAAGATATCTGCTGCGTTTTTGAAGCCCAAGTCCAGCTGTGGTTTGCAATATAAATAGGTTAGAGTTAACCTAGTTTGTGATTGATTATTGCAGCTGTTTTAGAAGTACTATGGTTTATACTTTTGTGAGCCTCTCGTGTATTGTTTGAATACTTGAGAATGACTATTTATTGAGTTGTAATATTTTTAGTCACTGTTGTGATTGGAAGGGAATTGAGAAGGGTCTCATACCTAGGAGAGTCTTAAGTAGAAATATAGGAAGGGTAGTTTCTAGGTGCTAAGTTGTAAACGTTGGAGTTTAGCTTAGAACCAATTCTACTTAGTGATTTCATTCCTGGCTTGGTAGCCCCCAGACGTAGGTGTGTTGTTCACCGAACTGGGTTAACAATTTCTGTGTGTTATTTACTTTCTGCTGTTTATGGTTGTTCTTCCTTAGATTCTTGTGAAAAGTAGAGATCAAGTGTCATGACATCTTGTCTGACATCTTCGTGATCTGCTTAACCAGAATTTCAGATTTAGTCAATTGAAACATCACAAACAAGTTTAAACAAGTACATGAAACATGTATCAGATGAACTTGGTAAGGCAGAACTCTAAAGGGTGTTTATGAAGGAAATACTTGATCATGTCAAAAAATTTCACATATTTATCAAGGTAAGCACATGAACAAGATATTTAACATGGTTGAATTAAGGGTTAAAGGAATCAAACTCAATTGAAAGCCCTAGTCATGTATCAAGTTGATTCAAAAGATCAAGCAAGATTAAACCCTAAAGGTATCACTTAAACAAACCATTTAATCAAAGCTTTTTTCGAAGAAAAAGGGAACTAAACATGGTGTAAGTCATTAACAAGACTCAACCAAAGCATGCTATGGTCACATAAACACATATGTCCAATTAGATCAAAGAAATAATCTAAAGAACATCATTAAAAGCTTTTAAAACACGTAAAAGGTACATGTTTTCAACTACACAAAAATACATGAAATAAATATTATTTTTGGTATTTTTTGAAGTATTCTTAAAATATAGGGGATAAATGACAAGTGTACAAAAAATCATTCAAAAATAATTAATTTTCCATATATAAAAAATTGAGAGAAAATGGGAAGAAAATCATGAAAACTAGTGTTAAAAAAATAAGGAATGCCTCCCACAAGGCTTGAACTCGTGACCTTGTGGTTGCATACCTAAAATCTTACCACTGGCCATGTGCCTTGGGTTAAAATAATACGCTCGTGTTAAAATAAATATTAAAGTTCAAGTTGAAAATTGTAAAAAAAAAAAAAAATGCAAAAGGGCTAGGGCGAGGAGGATTCGAACCCTAGACCTAGAGCTCGCTTCACACACAAAACACACACATTAACCACCATGGCGCAATGCCTATTCAATACATATAATACAACTAAAATATGATATATGAAAAACACAATTAAAATATAATTTTTTCGCGCCATGGCACCATCATCTTCTTCACACGAGTTCATCATCATCTCCATTTTTTAAAATGCTAACTTATTTGTTTCTTGATGAAATTGGATGATGTAAACATCAAAGTTGTTTGAAATTTTTCCAGGAATTCAATGGTATAAACCAATTGTATTTATTTTTCCTAGAATTCAAATTAACACGCAAGAACATAAAAAACCCTATAACTGAATATCAACTATGAAATCCTATATATTACTGATACATGACAATTAACATGGGGAAATCAATCCTTACAACATTAAAACATTTTTGTAATAAGAATGACTAAAAAATATTCATGAATCATAGAGTTTAGGAAAGAGCAACTTACCTTCAAAAGTGAACATTTAATTATTTCTTAGAGGTGTTCCAGATGCAATTTGATGATCCTAAAAGCTTTCTTGGCCTCCAAGGAATGCGTTGAAGTGGTTGAATTGGATTGAAACTCTCTGAAACTCCTACTTGAATCAAACTGTAGTTTAAGCAAGTGAGATGTGCTCTTATGGATTGAGGTGTTACAGATGTGTTTCATGGCTTTGGATCACTTCTATTAAGTGTATAGAATATGTTTGGATGGATAAGTGGTGTGGAAAGTGTTTGGAATGAAGAATTTGATAGTTCTTGCAAGTTGTGTAACAATGGTGATGTGAAAATGAAACTTCTGGTTATGGATGATTTGGTGATGTTTAGAGTGTTTCAGAAGCTTATATATGTGGTATGAGATGTGTTTGAAGTGTTAGAATGAAGGTTTATGGACTGGTTTGTGAAATTCAAGTTTTCACTTTGATGGATTTTGAATTTTGCAAGAATGTGCAATTCTGATGTGGAGGGATTTTGAGGTCTTGTTGTGTGATTGAAATGATTAGAGATTACCTCTATTTATAGGAAAACAAGATGGTTTTTTGGAAGAAATTTTTTGGATTGGGATGCATCCTATTATCTAATGTATCATGTCATGTTTCAGAACTTGAATGCAAAGTTCAAGTAGCTTTCTTTCTAAGCAAGATCAAATCTTGACCATTTGGACCATCATCATTCAGATTGTGACTTTAGTCTTGATTTTTAGAACAAATCCTTGACTTGGTGAACAAGTTTCTTTACTTTTTGGCATTTCACTTAATGCACCAAAATAAAACTTAAGTTCATGTCTTGGGATAAGGTTTTCTACTATGCAAAGGGATAGAATTTCAGCAAATTTGGTACCATCTTGAAGATATTATGGGATACTACAAGATTTATGTTGATCTTGTGCACAGATAAAGTTGGGAAAGTGGTCAAAAGTGTGTCCAAAATCACGTGCTACAAGAAATCTGTCTTGAATTTCAGCTTCAACAATGCTTCTTGCAAAAATCATAACTTCTAGCTCAAGTAAGATAAGTCTTTATTCTTGGACTCTTTAGAAAGCTTGAAACATCCTTTACAACTTTCATTTTGACAAATTTCCTTGATTCAATTGGGATCATGATGAAAAATGCTTGCAAAGTTAGCTTCATGACATAAGCAGATTTGGTTGAAATTTTTTCTAAGTGTTTTTGTTCCAAAAGTAGTGAACCCTCTACTTCATTGCCTCATATCTCTTTATCCATGCATTTTTTGGAAATCATCCCCTAGGACAAAGTTGTAGTATGGAACAAGATCTTCAATTTGGTCTTTGGAGCAAAGAAAATGGTTGCTTGAGGAGGAAGTTATGGACTTGGAAAGTAGGGCAAAAATCATAGAATTTCATAACTTTGTGAAATTTCTCAAAACCCTAATTTTGCAATTTTGATCTTTTCTTTGATTTTCTTGATTGATCATGATCAAATGCATTCACCAATCATATTTTCATGATATTTGACTTGAGAAAATCATGTTTGACCCAAAGATGCCAAAAGTCAGGCTTTGACTTGATCAATTGTTTCACTTTGTATCAGATGAATTCAACTTTGTAATTGCCAGTGAATCAAGCTTCTTGGGCAATTAGGATCTTGTGAATGGTCTTCAAAGATGTATTTGAGGTCCTTGAATCATGTTTTGAAGAGTACGATCATCCTCAGATGAAAAAGTCAATGGTAAACCTCACTCAGTCAAAACCCTAATTTGGGTGCATCTGATGAATCTTGAAGCTTGATGAGTTTGAAATGGTGAAATCTTATACTTGATAGTTGATGAAGGGAAACTCTTGATTTTTATGAATGAATGATATTTGAGTTGTTGAAGATCACACCAATCCCTGGCTAATCATTAGTTTGAACATCTTGAGGCACAACCTAACTTGTAAAGCAAGCAAACACACATTTCTTGTATTTGTAATGAGTTAGTGATGCATAAAGACACACACATATGTAATGCTAAATAATGCAAATGATGTGAATGAGGTGGAATGTTAGGGGTAAAAATTAGGGTATGACAGGATCCTATGCAAATTCAGTATTATCTACCTTTTTTGTTTTGAAATTATTAGAAATAAAATAAAAATAAAAATAAAAAACAATTATTGAAAATAAAATTAATATAAATATCAATTAGTTCTAATTAAATTAAACTAGTTATTTTGACTAAAAGATAAAATAAAAGTGAAATTCTGGTACCAGATATGTGATGTTAAGTGTGATGTCACAACATCAATATCTGCAACATGAAAAAAAAAACACAGAATTGCACACAAGGATTGTTCACCCAGTTCGGTTCAACAACCTACATCTGGGGGCATACCAAGCCAGGAAGGAACTCCACTATTAGTAGTATCAAATTACAGACTCAACAAACCAGTTGACAATCTACCTAATTTCATCACTACCCGATGACCCTTCTATCTAAGTTCTCCCTAGATAAGAGACTCCATCTCACTCCCAATCATCACAATGATGTCTAGACTTCAACAACTCCGCCACTGCATCAACAGCTTGATTACCAACAACTTTTCAACCACAGAAAAGTAGAAGACACACTTCCATGACACACCTAAGAGTTGCTTCAAAGCTTCCTCCAAGAACAATACAATACTCATTACCTACAGGTTTCTGAGTAAGGACACAGTGACCATCTCACAACCCGAGTGGTTCACTTAGACAAAGCCCTAATGATCTACATCTTGGACCCGTGCCTATTTTAGGTTACAAGCATTCTATTTATAACTTTTTCCCAACTGGATTTGGGCCTTCAAATCACAACAAATCTTCTGCTACAAATCTGCAAAAGATTCTGCTACAAAATAGATCTTCAATTAAATCTTCAATCAGGTCTTCATAATTAACTCTAATTATTCTTCATATCTTTTTGCATTAAATTAGCAACAAACTAATTTGCAACAGAATATATCTACACCATGATATTCGCCTGCAATCTCTGATTCTGTTCAACAGAATATCTCATGAACACCAGAAATATGTGCAGCCCTAAAAACATCACAACCTGACGTTTTAATGTTCTGGTATAGTGATGTCAAGACATCGCATGTGACATCACTCTTCAGCACTTTAACTCTTTAACAACTTTCACAAAACCAGAATGTTAACCAGACATACCAATAATGTCAGAAGCTCATGTTGAGACATCAACCATGACATTAACATTGTTTTACCAAAATTCCAGCCAATCACAAGAACTAACAATCTCCCCCTTTGGCTAATTTTGGCTAAAACAAATATATAAACATTACAGCTCAAATTACATCAGCAATTACAACCCTATACTACTGTTGGAAGTCATGTCCTTTTGCATCTTCTGCTACTGTGTACAACATCCATGGAGAGTCATCTTCTTGGCTAATTTTGAATGATGTTAGGACATCATGTTGGACATAACATCACAATAGGCATCATGTTGGACATAACATCACCATAGCACAACAACTTCAGGTAGCACATCAGGACCTAAGAAGTAGAAAGTCTTGAAGTCATTTGGTACACATGAGGAAGAAGATATCTGACACTCCCCCTCAACATAACACATTTCTTTTTCCTTCCAGGACTGACCCAGAACAACTGTATAAGACTCCTCTAGAAAAGAAATGTTTGTCTATACATAAAAGACCAATGGTGGCATAAGATAATTCTGCACACCTTCTTTGATCAGACCCCCTGGTCAATCTGTGGCATAACATGGAACTTTAAGAAGTGCCATTCTGCCAACCCAGGTAACTCAGAACAAAGTCACAACTGTGTTCATAACTCAGGACACAAGTCACAAAGACTCAACACCAACCTAAGGTTAGGACATCCTCTTTGACATCTCTGAACCACATCTGAAACTGCAGACTCTAGACAAAACATCTGTACAAACCATTTAGCAAAACTCTTTCCTTTCTTCCCCTTTTCAGCCACAAATTGGCAAAGAAAGCCCTCACAGAACCAGACCCAAGTAGTTCTCACCCAAACACGAACAAAATCCATAAGACTTATGAAACAAGAACACTCACTGGCTGAAGAAGCACAGAATAACCTCTATAAATAGCTGACCAGTTACTTTGGAATTAACGAGCTTTGAATAGTCAAAGTTCTTGGTCATAGAAACGCTATTTTAGGAACTAAAAACTCCATCCAAATTCAATGTCTACCATCCAAAACAGTCTTGACCGCCTTTATTGCCTCTAACTGATTCTTACCATAAATTGTGCCAAAACAGTTCCATGCATAGTCGAAGACACGTGTTTCACCTTATCCTTACACCACCGTCCAAAATAACTCCTTGTTTGGCTCAAGAAAAACATGTCCTGTATCATGTTCTGACATCTTATCACACCATGTCTGCTTGTTCACACATTATCAATCCAAGACATCCACAGAAGATTATACATACCAAACCAATTAACTTGTCTTCAGACTTCTTCGCATGTGCACACATGATTCACATGACTAGAACCAATAGTCTTAACAACCACTGCCAACCAACAGCCTAATGTCATAACATGTTATCTGACATTAGATCCTCATAAGAGGCAACCAGTCTCCTCAAGCTTGATCATCATGCAAACTTCACAACATATGCACCTTTGTTGCAGAATCCATTGACAAGTACTCCCCCTGTCATGGTTAACCAATGCTCTAGATGAAGATGAACATTTGAGCACACTTGATGAGCACATGCATATTGGTACCTTATCCCTTTCTCCAAAGGTAGCCATTCCCTATCATACTCTACATCTTCAGACTTCTAATCAATACTTGATCTACTTCAGTCTTCAGTACATTCTCCATCCAAGGCCGACTTCTACTTCATCATTCTCCCGTATGACTATGTAGACGCTCCTTAGGCATAATGTAGGCACCACGCTTCTGAACCAAAGCAAAATCATCCTTCACCAAGGATATCCAACCAGATAATGTCCCAACACAAGTTAGAACATCTGCCACACACCAAGACATCATCACCATGATACTTGATATGCTCCACCAACTGGACTTACTATAGCATAGTAATCCAAAGAACTAGAGAAATAAACTCTCATCCTCCTTCAAGAAGAATAATCTTCTTGAGTCTTCAACTCATCACCCTTCTGCCCAAGAGTAACTTGTTCCAAGACTATCCTAAAAAATAACCAGCTGCCACACTCTGATTATCTTGATTCTTCGAATCCACTTCTGAGATCAACCAGATGCCACAGTTTGATCTTTTCACGTTTGTCAGAACTCTCACAAAGATATCTTGATCCACCAAGGAAACTTGATCTTCAAGTCACATGTTCCACTTGCTCAAAAGCAAACACACTTAGACTTATGGTCATGTAACATCTTCTCAAACCACAGCTCCCGCAAACTGTATGAGATAGATCTTTTTGAAGCATCCATAACTTTTATTACTGTAGATCCCCTCTATCTTAAGCTGATGTGCCATATCACCAGCTGAGACATCTGATGTTAAGCTAGATGTCAAAACATTATGATATCCAACTGTTGAATTCAGCTCTTCCTTCTGCCACTTAGAAGAACCTCCTCCCTTTGCAGAAACAGATTTCCATGCTCTCATAGACTTGGTTCAATAATCAAGTTTGAGTAGACAACCTCCATCCTGCTCAGAAAATCCAAAGACTTCAAACCTGCCACATCTGAATCTTCAGAAAGTAAGTAGTCCAAGACTACCCCATAACTATACCAAATAATGCCACTCCTAAATGCACTATAGAACACACAATCTTATTGTTAAACAGCCACATAGATAGAAGTATATTCTCAACACTTCAACAGTCCTGCACTTTTCCATCAGACATATACATAGTCTCCCGTCAATGTATTTTGTCATTAGTTGAATGCACAATCAGCAGATAACTACTCAACTCCTGTCAAGGTAACCTTCTCACCCAACTGAAATCTGCTGATTCTTCTTCAAAACAAACCATCATGACAGCCACTCACACCAGCCTTCCAAGTTAGGTCAGTGTCTTGATCTTTTACTCCACCCTGAGCAAAGAACTGAAATGATGTTTCAACATCAGTTCTGACATTAGTCTAAATCACATTAAACACCTTCTAATCATATTAATCCACACATATCTCTTGTAGGGAACACACGAGAGCATATCAACAACTGATCAACTTCCAAGTTCAGACTAACAAAACTGCAGTAACTTGCATAACACACTCTTTCAGAAGCTTCTTCTTATAAGCACAAGGTTCAGACCTTTTGTCTAACTTAAGAGTGATAACTGCCATCCTTCTGCATCTAAAGCCATACCATAGACAATCTGCTACACGAGACTGGAAGATTTCATTTCATACACCTCATGCAGACACCAATTGACCATAGGCTGATTTACACTGCTACTGCACACAGAATCTTGGATGCATTTATCCTATAAAATGGTCCTCAGTTTAACTCAAACAAGGTTCATCTCCTACTCTTCTGTTATCAAGATTACTACCTTTTCTTCAACCAGCTCCAGCTGAAATGCTATGACATATTGAACAGCATCTCAACAATTGTTCAACTTCACAGCTACAGTAATCCTTCAAACCAGCTACACTCTAATAGGTCTTTGACTTAGCATTTACCATAAACCGTGTAGCGCGATGTTGAGACATTGACATATTAAGCTCAGCTTCTTTCTTGATGAAACTTCCTCCTCATTAGGTCACCACAACTAGGCTCAAGAGATAACTTATCAAGATCTTCACTCCCGCATGAAAGATTTGACAGTGATACTCTTTTTGCTTTGGCTCTACCCTCTTCTTTCACCATCAAGAAGGATGATAAAGAAGGAATCAATGTTCTGGACAAATTGGTCTTCAATGCCTGATTTGAAATATATTCTTCTCCAAAAAAAACTGAAACTTCCATGTCGTACAATCTTCAATAAGATCCATTCACCTCATGATCACTTCTTTCTCAAAACAAGGACATGAGATAATCCTCAAGTATCTTTGGCATCTCTAACCAAACGGTTGAAGCTGTCTTACATAAACTACAACATCATAGAATATCCTGCTGAGGAGACCAAACCTTAATGTCTTTCCAAGAGAATATCTTCCTAGAATCTCAACACCAGAGATACAAGAACCAACCAAGGTTACAACAGATACCATGCAGCGGAACAACTCCTCAACAACCTTCAGGCACTACTCAAAAATCCTTGCACTGTGTACACGATCAACATAAACCACGTGCCAACAATACTATATCATGAATAGTCCATCCTTCACTCCAAGGGATCATCCAAACAACTATCTTCCTTGCTCATGAACTAGAAAGTATCTTCCCTAGATCTCATCCAGAAATAGACAGGATGCCTGCTCTGATACCAATTGAAATTCTGGTACCAGATATGTGATGTTAAGTGTGATGTCACAACATCAATATCTGCAACATGAAAAAAAACACAGAATTGCACACAAGGATTGTTCACCCAGTTCGGTTCAACAACCTACATCTGGGGGCATACCAAGCCAGGAAGGAAGTCCACTATTAGTATTATCAAATTACAGACTCAACAAACCAGTTAACAATCTACCTAATTTCATCACTACCCAATGACCCTTCTATCTAAGTTCTCCCTAGATAAGAGACTCCATCTCACTCCCAATCATCACAATGATGTCTAGCAGTCAACAACTCCGCCACTGCATCAACAGCTTGATTACCAACAACTTTTCAACCACAGAAAAGTAGAAGACACACTTCCATGACACACCTAGGAGTTGCTTCAAAGCTTCCTCCAAGAACAATACAATACTCATTACCTACAGGTTTCTGAGTAAGGACACAGTGACCATCTCACAACCCGAGTGGTTCACTTAGACAAAGCCCTAATGATCTACATCTTGGACCTGTGCCTATTCTAGGTTACAAGCATTCTATTTATAACTTTTTCCCAACTGGATTTAGGCCTTCAAATCACAACAAATCTTCTGCTACAAATCTGCAAAAGATTCTGCTACAAAATAGATCTTCAATTAAATCTTCAATCAGGTCTTCATAATTAACTCTAATTATTCTTCATAACTATTTGCATTAAATTAGCAACAAACTAATCTGCAACATAATATATCTACACCATGATATTCGCCTGCAATCTCTGATTCTGTTCAACAGAATATCTCATTAACACCAGAAATACGTGCAGCCCTAAAAACATCACAACCTGACGTTTTAATGTTCTGGTATAGTGATGTCAAGACATCGCATGTGACATCACTCTTCAGCACTTTAACTCTTCAACAACTTTCACAAAACTAGAATGTTAACCAGACATACCAATAATGTTAGAAGCTCATGTTGAGACATCAACCATGACATTAACATTGTTTTACCAAAATTCCAGCCAATCACAAGAACTAACAAAAAGGATTAAAAACGAATAAAAGTCTAATGCAAAAATGCTCGAAAAATTAAAATGAATGTAAAAAAATGATCAGCGCGAAATAAACATCTTGGAAAAATACAGCGTTTGGTCAGATTTTGAAATAAGATTTGACCGATTAAAAGGCTCAGCTGTTAAAAAAAAGTGGCAAAAAAAAGTAGTTGAAAAATTAAAATGAGTACGCCAGGATAAACTACGCGAACCATAGATTAATGATACTGACGTCTGCATGCTCAATTTGGAAACTTTTTACCCGCTGATTTTATGCACAGTTGAAAAATAATTCCACCGATCTACCTGTAGATCCGAAAATTTATTCTGGCTGACATTTTAGACATTGTGAGATATTGGATCAAACTCTAGTATGATCGAAGGTAGCTTCTTGGTTTGACAGTTCGACAGATGTTCAGTATGCAGTCGAAGGTCGTTCACATGTTATTCTCGAAGTAGTGTATTCAGTAGTCGAAGTAGGGTCAAGCATGCAGTTGTCGGAAATGCTAGATTTGTGAGCATGACGAATTGGGCTTATTTGTTATGTCCAATTGTTTAAGTTAGCTTGTACCCTAAGTTAGCTTGTAATGGGTAATTGTTAAAAATCCCGTTAGTTTAGTATGTTAGGTATTATTATAAATAGCATAGCAGTCTCTCATTATAAGTGTGGAAAATCCTAATTAGGGTGAGAGGGTTATTTGTTATTCTTGAGTACTTGTAATCTGATTCAAAGAGAAAGTAAAGAATAACAGTTATAACCAATCCTTGTTGTTCTTCTTCTTTTACCGTCTTTTCTACCCCTTGTCATACCCCAAATTTGTCCTACCTGTGTATAACTTTCATCTGTACATCCACCCACTGACAATTATTCAAAAATCCAAAAAAAAATATGTTGTCTTCAACTTCATCTCCCTTTTATTTCTTATCCATTTTCAAATTTAAGTCATATCTATTTTTTAACCATTTTTATCATTCATCCAATTAAATATCCATTTGAACCATTTTCATATCCAAATTTAATTCAAGTATCCATTCATAAAAACCACTCTTTTTAGTTAATTATCCATTTATCTCATTATCCATTTCAAACCACATCCATTATTATCCAATCCAAATCCAATTTTCAATAACCATTTTCTTTTTATCCATTTTTTTAAAGTCCATTTTATTAATCCATTTCATTAAACCATGTCTTTTAAATCCAATTATCCAATTATTTTGTTTTTCTAACAATGTCCATCTTCATTATCCATACAAGTCCATCACAAGAGAAATTCTAAATTCATTGGATCATCAAGTTACAAAATGACCATGACCTTTTTTCATTTTAAGTCTCATTCATACAAAAAAACTCCAAGTCCATTCCAAAAAATAAAAAGTTCAAAAACACATCCCATGAAATGCAACACAACAACATTTCATTGCTTTTGGAGGTTCAAATAAACCAATACCACATTGTCTTCAACTACTTCATACAAAGCAATTTTTTTTACCACGCCATGTCCTACCACAAGTCACCATTATACCAGGTCCCACACAAGCTGCCATAAAGTCATCATACCATCCAAAATCTTACCTGCACCGAAAAGCAACACACAGCCAACCTTCACTACACAAAACTCAGCTCACACACCACAATACAACCATACACAATTTCACAAACCAATTTCCTGCCATCTCATAAGACCAAGCCATACCCGCACAAAGCAAAAGAGTGTGAGTCGACCCCATAAAGTAACACGCTGCAACCACAAATTCATTACGCAAAATACGCAACAACCATTACAAACCTCATACCACTCACACAAACCTTACTGCTACTATGTTCATCCACGATTGTAATAAACTTTGCGAAACGGCCATAAAACGGTTTTTACGAAACACACCACAAACCTGAGATATGCATCAGTGACCCCACCAAATACGTAGCACAAACGACAAAAAAGAAGAAGAATTAACACGCAACATCCTTTAAAAACGATATCGCAGCAACAACAATTCCCTGAGTTCATTTCCTGATATACCCTTCATTCCACCCTACAAATAAGGATCGAATCTCTTTCATTTGGCGAAGCCCGAGCCGCAACAAGAAACTCTGAAAAAATCTCTCCCTAATTCTTCTTCATCACTCAACCATCCTCCAAACCTCACCTCTTCACTAACTTTCTCCCTCAGTCCCAAACCTCCATCAACAACGAACCGCAACACCCATTCACTAACTTCTTCAACCTGTTTCTCCCAATTCTCCCTCGATATTTCTGTAACCAAAAAAACAAACACTCAATAAACCCAACCCAGAAATCACAAACCAAAACGCACTAACCCAAATTCGTCCGAAACAGAGAGATTTGGATGAAAGTTCACGAACACAAACCTGCGAATAAAATGAACCGAGAACGATTGAAACAGAGTCGGAAGTTGGTTACGTTGTAGATCTTGTTACATTTTTTGTCGCTTTCGTTTAAGGTGCGATGATGACAATGAATCGGAGCGTATCTTACTTTTTATTTCTTAATCTTGTTTCAAAATAGCCTGATGAAGTTTAAGAAAAAAGAGAAGAGGATGTAAGATGGAATGGTCGTTTGACTGTGTTTGGTTCCTCATTCTTGTGTTTTGTTTTTAAGTTATTAAATAAGTTGCTTTTTTTTTGTTTTTTTTTTTGGAATAAATCCTGGGCTCATGGCCCGATTTCATTTTGATTACCACATCTCCCTTTTAGCTTTTTTCTATTTCTTATTTTATCTTGTTTCTTAAATGATTCTTTCATATTTTCTTATTGATTTCCTTTTATTTGATTTGTTAATCTTATTGCATCTTTTGATTTTGTTTCATATTAATTTCGATTTTATCTTGTGGCCAATGATATAATACAACTCATGATTTAGTCACACCGATTAAATTTTGATTTATTTGAGGCCTACTATTTACTATTTATTTATCATTATTATTTTATCCTTTTTTGGGTCAATGAAAACTAAATATTAAGATTTATCGATTTTTCGATTTTAAATCTTGATAAAGGTGAGACCTTTATTCCTTTTCCTATTTATTTCGATTTTATTTCATCTTTATTTTATTTATCTTTTTGGGTCTATGAAAACCAAACATCGATGATTTGTTGATTTCTCGACTAAATCTCGATAAAGGTGAGACCTTTATTCTTTTTCCTATTTATTTTGATTTTATTTCATTTTTATTATTTTTATTCATTTTGGGTCCATGAAAATTAAATATCGATTGATTTATCGATTTCTCGATTAAATCTCGATAAAGGTGAGACCTTTATTCTTTGTATTCATATTTTTGATTTAATTTCTTAATTTTCACTTTATATTTCATTTTTATTCACTTTTGGTCAATGAAAGTCAAAAGTCATCGATTATCGATTTCTCGATTAAATCGTGATTAAGACGAGACCAACTTTAATTTCATGTCAATACTATCTCTTGTCCATTTTATCTCGATTATATTATTCATACTCTTATCATATTGTTCATATCCATATTCATATTCATCTAACCATTTTCAGTTGTTCACCATTAATAAAAAAAACACTAAAAATATCGAAACCCTAAAACAATAATTGATGGACCGTTAGTTATGATCATTTGCTTGGCGACTTTGGTTCGAGGTTTAGTTTAGGACACCTTGCACACACACACGGCTTTCTCTTGGGCTACCTTACAACGAGACCCTTTATTTCATGTCATCCCTTGTACTTTACATGTACCCCTCTCCCATTCCGATGTACGCATTTAGTTTTGATTGTGGTTTGTTTACTAGGAGCACCCCTAGGGACTAGCATAGACAACCCATTTTCAAACTAATTCTCGATTCGTCGTCGAGCCATTTTCAAACAAACCTCTTTTCAACCAAACTCTCGATTCATCGTCGAGCCCATTTTCAAATCAACCTCTAAACCAATCCTTTTTCAAACCAAACTCTTTGCATAACAAATGAACCCTTGATCCAACGTCAAGCGGATTTTCATAATAAAACTCAAAAACAACTAACAATTATCGCAACTCTTTTAAGGTGAAAAATGGGGGTTCAAGTCTTTGATCTCTCTTCGATTGTTTGGGTGCGAGTTCTCTTACTCGTGTGTGAACAATTGATGCCTCTTCTTTTAACAAATCAAATCCTTTTCAAAATAACCAAGCGCATACAATAAACCCTTGATCCTACGTCAAGCGGATTTTCATAATCAAACCTCAAAATGACTAACAACTATCGAAACTCTTTCAAGGTGAAAAATGGGGGTTCAAGTCTTTGATCTTCCTTCGATTGTTTGGGTGCGAGTTCTCTTACTCGTGTGTGAGCAATTGACGCCTCTTTTAAAAATCAACCAACTCCCTTGTTTGGTGGGCGTACCACGAACTACGACTGCTCTGATTCTTTACTCTCGTCCAAGTAAAGATACGTAGGCACAAGATTGCGACGATCTTGGCGAGCACACTTTTTTCTTTTTCCCCCGTTTGCGTCCACACTTTTTCTTTTTCCCCCGTTTGCGTCCACACTTCCATCTTTTTCCGTCAAACCCCGTAGTCAAACTACGATTGCTCTGATTCCTCATTCTCGTCTGAATGAGCATACGTAGGCCCGAGGTCGCGATGATCTTGCCGGGCACCCTATCCCTAAACCACCTACTTCCCCTTAGTATCTTTTCCTTTTATCTTTACCTTTCCGCATTTTTAGAGAAGAAAACAAACAAGCTTAGCTAACGAGTATCGTGATTTGAATCAAGAGGTTCCCGTTGAGTACAACGGACGTGAGGGGGTGCGCGTATCTTCCCCTCACGTAACCGACTCCCGAACCCGGAATGTGGTTGCGACGACCATGTTCTTACCCCTCTCTTAAAGGTTTTCTCGATATTTTCCTTTCCCTCTTTTGGGATAAATAAAGTTCGGTGGCGACTATGTCAAACCATTTTCCGCGCCTTTCGCGCGAGGGTCATGTCTTCGATGAAGCGATTTTTTCGAGGTGCGACAGATGGCGACTCTGCTGGGGATCATTTACTCCATGCAAGAGAGAGTCAAGCCTATCTTGATTCGAATCACAAGTTCGTTAGTTTTGTTTGTTTATTTTCTTCTCCTTTGCTTATTTACTTGTTTTCCTATTCCTTATTTGTGTTACCTTTTGTAACATTGTTGGGTTGTTCTGATATTGGGAACTCTGTGAGATGGCTCTACACCCGAGTCGATAAAAACCCTAGGATTAGGATGGTGGTTGTGTAGTGTAGGCTTGCGTGGTCTCTTTCGCGTGAGTTGAAGCGAAAACCACCGCTTGGAGTAGATTCCCTTGGAGATATTATTGTTGTGGTGAATCTTTGCCATGGCGGTAATATCTTCGAGGTGGGTCGTTGATCCCAAGGACCATTAACCCAATTTACCCATGGTGGTTGGTAGTGTTAATTCTATGTGAGTTAATGCGAACGCCCCAATCAGATGAGATCCCTCGAACGTATTATTTCCTGACAGTAATATTTTCGACCTCGATCTAGGATTCTGAGAACCCTATTTAGAACTCGTGTGTCAATGGTTGTGTAGTGAGCGCCTCTGAGGATTCTTTCTCGTGGGTAGAAACGAAGACCTCACCTAGATGAGATTATTTCGAGGATATTATAGTCAGATGTCTCTTCGTCTTGGTTATAATGTTTTCGAAATATATCCATAACTCTAGGCACCTACCCATTTTAGAAACCTACCCGTGGGCTTTCGATCCTAGTTATGGTTCGTGACCTGTTCCTCAGGCCAACCGCATAACTGTTTGAAGTTGTTTGATTCCGCGACCCTGGATCTTGCATCTTGTATTGCATCTCATATCATTGCATTGCATTGCATCTATTACGCATCTTGCATTGCGTTTGCAACCTCAGAATCTCACTTCAACTTCCTTCCTTCTCCAGTAAATCAAGCTGATTCCTCGACACCAGTACGCAACTCAAGCCAACACAAGAAGAACGATGGAGCAGATTCAGCAAGAGCAAGCTGCCTTCAGAGAAGAAATGGACTCTATGAAGGGAAAGATTGACCAAATTCTTGAAGCCATTATGATGGCCAGAAGAGAAGAAGAACTGCGTGAAGCCGCTGCTGCCAACAACACTGTGCCTATTCAAGCATCTACCTCAAGGCTCTCTGTTCCTGTTCCCAACCCTATCACTTATGGGATACCAATGGACTTCGCTCCTGCCACATCTCAACCACTTCCAACATCTGGAGTTACTATTAGTGCCATTCCGCAAGCCCAACCTGTTGTCACTCAGATTCCTATTCCTCATGCTGAAGAAAATCTGGTAGATCAGTATGATGAAGTCCAAAACTATCATGCTACTGTCTTGATTTGTCAATCCTACTGCTGCTCAGGATTCATAAGCTATCAAGATGTGTCGTGATCTAGCTGAAAAACTCCGAGTCATGGAGGGGCGCAACTCAACTTCTTTGAATGCTCTGGATATGTGCTTGGTGCCAGATGTTGTCATTCCTCCCAAGTTCAAAGTACAGGAATTCCCAAAGCACAAAGGCCTCAGTTGCCCACACATGCATCTAAGGATGTACTGCCGCAAGATGGCTACCCATGCCAAAGATGAAAAACTGATGATCCATTGCTTCCAAGACAGCTTGTCTGGGGCATCTCTTGAGTGGTATATGCAGCTAGAGTGTAGCAATGTGCGCACTTGGGATGATCTAGCCGATGCATTTGTCAAGCAATACAAGTACAACACTGACCATGCTCCAAATCGTACTCAGCTTCAGAGTATGGCTCAGAAGGACAACGAATCCTTTAAGGAGTACGCGCAATGCTGGAGAGAGCTAGCTGCAAGGGTGCATCCACCTCTTGTTGACCGTGAACTGATTGACATCTTCATGGGTACTTTGCAAGGCCAATACTATGAGAAATTGATTGGTAATGTTTCTGCCGGATTCTCTGATTTGGTAATTGTCGGTGAGAGAATCGAAGAGGGTCTGAAGAGCGGAAAGATCCAAGGAGGTTCTAGCAGCCAGTCTCAAGCCAAGAAACCTTTCAACAATGGATACAAGAAAAAAGAGGGCGAAGTAAATGCTGTCTCTGCTCAGAAAGGGCAAGCTTAACAACAAACTCCTCCTCCAATGCCTTTTCAAATGCCATACTTCCAGTATCCGTATGTTGCTGCTGCGTAATACGCTCCAATGCCTTATCAGCCAACAGTTCAAGTTGTTCATGCTCCAATGCCTCAGCAACAGGCTCCTCAGCAACAATCCTACAACCAGCAAGGGTATCAGTATCCTCCTCAACATCAACAACAGAGAGTTGCTCAACAACGTCAGCCTAATCAACAGAGGACAAAGAGGTCTGATAGATATTTTGATCGCCTGCCAACGTCATATGCTCAGATCTTTGCTCAATTGATGGAGAAGAAGGCAATCGCTCTGAGGGACCTAGCTCCTCCAACTGTCATTCCCCCAGATTATGATGCTAATGCTCATTGCGAGTTTCATAAGGGTGCTCCAGGGCATACGATCGAGGACTGCAGAGCTTTCTGTTAGTTCTTTAATTTTAAGGGTTGGCATTAATTTTGTAAAACAAATAATAATAGCAATATGTTAGATAGGATGTTTTATCTTGCTAAAGAAGAACAGATTGAGCAAGAAGTCCTAGTAAGCAATGGAACATATTGAGCTAAAGTAGTTTCAACATCTGGAGCAACATGTCGTATCAAGATGTCCCATACAGGTTCATTCGACATCGCGCCAGAACTGTAGTGAATCAAAGTTTCTATTATGTGTTAACAGATGCAGAAGATTCAGGGAGTAATATGCATATCCTATGTGGCGCTGAATTAAAAGGGTTGAAGATTCAAATCTGTAATTAAGAAGATGATTGGAAAATATACACTTTCTAAATATAGAGATATTTTAGGAAGTTATAGATTGAAGTCCTAATTTGTAGCAGAAGTTTCTGCTGACTTGTAGCAACTCATTTGCTGTGTTTTTGTAGGTCCAAATCCAGTTGGGAACAGGTTATATATAGGTGCTTTGTAACCTAGTTTTGAAACTCAACCAAAGATGTAAAAGTTCTAGTATTAGGGTTGGTTCCTGTACCACTCGACATGTGAGTTGGACAGTTTGTAAGTGTGATCCTCAAAGCTGTTAAGTAAGAGGAGTATTGTTCTTGGAGGAAGCTTGTAAGTAACTCTAAGTCTTGTCTTGGAAGTGTGTCTTTCTTGTTGAATTATTTTATAGGTAAAGAGCCGTTGATGCAGTGGCGGATTGTTGACTGCTAGACATCATTGCGATGATTGGGAGTGAGAAGAGTTTCTCATAGCTAGAGATAATCTAGGTAGAAGGGTCATTGGGTAGTGATTAAGTGATAAGCAGTAAACGGAGAGTTTAGCTTTGAATTGATACTACTAATAGTGGACTTCATCCCTGGCTTGGTCACCCCCAGAGTAGGTGTGTTAAACCGAACTGGGTTAACAATTCTGTGTGTCTTGCCTTTATCTTTTCAGTACCATGATTATTGCTATATACCTTGCCATTTATGTTCATGTCAGACCAGATGTCGAATGGAATGTTTTAGGACATCTGAACTCTGCACATGTACCAGAATTTCAATTGGTATCCGAGCAGGTCATTCTGTTCTGTATCTGGATAAGATCCAAGGGAAGATACTTTCTGGTTCATGGTCAAGGTAGAAGCTTTCTACTGAAAAGTTGTTTGGACTTGGAGAAGTTCATATAGTTGTGAGAATGGTCCCTAGAAGTGGAGGATGGACTGTTCGTGACAGGCAGTGGCATGTGCTGGAGGCTTGGAGTTTTGGTGAAAAACTGATGTGTTGTGGTTACATTAGGTTTGATTTATTTTCAAACCTGTGGTATTGTGGTGTCACCTGGATCATGATGCTAGGGCTAATATGTGACACCTGAAGGTTTTGAGGAGTTTGCATTTTGATCCGCTGCATATCTATCTAAAATCTCCTGAGGTGGTAACTGAGAAGGTTGTTCTTTTCTGAGTGTATATACTATGGTGATGGGATATATGTTAGACTGCTTCAACTTACCTTATCAACGATACTTGAAGACTATTGTTCAACTCCACTTATAAAGGCATAAATAAGTGAAGTTGTAAGGAAGAGATCTGAGGTAAGAGAGAAGTAATTTACTTTTGCGTCTGAAATGGTTAATCTCCAGTCGTTAATCTCTTGATGAGTTCCTTGGAATGATGTCCTACCTTGTGTTAGAACATCATGTCAGAATTATGAAGAATTCTGCAGATGCTCTGGGTGCTGAACTACTGTGGTTTGATCACATGAGTTTGAAACCTACTTCTGATCTGGAAGAGGAGGCATCTGGGTGGTATGTCTAGGAAGTTTCTGACTCTGGAACTTATCTTAGATATGTGAGTTGGTCAAGGTGTGATCAACATGTCATTTACTCCTGAGGTCAGTGTATTTCTGGTCCTTGCTGCAGGAGTGGAGAACCTGAGATTTAAGAAGTGTTATCGCTAGCAGACTTCTTAGACATGAAGGCCAAAGATGAAAGAGGCATGATTTTTTTCTGGAAGCATCATCTAAATGATCATGTGAAGCTAGACTAGTACTAACTGTGTGTGATCCAATCACAGTATGCGCTGCTGTTATAGGTGGGAATGATAGGGATTGATCACCGTTGGAGAGTTGGATGAGAGAATTTTGCTCTCATGCTCTTGTGATGTGATGGGACATTCCGTTCAAAATGTTTTGCTCTTTGTTGAGATCACAAGCCTCTACCGGTTGTGCAGGCCAAGCTGTAGGTGAATGTGGTTGGCAGGTGTGAGTGCACTCTTGAAGACATGGTATTCTTCGTGCAAAGGAGTACTGGTGGTCTTAGATAGAGAGAAGTTGATCATATTGGGATCATGTGAGTATTGAGATGATTGTGTTCAACTTGTGAGTTGAACAAAGAGTGAGCTCTTGAAGACATGAAGATGAGTCTTATGTTTTCTTTTCTTCAAGGTACGAAGAAGCACATGTTATTCGGATAGGGGGAAAGTGTCAAAATTTTATGCAGCTGGACGTATGATGGGAGGTTGTTATTGGTACTTATCGTGGTTGATATATGTCTAAAGAGATGTTCTGACTTCTGATGTGCTTTGGCCAGAAGCAACTTAGGTAGTTGCCTTAAGTGTGCTGGGATGTGTTTTGTGCAGTTGTGATCACTATTGCATTTGTTTAGTGTAAATGGAACAGAATTAAAACAGAACTTTATTACACTATTGAAAGCATACAAGATTAAGAAAAGCAACAAATATAGGGTCTAAAGGTTATCCCAACCCCCAGAATCAAGAAATGTTTTCCAATCTTCATCCCATTCATCATCAGAAGGTTGAAGTTGCACCTGGTTTCTCTTGATGGCCTTCATCCTTGTCTCTGATGTCTTTCTTGTTCTTGTTACTCCTGAAGCTGCCCCAGCCGTGGACAGTGGTTTGTCCTTCAACTTCTGTGGATCTGGTTTCAACACTTCCTGCATATGTCTCTTCTCTACATCCTTGCTAGACTGACTCATGGCTCTATCTGTAATGCGATGTTAGAAGCTAGGAAGCTTGGTTTTTATACTGCATATAGAGCTCTTATTTGTATCGCCTGACCAGTTAAAGTAGTCTTTGGCGTGGGAATTTGCTTTCTTGGGAACCTGTTTTTTCTTGTCACATTGGATGCCAGAACTTCGTGTTTGGTGCCTTGGTAGAGGTTGTCCTAGTGTAACTAAAAGGATGAGCCTAGGTTTTGTCTAGTTGTCTGATGAGATTCTTTTGAGTTTGCCTTCAGTAAAGCTGTTGGTGCTAGCTGTGATCAGGTGGATGTGACTACCTGAATAAAATACAGAAGGTGTGTGATTTTATCCTATGCTGATGTCCTACATATTGTTACAACATCATTATTTGTTGTGTATCCTGGATGGAGGTCTAGGAACTATGCTTGTGGGGTTGGAAGAAGCAACATTATCGTCTGAAGTGGCAGTTCTGACATAATGTGGATTAGAATGGGCAGATTCTGATCTTGATGTTAAGTAGGTTGGTTGGCAATACATGACTACTTTCATGTTGAAGACTCAATGAGGGTGCTACGAATGTAAGGACAGAAGGATGTTGCGAGTGGTGCAATCTGATCAGAATGGCTGAAGATAAAGAGGTTCCTTCTAATACAAGTAAAAGGTGGCGGCAGTCCTTATCTTGTGTTGCAAGTAATCTAAAGACATCTGTTATGGAATATGTGAGAAATTTCAAATCAAACGGGCTTTTGTTTATTGGACTTGGCAGACCATGTATTTAAAATCACCATGGTGAGGTCTTGCTCAATATATACCAGAATGTGGCAATATCGTTGTGATATCATAAAGAGCATTGATTGTTAAGGCTGTTGTCTATGGCCTATTGCTGCAAGTATGCTGACTTTTGTGTAGCCTGTGTGCTATTCAAGTTTGTGCAGTGTGATGTCAAAACACATGATGGGACATACCCTAGCTGCGTGAAGCTAGTGCTTTTGCAGGAGAAGTCTGAAAAGCAGAATTGTTGTACGTGGGAGAGCTCATTTTTCTCTATTTTTCTGATGGAATCGGGAAGAGATTGTGGGTTGTGCTGATTGATAGAAGTCATCTCAGAATCCAACAGACAAGAAAATGTGCTTGGAATGTATAAGTTTCTGTGGAGTCTTGGGTTGATAATTTTATGAGCAAGCAGACAAATTGTCTTGGTACAGGACATGTTTCTCTTGAGCCAAACAAGGAATTATTCTGGTCGGTAATGTAAGGATAAGGTGAAACACGTGTCTCTGCATATGCATGGAGAGTTATTGGCCTAATTTATGGTAAGATTCAGTTGAGAAACATTAAAGGTAGTCAAGGCTATTTTGGAAGGTAGGCATTGAATTTGAATGGAGTTTTTGATACCTAAAATAGCGTTTCTTTGACCAAAACCTTGACATATTCATAGCTCGTTAATTCCAAAGTATCTGGTCAGCTATTTATAGGGGTTGTTCTCTTCTCCTTCAGCCAAGTGAGTGTTCTTGTTTCACAGGTCTTATGGAGTTTGTTTGTATTTGGGTAAGCACCACTTGGGTCTGGTTCTGTGAGGGCCTTCTTTGCCAATTTTTGGCTAAAAAGGGGGAGAAAGGGTGTATGAAATGGTGTGTACAAATGCCTTGTCTGGAGTCTGCAGTTCCAATTATGTGCAGAGATGTCGAAGAGGGTGTCCTTTCCTTGAGTTGGTGTTGAGTTCTTTGTGACTTGTGTCCTGAGTTATGAACACAGTTGTGACTTGTGTTCTGAGTTACCTGGGTTGATAGATTGATACTTCTTAAGTTTCATCTTATGCCGCAGGTCGACTGGGGGCGTCTGATCAATTAAGGTGTGCATAAATCTCTTATGCCACCATTGGTCCTTTGTGTCAAGAAAGACATTTCTTTTCTGGAGGAGTCTTCTACAATTAATCTGGGTCTGTCCTGGAAGGAAAAAGAAATGTGTTGTATTAAGGGGGAGTGACAGACATCTTCTTCCTCATGTACACCAGATATCTTCTTCCTCATGTGCACCAAATGACTCCAGGACTTTCTACTTCTTAGGTCCTAATATGCTGCCTGAAGTTATTGTGATGTGGTGCTCGAAGGTGATGTTATGGAGCTCATAGATTATGCTTGAAGAATTGTCAAACATGATGTCCTAACATCATTCAAGTATTCCCAAGAAGATGATTCTCCATGATTGCTGTTCTCAGTAGCTACTGATGGCTACTGTTAGGTTCAGTAGTTGCTGATGACTACTGACAGTAGTATAGAGTTGTGATTGCTGCTGTAATCTGAGTTGTAATGTTTATGTATTTATTTTAGCCAAAATTTGCCAAAGGGGGAGAATGTTAGTTCTTTAATTTTAAGGGTTGGCATTAATTTTGTAAAACAAATAATAACAGCAATATGTTAGATAGGATGTTTTATCTTGCTAAAGAAGAACAGGTTGAGCAAGAAGTCCTAGTGTGCAATGGAACATGTTGACCTGAAGTAGTTTCAACATCTGGAGCAACATGTCGTATCAAGATGTCCCATGCAGGTTCATTCGACATCACGCCAGAACTGTAGTGAATCAAAGTTTCTGTTATGTGTTAACAGATGCAGAAGATTCAGGGAGTAATATACATATCCTATGTGGCGCTGAATTAAAAGGGCTGAAGATTCAAATCTGTAATTAAGAAGATGATTGGAAAATATACACTTTCTAAATATGGAGATATTTTAGGAAGTTATAGATTGAAGTCCTAATTTGTAGCAGAAGTTTCTGCTGACTTGTAGCAACTCATTTACTGTGTTTTTGTAGGCCCAAATCCAGTTGGGAACAGGTTATATATAGGTGCTTTGTAACCTAGTTTTGAAACTCAACCAAAGATGTAAAAGTTCTAGTATTAGGGTTGGTTCCTGTACCACTCGACATGTGAGTTGGACAGTTTGTAAGTGTGATCCTCAAAGCTGTTAAGTAAGATGAGTATTGTTCTTGGAGGAAGCTTGTAAGTAACTCTAAGTCGTGTCTTGGAAGTGTGTCTTTCTTGTTGAATTGTTTTATAGGTAAAGAGCCATTGATGCAGTGGCGGATTTTTGACTGCTAGACATCATTGTGATGATTGGGAGTGAGAAGAGTTTCTCATAGCTAGAGAGGATCTAGGTAGAAGGGTCATTGGGCAGTGATTAAGTGATAAGCAGTAAACGGAGAGTTTAGCTTTGAATTGATACTACTAATAGTGGACTTCATCCCTGGCTTGGTCACCCCCAGAGTAGGTGTGTTAAACCGAACTGGGTTAACAATTCTGTGTGTCTTACCTTTATCTTTTCAGTACCATGATTATTGCTATATACCTTGCCATTTATGTTCATGTCAGACCAGATGTCGAATGACATGTTTTAGGACATCTGAACTCTGTACATGTACCAAAATTTCACTTTCAAACACAAGGTTCAAGACATGATCGACTCAAAATTTCTCACATTCAATGGTAGGGCTCCAAACTTCATCAAAAACCCCCTGCCGCCGCCAAACTAGTGCCAGCATCAAGTCCAATCAAGTCAAGACAGGAAGATCAGTTCCTCGAAGAAGGCATTCGTCATGCCATCCCATAATTTGCATTCTTGTATTTTCGTCTTTATTTGTTTAAGTATTGTATGCTTTGAACATTGCCATTTGTATTTGGTTTTCTTAATGTATTGATTATGCATGTTTTGAATCAGTTATGTCGTATTCACTCATTTCTTCCATTTACTGCAAAACACCGACACATCTATTCCACTCCACTCTCTATAGCAATGATTGGAGGGAGGATGATGAAAGCGAGATACCCATAATTGCAAACCGTATGCTTTCAGACAAAATCTCACCGATGATGTACAGGCATTGTTTCAATTCCCCAAACACTGGAGAGACAAGGAGTTAATCCCTAGTAAACCACTTCGAGCCTAGAAGTAGCAGTTTCCTTCGGATATACAAAACCTTACACTCAACCCGGGGCAGGGTAGTTTTCAGTTAATCCAACTACACACTCAAATCACAAAGCAAAATGCAAAAGATATGTCGGTTGTTCATTAAAGACCAATGACTTGGCAGTCACCACCCCCAACAAAATAAAAAAAAAAGTAAAAAAAACAAAAAAATCAAAAGCCTGCTAAGTCAAGCACCTCAAAGGAGACTTAGGCAAAAATCAAGGCAATCCCGATGGACTTGACAAGCGAGATTATTCCATGCAAAAGATGGGACCAAAAAAAAACAAAAGAGGCCCTCAAATCCTCAACAAAAACAAAATAAGATCCAGTGACCACCATATCAAAACCAAAGGGTCACTGACATCCATCAAAAACAAAATAAGGTGACTTCCAGATCGAGCAAACCTTGAACCATCACTCTTATGCCGTCAACCCTTTTGGAAGATGAACATGTGCAGAATTTAACTGAATGTAGGACTGGAGAACGTCACGAAGAAGGGGTGGGTACAAATCATACTTTGAGCATATTGTCCTTTGTTTCATAAACCGTACACCAGACCACGTTACAACCCTCGAAAGACCTAATTGAGGAGAGGTTTATTCTGGAAGCATACTATGGCAAGGTTGCGTAAACTGACTCCCCATATTTGCTAATCTTCAGCATTGGTGACATTCTCCTTGCTATATCTTTCGCACCATCAAAATCAGCACACGTTTAGACTAACTGTCCATTCGTCTCACAATATCATGACACTCAAATAAACGACTCTTTTTCAAAACTTGCATGAGCATTGTATTAAGATTATCATTTATGAATGCGCAATTTTAACTGCAAATCAGTGCTGAACATCAAGACGACTCCAACAAGGGGCAATCAAAGAGGAACTTGAGCTTTCAATGGTGCCGACCTGAATCAAGACTCCCTCAAACCCTCAATCTGGGGAAAATCCTTCAACAACTCAATCAGGGGCAAGCTACCTCAAAGCACATCAAAGTTCATCTTCCAAAGATCAGACCACTTCAGAACTGGTTAATCAAGGGCGGACCATTACCATGTTCAGACTGGGGCAAGATCCATTGGAGCAGGCAGATCCCTTGTATCTTCAAGATGGTCAAGCAGGCTATCCTGACCATTAAGCATAGAGTTGTGGATCTCTCAGGAGTGAACCCATAATTCATCAACAAGTCATCAAACTCAGAGCTCAAGAGCATTTTCATCTCCTTCAATCATGGAATCTTCAACAAACTGAGTGTCGAGGAAATCAAATCCCTCCCACCGTCCAAAGTTCAATCTGCATTGGCAACTACTCGAAAGTCCACCATGCTGGCACCCTCTCTAAACATATGCATCACATTTGTAATTATATGCATCATATGCATCGTATTCAACATCATTTGCATCATACGCGTCCCAAAAAACCAAATTATACTTCCCCGGCACTTGCATCTCCGCGCGTCAGCATTCACATTGCACATCATTACAAAATCAAGCATTCACATATACATGTCAAGATCCAGGATCAATCTCAAGACAAGCTCATGGCGATCTCCAGCCCAGCCAGGGGCATCTTCTTTAAGTCCGTGGGCGTTCCTCACAAAGTTGTTTTCAACCTTTGGTCAAACAAGACAAGCTCAAGACGATCTCCAACCCAGTCAGGGGCATCTTCTTCAAGTTCATGGGCGTCCCCCATGAAGTCTTCAACCTTCTGTTGATGAAGTTGTGATCTCCAAGCAAGTCAGTGGGCGTTCCTCATTGAACTGTATTCCTCAACCTTTTGTTGATGAAGTTGTCATCCTCATCCCAACCAATAAACATTCCTCCAAGTCAGTGGGCGTTCCTCATTGAATCTTTTCTTCAAGTCGAACTACGACTGCCCTGATTCTTTATTCTCGTCCGATTAAAGATACGTAGGCACAAGATTGCGTAGATCTTGGCGGGTTACCTTCTCCATTTTTTGTTGTTTCCCTTTCCTTTTCGTGGGCTTTCCTCATTGAATTCTTTACTTCAACCTTTTGTTGATGTCTCCAAATAAATCTCATCACATCCCTAGCAAACTTGACCTTTTGTCAATTGCCTTACTATCATCCTTTTGGTGATAGCCAAACCCTGTCAACTCAATTCAACCTGCATCCTTTTGGTGTTGGTCAATCCTCGAAATCATAAATTTCCTATCATCCTTTTGGTGGTAGTCGTTCATTTTGTCAATTTAACCTTCATCCTTTTGATGTTGGTCCTCACAAATAAGAAGTTCCTATCATCCTTTTGGTGGTAGTAGCTTTTTTGATCCGTCATCCTTTTGGTGTCGCCGATCCATAAACCCTTGATCTGTGTGTCATCCTTTTGGTGAGTGACAGCCTTTGTGCGTGTTCCCTATTATGCTTTTGGTAATAGCAGGCTGTGTTGTGTGCCATACTATCCTTTTGGTAGTAGCAGGCTGTGTTGTGTGCCATATTATCCTTTTGGTAATAGCAGGTTGTGTGTGTGTGCCCTATTATCCTTTTGGTAATAGCAGGTTGTGTGTGTGTGTGCCTTATTATCCTGTTGGTAATAGCAGGCTTTGACCTCATTTTCATTCTTTTGGTGGAAGGGTCGGTGTGTGTGTGTTTGCCCTATTATCCTTTTGGTAATAGTAGGCGTTGACCTCATTTCCATCCTTTTGGTGGAAGGGTCTGTGTGTGTGTACCCTATTATCCTTTTGGTAGTAGCAGGTTGTGTTGTGTGCCATACTATCCTTTTGGTAGTAGCAGGCTGTGTGTGTACCCTATTATCCTTTTGGTAGTAGAAGGTTGTGTTATGTGCCATACTATCCTTTTGGTAGTAACAGGCTGTGTGTGTGCCCTATTATCCTTTTGGTAGTAGCAGGCTGTGTGTGTGTGCCCTATTATCCTTTTGGTAATAGCAGGCTGTGTGTGTGTGCCCTATTATCCTTTTGGTAATAGAAGGCTGTGTGTGTGCCCTATTATCCTTTTAGTAATAGCAGGCTGTGTGTGTATGCCCTATTATCCTTTTGGTAATAGCAGGCTGTGTTGTGTGCCATGCTATCCTTTTGGTAATAGCAGGCTTTGACCTCATTTTCCATCCTTTTGGTGGAAGGGTCTGCGTGTGTGTGTGCCCTATTATCCTTTTGGTAATAGCAGGCTTTGACCTCATTTTCATCCTTTTGGTGGAAGGGTCTCTGTGTGTGTGCCCTATTATCTTTTTGATAATAGCAGGCTTTGACCTCATTTTCATCCTTTTGGTGGAAGGGTCTGTGTGTGTGTGCCCTATTATCCTTTTGGTAATAGCAGGCTTTGACCTCATTTTCATCCTTTTGGTGGAAGGGTCTGTGTGCGTGTGTGCCCTATTATCCTTTTGGTAATAGGAAGCTTTGACCTCATTTTCATCCTTTTGGTGGAAGGGTCTGTGTGTGTGTGTGTGCCCTATTATCCTGTTGGTAATAGCAGGCTTTGACCTCATTTTCATCCTTTTGGTGGAAGGGTATGCGTGTGTGTGTGTTCACTATCATCCTTTTGGTGATAGGTCTGTCGTCCTTTTGGTGTCAGATTTCTTGTATTTCAACTTCCCATTCCCTTTTCTTTCTTGTCGAAAAAATTCGTGGTCTTCTTCATATCTAATTGCCTTCTACCTCGAAAGATTGAATGCCATAGTAATTCATCTCACTCGGTTTAAGCCAATTAGATAGGGGCATCTGTCATACCCCAAATTTGTCCTACCCGTGTATAACTTTCATCTGTACATCCACCCACTGATAATTATTCAAAAATCCAAAAAAAATATGTTGTCTTCAACTTCATCTCCCTTTTATTTCTTATCCATTTTCAAATTTAAGTCATATCTACTTTTTAACCATTTTTATCATTCATCCAATTAAATATCCATTTGAACCATTTCCACATCCAAATTTAATTTAAGTATCCTTTCATAAAAACCATTCTTTTTAGTTAATTATCCATTTATCTCATTATCCATTTCAAACCACATCCATTGTTATCCAATCCAAATCCAATTTTCAATAACCATTTTCTTTTTATCCATTTTTTTAAAGTCCATTTTATTAATCCATTTCATTAAACCATGTCTTTTTAATCCAATTATTTTGTTTTTCTAACAATGTCCATCTTCATTATCCATACAAGTCCATCACAAGAGAAATTCTAAATTCATTAGATCATCAAGTTACAAAATGACCATGACCTTTTTTCATTTTAAGTCTCATTCATACAAAAAAACTCCAAGTCCATTCCAAAAAATAAAAAGTTCAAAAACACATCCCATGAAATGCAACACAACAACATTTCATTGCTTTTGGAGGTTCAAATAAACCAATACCACATTGTCTTCAACTACTTCATACAAGGCAATTTTTTTTTACCACGCCATGTCCTACCACAAGTCACCATTATACCAGGTCCCACACAAGCATCCATAAAGTCATCATACCATCCAAAATCTTACCTGCACCGAAAAGCAACACACAGCCAGCCTTCACTACACAAAACTCAGCTCACACACCACAATACAACCATACACAATTTCACAAACCAATTTCCTGCCATCTCATAAGACCAAGCCATACCCGTACAAAGCAAAAGAGTGTGAGTCGACCCCATAAAGTAACACGCTGCAACCACAAATTCATTACGCAAAATACGCAACAACCATTACAAACCTCATACCACTCACGCAAACCTTACTGCTACTATGCGCATCCATGATTGTAATCAACTTTACGAAACGGCCATAAAACGGTTTTTACGAAACACACCACAAACCTGAGATATGCATCAGTGACCCCACCAAATACGTAGCACAAACGACAAAAAAGAAGAAGAATTAACATGCAACATCCTTTAAAAACGGTATCGCAGCAACAACAATTCCTTGAGTACATTTCCTGATATACCCTTCATTCCACCCTACAAATAAGGATCGAATCTCTTTCATTTGGCGAATCCCGAGCCGCAACAAGAAACTCTGAAAAAATCTCTCCCTAATTTTTCTTCATCACTCAACCATCCTCCAAACCTCACCTCTTCACTAACTTTCTCCCTCAGTCCCCAACCTCCATCAACAACGAACCGCAACACCCATTCACTAACTTCTTCAACCTGTTTCTCCCAATTCTCCCTTGATATTTCTGTAGCCAAAAAAACAAACACTCAATAAACCCAACCCAGAAATCACAAACCAAAACGCACTAACCCAAATTCGTCCGAAACAGAGAGATTTGGATGAAAGTTCAGGGAACACAAACCTGTAAATAAAGTGAACTGAGAACGATTGAAACAGAGTCGGAAGTTGGTTGCGTTGTAGATCTTGTTACATTTTTTGTCGCTTTCATTTAAGGTGCGATGATGACAATGAATCGGAGCGTATCTTGCTTTTTCTTTCTTAATCTTGTTTCAAAATAGCCTGATGAAGTTTAAGGAAAAAGAGAAGAGGATGTAAGATGGAATGGTCGTTTGACTGTGTTTGGTTCCTCATTCTTGTGTTTTGTTTTTAAGTTATTAAATAAGTTGCTTTTTTTTGTTTTTTTTTTTGGAATAAATCCTGGGCTCATGGCCTGATTTCATTTTGATTACCACACCTCCCTTTTAGCTTTTTTCTATTTCTTATTTTATCTTGTTTCTTAAATGATCCTTTCATATTTTCTTATTGATTTCCTTTTATTTGATTTGTTAATCTTATTGCATCTTTTGATTTTGTTTCATATTAATTTCGATTTTATCTTGTGGCCAATGATATAATACAACTCATGATTTAGTCACACCGATTAAATTTTGATTTATTTGAGACCTACTATTTACTATTTATTTATCATTATTATTTTATCCTTTTTTGGGTCAATTAAAACTAAATATTAAGATTTATCGATTTTAAATCTTGATAAAGGTGAGACCTTTATTCCTTTTCCTATTTATTTCAATTTTATTTAATCTTTATTTTATTTATCTTTTTGGGTCTATGAAAACCAAACATCGATGATTTGTTGATTTCTCGACTAAATCTCGATAAAGGTGAGACCTTTATTCTTTTTCCTATTTATTTCGATTTTATTTCATTTTTATTATTTTTATTCATTTTGGGTCCATGAAAACTAAATATCGATTGATTTATCGATTTCTCGATTAAATCTCGATAAAGGTGAGATCTTTATTCTTTGTATTCATATTTTCGATTTAATTTCTTAATTGTCAGTTTATATTTCATTTTTATTCACTTTTGGTCAATGAAAGTCAAAAGTCGTCGATTATTGATTTCTCGATTAAATCGTGATTAAGACGAGACCAACTTTAATTTCATGTCAATACTATCTCTTGTCCATTTTATCTCGATTATATTATTCATACACTTATCATATTGTTCATATCCATATTCATTTTCATCTAACCATTTTCATTTGTTCACCATTAATAAAAAAACACTAAAAATATCGAAACCCTAAAACAATAATTAATGGACCGTTGGTTATGATCATTTGCTTGGCGACTTTGGTTCGAGGTTTAGTTTAGGACACCTTGCACACACACGGCTTTCTCTTGGGCTACCTTACAACGAGACCCTTTATTTCATGTCATCCCTTGTACTTTACATGTACCCCTCTCCCATTCCGATGTACGCATTTAGTTTTGATTGTGGTTTGTTTACTAGGAGCACCCCTAGGGACTAGAATAGACAACCCATTTTCAAACTAATTCTCGATTCGTCGTCGAGCCATTCTCAAACAAACCTCTTTTCAACCAAACTCTCGATTCGTCGTCGAGCCCATTTTCAAATCAACCTCTAAACCAATCCTTTTTCAAACCAAACTCTTTTCATAACAAATAAACCCTTGATCCAACGTCAAGAGAATTTTCATAATAAAACTCAAAAACAACTAACAATTATTGCAACTCTTTTAAGGTGAAAAATGGGGGTTCAAGTCTTTGATCTCTCTTCGATTGTTTGGGTGCGAGTTCTCTTACTAGTGTGTGAACAATTGACGCCTCTTCTTTTAACAAATCAAATCCTTTTTAAAATAACCAAGCGCATACAATAAACCCTTGATCCTACGTCAAGCGGATTTTCATAATCAAACCTCAAAACGACTAACAACTATCGAAACTCTTTCAAGGTGAAAAATTGGGGTTCAAGTCTTTGATCTTCCTTCGATTGTTTGGGTGCGAGTTCTCTTGCTCGTGTGTGAGCAATTGACGCCTTTTTTAAAAATCAACCAACTCCCTTGTTTCGTGGGTGTACCACGAACTACTGCTCTGATTCTTTACTCTCGTCCAAGTAAAGATACGTAGGCACAAGATTGCGACGATCTTGGCGAGCACACTTTTTTTCTTTTTCCCCCGTTTGCGTCCACACTTTTTCTTTTTCCCCCGTTTGCGTCCACACTTCCATCTTTTTCCGTCAAACCCCGTAGTCGAACTACGATTGCTCTGATTCCTCATTCTCGTCCGAATGAGCATACGTAGGCCCGAGGTCGCGATGATCTTGCCGAGCACCCTATCCTTAAACCACCCATTTCCCCTTAGTATCTTTTCCTTTTATCTTTACCTTTCCGCATTTTTAGAGAAGAAAACAAACAAGCTTAGCTAACGAGTATCGCGATTCGAATCAAGAGGTTCCCGTTGAGTACAACGGACGTGAGGGGGTGCGCGTACCTTCCCGTCACGTAACCGACTCCCGAACCCGGAATGTGGTTGCGACGACCATGTTCTTATCCGTTCCTAAAAGGTTTTCTCGATATTTTCCTTTCCCTCTTTTTGGGATAAATAAAGTTCGGTGGCAACTCTGTCGAACCGTTTTCCGCGCCTTTCGCGCGAAGGGTCGTGTCTTCGATTAAGCGATTTTTTCGAGGTGCGACACCCCTGTGTGTTTCTTGATAAAAAAGAAACGATTTATATTTTGTTTCAAGGAATCGGATTTCACAACAAATTGGTGCGGTGAGCGTGGAGGAAGATGTCTTCAACAAAGTATGAGATTGAAAGTTCACCGGAGTGAACGATTTCGGTCTGTGGCGCTTGAAGATGAAAGCCCTACTGGTTCAGCAGGGTTGTTTGGAAGCATTGAAGGGAGCTGCAGCCATGGACGTTGCGTTAACGAAAAAAAAAAGAAAGAGTATGGTAGAGAAAGCCCACAACACCATCTTATTGAGCCTTAGTGATAAGGTTCTACGACAGGTTTCAAAGGAGACGACGACGTCGGGGTTATGGGTGAAACTTGAAATTCTGTACATGACCAAATCGTAGGTCAATCGCCTCTACCTGAAGCAAGCTTTGTATTCATTCAAGATAAGTGAAGACAAAGTTTTGGCTGAGAAGTTGGATATGTTCAAAAAGCTGATTCTTGATCTTGAAAATATCGATGTCAAGATTGATGATGAAGATCAAGCGCTGCTGCTACTGTCTGCTTTGCCCAGATCACATGCTCACTTCAAAGAAACTCTCTTGTATGGAAGAAAGTCTCTGACCTTTGAAGAAGTTCAGTCAGCACTGTATTTGAAGGATTTGAACAAACGAAAGGAGCACAAGCCATCTTCGACTGGTGAAGGCCTGTTAGTTAAGGAGAAATTCACAAAGAGAGATGGCAAGTTCGACAATGAGAAGGGTAAGAGTTAACATAAGTATTATAGTGGTGATGCATCAGGCATTCGATGTTATCACTGTAAGAAGGAGGGCCATACAAGAAAAGTGTGCCCTGAACGCATGAATAATCATGGAAGTAAGGACAATGGAAATGCAACTATTGTGCAAGATGATTATGAATCATCTGATGTCCTTGTAGATTCGAGAAGCAACTCTTGCAAAGAGTGGATAATGGATTAAGGTTGCACTTGGCACATGACTCCAAACAAAGACGTATTTGAGGAATTACGTGATCAAGATGGTAGATCAGTACTGCTGGAAAACAACAAAGCTTACAAAATTGTAGGTATTGGATCTGTGAGATTCAAACTCCATGATGAGTCAATAAGGCTATTGATTGAAGTCAGGTATGTACCTGATTTGAAGAGATATTTAATTTCTCTGGGTGAATTCGACAAGAAGGGATATGTTTTTCAAGGAGAGAAAAGTATCCTAAGAGTCATGAATGGGTCGAAGGAAGTCTTGAGAGGTGTGAAGAAACAAGGCTTGTATACCCTTGAGGTTGAAGTTGTAAGTGGTTCGAAAAATGTTGCATCCACAAAACTTTTGTCGAAGACAGAAATTTGGCACATGAGATTAGGCCATGTCAGTGAAAGGGGTCTGGTTGAATTGGGGAAACAAAATCTGCTTGGGGGAGACAAAGTCGAAAAACTAAAATTTTGTGAACCCTGTGTACTTGGAAAATCTTGTAGAGTGAAGTTCAATAAAGGCAAACAAAGAACACATGGATCCCTTGATTACGTCCATGCTGATCTTTGGGGGCTTGTGAGGTGTCCATCACATTCAGGCGCAACGTATTTTCTATTTATAGTTGATGATTATTCCAGAAAGTTATGGGTATTCATCCAGAAGACTAAGGATGAAACTTTTGAGAATTTCAAAGGTTGGAAGACTCTGGTCGAAAATCAAACTGGCATAAAGGTCAAGAGGTTGAGAACCAAAATGGCCTTGAATTTTGCAATGAGGCGTTCGACAGCTTTTGTGCTGCATAAGGTATTGCAAGGCTCAAAACTACTGTAGGTACTCCACAACAAAATGGTTTGGCAGAAAGGTTTAATTAAACTATTTTGGAAATATTTAGATACATGTTGACTAGTGTTGGGTTAAAGAGGGTGTTTTGGGCTGAGGCTATTTCGACAGCAACATATCTGATAAACAGATGTCCTTCAACTGCGTTAGATATGAAGACACTTGAAGAAGTTTGGTCGGGACATCAACCAGATCTCGACAAACTGAGAGTATTTGGCTGTGTGACCTATGCTCACATTAGGCAAGACAAGGTCGAACCTAGAGCTCTAAAATGCATGTTCATGGGATACCCTGAAGGAGTCAAAGCTTATAGGCTATGGTGCCTAGAGCTAGGTCACAAGAGGTGTATCACTAGTCGAGATATAGTTTTCAATGAATTTGAGATGGCCTTCAAGAAAATTGATGATGCTGACGAAGAGCTGGAACAGGGAGAGATTCCTGTTGGTGGAGCATGTTGATGCTGAATTGCGTATCCCAAATGAAGTCAAAGAAGAAGTAGAAGATACTGAGGAAGTTGAGGAAACTATATATGACTACCTATTGTCAAGAGATGGGTTGAGGAGAGTCATCAAGCTACCTTAGAGACTTGGGTATGCAAATTTTATAGTTTATGCCTTAATCTCTGCAAGTGAGGTTCTAGACAAAGAACCTAGAGACTATAAGGAAGTTATGAGGAGTCGAAATAAGACTGAATGACTGAAGGCCATGGATGATGAGATGAAATATCTTCATGATAACAACACCTGGGAACTGATCAAGAAACTTGTCGGAGCTAGGTTAGTCTGCTGTAAGTGGATTTTCAAAGTTAAGGAAAGAATCGAAGGAGTGCCATTGAAGAGATACAAGGCAAGGTTGGTCGCTAGGGGTTTCACTCAGAAAGAAGGTGTCGACTTCAATGATGTGTTATCTTCTGTTGTGAAGCACATGTCCATTTGAATATTGCTAGCCACGGTGGCACAACTCGACCTTGAACTAGAACAGATGGATGTGAAGACTGTGTTCTTGTATGGTGATTTAGATGAAACAATCGTGATGAGGAAACCTGAAGGGTATATCAAAAGGGGGAAGGAAGATTATGTGTGCAAGCTGAAGAGATCTTTATATGGACTAAAACAATCTCCTTGATAGTGGAATAGGAGATTCGACAATTTCATGGCACGTATAAGTTTCATTAGAAGTCAGTTCGACCACTGTGTCTACTTCAGATTTCGACCTGGTAATTCATTTGTTATTTTGTTGCTTTATGTGGATGATATTCTAATAGCAAGCAACAATGTCGAATATGTAATGAGGGTGAAGGTTGACCTCAATAAGGAGTTCAACATGAAGGATCTGGGAGCTGCATCCAGGATTCTTTGGATTGACATCCGAAGAGATAGAAAGCAGTCAAAATTATGCTTATCTCAAGAGGCATACCTACGGAAGATTCTCGAAAAGTTTGGTATAACAAATTCAAAGCCTGTTGTGACTCTGACAAACCCTCATTTCAAGCTGAGTATAGATCAGTGTCCCAGTACTGATGTTGAAAGAGCTCATATGAATAGCATTCCATATGCTAATATAGTGGGTTCTTTTATGTATGATATGGCATGTATAGACCCGACATAACATATGCAGTAAGTCTTGTAAGCAGGTACACGACAAATCCTGGAAAGGCTCACTTGCAAACATTGAAGTGGATTCTAAGGTACATAAATTGGTCTTTGAACATAGTCCTAATTTATGGTGGAACCTTCGCTGAAGATAGTAAAGCAGCAATCGAAGGATATGTCGACTATGATTATGGAGGTTGTATGGATTCCAGAAAAATTGTTTCTGGATATGTGTTCACTATGTTCGGCACAAAAATCAGTTGGAAAGCAACACTTCAGAAGGTTGTTGCCTTATCAACCACTGAAGTGGAATATATCACCCTAACTGAAGCTGTGAAGGATACATTGTGGCTTGAAGGTTTTGCAAAGCCATTTTAAATTTAGGAATATATCTCCCGGTCAATACAATACCTATGTGTAGATTAGGGATATTCCTTTGTTCTTCAGTCTGTGGGGCTATCTGATTATTTATAGGATTATAAATTTAGTATTTTTAACTAATAAATAATGTAAGACATTTTTATTTCAACCTCAATCATAGTTTATTTTCTTATCCCCAAGGTTCTTCTCCTTTTAGTTAGAAGGTTGTGGGCGAGGAAGGATTCGAACCCCCGACACCGTGGTTCGTAGGCACGTGCTCTAATCCTCTGAGCTACAGGCCCCACCCTGTCTCCACTAGATCTGTTCCCCAGAGTACCCTATAAGAAACATTTCCTCTTCCCAGCTATTTTTAGTTAAGAAGATGTGAAAGCACCTCTCTCCTTTTAAGAATAGAAATAGAATAAGGAATGTGCGTTTCGAGGTGTGAAGTGGGATGGATAGATTTGATAATTAGGGTTTAGAATAATACGACATTTTCATTATTATTCTCTTTTTCAATAGAAAAAGAGAATAAGAATGAAAAGTGTTAAGCTTTTTATCATCCTGGTGCCGAGCCATTTTTCCGCAGGGCCTCCCCTACAATATCGTCACCGCAGTAGAGTTTAACCACCAAGTCCGGGATGGATTGGTGTGGTTCCTCTACACCTAGGACACCAGAATATCGAACCATAAATGAAAGAAAGACATGAGATAAAAGCATATTTACTTTTCATTGTGAGTGTGAGGTCCTAATTCTTGACTGGAGAGGACACCAAAGGCCTCTGCCCTTCCATCCCTATCTATTCAAGGTGTAGGAGACAAAGGTTTTGGTTTTTTCATGTTGTCAAAGAGTTGAACAATACAAATCGATGGCGAGTGCCTGATCGAATTGACCAGGTCATGTAGGAACAAGGTTCAAGTCTATCGGTCTGTTAGGATGACTCAGCTGCATACATTACTGCACTTCCACTTGACACCTATCGTTAATGAAAAACGGCTCGTCTCGCCGTGACCTTGAATTCTCAAAACTTCTTTTGCTCCGTCCATGTAGGGGCAAAGAACCCACCCTCCGCAGAGGCTTTGGGGAAGTTGGAATAGGAGAGCACTCATCTTAGGGTGGGCTTACTACTTAGATGCTTTCAGAAGTTATCTGCTCCGCACTTGGCTACCCAGCGTTTACCGTTGGCACGATAACTAGCAGACTAGATGTGCATCCTTCCCGGTCCTCTCGTACCAGGGAAAGGTCCTCTCAATGCTCTAATGCCCACACGGGATATGGACCGAACTATCTCACAACATTCTGAACCCAGCTCACGTGCCGCTTTAATGGGCGAACAGCCCAACCCTTGGAACCTACTACAGCTCTAGGTGGCGAAGAGCCGACATCGAGGTGCCAAACCTTCCCGTCGATGTGAACTCCTGGGGAAGATCAGCCTGTTATCCCTAGAGTAATTTTTATCTATTGAGCAACGGCCCTTCCACTCGGAACCGTCAGATCACTAAGGCCGACTTTCGTCCCTGCTCAACGGGTGGGTCTTGCAGTCAAGCTCCCTTCTTCCTTTGTACTCGAGGGCCAATCTCCGTCTGGACCGAGGAAACCTTTGCACGCCTCTGTTACCTTTTGGGAGGCCTCTGCCCCATAGAAATTGTCTACTTGAGACTGTCCCTTGGTTTGTCTTGGAACAAGGTTAAAATTCTAGCTGTTCCAGAGTGGTATCTCACTGACGGCTCGAGCCACCCCCAGAAGGGGACCTTCTGCCTTCCACCTAAGCTACGCAAGAAAAGCCCAAATCCAATCCCAGGGAATAGTGAAGCTTCATAGGAACTTTCTGTCTAGGTGCAGGTAGTCTGCAGCTTCACAGACATGTCTATTTCACTGAGTCTCTCTCCGAGACAGTGCCCAGATTGTTACGCCTTTCGTGCGGGTCGAAACTCACCCGACAAGGAATTTTGCTACCTTAGGACCGTTATAGTTACGGCCGCCGTTCACTGGGGCTTTGTTCGTCTGCTTCCCTGTCATAAGGTCACCAACTTCCTTAACCTTCCGGCACTGGGCAGGCGTCAGCCCCTATACATGGTCTTACGATTTTGCGGAGACCTGTGTTTTTAGTAAACAGTCGCTCGGGCCTAGTCACTGCGACCCCCTTTGTGAGGAGGAACCCCTTCTCCCAAAGTTACGTGGCTATTTTGTTGAGTTCCTTAGAGAGTGTTGTCTCGCGCCCCTAGGTATTCTCTACCTACCCACATGTGTCGGTTTTCGGTACAGGTACCCTCTTGTTGTAGGTCGTTCGAGCTTTTCTTGGGAGTATGCCATCAATTACTTAAGTACTCTAATTTTGGCTGGAGGCATTTTCTCTACCCCTTCTTACCTTGAAAAAATAGGGAGTCACCTTATGTTCTTGAATCGATAACCATCGTTCGACTAACCTAGCCTCCTCCGTCCCTCGAGACCAACAAGGGGCAGTACAGGAATATTAACTTGTTATCCATTGACTACGCCTTTCGGCCTGATCTTAGGTCCTGACTTACCCTCCATGGACGAACCTTGCGGAGGAATCCTTAGGTTTTCGGGGCATTGGATTCTCACCAATGTTTTTGTTACTCAAGCCGACATTCTCGCTTCTGCTTCGTCCAACCCTGCTCACGCGGGTACTTCTTTCTAAGGCGGAACGCTCCCCTAACAATTCATTTTTACATCCCACAGCTTCGGCAGATTGCTTAGCCTCGTTCATCTTCGGGGCAAGAGCGCTGGATCAGTGAGCTATTATGCACTCTTTGAAGGGTGGCTGCTTCTAGGCAAACCTCCTGGCTGTCTATTCACTCCTACCTCCTTTATCACTGAGCGATCATTTAGGGGACTTAGCTGGTGATCTGGGTTGTTTCCCTCTCGACGATGAAGCTTATCCCCCATCGTCTCACTGGCTGACCTTGACCCGTTGGGGTCATATCTAGTATTCAGAGTTTGCCTCGATTTGGTATCGCTCTCGCGGCCCGCGCCGAAATAATGCTTTGCCCCTAGATGTCCAGTCAACTGTTGTGCCTCAATGCATTTCGGGGAGAACCAGCTAGCTCTGGGTTCGATTGACATTTCACCGCTAACTAAAACTCATCCGCTAATTTTTTAACATCAGTCGGTTTGGACCTCCACTTAGTTTCACATAAGCTTTATCCTGGTCATGAATAGATCACCCAGGTTCGAGTCCATAAGCAGTGACAATAGCCCTATGAAGACTCGCTTTCGCTACGGCTCCAATGATTTCCCTTAACCAAGCCACTGCATATGAGTCACCGGCGCATTCTTCAACATGCACGCAGTCAGAGCCCCAACTCCTCCCACTGCTTGGGAGCTTATGGTTTCAAGTTCTATTTCACTCCCCGACAGGGGTTCTTTTTCACCTTTCCCTCACGGTACTACATCACTATCGGTCACCCAGGAGTATTTAGCCTTGCAAGGTGGTCCTTGCTGATTCACACGGGATTTCACATGCCTCATGCTACTCGGGCCAGAGTTTAAGCTAGTGATGCTTTCGGCTTCTGGACTTTCACCGTCTAGGGTGCAACATTCGACTACTTTGCCTAGCAGCACGACGCTTGTATTGCTCTCCCACAACCCTGTTTTCACGGTTTAGGCTGCTCCCATTTCGCTCGCTGCTACTATGGGAATCACTTTTTCTTTCTTTTCCTCTGGCTACTAAGATGTTTCAGTTCACCAAGTTGTCTCTTGCCTGCTCGTGAATTCAGTAGCAGTTCGAAAGGTTGACCTATTCAGGATTCTCGGATCTATGCTTATTTTCAAAACTCCCTGAAGCATTTCGTCGCTTACTACGCCCTTCCTTGTCTCTGGGTGCCTAGGTATCCACCATAAGCCTTTCCTCATTTGAACCTCGCCCTTCACTTCGACGCTATGCCATCCTAAGGTGCTACTAGATGGAAGTATCTTATCAACGTCCGTAAATGATAAATCATAACATAGCTTAAACCAAACTACCGAATCGGAAAAATGGAGTGCGATGAATGCTATCATATAGTTTTATATCATAAAAATTAACGAGTTAGAGATAAGCAAACTCGAACCGCTGTCATCTGCCATAGGGTAAATCACTGCCTCTCAAGCCCCAACTGATTCTACCATAGAGGCCAATGATAGACAATAACCCTCCGAACACAGCTTACAACTTTCATCGTACCGTGCTCTCCAAAAAGCAACTTTTCTCAAAATAGCAAAGGGTGCTGTGTTAGAATCCCATTCAAACAAGGATTCTTGTGGTTCTGGAAAATCTAGCTACAGGAGAACCGAGAACAAAAAGCTTCTCCCGCCCTTTTCCGTCCGACTCTTTGCTCTTAAGAATATAGGTTTTAAGTGTAATTGCACTTCTCCGACCCTTAACTGTTCAACCTGAAAACGGAGAACTAATGTGTTCTTAGGTTGAACAGGGTTCTATGGTCGGTCTGCGACCCCTGGATGCCAAAGGCGTCCTTGGGGTGATCTCGTAGTTCCTACGGGGTAGAGACGATGAGGTCGGTGCATGGATTTTCTTTCCTTTTGTTTTCCCGAATTTCGCTCAAAGGGTTGAAGGGAGATAGTGCATCAAGTTGTTCGAAGGGCCAGCTTGATCCTCTTCCCTAGGATTCCCAATGAGGAAACCCTAGGAGAGCCACCTAATCCAACTAACATCCATGTATGATCCATACTAGATCTGACCAACTTCCCATCCTACCTCCTCTACATTTTTGAAAGCCCATCTTTGTCAAAGTAGAGTCTTTCAGGGGCATGTTTCAGTCCTCTTTCCCATTAATTAGAAAAAGTGAGCCACCGGTTCAGGTATGAGATACTATCATTACCGCATGGACAATTAGACATCCAACCCGTAATCACAACGACCCAATTGTAAGAGCAGAGCTCTACCAACTGAGCTATATCCCCCCGAGCCAAGTTGGAGCATGCATGAAGGAGTCTAATCCGTCTTTTATTCTTTTCCTTGGAACAACTGGGCCATCCTAGACTTGAACCAGAGACCTCGCCCATGAAGTAAATCATCGCACCTACGGTCCATCCAATTGGGAGAGAATCAATAGATTCCTTTTCGGGAGCGATTCATCCTTCCTAAACGTAGCATACAATTATCCATTGTACTGCGTTCTCCAAGTGTGCTTGTTTCCCCTTCTTCCTTATCATGACAAATCTTTGTGGAATAACTCTGATGAGAAGAAAAAAGAGACATTAAGGGACACTCAACGATCCTTTTTCAAACCTGCTCCCATTTCGAGTCAAGAGAATGGTACGATCCCTCAGTCACCCCACCCAGAATAACAAGGGGTGATCTCGTAGTTCTTGGTCTGTGAAGATACATTGTTAGGTGCTCCGTTTTTCTTTTTCCATTGAGGTAAAACATAAACCTGTGCTCAAGAGATAGCTATCCATATACTAATAAGGGATGTATGAATTCTCGAGATGAGAGGAGCCATGATGGTCCCTTATGGACCGCCCGGATCCCACAAGTGAATAGAAAGTTGGATCTACATTGGATCTCACCTGAATCGCTCCATCTATCCTCCTGAAGAGAAGCTTGGTTCAAACCCCAGTTCAAACAGGAGAAGTACACCATGCTAATGTGCCTTAGATGGTCCACATCTCAGGGTCAGGCGCCAATAAACACATTGAACTATCTATGTGGCTGATAGCCCTCACAGTCCAGGCAAAACGACATAATAATCAGGGGCGCGCTCTACCACTGAGCTAATAGCCCATTGTGTGGGACCCTTGAAAGGGCCCACAGTGTCAAAAGTGAGAGAAACCCCATTTCTCTCTTTCCCCTTTTTTTGCCTTATGTCACCCCACGGGGCGACATGGGCATATAAAGGGGTGCTCCTATCAAGTTGTTCCCATCTAGAATAATAAGCTTATAAGCTTGGTTTTCACTGTCATCACTTCGCCCTCGAGCTCGAGAAATAAAAGAACACTTTCACCTCCCAACCTTGCCTCGACATTCTTCTTGCTTCAGCGGTGCGCAACAGTGTAAAACCCAATCACCCAAAAAGCATTAGTTCTCCATAAATAGGAGAATAAGATAGCTTTTGAGCTAGGTGTGACTTCACCGTCGAGAAATGAAACATAACAGAGTCTACCTATTGTCATACCTCAAATTTTGACCACAAGATTTCCCATCATTGTGAGGATCATTACCACAATATGGATGTACCATCAAATCTCATCAATCTCCTCAAGGATTGTTGAGCATTCACTACAATCAAGAATTAGGGTTTTGAGCCCACTCAGAGCACTTAGACAAAGGATCAATAAAAAAATGACATGATCTTCAACTTTTCTAGCCTCTTAAACACCCATAAAGGAACAAGAGGTCTCCCACATTAGGAATCAAGCACAAGGTTGCAACATTCCAAGTGGATCAAGCCTCAAGATCGCCAGTGTCACCAAATTAGGGTTTTGGTCGACCAAGGTCTCCAGATGAAAATTTTCCTCTGTACATGAGCCAATACTTCAAAACATGATCCAAAATGCTCCAAGGGGCCTTATAAGTCCAATCATTAAGTCAAAATGGCCTAAGGGGAAGCATTCTTCAAAAATCAGGAATTAGGGTTTCTTGACCTAATTCACCTCTAAGTTGACTTTTGAGGCAAGACATGAGCCAAGACCTCAAGACATGATTTGAGGGCCTTAAATACACCACATTGATCCATTTACAACAATGGATTGATCCAAGAAGCTTGATTCACAAGTTTCAATTTCATCTGGACCACAATTAGGGTTTTGAAGAAAAAGTCAACTGTACCTTTAACTTTGGACCAAGACATGTTCCCAAACCTCGGGACATGATTCAAGACACCCTAAAACACCTATGGAATCCATCCATTAGGTTTGAATTAGGTCAAGAACTTGATTGCATAGAGGATCACACAATTTGAAATTCATTTGACAAAAAGTCAACTGTGCCCAAAATCAAGTTTGACTTTTTGAAAATTTTCATAAATGTGGCTCCCCTAAGTCAAAAACAATGTTAATGTATGGTTTTGATCATCATCCATAAAAAAAAATCAAGAAAAGTGAGGTTTCTTGCAAAAGGGGCAACCATAGGAAACTTAAAATTTTCTAAGTTATGGAACAAAATGGATTTGGTACCAATTTTGTGTAGCGTGCGATTTTTGTCAGTGACGCGACCACCTTATCGCCATTTGGTTTTTCCTCACCGCAATGGTAGGGATCGGGTGCTACTTTCTGATTTCTTATTTATCCTATGAAGCTAGAAAGGAAAGGGAAGCTATCTAAAACTAACCTTGCACGCAAATGTTTTACTGAACAAATGCTAAGAGATTGGGGAGTTTGGGGTCAGGTTAAACAATGGGGAGTTGTAAATTACCCATTCTATATGTGGTTATCCATAGGTTGTTAGCAATTTCTACACTGTTTTCTACTTACTGGTGTTTGTCTGTCGTGGGTTGGGAAAGTTTCTCCTTTGGGAGTGTTTGAGAGAGAGAGTTATTGTTGATTTCGGGTTTTCTGATGTTTTTGGTGAGGTACTGGACCTAAGGTTTTTGATTGGTGTACTCGCTAAGATTTCGCAATCTTATGCCTATGTATTCCCGTTAAAGAAAACAGGAAAATCAGAACAATCGTAGTTCCTCCTATTCTATGGGAGGAAAAAGATGTTTGGTGTCTTGTTCAAAGCCCAAGATTGAAGCTAAATAGTATTTGTGTCTTGTTCAAAGCCCAAGATTGAAGCTAAAAAGTTTGACGGAGAGAGAATTTGTCATCTCTAAAGGGAGACATCTCGTTTGTTTATCACAACTGTTGGGTGACTGATTATAAAGGAGAATTACTTTAATTGGGATATGTGAATTCAGCAATGCCATAATTTCCTTTATAGGGGTGTTGTCCTGAAGGAGAAAACTTTAACTCAGTGTAGAGTAATGCCATTTTTCCTTAGGGATCTTTCATGCTTAGAGAGGGACATTGGCTTGGGTGTAGATAATCCAGAGGCTTGCCACTTACAGCAATTAGATGAAAGAGGGGATTTACCAGGATAAGAGATGGACTACAACTTGGATTTTTGAATCAACAAGTGTGCCACTTACAACAGTTATTTGGAATTAAGGTTTGTTTGATTGTCTGTGTGATATACAGAGAAATGTCTTCCTACAGAGAGATATTGATTTCCTCTGAGGGGATGTTGATTTTTGTGTGCCTTGATCAAAGCCCAAGGTTGAACCTAAGAGATTGATTGACTCCACTGGGGAGATTATTATCTGTCTTGTACAAAGCCCAAGATTGAGGCTAAAAGAGAGACTGACTCTTTGGGGGATATCATTATACAAAGCCTAAGAGGAGGTTGAAAGTTAACATTTCCGGGGAAATATTTTTGTCTGTCTTGTACAAAGCCCAAGATTGAGGCTAAAAAAGGTTTTTTGACTCCACTGGGGAATATCTGTGTGTGTCTTGTACAAAGCCCAAGATTGAGGCTAGAAGAAGTTGAATGACTTAGCTGGAGAGTATGTTTTGTTTTGTACAAAGCCCAAGATTGAGGCTGAGAAGAGGATTGACTCTGCTTAGAGAGATTTTATATGGTGTCTTGTACAAAGCCCAAGATTGAGGTTGAAAAGAGACTGACTCAACAAGAAAGTGTTTATGTGGGTGTCTTGTGCAAAGCCTAAGATTGAGGCTGAAAAGTGACTGACTCAATAAGAGAGTGTTTATGTGGGTGTCTTGTACAAAGCCCAAGATTGAGGCTGACTTTTGCTGAGGAAAAGAAGGATCATAATACAAAGCCTAAGAGGAGGCTGAAAATGATTGACTCAACAAGAGAGTGCTTTTATCTGTCTTGTACAAAGCCCAAGATTAAGGCTAAAAGATATTGACTCAACAAGAGAGTGTTTTAAGATCCTTATACAAACCCTAAGAGGAGGCTGAAAGTGATTGACTCAATAAGAGAGTGAGGAAAGATCATTATACAAAGCCTAAGAGGAGGCAAAAAGTGATTGACTCAACCAGAGAGTGAGGAAAGATCATTATACAAAGCCTAAGAGGAAGCTAACTTCTGCTGAGGATTATTGAGATCCAGAGGCAGGTCCAAATTGGGGAATCAACTCTTGCTGAGGATTACAGAAGAGTTAAGATAACAGATGCCTTGAGGTTATGATAAAGGGTTTATTGATAGTAATTTGACCCTAGCTGGGGAAAATAAAGTGAGAAGTTTAAAACTCTGTTGGTGATTGATGAGATGATTAGGGTTTTTTCTGTACTTTTGGGAAACTTGAGGGTTTCTTTGAAATCCAAGAAGAGATGAGACTGTTCAAGTCTACTGGTAGGAAAAAGGTTTATCATTGTATGATGCCCAAGAGGAGGCTGGTGCTTTTAAGGGATGAGAATCAACCCTACATTGTCCAAGGTTTTGACTCTTTGGAAAGATTGCTCTAACAAAGGATGACTAGGTTATGTCCTTTACATTTAAATGTCTTTGGGGTCCTTGTACTAAGCCCAAGAGAAGGCATGAGAACTTCTAAGAAGTCTGAGGGTCCTTGTACAAAGCCCAAGAGGAGGCTGGGGATGCTTTTAGGAAGCCTGTGGGTCCAAACTTAAGAAAAGTTCAAGAAAAGTTTCACCGAGAATAATCTTTTCTTTAGTGAACAGTTCTAGGGTTTGAATAAATTCAAGAGAAGTTTCACCGAGAATGAATCCTCTCTGGGGGAAATGAATTTCTTTGAAAATTTTCTAATAATGACAGTCTGAGAAAAGTTTCACCGGGAATAATTCCTTTCTCTTTGTTCCATATTGCATAAGCCCAAGAGGAGGCAAGACTGTATCTAGAAATTCCTATGGGGGAACTAGTTTTGACTGTGTTGAAAGAGTGACCACTGGATTTAATCTAATCTTAGACCTAATTGTCGGGGAAAACTCTAAGCAAATATATACAAGCATATATATATATACACAGATGAAATATATATATTGTATGTAAAAGAGGGTAGGAGGACTTACAGGTGAGCAAGCTTCCAGCGCAAACAAATATATATATATATATATATATATATATATATATATATATATATATATATATATATATATATATATATATATATATATATATATATATACATATGTGCAAGTATGTAAAAGAAAGTTGTTTAAAACTTACAGGTGAGCAAGCTTCCAATGTAACAGCTGTATGGTTAGTTGTTCAAGAAATTAAAGAAAGCTTTGATAACAACTAGGGATTTGAACCTAAATCAAAAGGGAAAGTTGTTTTGAAAAGAAGATTGGGGCTTATACTCAAAGAGAGGCCCAGATGAAAACCGTGATCGCACCGTTGATCTGAAAATTGTATCGGGACTTATATAATGACTGAGGCCCAAAAAGATTTTCTATACAAAGGGATTAGGTCTTACACTCTATTAGAGGCCCAAGAGTTTATTGTATAATAAAACATTTTAATATTTTTGTGAATTTTCAAAAAAAGAACCAATCAAAAAATAATTAAAATTGAAAGAGAAATTAATTTTGGAATTAATTAACAAAAATCTCGAAAAATGTGAAAAATAACAAAATATGGTAAAAATGGAAAAATGGTCTGGGTGGGTCTTGAATCCACGACATCTCAACCAAACACACATGCGCGCTACCACTGGGGTGGTGATACATCCGTGTATCAAAACCAACCCATAAATATATATATATATATATATATATATATATATATATATATATATATATATATGGGGGCCTTGTTTTTAGGCCTGGTTCAAACACAACATATATGTGTAGCGAGCGATTTTGGACGCGGTTCTTAAGCGTTGGTCGCTCTCTGCGGTTTGAGCTTAAAACTACAGGTCGATTCATTTTTTATCCTATTGTGAGCTGAATAAGGAAGGGAAATAGATGTCTCCAATTAACCCTGCTTGCATACTGAGTTTAAACAGCGGTCTGTTAAGTTACGGATGCGATCAATGTGGGGGGCCTTTGTACTGGTTATTTGTATTTTCGCCAATACTGTTTTCTTTCTTTCTAGGACTTTCTAGCGGGGAACAAGGGTTAGGATGTTAGGACTGATGCTTTTGAAATACTGCTTTTGATTGATGGAGATATGGGATTTGGGTTTTTTGTTGATTGCGCTCGCTAAGATCTTTTCTTTCGATCTTATGCCTACGTATTCCCGTTTACCGAAACAGGGAAATCAGAGCGTTCATAGTTCCTCCTATTCTATGGGAGGAAATTGGTGTTTTGGTGTCTTGTTCAAAGCCCAAGACGTGAAGCGAAAGGTGGTTTGTATCTTGTTCAAAGCCCAAGATGTGAAGCTGAAGGTCTATTTGTGTCTTGTTCAAAGCCCAAGACGTGAAGCTGAAAGACCTTGACTTTAGAGAGAATTTGTCATCTCTAAAGAGGGGAGAAGGAGAATTACTTTAACTGGGATACGTGGATCCGAGCAATGCCATAATTTCCGAAGAAAGGGTTTTAACCTGAAGGAGAAGACTTTAACTCAGTGTAGAGCAATGCCATCTTTCCTTAGGAATTTCTCATGCTAAAAGAGGGATAGTGGCATGGATGTAGATGATCCAGAGGCTTACCGCTTACAGCGATTAGATGAAGGGAAAGGAGTTGTTGATGTTTGTGTACTGTGAACGAGGTACAACTTTGATGCTAAAAGGTTGATTGGATCAACCAGTGGTTTTCTTATACGAAGCCTAAGAGGAGGCTAATTTCCGCTAGGAAAATCATTATACAAAGCCTAAGAGGAGGCTATTTTGTGTCCTGTACAAAGCCCGAGAGAGAGGCTAAAAGGGTTGACTCAACAGGAGAATCTTTTATACTCAACAAGAGAGTGATTTTCTATCTCGTATGAAGCCCGAGATGGAGGCGAAAGGGGTAATTGACTCAACGGGGGAGTCTCTTATGTGTCTCGTACGAAGCCCGAGAGAGAGGCGAAAAGGTTGTTTGACTCCACTGGGGAGAATTTTGGTATCTCGTATGAAGCCCGAGATGGAGGCTATTGTAACTGTTTCAGTTGAGTGACAGATCCAATATACTGATTTTAAAAGAGAAAATCAGTTCTTATATGAGTAACACTGTACACAGGGATTTGATTTGAGGATCAGGGATATTTCCTTCTCTTTGAGGAAACGGGAAATCCAAAGGGTGTCGAGACTGTCCGAGTCTGCGGGTTTCCTTCCTATTTAACGAAGGGTGCTTGAGAATGTCTTTGAGACTCAAGGAAGTTAGACTGTCCGTGTCTAGAGTTTTATCTTTTGTACTATGCTTTGAGAAACAGTAGTAGACTCTATGAAAGGACTGTTCTATGAGGATGACTATGTTCTGTTCCTATACCTCTAGGAGGTCGTCGGGACAATTTGTACGAAGCCCAAGAGGAGGCTGGAAACTTTTAAGAAGCCGACGGGTCCTTGTACGAAGCCCAAGAGGAGGCTATCATTCCCGGAGGAAGAGATCATTATACGAAGCCTAAGATGAGGCTGTGAATACTTCTAAGAAGCCGTAGTGTCCTTGTATAATGCCTAAGAGGAGGCCGATGCTTTTAAGAAGCCCGTGGGTCTATCATCTCCTTTCCATTAGGAGAGATAACTCTTTTAAAGATAAAAACCACTGGTAAACATGCGAGGTTTACTATCCAGCGACTTTTAGCTTTTAAAGAGGGTTCCTTAGTTAAGGTCCAAGATTATGACCGTAGTGGGTACCCAAACCTCGAGACATTCAAGGCAAGCTATCCACAAGGAATAGATCAAGTCAGGAAAGTTCGAGAATTTGGAAGAAACTCAAATATGCCATTCACGGAGAATACATTCATCTTGGGGAGTAGAGCCTCTTGACGATTCCTAAGGAGGATAGCCGAAGAGAAGACTGTATCTGGTGCTCCTATTGGGGATCTAGGCGTCTATTTCTACGAACAAGTGAAACGGCGTCACCTAGTTCTAGACGTAGTAGCTGGGGAAACTCGAAATATCTCTACTATTATTACACAGTAGATATGAGTTTATGAAAGTAGACTTACAGTGAGCAGCCCCACAATACAGTTTATAATATGAAAGCAGTAAATGAAAGCGATAAACACTTACTCGGTTGGAGTGCTTCCATGCTGTTTGGTTAGTTGTTCAACAAAGAAAGATTGAAAACAACAATATATTAAAAATCAAAGGAGAAAGTGCTTTGAAATAAAAAGATTTGGGGCTTATAGCTCAAGGAGAGGCCCAGGGTTTTATCAGTGAGCGCACAGTTTGAATTTGTACAGAGGGACTTATACAAGTGACTGGGGCCCAAAAAGGTTTTCTGTACAAAGGGATGGGTCTTACACTCTCTCAAGAGGCCCAAAAAGGTTTAAAGAAAAGAGTGGGGCTTATAACACGAGGGTAGGCCCAAATGATTTTTCATTTAAAAATGGCGATCGCGCCGAGGTTTTCTTTTAACGCAGAGGGACTTATACAATAAGTGAGGCCCAAAATGTTTTGGTTAAAAGGGGGATTGGGTCTTACACTCTAATAGAGGCCCAAAGTGTTTTGAATGGGTCTTATAGCTCAAGGAGAGGCCCAAGGGTTATTTTGAAAAGGCGACGATCGCGCCGTTTGTTTTTTACGGTATCGGGACTTATACAATATACTGAGGCCCAAAAATGATTTGGTCAAAAAAAGGATTGGGTCTTACACTCTATTAGAGGCCCAAAAAGTTTTAAGAAAAAAAGAAATGGGTCTTACTACTCGAGGGTAGGCCCAGATGGTTTTTATTTTTAAACGGGCGACGATCGCGCCGTTTATTTGTACAGAGGGACTTATACAATGAGTGAGACCCAAAAAGTTTTTGTACAAGGGGGGATGGGTCTTACACTCTCTCAAGAGGCCCAAAGAGTTTTGAAAATGATTTATGAGGGTTGAATTAATCCAAAACCCTAATTTGTTTTCAAAATGTATTTAATTGAATAAAAATTCAATTAAAATGATCAAAAATTGTTTAACACATGGAAAACAAATTGTGATCTTGGATTAATGCTTCAAAAATTAAGTATTGACCTACAAAATAATTAGAAAGCATTAAAAGTTGCAAAATCAATGTAGAAAAAATATTTAAAATGCCAAAAACAATTTAAAATATTAATTCTTTGCAAAAATATCAATTATATGAAATAAATAATATTTTTGGGATTTTTTGTGAAAATAAAATATTTAACATTTTTGTGAATTATTAAAAAAAGAATCAACTCAAAATCATTAAAACTCAGAGAGAAATTAATTTTTGAATCAATTAAACAAAATCACAAAATTCAAATATTTGAATTATTCAAAAATGGCGCCAAGAACAAGCTGAAGAACACGCGCGTGTTCTTGGTTTCTCAGATTTGCATTTTCTATCCAATCTCCATGAATACGTAATCATATCATGCAATCCACATATCATTATGCTCGTCTCAACCTCACGATCATGTCTATGTACTTTAATTTCATTTAAATTAAACATACAACAAGAAATCACGAAGAAACCTCAAGAACCCTAATTTCTGCATGAAGGCTAGGATTTTTGATACACGATTCAAACAATGCAATTAATTGAGGGAAAACATTCCATGCATGATTATGAACATATGGCCAAATTATTGTGCGAGGAAATATGCATAGATTAAGAGATGACCAAGCATGTGCTTACCTCCAAGTCGTGACAGCAAGTTCAAAGTGATTTTTGATTTGGAGGTGTTACAGATGAGTGGTGATGATCTGAACAGCTTCCCTACACCCTATGGATTGTGTTTGGATGGTTGGACTTGATTGAAATTGGCTGGATCACTTTGTGGTACCTCAGCTGCAACTTGTTTGAAAATTTGAGCAACCAGCTGGTGATTTTGTGAAATTGATGTTTCAGAAGTAATCTAAGTGTTTGATCAGCTCATATGTGATGTATGTGAGGTGTGTAAGTGATTGGTTTGATTGGAATTGCTCTCAAACTCAAAACTCGATAGCTACCTTGCTAAGAAAGGCATTTTTGCCAAGAGAAAGAGATTTTGATGAAAGCATCTGTTAGATGGCTTTGGTGTACTTAAACTGACCACAATTGAGCTCTATTTATAGTAGAGCAAGTTTGTTTTGCAAGGAATAGTGCATGGCAGCTGGTAAGTAGGTTTGGCCAATGTTGGCAAATGAAAATCCAAGTCTCCTCTAGCCATTGACTAGAGGTTAATGCACAGAGCTTTGGTCCCCTTGGTCTTGGATAAGTCTTGACTGATTTCAGATGAGAATGGCTCAGTCCATGCCACCTTGATGGTTCCATTGAATGCCTCATTCCAAATTTGAAGTCTTGTCCCTATTTTGGCCATTCTAGGTTCAACATGCTATTTCTTGTTCCATGGACTTTGGATGCTTGGCTCAGTGATTGTCCCCTTTAGATTCAATCCTCTAAGGTGTCCAAGTGGATAGGAGCAATTGAATTTGGCTGATTTTGGTAAATCGACCAAAGTTGCAAATTCTGCCTTGCCTTGACAGATTTCAGCAAGGAAACTTGGCAATGTTGTATCTCATGGTGTAGGTTGAATTTGGCAATGTTCTTGGCCATTTTGGAAAGCTCTTACATGATACAACAACTGTTTGAACAAGTTTGGTTTTGATCTCTTTTGATTCCAAGTGAAAAATCCCCCTACATTTGGCAAAAAGTGAGGCAGAATCTGACTTAGTGAAAATTTCACTAAGTGTTGAAAAAAGTGACATTTTCACCAAAGTTGGTACCTTTGCCACTTTATTTTTAACTTAGAAAAATTTCTAAGTTTTATGGAGTTATGGTCCTCCAAAGTTGGTACCTTTGCCACTTTATTTTTAACTTAGAAAAATTTCTAAGTTTTATGGTTACCCCTTTTACAAGTTATCTCACTTTTCTTGATTTTTCTTGATGAATGATGATTCAAATCATACATTAACATCATTTTAGGGTTAAAAATACATTTTGGTGAAAAATCTCAAAAAGTCAAAGTTGACTTTTGTGCACAGTTGACTTTTTATCAGATGAATTCCAAACTGTGCAATTCTTCAGGAAATCATGTCCTTGACCTAAATCAAACTTGATGGGCATATTCCATGGGTGTCATAGGGTATATTCAATCATGTATTAGGGTTTGGGAGCATGTCCTGGTCAAAAGTCAAAGTTAGAGTTGACTTTTCCCTTAAAACCCTAATTGTGGTGCAGATGAAATTGAGACTTGTTGCTCAAACTTCTTGGATCAATCCATTGTTCCAAATGGATCAATATGGTATATTAGAGACCCTCAAATCATCTCTTGAGGTCTTGGCTCATGGTTTGTCCCAAAAGTCAACTTAGGGGTGAATTAGGTCAAGAAATCCTAATTCCTGATTTTTGGTGAATGCATCCCCTGAGGCAAAATTGACTTGATGCATGGGTTCATGAGGTTCCATGAAGTATATTAGGTTATGTTTTGGATCATTGCCTTGTGCCTAGATGAAAATTTCCATCTGGAGGCCCTGGTCGACCAAAACCCTAATTTGGTGACACTGTCGATCTTGAGACTTGATCCACCTAGAAGGGAGCAGCCTTATGCTTAATCCTTGAAGTGGGAGTCCTTTTTGATCCATTGTGGATGTTTGAGAGATTAGACAAGTTGAAGATCATGTCATTTCTTGATTGATCCTTTGTCTAAGCACTCAGAGAGGGCTTGAAACCCTAATTTTGATTGTAGTTGATGCTCACCCATCCTTGGGGAGACTAATGAAGTATAAAGGTACATCCATATTGTGATGATGATTTTCACAATGATGGGAAATCTAAGTGGTCAAAATTTGGGGTATTACAATATGATATGTATGAGATGTCCATGATCAATGGACATCAAAGCAATGCATGATTTAGAGAGTTCAAGTTGTGATGCACTTACCTCTTGAAGCTCTTTGTGTTATTTGTCAAGATCCTTGTGCCAGAAGTAATCCAATGCTTTAGACACTCTTGATTGATCCCTTAGAAGCTTTTAGGATGATCAAGACCAGCTGGAATCCCCAGGAACAAGAATTGGCTCTTTCTTGCAAAAGGGGCAAAAGTAACCAAGATAGTAACTCTCTCAAATGGTGTTCCAGATGAGGGAAACCAATTGGGACAGCTTGAGGATGATATTTGGAGTGTGTTTGAGGCTTTGTTTGGTTTTTAAAGTGACTGAATCAAGACATAGCTTGAAAAATGCAAAACAGTCAAAATTTGAGGTTTTAGAGGTTGACTTTTTTATTTTAGTGTTTCAGATCAAGGGTGAGTGTTTGAACAGCTTATATATGATACATTGGATGTGTTTGGATCATGAGCTGTGGTGGAATTGCTCTCTAACTCAAAAACTCAGAGATGACTTGCAAAAGAAGGTATTTTGGCCTAATGGGAGAGATTATGAGGAAAGCATCAGTTGTAGTGCTTTGGTGTACTCAAACTGATCACAATTGATGGCTATTTATAGTAGAGCAAGTTTGTTTTGCAAGCAATAGTGAAAGGCAACTTGGAAAGTCCCTTGGCCAATTGTAGCATAAAGGCATCTTTAGTCTCCTATAGCCATTGACTTGAGGTTAGGGCACATGCCTATGGTCCTTTGGTTCAGAGCTAAATCTTGACTCATTCAGTTAGGATTGCCTCAGTCCATGCCACCTTGATGTATCCATTGAATGCTTTGAAACAAAATTGGAGTCTTTGAGCTTTTTAGCCTTTTTAGGGCATTTATGGCTACATGTAGTTCCTTGGACTTGGGAGGCTTGTGGATCAAATAATTCCTCTTTGATTTTATCCCATGAGGTTTCCAAATGGATGACAAGGCTTGGAATTATCTGATTTGGCCAAATCGAGCAAATGACCAATAATCTGCCTTGAACAAAATCAGTCCATGATGCCATGTTCCAAGGGTTGGATCTCCCTACTCAAATTGAATTTGGAGATGATCTGGTACTTGTTGGAAAACCCTCATGGCATACTTCAACTTTGATGTCCAACATTGGTCTTGGTTCAGCTTGGATCAAAGTGAAAAATTCCTCTAAATTTTGGAAAAAATAAGACAGATTTTGACTTATTGAAAATTTCACTAAGTGTTGGAAAAAGTGGAATTTTCATGTTATAGTGATTTTGATCAATCTATAACTCAAAATCCATAGATATTTGGAATTTCTTGTATTTGACATATTTGAAGTATGTCAGATGAGCTTTCATTTGAGCTTTGAATGGGAGAAAAAGGCCTTGTGGTTTAGGAGTTATGACCTTGCAAAGTTGGGTAAAAACCACTTTTGTTCCATAACTTAGATAATTTTTGGTTTCTCAAGGTTGCCCCTTTTGCAAGAAACCTCACTTTTCTTGATGTTTCTTGATGGATGATGATCAATATCATATATTAACATTGTTTTTTACTTAGGGGAATCATATTTGTGAGAAATTCCAAAAAGTCAAACTTAATTTTGTGCACAATTGACTTTTTGTCAGATGAAATCCAAAATATGAGATTCTTTGTGCAATCAAGTTCTTGACCTAATTCAAACCTAATGTATGGATTCCATAGGTGTTTTAGGGTGTATTGAATCATGTCCCAAGGTTTGGGAGCATGTCTTGGTCAAAAGTCAAAGGTACAATTGACTTTTCCTTCAAAACCCTAATTGTGGTCCAGATGAAATTGAAACTTGTGGATCAAGTTTCTTGGATCAATCCATTGTTAAAACTGGATCAATGTAGTGTATTTGAGGCCCTCAAATCATGTCTTGAGGTCTTGGCTCATGCTTTGCCTTAAAAGTCAACTTAGGGGTGAATTAGGTCAAGAAACCCTAGTTCCTGATTTTTGATGAATGCTTCCCCTGAGGTTGTTTTGACTTGATGATTGGGTTCATGAAGTCCCTTGGAGTATCTTGGGTTGTGTTTTGAAGCATTGGCTCATGCCTAGATGAAAATTTTCATCTGGAGGCCTTGGTCGACAAAACCCTAATTTGGTGACACTGTAGATCTTGAGGCTTGATCCACTTGGAATGTTGCAACCTTGTGCTTGATTCTTGATGTGGGAGTCCTCTTGATCCTTTGTGGGTGTTTAAGAGGTTAGACAAGTTGAAGATCATGTCATTTCTTGATTGATCCTTTGCCTAAGTGCTCAGAGAGCCTAAACCCTAATTCTTGGTAGTAGTGAAAGCTCAACAATCCTTGAGAGGATTGATGAGGCATGACGGCACATCCATATGGTGGAAAGGATTTGTACAATGATGGGAAATCTTGGTGGTCAAAATTTGGGGTATGACAGATGCCCCTATTTAATCTTCTTGGACCCGAAGGTGTGAATGGCGAAGATATTCAGACATTTAGGGTGCAAGAGGATTAAATATCAGAATACCTGAAATTTTGACTGTAGATATGAATGGCAGTTTGCTCATCCATCTTCATTTGCTAAGTAATGTCACTTAGAAAAGGTAAAAACTTCCCCTCGATCCTGGTTTTCAGCCAAGGAACTGGTCTTAGTTTCTGAAATAAACTTCCCCTCGATCCTAGTCTTTAGCCACGGAACTGGTCTTAGTTTTTGAAATAAACTTCCCCTCGATCTTGGTCTTCAGCCAAGGAACTGGTCTCAGTTTCTGAAATAAACTTCCCCTCGATCCTGGTCTTCAGCCAAGGAACTGGTCTCAGTTTCTGAAATAAACTTCCCCTCGATCATGGTCTTCAGCCAAGGAACTGGTCTAAGTTTCTTCTTGTCGAGTTTCTTCCTTGACAATGGATGCTATTTGCAGCGGTTTTCATCAAACTTCTCGCCGAGCTTTACTGGGGAGATGCCATTTGATGGAAAAGGATTTGATGTCAGACTTGCCGGGGACACCCATTAGTCTGAGCTGTAGAGGTGTGCAAACTTCTCTGTTGGAGATGCCATTTGTTGACTCTACTTGGGAAAACGAGTCTCTTGAGAGACTGCTTGTTGCTTGGGGATATTACATCATGCTTTTCTTCAAGACCTCTTCGGAGAAATGCCATGAGATGTGATCCAATATTGAGGTGCTGACGACTTCATTAACATTGACTTTCTTGAGAGAATAACCAATGTGTTGCTAAGAGTCTTTGGTTGAGAGGCTTTCTCTGGGGATTTTCCTTAATCCAGGAAAGCGAAAATGTCATCTTCAATGGCGAAGAGTGACATTTGTCGAATGTCTTCTTGCCTCTCAGGGGTTCAAGTTATCAAAGTGGTCGAGGACCATCTCCAATCCTGAAATAAACTGGGGGAGAGATTGCTCAGACAAAACATTTCCTGACGAGGAAAGAACTGACAACTCAATTGATAAGAGGAATTTTATCACTTGGGACTGAGTATGACCAGAGTGATATCAATGCAATATGATTATGAATGTGAATCAATTATGCGTGATGTATGTATGTTTATGCTGACAAAACAGACGCGACATACAGACTAGTGGATAAAAATGACTGGATACTCGGCCACTGCGGGGGATGAAAAGTATCACTGGTTAAAAAATAGCAACCCTGCCTTGCTTAGAAGAGGTAGTCCCTGTGGCGGAGAAAAGTCAATCAGTCTTAAGAGATACGAACTCTGTCGGGGATCTCAGATGAAACATGGCATCTGAAATAGTTGATCCTTCATTCAGGTGCACTGGTTTAGAATGAGTGCTTTGATTCTGCGCTCTGAGGTTCAATCACCTTCGGAGAAACGATCGATGTTCTTTTCGATGTTCATCAGTAAAAAAGAATTGCCATCTTTATTTTAAAAGCAGAAAATTTTTTGACAAGTAAATTCATTTTTGTTTTATTTCAAGAATCGTTGATCATGTTAAAATGTCATTCTGAAAAGCTAAAACAAGTGAGAATTGCAAACAAAAGCACTAGGGCTCAAATTTTATTGATAGGATGGAAATCAGCCAAGCGCGTGATCCCATAGAGTATTTAAAAAGTTTAGAAAATGGTAATTTAAGGGAAAAGGGCTACATTGAAACATAACAACCGTTATCCTTCTACCAACTTTGAATTCTGGATATCCTGAGCTTCTGTCGAAGATGACCTTGAATGGAGTCTTTTGACGGATGCTATTACCGCTGGGGATTTAACCTTGTCGGACGTAGTTACTTGCCATGAATCCCTAATTTTTTCCTGGATTATACTTTGAGATTTCCAACCCATCGGGATGATTTTTGCTTATGTCTCTAATTTTTGCCTGGACCTCCCTTTCGGGTTTTCAATCCACAGAGACATTTTTTTTATTTTATTTTATTTAGGCGAAGTATTTCTTGACTACGTCAACATTTGTGTGGTAAGCAAATTCCTCTCCATCCATGGTTGCGAGTCTCAAGGCATTGTCCGAAAAGGCTTTCTTGACCATATAGGGGCTGTCATAATTCGGAGTCCATTTTCCCTGAGAATCCGTGAGGAATGATTATATCTTCTTGAGCACGAGGTCTCCTTTCCTGAAGACACGGGGCCGGACCTTTTTGTCAAACCATTTCTTCATTCTTTGCTAATATAACTGACCGTGGCATAGAGCCGTTATCTGCTTTTCTTCGATCAGGTTCAGTTCATCGTGTCGACTTTGACACCATTCAGCTTCTGTTAGCTTAGCTTCCATCAATACCCAGATTGACGGGATCTCTACTTCTATAGGGAGCACTGTTTCCATGCCATATACTAGAGAGAAAGGGGTTGCCCTTGTTGAAGTGCGGACAGATGTGCAATAACCGTGAAGAGCAAAGGGCAGCATTTCGTGCCAGCCTTTGTAGGTTACAACCATCTTTTGAACAATCTTCTTGATTTTCTTGTTAGCCGCTTCTGCCGCACCGTTCATCTTAGGTCGGTAGGGAGATGAGTTATGGTGTTCGATCTTGAACTCGGTGCACAAATCTTTCATCATCTTATTGTTCAGGTTTGATCCATTATCAGTAATGATCTAGCTTGGAACACCATAACGCCAGATGAGATTGTTCTTGATAAATTGGATCACCACTTGTCTGGTCACATTGGTGTATGACACTGCTTCGATCCACTTAGTGAAGTAGTCAATGGCTACCAGGATGAACCGATGTTCGTTCGAAGCTTTGGGTTCGATCATGCCAATCATGTCGATTCCCCATATGGAAAAAGGCTATGGAAAATAAAAAACTTTGAGGTGCATTGGCGGTACATGGATTTTGTCAACGTATATTTGACACTTGTGACACTTCCTCATGTACTTGTAACAATCGGATTCCATTGTCAGCCAATAGTACCCTGCTCTCGGAATTTTTCTCGCCGTTGTGTGTCCATTGGCATGAGTGGCAAAGGATCCTTCGTGAATCTCATTCATCAACATGTTTGCTTCTGGTCTGTCTATGCATCGGAGCAAGACCATGTCGAAGTTTCTCTTATAGAGTGTATCACTGCTCAAGAAGAAGTTGCCTGCCAGTCTTCTGATGGTTTTTCTATCTTTTCTTGATGCCCCAGGTGGGTACTCTTGTTTCTAAAGGAAGTATTTGATATCATGATACCAAGGTTTGTCGTCTATGACTGCTTCGATCTTGAAGATGTAAACGGGCCGTTCTAGGCGCATTATGTCAATCTTAGGTACGTCGTTCCATTAACCTACACTAATCATGGAAGAGAGAGTGGCTAATGCATCAACAATGTGATTCTCTTCACGAGGGATATGATGAAACTTGATTCTATTGAAGAATGGTAACAACCTTCTCGCATAATCTTTGTAAGGAATCAACCCTGATTGGTATGTGTTCCAATCTCTTTTGATCTGATTGATACAAGCTTCGTATTCGGCCTCGTTGTTTGTGCATTTGAAAGTCAGTCGGGCAGTTAAAGGAATATGGGTACCCTGAGGTGTTACGATGATTGCCCCAATTCCGTTTCCATAATTGTTGACAGCTCCGTCAAAAATTAATCCCCATTGGGAACCTGGTTCTGGCCCTTCACCGGGTAGTGGTTCATTGCAGTATTTCATTTTCAAGTACATGAAATCTTCGTCTGGTAAGTCAAATTCGACTGATTCTTGATCGTCAATCGGTTGATGAGCCAAATGATCGGCTAAAATACTCCATTTGACGGCTTTCTAAGCATGGTACTCTATGTCATATTCGTATAACAACATCTGCCAACGGGTGATCCTTCCCGTAAGAGCAGGCTTTTCAAAGACATACTTGATCGGATCCATTTCAGAGATTAACCAAGTAGTGTGACAAATCATGTACTGGCGAAGACGTTTGGCTGCCCAAGCCAGAGCACAACAAGTTTTCTCAAGCATAGTACACCGAGTTTCACAGTCGGTGAATTTCTTCCTTAAATAATAGATGGCAGACTCTTTTCTTTTGGTTTCGTCTAGTTTGCCAAGTACACAACCCATAGTCTTCCAAGACTGTTAGGTAAATGATCAGTGGTCTTCCCTCCACTGGAGGTGACAGGATTGGTAGATTCAACAGATATTCGTTGATACTGTCGAAAGCTTTTTGGCAATCTTCCGTCCATACACAACTTTGAATCTTTTTGAGTAATTTGAAGATTGGCGCGCATATCGCGGTCATGAGGGATATAAACCTTGAGATATAATTCAGATGTCCCAAAAATCCTCTGACTTGTTTTTTAGTCTTTGGAGAAGGCATTTCTTGAATGGCCTTGACCTTGTCAGGATCAACCTCAATTCCTTTCTGGCTGACGATGAACCCTAAGAGTTTTCCTGAGCGGACACCAAACATGCATTTGTTGGGGTTCAAGCGGAGTTTGTACTTCCTCAGACGCTCAAATAATTTTAACAAGTGGGTCACATGCTCCTCTTCTGTTTTAGATTTGGCAATCATGTCATCGACATACACTTCGATTTCTTTATGCATCATGTCGTGAAACAGAGTAGTCATGGCCCATTGATAGGTTGCCCCGACGTTCTTCAAACCGAACGGCATTACCTTGTAACAAAAGGTGCCCCATGGGGTGATGAATGAAGTTTTATCCATATCTTTCGGCGCCATTTTGATCTGATTATAGCCCGAGAATCCATCCATGAAGGAGAAGACTTTGAACTTTGTTGTGCTGTCTACCAGCATGTTAATGTGTGGTAAGGGAAAGTTATCCTTTGGACTAGGTTTGTTCAAATCCCTGTAATCTACACACATTCTGACTTTTTTGTCCTTTTTCGGAACTGGCACTATGTTAGCTAGCTATTGAGGATATTCTGAGGTGGCAAGGAAACCTGCGTCGTTCTGTTTCTGCACTTCCTCCTTGATTTTGATGGCCATGTCTGGATGAGTCCGTCTCAGCCTTTGTTTCACTGGCGGACATTCTGATCTTAACGGTAAATGATGCTCCACGATGCTGGTATCCAACCCTAGCATGTCCTGATAGGACCAAGCAAACACATCTGGAAACTCTCTGAGAAGTCTTATCAAGTTTTCTTTGATAGTCGGACTGAGCAGTGCTCCAATCTTGACTTCTTTCCTCTCTTCTTCTAAACCCAAGTTGACCGTTTCCAACGGCTCTTTGTGAGGTTCAATGGACCTTTCCTCTTGTCTGAGTAATCGGGAGATCTCTTCTGGAGTTTCTTCGTCTTCTTCTTCTTCAGCTTCAAATAACGGGAATTCAAAGTTGGGATAAGGCATTGGATCTTATGTTTCAATGGGGCTTAAAACAAGCAATCTGCATGACGCGATGATTTGTTTTTTAGAAGAGATGGAGAGAATGCAAGAGTGTGTGCAGTGTATTTTCTGAAAAATACTTATTTTTATTTTGAGTTGTTTTAGAATAACCATTTTCTGAAAAGCGAAAAGTGAAAACAACAATAACTGCGGAAATTACAGAATGACATTATTTATTTATGATTTTGTCGATTCTTGAAACTACAGCCCTATAAAACAAAACTCTGTCGCTTTGGGCGAAGCGAAAAGGGGCATTTTCAGAAAGTGAGCCCTATAAACACATCCGTTCCACCTAGGCAGGGTGAAAGGTTAAAACAAAGATGGCAATTACTTAGACATATGGACGACTTTTGGGACATCGACAACAACCCATTGGCGACGAATTCCTCGGTGAATTACAAAGTCTGGTACCTTCTGTCTTGGTTTGTCCTAAAAAATGACTCTGATTTCTGGTGGAGCCAGATCGTTGGAGTCTTCCTCCCATGCAGAGTTGTCATAAACGAACTCTTCTGTTGTATCTTCCTTAATGTTTTCACTCTCAAGAGGATATCCCCATCCAGTTGGCTAGATGTCCTCGTATCTGATGCGAGAGCTTTCGGGAGCGATGTACTTGACCAAGAAGTCGTACTTGCCACTCGGCTATCCTAAGGTGTCCCATACTTCTGTGGGACTGGAGGAGTCATCTTTCTCGATGACGTTGACCTCAGGAAAATCATTGTTGATGAACTCTTGTCCTGCAATCCTTGCAGATTCATTGTTGTGCTGGATATTTTCTGAATGTCCTGAGTAATGATCCCATGACTTAGTGGGGATGCAAGTATTCTTTTCAATATTGCTCAGCTGATAAGCGTCGTTTGGCTGACTTTTTTGCCCCAAGTCTTCTGGGTACGGCTTCCAGATAGGCAAGTCATCCAGGGGGTCAAAATAGTCATAGTCGAAGTTGTTTTTCATCAGAATGTCCTCCTCTAATGAGTTGGGCGGAGCATGGCATCCTTCCGGATCACAATCTCCGTACATCATTTTGACGTCTGATCATGGTATATATCTCGGACCCTGCGTGGGGTAACAGAATGGCATATGCGCTTATCCCTGAGACATATAACTGTCCTCGTTGAGATAGGACTTCCACTTTTTATCTGTATCGGAGGAGTCACCCTCATTGATGATGTGTACTTCTTGAGACACTAGGTGGAGGAAGCCTCCACTGTGGAAGAAGTCTTGAATGGGATGAAAACATTCATCTTTCTTTGCAGTTTGGGTACAGGCTGAGGAGAAACCAAGACATTTCTTTGTCTTGTTATCCATAGGAATTACGAGCTATCCCCATCCCTTTACATTGTTACTTTTGATCACTTCGAGAGCATCTTTGTATAAGGAAATTGACGTCCCTCTTTCTGGTTGATTCTCATTGCTCACCGAGAGTGCTTGGAACTGAGTTCCAACAACCTCTTCTGGTTCTACACAGGAGAATGATGATAAGTTGCTCACGGTTAAGACCTGCTCTCCGCAGACTGTGACTAACTTGTCGTTCTTGACAAACTTTAGCTTCTGGTGAAGTGTCAAAGTGACTGCCCCAACTTCGTGTATCCAAGGTCTTTCAAATAAACAGCTGTATACTGCCCGAATGTTCATGTCCTGGAAAGTGACTTGAAAAGTGTGAGGACCAATGGTTATGGGAAGATCAACTTCGCCGATAACTATTTTTCTGGATCCATCAAAGGCTTTGATGATGAACTCACTGCCTCTCATCAGAGATCCTTGAAATGATATTCGCATCAGAGTTGATTTTGGCATAACATTCAGAGCTGATCCTGTGTCTACCAGTATGCTGGCTAGAGCATCGTCCTGGCAGTTGACTGTAATGTTAAGTGCCATGTTATGATTCTTGCCTTCTTCTGGCAGTTCTTCATCACTGAATCCTAAATTGTTGCAGGAAGTGAAGTTGGAGATGATGTTATCAAACTGTCTTATAGTCACATCTTGTTCTACGAAAGCTTGCTCCAAGACTTTCTGCAGAGCTTCCCTGTGAGCTTTGGAACTGATCAAGAGAGATAACATAGAGATTCTAGAGGGAGTTTGCAACAGTTGGTCCATAATGTTGTACTCGCTTTTCTGGATAAGCTTCATCATCTCATTGTTGTTCTTTACCAGTTCTGGATTACTGGATTGACCGACTAGTTGATTGGGAACTTCTGTTTAAGGTTCCTTTTCTTGGGCAGGTTCTCCAACTCCTCTGTTGAAGATCCGACCGCTCCGTGTGACTCGAATGATGTCGGCAATGTTTACGACAGAGGGTAATGGAGTTTCCTTTCCATTTTCGATTGTTGTTGCATCGTACTTGTAAGGGATAGCCTTATCGGATTTGTGCGGTATTGGTCCCGACAGATATATAACTACAGGAGCCTTTTGATTTTTCTGACCATCGTAGCCTGCCTCAATTTGTTCGAGGTTGAGAATCTTTCTACTATCAAGAGGAACTCTTGATCCATGGAGTAGAGGGATTATGACGCATACGTCTTTGGCCATTTCGTGATTAGCTATTATGACAACGTCTTTGCTTTGATCAAGAAGATAGTCTTGTATCAGGTTGATCGAACCAGAACTTGAACATGGTCGAATCTCTTTTCAGTCCAACTCTACAGCGCTCATAATTATGTGGTGGCACCTGGCCACGTCCGTTTTATATGCAGTACAACTTTATTAGATCAATTTCTATCGAGCGAACATCCTGACTTTGATGTCTACTAGGATTCCCGTCAGTCATACTGATCTGTTGTGTATCTTCATCCAAGTATATTAGAAGCCACCAGTGGTCCAACAAGTGTTGAAGTGTTCTTTGGATAAGTGCACACCCTTGGTCGTCTTCACGACACTCTTTACAGTTTTGATAATCATGTGAAGCCAGAAAGCCATGCTGACTTGCTTAGCATGTAGTTCTACCAGACTGGTATTCATCAAGCATATGTCAAAAATCTGAATCATATTGACTTGATGGTTATTTCTCTCCTGATAGTCCTGGATCCACCCGAGATCCATCTGACGTTGGAGGGCCTCTTGTACAAAAGAGCATCCTTGATTGCTTATTGAGTAGATCAGACAGGTATTGTAATCATGTCATGGCAGATTATGATATTGACCTTGCCTTGAGTGCATTTCCACCAAATTGACGTTCATTACAAGAATGTTGTGGTTCTGGACAATGTTGGGATGCGCATGGGCCATGTTGACTTCTCAGATTCGATGATCTTGGATCCAACCGAGATCCATTTGTTCTTGTAGAGCTGATCGCACTACGAAACACCCCTGATTATTCTTTGAGCAGATATCACACTGGTGATAATTGTGAGGCGGTACATGACCGTACCTGCTCTGTCTACAATGTATCCTGACCAGATTGGTTCCTAATAGGAGTACATCTTGAATTTGATAACTGCGGCTAGATTCTTCTTCTATTAAATTTACTGCAGCCTTTTCATGTTGCAGCAACGGGTTTGTCTGAACATTCGAATTAGTATCTTTGAAAGATAGGACCCCATTCCAGACAAGCTTCTGCACATCAAACTTGAAGCTGAGATAGTTCTCAATGTTGCGCCTCGGTCGTCCTTGATGGTAAGGGCGAGTTTGATCCTCTTTGAACCAAAAAGGTGGATTTTCCGGTACTGTAAGAGGATACCTAGTTTGGACGTTCCCCTTGACCAGTAGAAGTGGAAATAGTTCTGCGTACAACATTGGTATAGGGTCAAACCTTGGTGGTCGTGTAGTACGATTGTTATTGTTGTACTAAAGACGAGCATGCTGAAGAGGCTGTTGTGTCCTTTGCTGATACTGTTGTTGACCCAGTTGGCTCTGAGCAACCTGAGGTTGATACGTTGGAGTCGGCGCAGGGTTGATAACGGGAGTTACCGCTGCTACTGGTTGATACATTCACCTTTGCTTTCCGAGAGAGATATTACCAATATCTTGCTCTTTTTTCTTTGGGAAAACACTACCGTATCTTTTGGTACTGCTTGATGGCTCTGCATTTTTTACCAATCGTCCTTCTCGGACTGCTTCTTCAAGGCGTACCTCCATGTTCACCATTTCAGTGAAGTCGTTGGGCACACTGGCGACCATTCGGTCATAATAGAATGAGCTCAAGGTTTTCAAAAAGATCTTTGTCATCTCTTTTTCCTCAAGAGGGGGACAGATCTGGGCGGCAATTTCACGCCATCTCTGAGCATACTCCTTGAAAGTTTCTTTGTCCCTCTGCGACATTGCTCTGAGTTGATCTCTATCTGGTGCCATGTCCAGGTTATACTTATACTACTGAACGAAGGCAGTGCCGAGATCTCGGAAAGTATTAATCTTGGTGAGGTTTAAACCCATGTACCATTTGAGTGCGACACCGGTTAAATTGTCTTGGAAGTAATGGATCAGTAGCTGTTGATTCTCTGTCTGAGTTGACATCTTTCAAGCGTACATCACCAAATGACTTTGAGGGCAAGAGTTGCCCTTGTATTTTTCAAAGTCAGACACCTTGAATTTGTGCGGTATTTTCACGTTAGGGACCAGACAAAGGTTTGTAGCATCCTTTCCGAATAAATCCTGACCGCGAATGGCATGCAGTTCCTTCTGCATCTCCAGGAATTATTCCTAGAACTCATTCATTCTTTCGTACATGTCTTCGTTTCCACCAAAAATTATTTGTGGAATCTGTCCTTCTAGGACAGTGTGTACCACTAGTTATGGTATATTCATTACGGCGATGACTCTTGGTGCTTCCATGCCCCGAAGTTTATAACCTTCAGGTGTTGCTGTCATAACTCTTGCATTTTCACTTTCTCGAAGTTTGAAACCTTCAGGCCCAGTGGTTCCTGCTGCAGTTTCTGGGTCCTCAGTGACCGGCGGGATGTATCCCTCAGGGACAAAGTTGATAGGCATGCCCCAAGGGCGAACTTTAGGCATGTTGTACCGAGGATCATATGTCTCCACTACGGGCGTAGATGTGATCTCTGAGATCACAGTCCTTTGTTGTTGCCTCTGAGCTGCTGCCAGCGATTGCATGTCATTGTGAAGTTTTTCCAAACTTTCCTTCAGAGCGTCGACTTCTTCTCTCAGCTCTCTGTTCTCTTCCTCGAGATCGTCCATTTTCTTTTGTCAATTGGCCCAAGTATTGTACGAATGAGACAGTTTGACTCTAGAATCGTGACACATACGTGAGACTCGAAGATAAGAAGAACACGTTATGTGAGAATGATGAATGATATGCAATGATATATATATTTTTTGTTTTTTAATCAAAAAGAAACTTCAACAAATAGATTGCAAATATCATACATTGAGGAGACCCCTTTTATTGAATTTGAAAGATTGCAGAAAGGGAAAATACAGTATTTTACAAAGTGTTGTAAGGAAAATATCTAAGCTTATGGATCCTGGGTCCTCTCTGAAGAGAGCTCAGATGATGGTTCTGGTATTTTCCTTTTCTTTGATCGGGGTTCTTCAGCCGTTGTCGTGTTGTCAGTCCTTTGCCAAGTGAAAGGAGTGAGCAAGTTCCTTTGATCTTCCATAGTATGCTATTCTAGAATCTCAATCAGAGCATCCTTTTCTTTTAACAATTCCTAAATTTTGGTACACTCCACATTGGAGATTTGGTACTTGTTTTTCTAAGAGCTTTTCTCCCGTTGAACTTTGTTGAGAGCGACCTGGAGTTTTTCCGTATCAGTCATAAAATAAAGGATAGATTCCTTTAACGGAAGAACTTCTTGACGAGGGTAAGGCATCCTCAACTTGAGGGCTCTAGTTTGTACCCAGTGGAGATAAGGTTCCATGGAGGTACAGTCTGGTCTTCCTAGAGACTCTCTTCCTTTCTTGTGAATATATTGCCAGGCATGCACTATTTCTTTCTTTAGTGCCCTGTCATTTTCCCCTTCCTTGAAGAAAAGACCTTCCAGATGAACATTATGCGGGATATTTTTCATCGGGTATCCGAGTTGACGGCGAACTAAAATTAGATGATAGTTGATTCCTCATTTAGTTCCTATGAGGGGCACATTAGGGAAGTTTCCACATCTGTCGATGATCTTTATTCCCTCATAAATTCTATTGTACCAATCTATGTCAGAGTTGGTAAGAGACATGATTCTCTGTGACCAACGTAGAGTACTCTTGTGATCCCAAAATGCAGCAGACTTGGGTAAATGGGAAGTGAACCATTTGTAAAGCAGGGGTACACAACGTGTGATCATTCCTCCAGTGTATAAATTCCTTAAGTGTACAGAATGATAAGCATCTACGAGCAAGGTTGGTACGGGGTTTCCAATCAGAAATATCTTAATGGCATTGGTATCAACGAAGTTGTTGATGTTGGGAAGAGGAATAACCCATATGTGAGTAAAACAAAGATATCTTCGAAAGCAGTTATGTTTCCTATACTGGCAAAGCATAGAGTTTTCTCCGTCAGGAATTTAGCTGGTAAACCCCGGATTCCTTCTTTAGTGGTCATGTGAGTCCTGACTTATGAATCGTCCAAATAGATTGCTCTAGCAATGGTTTGATGCTTTGGAATTTCTTCCAGTCCAGAAAAGGCAGCTTGATCAGTGATAGGTAAATCAGTCGGATGAGAGTACTCTTCCAGTGTTGGTGCCAGTTGATAATTCGGAAATGTGAAGCAGTGATAAACTGGATCATAAAACTGAATTAACGTAGACAGGATTCCTTCAACTACGTGGACCCTTAATAGAGACAACAATCCTCCATGCTTAGCTCTGAAAGCATCAAGGTTGGTGATCATTCTTGCCAACCTCCTTAAATCCTCTAGTTTTGGAGCCTTGAAGGTGTACTTGTGCGTCTTTCTTCTACCAAAATCCATAACGCAATCTTTCTCTCTGATATTTGCAATTATTGTTTTAGTTTATTTTGAAGAAGAAAGAGAAGAGAAAAGAGAAGATTTTTCTTTGTTTAAGAGTTTTTAAATGAATACATGAATGCAGCACACAAAAACATTGAAAAAACATGGGTTCAAGGGTTCAACGTCATAAGCATGGAGTCATGGCTCTACCCATCCCCAAAGGTTGTATTCTGGTCAAATTTTTTTGTACCTGTAGAACGGGTTAAAGGTTCCCAAAATCATTGACCCCCTAGGGATATCAATAGCAAGCTGGTTCACCCGAGCGAGTTGTAGCATCCTAGGGTAATCTCATTTGAGTGTAGTATTGCGTATCAATTATTCTCGATAGTCACCACACTACCAAATGGTCATATGGTTAATGTCTACTAAATCCTCAGGGTCACAGGTGCCGCACTGAGATAGCATCTGCTTTCATGACGATCGGTCATAGGTGAGCAAGCTTCCATTGTAACAGCTGTATGGTTAGTTGTTCAAGAAATTAAAGAAATTTTTTATAACAACTAGGGATTTGAACCTAAATCAAATAGGAAAGTTATTTTGAAAAGAAGATTGAGGCTTATCTCAAAGAGAGGCCCAGATGAAAACAGTGATCGCACCGTTGATCTGAAAATTGTATCGGGACTTATACAATGACTGAGGCCCAAAAAGGTTTTTTTGTATAAAGGGATTGGGTCTTACACTCTATTAGAGGCCCAAGAGTTTATTTTATACAAAACATGGGGCTTACAACTCAAGGAGAGGCCCAGATGAAAAATAACGATCGTACCGTTATTTTGAGAATCGTATCGGGACTTATACAATGACTGAGACCCAAAATTATTTATGTACAAAAGAGGGTTGGTTCTTACACTCTATCAAGAGGCCCAAAGTGTTTTGAAAAATATTTGTGAGGGTGAAAATAAGCCAAAACCCTAATTTGATTTAAAAATATATTTTAATTGAATAAAAATTCAATTAAAATGATCAAAATTATCAAACATGTGTGAAAAAACTAGTTGTGATCTTGGATTAATGTTTGAAAAATCATGTTTCATTCATAGAATGTTTTGAAAATCATTTGAATTTGCAAAATCAAGAGAAAGAAATATTTTAAATGTTAAAAAAACAAATAAAACATAATTCTTTACAAAAATACCAAATATGTGAAATAAATAATATTTTTGTGAAATTTTTGTATAATAAAATATTTTATTTTTTTTGTGAATTTTCAAAAAAAGAACTAATAAAAATAATTAAAATTGAAAGAGAAATTAATTTTGGAATTAATTAATAAAAACCATGAAAAATGTAAAAAATAGAAAAATATGGTAAAAATGGCAAAATGGTCTGGGTGGGTCTTGAACCCACGACCTCTCAACCAAACACACATGCGCGCTACCACTGGGGTGGTGATAGGTCCGTGTATCAAAACACCCCATGAATATATATGGGGGGCTTGTTTTTAGGCCTGGCCAAGGCGCCATGGCCTGGCCCTTGCTCAAGGCAATGCCTGATTTTGTGCCTCTTGCATGAAGGCTCTAACTTCCTCATTTCTCCATGGATTTGGACAAGATTTAGGTGTATCCTGCCTAGAATTTCATGAGGAATCCAATGGTGCCTTTGGAATTTTCAAGAAATGTTTCTATTTTAATATCCGATAGTGATTTCAAAATAGGCCTAACTTTGCATTTTCTATGCTATCTAATTGTACAGACAATAATAGCATGACAAATTGGTTCAAACACAACATATATGATATGTATGAGATATCCATGATCAATGGACATCAAAGCAATGCATGATTTAGAGAGTTCAAGTTGTGATGCACTTACCTCTTGAAGCTCCTTATGCTATCTGTCAAGATCCTTGTGCCAGAAGTAATCTAATGCTTTAGACACTCTTGATTGATCCCTTAGAAGCGTTTAGGAAAGCTAGCTGGAATCCTCAGAAACAAGAATTGGCTCTTTCTTGCAAAAGGGAAAAAAGTGACCAAGATAGTAACTCTCTCAAATGGTGTTCCAGATGAGGGAAACCAATTGGAACAGTTTGAGGATGATATTTGGAGTGTGTTTGAGGCTTTGTTTGGTTTTAAAAGTGACTGAATCAAGACATAGCTTAGAAAATATAAAACAGTCAAAATTTGAGGTTTTGGAGGTTGACTTTCTGATTTTAGTGTTTCAGATCAAGGGTGAGTGTTTGAACAACTTATATATGATACATTGGATGTGTTTGGATCATGAGCTGTGGTGGAATTGCTCTCTAACTCAAAAACTCATAGATGACTTGTAAAAGAAGGTATTTTGGCCTAATGGGAGAGATTTTGAGGAAAGCATCAGTTGTAGTGCTTTGGTCTACTCAAACTGATCACAATTGATGTCTATTTATAGTAGAGCAAGTTTGTTTTGCAAGCAATAGTGAATGGCAACTTGGACAGTCCCTTGGCCAATTGTAGCATAAAGGTAACTTTAGTCTCCTATAGCCATTGACTTGAGGTTAGGGCACATGCCTATGGTCCTTTGGTTCAGAGTTGAATCTTGACTCATTCAGTTAGGATTGCCTCAGTCCATGCCACCTTGATGTATCCATTGAATGCTTTGAAACAAAATTGGAGTCTTTGAGCTTTTTAGCCTTTTTAGGGCATTTATGGCTACATGTAGTTCCTTGGACTTGGGAGGCTTGTGGATCAGATCATTCCTCTTTGATTTTATCCCTTGAGGTGTCTAAATGGATGACAAGGCTTGGAATTATCTGATTTGGCCAAATCGAGCAAATGACCTATAATCTGCCTTGAACAAAATCAGTCCATGATGCCATGTTCCAAGGGTTGGATCTCCCTTCTCAAATTGAATTTGGAGATGATCTGGTACTTGTTGCAAAGCCCTCATGGCATACTTCAACTTTGATGTCCAACATTGGTCCTGGTTTAGCTTGGATCAAACTGAAAAATGCCTCTACATTTTTGAAAAAATAAGACGCATTCTGACTTATTGAAAATTTCACTAAGTGTTGGAAAAAGTGAAATTTTCATGTTTTAGTGATTTTGATCAATCCGTAACTCAAAATCCATGGAGATTTAGAATTTCTCGTAGTTGGAATATTTGAAGTATGTCAGATGAGCTTTAATTTGAGCTTTGAATGCCTTGTGGTTTAGGAGTTATGACCTTGCAAAGTTGGGTAAAAACCACTTTTGTTCCATAACTTAGAAAAATTTTGGTTTCTCAAGGTTGCCCCTTTTGGAAGAAACCTCACTTTTCTTGATTTTCTTGATGGATGACGATCAATACATTAACATTGTTTTTGACTTAGGGGGACCTAATTTGTGAGAAATTCCAAAAAGTCAAACTTGATTTTGTGCACAGTTAACTTTTTGTCAGATGAAATCCAAAATGTGAGATTCTTTGTGCAATCAAGTTCTTGACCTAATTCAAACCTAATGGATGGATTCCATAGGTGATTTAGGGTGTCTTGAATCATGTCCTAAGGTTTGGGAGCATGTCTTGGTCAAAAGTCAAAGGTACAGTTGACTTTTCCTTCAAAACCCTAATTGTGGTCCAGATGAAATTGAAACTCGTGGATCAAGTTTCTTGGATCAATCCATTGTTGAAAATGGATCAATGTAGTGTATTTGAGGCCCTCAAATCATGTCTTAAGGTCTTGGCTCATGATTTTCCTTAAAAGTCAACTTAGGGGTGAATTAGGTCAAGAAATCCTAATTCCTGATTTTTTATTAATGCTTCTCCTGAGATTGTTTTGACTTGATGATTGGGTTCATGAGGTCCCTTAGAATATCTTGGGTTGTGTTTTGAAGCATTGGCTCATGCCCAGATGAAAATTTTCATCTGGAGGCCTTGGTCGACAAAACCCTAATTTGGTGACACTGTCGATCTCGAGGCTTGATCCACTTGGAATGTTGCAACCTTGTGCTTGATTCTTGATGTGGGAGTCCTCTTGATCCTTTGTGGGTGTTTAAGAGGTTAGACAATTTGAAGATCATGTCATTTCTTGATTGATCCTTTGCCTAAGTGCTCAGAGAGGGCCTAAACCCTAATTCTTAGTAGTAGTGAAAGCTCAACAATCCTTGAGAGGATTGCTGAGGCATGATGGTACATCCATATTGTGGCAAGGATTTGCACAATGATGGGAAATCTTGGTGGTCAAAATTTGGGGTATGACACTTTGCAAGGTCATAACTCCCAAACCATAAGGCCTTTTTCTTCCATTCAAAGCTCAAATGAAAGTTCACATGGCATACTTCAAAAGTGTCAACTACATCAAACTCCAAATCCTCATGGATTGATCAAAATCACAAAAAGTGAAAATGACCACTTTTTCCAACACTTAGTGAAATTTTCAAAAAGTCAGAATCTGTTTCATTTTTTTGCCAAATTTGAGGTCATTTTTCACCTTGATCCAAGCTGAACCAGGTCCATTTGTGGACATCAAAGTTAAAGTATGCATGAGAGCTTTCCAAAGAGTACAAGAACTCCCATTGATTCAACTTAATCAAGGAGTTATGGACCTCACAACATGCCTTGCTCAAACTGATTTCCAAGACAGAATTGTGCATTACTTGTGGAACACGATTCTTGAGTCCAATTTTGGTGACTATGCAAGACTGATCCTCATCCAAATTCAACAAGAATCTCAGTCAATCATGAAAAACCTGCAAGCTTGGACCCTAAGGCAAGAATCCCATCCTTTGGCATGTGATCATTCAAGTTTCAAATCCAAAATTCCAAGTTTGTCATTTGGCATTGATGTGAAGCATAGAGCTGTCATGAACCAAGCCATATCAATCCAATTGAGTCAAGATAGACTCAAAACTCAGAAGACCTAGAGCTACAAAGATTAGCTCTAGTCAATGGCCAAGTGAAGACTTGGTACCTTGGCATTTAAGGAAGTGATACATAGGCATATCCATTGGATAATAGAGTGATCCCTCATCCAACACTATTCCTTCAAAAACAAAACTCCTCTACTATTAATAGAGGTCATTTCTGATGTTTCAAACCACACCAAAACAATACCAAAGCCTTGTTTTCTCACTCTTCCTCTTTTACTTCAATTTCAAGTCACATTGGAGCAATATGGGAATTCTTGAAACCAGAGCAAAAACCACTCAAATAACCATCCAAACACATCATAAATAATCCATTGGAGGTGTTCAAACCTTCATCCACATTGTACAACCTCAAAATCAGAAAGTCAACCTCCAAAACCACAACATTTTGACTTTTCTGCATTTTTTAAGCCATGTCTTCCAATCACTTTTGAAATTCTGGCACAGATATCAGATGTCCTATACAGATGTTGAGACACTAATATCCAACACAATGAACAAGATAACAATTAAAAATAACAGTGCAGAAAGTAAATAACACATCGATATGTTTACCCAGTTCGGTCTAACACACCTACTCTGGGGGCTACCAAGCCAGGGACGAAATCAATATACAATAGTATCAATTCACAGATCATACAAACACCGAATAATCTGCTCACTTAATCACTACCCTTCCTATGACTTCTACCTAAGACTCACCTAGGTATGAGGCCCTCCTCAAATCCCTCTACAACCACAACCCGTGATTGGTACCTTTCCACACAAGAAACAAACTGAAAGTCACACTTTCAAGACACACAATTCTCAATACTTCACAGCTTATGAGAATTGACACACAAGAAACTCAATGCTTAAAAGCTTATGAGTAACTTGACAGAACTTACAACACAAAAAACAGTCCTTATACTGTTATCAGAATGATACCAGTTAGGCTCACAAAAATACACTCGAAAACCCTAAAAAACACAAGTAAGGTCCACACCTAAAACTAGGTTTACATCAGTCAATATATAGCAATTAATCTGGACTGAATTGGGCTTCAAAAACGCAGCAAATAGACTGCTCACAAATCTGTAAAATTAACTCCAACAAAATAGGTCTTCAATCCAAAGTTTCCTATTATGTCTCCATAATTAGAAACAACAGCAAATCCGAAAACCAACAAATAACCACAATCCAAAAATGCTTTGGTTGCCACATAGGATGACCAAATATTCCCAAAATATTCAGTAACAACTTACACAAACATAATCTGCATTAAAACTGAATCCACAACGCGATGTCCTATGAGCAGGCATGGAACATCTTCATTCGACATGTTGAAAGCAGCCACTTAGAACATTAAGATTCAACATCTTGCTGCTATAATAGTTTTAGCAAAATAAATGCCAACCACAAAAGCACAGAAATAACAATCTCCCCCTTTGGCTTATTTTGGCTAAAACTACACACACACAAAAACTTTCAAAGAAGCACAAACAGCAAAAAAAAATCCATATATCAGACAGCAGCGAAAACACCAAACACCAAAAAAAATCCAGCATAGCAGCACTCCCCTTCAGCTGCATACAAACACTCAGTACAAGAAACAACTCATCATAGCAAACTGGCAAAACTCCCCCTCAACAGCAGCAACATTCCACATTCTCCCCCTCAACTACTGCAACAGCACAAGCACACACGCACTCCCCATAAAAACATCCATACAAACATACTACTCCCCCTTTTTAGGTATAAATATGACAATGGCAAGTAGAGCAAGTCAACGTAAAAATAACCTAGAGTAAACTGCATCAGAGAGTAGATGCACACCACATCACAAGCCCAAAAGTCATGCACAAACTTCAGCATTTTCCCTTCATTCACACACTGCACTACCAGAACCTCCTTTAGTCTTTTCAAACTGGCAGCCAGAAGAAACATTGATTGCTATAGTTCTTCATGAATGCACACCCCAAGTCTGCTCCTCAGGTTTTCAAACTTAACTGCATCCAGAGCCTTGGTAAATATGTCAGCAAGCTGATTTTCTGTGCTCACATGCTCAAGAGTTATGACTTTGTCCTCCACAAGTTCTCTGATGAAGTGATGCTTGATGTCAATGTGCTTAGTCCTGCTATGTTGAATGGGATTTTTGGAAATATTAATAGCACTCAGGTTGTAACAATATAGTGTCATGACATCTTGTGTGACATTATACTCAGACAACATCTGCTTCATCCATACCAATTGCGCACAACTACTACCAGCTGCTATGTACTCAGCTTCAGCAGTAGAAAGGGATACTGGATTCTGCTTCTTGCTAAACCAAGAAATAAGATTATTTCCCAAAAAGAAGCATCCTCCAGAGGTACTCTTCCTATCGTCAGCACTTCCAGCCCAATCAGCATCACAATACCCTAATAAAATGGGACTTGAGTCATGGGAGTAAAGCAACCCATAATCACATGTACCACTCACATACTTTATAATTCTCTTCACTTGATTGATGTGACTGACCTTGGGTTCTGCTTGATATCTTGCACACACACCAACATCAAAAGTTATGTCTGGCCTACTTGCTGTAAGATATAGCAGACTGCCAATCATACTTCTATACAGACTTTGTTCAACATTCACTCCCTTTTCATCTTTGGATAACTTCAAGTGAGTAGGAGCAGGAGTCCTCTTATGCTTGGCATTATCCAGTCCAAACTTTTTCACAATGTTCCTCGCATATTTGCTCTGACAAATAAAAATGGAGTCTTCCATCTGCTTGACTTGTAATCCAAGGAAGTAGGTCAATTCACCCACCAAGCTCATCTCAAATTCAGACTGCATTTGAGTGACAAAATGTTAGACCATTTCATCCGACATCCCGCCAAACACAATATCATCTACATAAATCTGAGCAATCATTAGTTTCCCATCCTTCTCCTTGACAAAAAGAGTTTTATCAATACCACCCTTCCTGTACCCATTGTTAACTAAGAACTCAGTCAGTCTTTCATACCAAGCTCCTGGAGCTTGTTTCAACCCACATAGAGCCTTCTTCAGCTTGTAAACATGATCCGGAAAGTTTGGATCCACAAACCCTTTAGCCTGCTCAACATAGACTTCCTCATTAAGATAGCCATTCAGAAAGGCACTCTTGACATCCATTTGAAACAATCTGAATTTCAACAAACATGCCACTCCTAGCAACAATCTGATGGATTCCAATCGAACCACTGGCGCAAATGTTTCATCGAAGTCTACTCCTTCATTCTGTGTGTATCCTTGAGCAACTAATCTGGCGTTGTTCCTGGTAACAACTCCTTGCTCATCAGACTTATTCTTCTAAACCCATTTTGTTCCAATCACATTTGTTCCTGCTGGTCGTGGTACCAGTTCCCAAACTTCATTCCTCTTGAACTGACAAAGTTCATCTTGTATAGCACTTATCCAGAACTCATCTGTCAATGCTTCTTTGACATTCTTTGGTTCAATTTTTGACACAAAGTAAGCATTTGATACAGTCTCCCTTGTTCTGGTTCTTACACCTTCATTCAGATCTCCAATAATTAATTCCTTAGGGTGATCCTTCTGAATCCTTGTAGAGGGTCCCCTGTTAGCATCCTCCACCTCTTCATTCTCAGGTCTAGTGTTGGTTTCTTGAGCACTATCTTCTACAGCCTCAATGTCTTGAGAGTTTTCATTGTTCATGGGCAGACATGCTCCAACATCATCTGGGACATCTTCTTCTTTGGCAGAGTCATCAACCACCACATTTATGGATTCCATCATCACCTGAGTTCTGGAATTAAATACCCTATATGCTTTACTATTTGTAGAGTATCCCAAAAATATTCCTTCCTCACTCTTAGGATCCATCTTTCGCCTTTGCTCACGATCCGCTAAGATATATCACTTACTACCAAACACATGGAAATACTTCACATTTGGCTTTCTACCTTTCCATAGCTCATAAAGAGTGACAGAAGTACCTGATCTGATAGTCACCCTATTGTGTATATAGCAAGCAGTATTCATGGCTTCAGCCCAAAAATGATATGGAAGCTTTTTGGCATGAATCATGACTCTTGCACATTCTTGTATGGTCCTGTTCTTGCGTTCCACAACACCATTCTGCTGAGGAGTGATTGGTGATGAGAATTCATGAGTGATTCCCTCACATAAGCAAAACTCTTCAAACCTACTATTTTCGAATTCTTTCCCATGGTCACTTCTGATTCGAACAACACCACAATCCTTTTCCCGTTGAATTCTTTGACACAATTCTTTAAAGGCAGCAAACACTTCAGACTTTTCTCTGATAAAACTTATCCAAGTGAATCTGGAGTAGTCATCTACGACAACATAGGCATACTTCTTCCCACTAAGACTTTCAACCTGCATAGGTCCCATTAAGTCCATGTGAAGAAGTTCTTGAACTCTAGAAGTTGTGGTAAGATGTTGAAGCTTCTTGTGTGACACCCTTGTTTGCTTCCCAACTTGACATTCACCACATATTTTGTCCTCATCAATATTCAGCTTGGAAATACCTCTAACAGCTTCACTTGACATAACCTTCTTCATCCCTTTCAGGTGTAAGTGACCCAATTTCTGATGCCACAATTTGGTTTCATCTTCCTTTGACATCAAACAAGTAGACAGATTTTTAGGTTCCTGAGGATTCCAAAGATAGCAGTTATCCTTAGACCTGGTACCCTTCATAACAACTTCATCTTTCTCATTGGTTACTAGACATTCAGATTTGGTGAAATTTACCTTGAGACTTACATCACACAATTGGCTTATACTGATTAAGTTTGCGGCCAGCCCTTTGACAAATAGAACACGGTCCAGATTTGGTTGTCCTGTGTAGTCCAGCTTTCCAACACCTTTTATTTCACCCTTTGATCCATCCCCAAAAGTGACATAATTGGTGGAGTGAGGCTTAATATCTGACAAGAATTTCTTCACACCAGTCACGTGTCTTGAGCAACCACTGTCAAAGTACCAATCTTCTCTTGCAGATGCTCTAAGAGAAGTATATGCTATGAGACCAACCATCATTTGTCTAGGAACCCATCTTCTCTTCACTTTACCCCAACTTTGTCCTTTATTTTGTTGCTGAGCAGTTTTGGGATAGCCGCGCAGCTTGTAGCAAAAGGATTTTAAGTGACCAATCTTGCCACAGTAATGGCATCTCCATGGTTTATACTTTGATCTACAAACTCTTTTCTGATGCTTCATCTGATGTTGAAACATGTGATTTGACATCCCCACTTCTTGCTTTATTTTCTGAGGAACAAACTTCAATACAGGCTTCTTGGAAGTCTCTGCTTGATTGTTAAAACCAAGGCCTTGCACATTTCCAGCTTCTTTCCCATTCTGAAGGATCTCATCCAGCTGCGTGGTACCATTGTTCAGCATTCTTATAGATTTGGTCATATTGTCAAGTTTTGACTTTTACCATTCAACCTCCTCCTTCAGATCAGCAATGGTTGATAGATGTTCTTCCTTCTCAGCTTCTAGTTGAGCTATCAAAATCTTCTGTTCCAATATAATCTGACACCTTTCTTCATTCTTGATACACAATTCTGAAAACCCTGTGAATACTTCTTCCTTAGTGAGTTCTCCAACATAGGATTCTTTGTCAGAGTCAGACTCACAAGTAGTTTCTCCATCAGCCTTACAGATCCCAGTACAGGCTGTCACCAATTTTGCTGATTCTTCTTCAACATCACTCTCAGACTCTCCTTCTGACCAAGACACTGATAGACCCCTCTTCTGCATTTTGAGATACGTGTTGTGAGGGAAGTCTCTCTCTATGTACTTGATTTTAATGATGTCAAAACTATCATGCTTTGCACATATATATTTCACATGAATGCACATTAGGTGTTCTAAGGATGTTTGATCATGTTGGCAATGTTCTAGGTGCATTAGATATGGTTAAATACCTTTAGGAAAGTCAAAGCTGTGATTTTTACATGTTTGAATGGTGTGAGTCGACTCATGACCTTGTTCAGGTCGACTCATACATGCTGAATTTGTGTCAGTTAAAACTGTGTGCTGCGGGTATGCTCAGGTCGACTCTTCAGGTCGACGCATACATCCTGCATTTGTGTATATCAAAAACTGGGTGTTATGAGTCGACGCATAGACCTGTTTAGGTCGACCGGTCGCTGTTTTGCACAAATTTTCTGCTGTGTTATTCACTCTAAAATTCTGTTTCTCTCATGTATTTCTTTTAGGATATTATATATATCATTTTTAGCTCTTTTTTAAAAAACAAGAAACGTGAAAGATTTTATGCCACTTTCTCTCATCAATTTCATCTTCTTCCTTGAGCATTCAAACAACTACACATAACTAATTTTTGTTTGTTGTGTTCATTGATTTGAAGTGATAAGGTTCAGATTTCTGGAAGTGTTATCTTCATTTCTGAGTTGAGATTTGTGGTAGGTGTTTCTTGAATAAAACCTTAGGGTTTTCTCCTCCAAGAATCTAAGAGATTTTGGGGGTTTTTGCACAAGCCAATTCGTTCTACAAGGATTCAGCTGGGCGAAGGTAACCGAAGAGATCGGTTTAGTAGCTGTAATCAGAGGATCGTAGAAGAGTGGTTTGGGTTCGAATCTTTGGTAGATTGCAATTGATCGAGTGAAGGTAATCGAAGAAGAGTGTGTTCCTTCGGTTTAGTAGCGCGGGACGATAATTGGATCAACCATATTCGAAGCACTTGATTCATCTTGAATCAAGGGAAGAGAAGGCTCTACATCAACAATTCGAAGACGTTCGAAGATTTGATTGTTCATAGTTTTCTCTTGTATAAACGTACAATTGCAACGATAATATATATATCTCAATTCCATGTTAGGAATTGGGGGCAGAGGTACCCATAGCGAGGACGATTGGGGAACTGCCTAATCAAACTGCGTTTGTTCTCTTTCTCCTTCAACTCTTTATATTTTCTGCATTGTTTGAATTTGTCAAGTTTTCAATTTGTCTGAATTTCTGAGGTGTTGTAATCTAGAGCTGAAAAATCGTTTTTGTTAAAGTGATACAATTCTTTGAATTGTATCTAGGAGCAGCTTGAACTTACTAACCATAGAAATTCTGCACTTAGTGTGTTTGTACACACCAAGTGTTTGATAATTTGTCACAAAGCAAACTCAAACATTGTTTGTGTCTCATTGCTTATAGTTTGCCTCATTGTTTTGGTTTATACATAAACACGTTATAATTTGTTGATTGCGTTTGACTAGATTAACACAACTGAATTTTTCTCTTCCATACTCTTTCACAATATATTCGTGCATATCCGATCCTTTTTGGTAGAAGGTTCGTTGTAGACTTTTGATCCAGTGGTAGCTTCCGTTTAAACAATTTTTAAAACTGAACTTTGTAGTCCATTTGCGTGTAAAACTCGAAGGATCTATTCAACCCCCCCTTCTAGATCCATAGCCATAGTCTAACAAGTGGTATCACGAGCTCCGGTTTATTCTGGTGCTTCGGTAAAACTTCTTGGATCATGGCGAACGAACCTAAGGGGGCTTATAATAGAGCTCCAGTTTTTACAGGTGAAAACTACAGCTACTGGAAGGATTGTATGCGCGTTCATATTAATTCCTTAGATCGGAAGGTTTGGAACGTCATTTTAAACGGTCCCATGGCAATTACTATGACTAACGCGGAAGGCATTGTCGTTCCTAAACCCGAAGCTCAATGGAATGAGGAGGACGAGAAAAAGTACAGTTATGATTGGAAGGCTCACAATATGATCATCTCCTCCTTGGGAGTTGATGAGTATTATCGAGTCTCTCATTGTGAAACAGCCAAAGCCATGTGGGATGCTTTACAAGTAGCCCACGAAGGCACGAATGATGTTAAGTTGGCTCGAATAAATACACTAACGCAAGAGTTCGATCTGTTTTACATGAAGCAAGGGGAAACCATTGCGGATATGCAAAAACGATTCACTCACATTATCAACAAATTGCATGTCCTTGGTAAACCAATTCCAAATGAGGTTTCTACTAATAAAATTCTGAGGTGTCTTAGCAGGGAATGGCAACCAAAGGTTACCGCTATCAAGGAGGCCAATGATCTTGCTACATTAGACCTCACCACACTCTTTGGTAAACTTGATGAGCATGAGCAAGTGCTCATTAGCTTGGATAAGTATGAAAAGAGTATAAAGAAAGAGAAGGCAAAAGATACGGAAAAGAAGTCGATAGCTCTTAAGGCTTCCTGTTCAAAGTCCACACATCAAGAGCAAAGTGATGATGAAGCCAAAGATGACAAGGATGAAGAATCCGGTGATGATATGAGCTTATTTGTGAAGAGATACAATAGATACATTCGAAAGAATGATATTCAGCACTCGGACAGAAATCTTGTCAAGTTCCGGAAGCAATCTAGAAGTGAAGGACATAAAAATGGCAAAGTAAAGGGGACGTGCTACAATTGTGGAAAATCCGGGCACTACAAGCCGGATTGTCCATCCCTAAAGAAAGACAAAGATAAGGACAAAGATAAGAGTCGCTCAAACAAAAAGTCAAACAAGTCTCGACGAGCATACATCGCTTGGGAAAGCGATAGCGAGTCGGAGAAAGATGACTCATCAAGTGACGAAAGTGATCCGTCAACCTTTGTCTCATGGCACGTCACAACAAAGGAAAAGAGGTAAAACACTCTAAATATGAAAACTGTCAAAATATGTCTCATGCTGAATTGAAAAGAGCTTTTGACACATTACACCACGAAGCTAAGGAAGCATTTCAACGCTTAGCTTCGAATAAAAAGATTTTTTCCTATTTGGAGAAAAAGGTCTCCGATTCCCAAAAGGAATTGGAAGATCTTAAAAACTCTATGGTGAATGTATCAAAAACTAATATCGATAAGGATGAATATACATGGTTTGACCTTGGGGGCTGTGGTACTTGTCACATTTGGCAAAGAGAGGTGAGAACCCTCAAAGCCAAGTTGGACAAGGCTCTCAAGCCTAAGATTACGTTTGCTATTGATCGATCACATTATCGTGAAACAATGAATAATCCGTATCAAAAATACACATATGTGATTCGAGATAGTGATAGCAAAGGTAAACTCCAAACAAATCGTGGTTGCTTATATTGTTGTAAGCCCGGTCATACTATTGCTAAGTGCCGCTTTCGGAGATATCTTGTTCCAAAGGGCATTTATCAATGGCTGCCCAAGGGCAATATTGGTTTCACTTACCATAAAGGACCCAATGAGAATTGGGTACCTACTCTCCCTTGATTATTTTTGTAGGTACAAAGTCTTGAGACCACCGAAAGAAGATGGGTTCTAGATAGTGGCTGCTCAAGACATATGACCGGAGACATATCTCTTTTCATCGACTTTGTGGCGAAGAAAAAGGGGTGTGTCACCTACGGAGATAACAACAAGGGACAGATTCTCGGTAAAGGTAGTATAGGTAACCCCTCATCTACTACTATCTCTGATGTACTTCTTGTGGAGGGCCTTAGACACAACCTTTTAAGCATCAGTCAACTATGCGACAAAAATTATAAAGTCTCTTTTTCAAAGGATTGTTGCGTAGTTGAAGATTGCGACAAGAAGAATGTGTTTAAGGGCTTGAGGGTGAATAACGTCTATATGCTAGACTTAAACGAGGTATCATTGGATGGAGACAAGTGTTTAGTCACTATGAATGAAGATTCATGGTTGTGGCATAGACGCTTGGCTCATATCAATTTTGACTTGCTCAATAAAATTGTCTCTAAAGACCTAGTCATCGGTTTGCCCAAAATTAAATTTACAAAGGATCATCTTTGCGATGCATGCCAAATGGGGAAGCAAACAAGGATCTCTTTTAAATCTAAAAACATTGTTTCAACTATGAGACCCCTTGAGCTCCTCCATATGGATCTCTTTGGACCATCTAGGGTTAAAAGCCTAGGTGGTAACTACTATGGGTTTGTTATAGTCGATGATTTTTCTAGGTTTTGCTGGACGATTTTCTTGGCAAATAAGAGTGATACTTTTTCTGCCTTTGAACGATTTGCTAAGTTATCTCAAAACAAGTTAAACACAAACATTGGTTCAATCAGAAGTGATCATGGGGGCGAGTTTGAAAATCATTTATTTGAAGCATTTTGTGATTCCAACGGAATTGATCATAATTTTTCCGCACCACGTACTCCTCAGCAAAATGGGGTAGTGGAACGTAAAAATAGAGTTTTGGAGGAACTTGGAAGGACTATGATCAATGATAGTGGATTACCAAAATACTTTTGGGCAGATGCCATAAGTACGGCTTGTTACGTTCTGAATAGGGTGCTCATCCGGCCTATTCTAAACAAGACACCGTATGAGCTTTTAAAAGGGCGTAAGCCGAATATCTCTCACCTTCATGTATTTGGTTGCAAATGTTTTGTGTTAAACAATGGAAAAGAGACTCTCGGCAAATTTGATGCCAAGGCTGACGAGGGTATTTTTCTTGGATACTCTCAGTCAAGTAAAGCTTATAGAATCTATAATAAAAGGTTACGTGTAGTTGAAGAGTCAGTTCATGTTTCTTTTGACGAGTCTTATCCGAGAAATGTCGGAGAAGGTAGTTCTTTTCATGGTGCAGGTGTACCTACTGAAGACATACTCAAGGACACTGATAAGGGAATTGATCAGCCTGAAGCAGTGCGTATTGAGGAGGAAAAGGATCACCAACCAGTGAAAAGTGAGGATGATCATCATACTAATGAAGATGAACTTCCTCCAGCTTGGAAGTCTTCAAAAGACCATCCAATTGACAACATTCTCGGTGATATCTCTAAGGGAGTAACTACTCGCTCTAAACTTAGTAACTTTTGTTATTACTCGGCTTTTGTTTCCCAAGTTGAACCTAAAAACTCTAAGGAAGCATTACTCGATGAGCATTGGTATCTATCAATGCAAGATGAACTAAATCAATTCGGGAGAAATGAGGTTTGGGACCTTGTCCCGCCTCCGCGAGATCATCGAGTAATAGGAACCCGATGGGTGTTTAGGAATAAACTGGATGAAAATGGAGTAATAACGCGTAACAAAGCTAGGCTTGTAGCGCAAGGCTATAACCAAGAGGAAGGAATCGACTATGAGGAAACTTATGCGCCGGTTGCTCGACTCGAGGCCATACGTCTTCTACTTGCCTATGCTTGTACAAAGAACTTTAAACTATTCCAAATGGATGTCAAAAGTGCATTCCTTAACGGATATATAAATGAAGAGGTTTATGTAGCCCAACCTCCAGGTTTTGAATCACACGAATATCCTGATCATGTATATAAACTTAAGCGAGCTTTGTACGGACTTAAACAAGCCCCTAGGGCTTGGTATGAACGTCTAAGCAAATTTCTACTTGATCAAGGGTATTCAAGAGGAAAGGTTGACACGACCCTCTTTATTAAACGTCAAGGAAAACACTTAATTTTGGTACAAATTTATGTTGACGATATTATATTTGGGTCTACTAACATGACCTTGGTCAAGGAGTTTTCTAGTTTGATGCAGGGGGAGTTTGAAATGAGCATGATGGGGGAGCTTAACTATTTCCTCGGATTGCAAATCAAACAACTTGAAGAGGGCACATTCGTGAGTCAAACGAAATATTGTCTTGAGTTACTAAAACGTTTTGATATGCTGAACTGCAAAGCTATAGATACTCCTATGCCTACGAGTGTTAATCTTGATCGTGACGAAAAAGGTAAGGATGTTGAGGTAAAGAGGTATCGAGGTATGATAGGGTCTCTTCTTTATCTTACCGCATCACGTCCCGATATAATGTTTAGTGTATGCATGTGTGCGAGGTATCAAGCACATCCCAAGGAATCCCACCTAAAAGCTGTTAAACGCATACTTAGGTATCTCTCTGGAACCCCAAAGTATGGTCTGTGGTATTCCAAAGGTAGTGCTTGTTCCTTAGTTGGTTATTCTGATTCCGACTTTGCCGGGTGCAAGTTGGATAGGAAAAGTACTAGTGGCACGTGTCATCTTTTCGCAAATTCCTTGGTGAGCTGGCATAGCAAGAAACAGGTTTCCGTTGCTTTGTCAACTGCCGAGGCTGAATACGTTGCCGCAGGTAGTTGTTGTGCTCAAGTCCTATGGCTTAAACAACAATTGCTTGATTTTAATTTAAAACTTGAGCGTATTCCAATTTTATGCGATAACACTAGTGCAATAAATCTAACTAAGAACCCTGTATTACATTCACGTACCAAACATATTGAAATACGTCATCACTTCCTTAGGGATCATGTTGAGAAAGGTGATGTGATTTTTGAGCATGTTGATTCAAAAAATCAACTTGCTGACATTTTCACAAAACCTTTAGCCACTGAGCCTTTCTTTCATATCCGTAGGGAACTTGGCATTCTCGACATTTCGGATCGTGTTTGATCTTATTATAAAGTGTCATTACCTTATCTTATCTATATGTACATCTATACTTTTGTCACTAACAATTTCAAAAGCTATTACCACATATGTAAGGTCTTGCATCATCAAAAGCGATCAAGGTAATATCGTTCTCGTTCATTAGAAATTAAGTGTACCATAACTGAGTGATATTATTGTTGTTTATTTGCCTATAGTATGCTCACTGTCTTCATTTGTATGTTTGGTGTGCATGTTAGTTTTCTTTTTATTTAATATCATGGCTTAAATAACACAAAAATATGATTTTTCAAAAATTTCACTGTTTGAGTCGACTCACAAATGCTTCAGGTCGACTCACTTTGGTTGCTTTGTTTACGTGTTTAGTCGGGAACGCTCAGGTCGACTATTAGGTCGACTCAGAGCTTTTTTTTTCAAGATTATAGAAAAAGTTACAGTGTGCGTCGACGCACACAGACCTAGAGGTCGACCGCTCGCTGAAAAATTGCGAAATATTTCTTGAAGTCTTGTACGGTTTTGACCCATTTAATATCCTTTTATGCTTTTTCTGATTTTCTATGTGGCATTAACATAACATATCAAGTCATTATCTCATTTCCTCCTCTTCCCTAATTTCATCTCCACCGAAACCCTAACTCCATCAATCTCACCCAAAATTCTTGGGGTCTATAACTAGTTGGGAAATTCGTCACTATTCATCATCCTTAAACACCAATCATCAATGGCTTCACGGAGAATCACCCGTCAAAGAGTCACAAGGGAATCATCTGTTCAAGCGGGTCCTTCTCAACCACTTCTAGATCAACCGGTAACTCTTTCTTCTCTACTTTCTCCTGAGAATGCTGATTTATTTGAGAAAACAATGAAGAAAAGGTTTGTGGTCAAGCAATTTGTGTATTATCGTCGTACGGTAGAACGCATGCACTTGGAAGAAGTCATGGATTTATTGGACTTTCAAAATTTAAATGGGTTTTTAGAATGTGATGTCAGATACAATGAGGATCTGGTAAGACTGTTCTATACTGGTCTAGTTGGAAAGTTTGATGATTTTATGTTCAATTGCAAACTAGGGAATAAGACCCTTACTATCCAAAACACCACTTGGCGAGATTTATTCCGTTTGTCTGTGACCAATGAGAGTCCTATCCAGCACATAACTGATACCAAGCATGTTAATAATTATGAGTATAAGACAGCCTTAAATTCTATGCTCAGAAGACCATATCCTGATGCAGTTGTGGCGAGCAATCTTTTCCCTAGGGCAGTAACAACGGGAAAACTGTCTCCTATTCCTAGGATTTTGCAGTGGATCGTTGCCCATATTCTTAGACCCAAGCTTGGAGGTTATTCTAGGGTGGATCAGCCTGAGGTTCAGTTAATGTACATTTTGATGAACAAGATACCAATCAGTTGGCCTTATTACTTTGCAAGCAGAATGTATGCTCTTCGTGAATCCGGTAGAGGAACTGCACTTGGGTATGCATCCGTTATTCAAAAGTTTTTCAATAATGCTACAATAGTTGTTTCTGGTATTCCTTATAAGTCCATTACTATAAATCAAGAGTTCTGCCAGAAAACTATGACTATGATGGGCCATATGTGGGATGTTGTAGAGAAAAGGTATAAGTACATTTTGAAAGCCAACACGGCTGTTCTGGAAGAGTCTAGTGAAGAAGATGACGAAGAAGAAGAAGAAGAAAGGGAAAATGAAGAAGGCGAGAATGAACAGGATGATGCTAACGAGAACCAAAATGACAATGCTCAATGGCACCAAATGGATACGGGGGCGGAAGACAATACTGCATGGATGTATCAAGGTTCTGAAGAAAATCAAGGTTGGAATTCATGGCAATCTCCAATGGAAACTGAAGTTGACCAAGGATGGGGTCAATGGCAATATAATAGTTGGACCAATCTTGGTTCCAACTATAGGCCATCAACTCACGGGATGAACTACCAAGAGTCATATTACACTCCTCCTTCACCTCCGCGTCCTCAACAAAACAATGAAGATATTCTTGAACTTATGAGGACGATGCAACTTGATCAACAGCGGTTTGCCACAGCTCAAGAAGAACGGCTCAAGTCTTTACAAGAAGAAATTCAAACTCACGCCAACAACTTTGACTCTTTTGCCACAAATTTGACTGGAAGATTCAACACAATGGCCGAAACTTCTGCTAATCAGCACCGTGCTCTTACAAACAGCTTCAACATTCTAAATCGCACCGTGTTGGAGATGACCGAGCAGTTGGATGTGCAACCTCCACCACCTCATCATCCTCAACAGTTTCGCGGAAGAGGCCATTCATTTAGGGGGAGGAGGCCATAAGAATCTACATTGCATCTTGCATCATGTCTCTTCATGCTTTATTCTTGCTTTGTTTATGTTTATGACTCTTCTATGTTTCCGTTTGCTGTATGCACTTTCTTTTAGTGACTTTGTATTGCTACTATTTTGGCTTCTCTATGTAGTGACAATCCCTATGTTCCTTAAGCATTATTGTTTGGTTTAAATAGTTTGTTTGTATTTATCATTTTTATGTTCATTAACTTGCATTATATGTGAATATATGTTAATGATTATTCGTTGCAATTCGTTAAAAAAAAAAAAAAAAATGCAGCTATTCTTGATACTTTCTCTTTCTCTCTTTTTGATGTTGTCAAAGGGGGAGAAGAAATGGGAAATAACAGGTATTGAGATGATCAAACAATAGTGGATGCATAAAGTCAGGGGGAGGATACTACCTCAGTTTGACCGTTTTGCCATCATCAAAAAGGGGGAGTATGTGAGGGAAGTCTCTCTCTATGTACTTGATTTTAATGATGTCAAAACTATCATGCTTTGCACATATATATTTCACATGAATGCACATTAGGTGTTCTAAGGATGTTTGATCATGTTGGCAATGTTCTAGGTGCATTAGATATGGTTAAATACCTTTAGGAAAGTCAAAGGTGTGATTTTTACATGTTTGAATGGTGTGAGTCGACTCATGACCTTGTTCAGGTCGACTCATACATGCTGAATTTGTGTCAGTTAAAACTGTGTGCTGCGGGTATGCTCAGGTCGACTCTTCAGGTCGACGCATACATCCTGCATTTGTGTATATCAAAAACTGGGTGTTATGAGTCGACGCATAGACCTGTTTAGGTCGACCGGTCGCTGTTTTGCACAAATTTTCTGCTGTGTTATTCACTCTAAAATTCTGTTTCTCTCATGTATTTCTTTTAGGATATTATATATATCATTTTTAGCTCTTTTTTAAAAAACAAGAAACGTGAAAGATTTTATGCCACTTTCTCTCATCAATTTCATCTTCTTCCTTGAGCATTCAAACAACTACACATAACTAATTTTTGTTTGTTGTGTTCATTGATTTGAAGTGATAAGGTTCAGATTTCTGGAAGTGTTATCTTCATTTCTGAGTTGAGATTTGTGGTAGGTGTTTCTTGAATAAAACCTTAGGGTTTTCTCCTCCAAGAATCTAAGAGATTTTGGGGGTTTTTGCACAAGCCAATTCGTTCTACAAGGATTCAGCTGGGCGAAGGTAACCGAAGAGATCGGTTTAGTAGCTGTAATCAGAGGATCGTAGAAGAGTGGTTTGGGTTCGAATCTTTGGTAGATTGCAATTGATCGAGTGAAGGTAATCGAAGAAGAGTGTGTTCCTTCGGTTTAGTAGCGCGGGACGATAATTGGATCAACCATATTCGAAGCACTTGATTCATCTTGAATCAAGGGAAGAGAAGGCTCTACATCAACAATTCGAAGACGTTCGAAGATTTGATTGTTCATAGTTTTCTCTTGTATAAACGTACAATTGCAACGATAATATATATATCTCAATTCCATGTTAGGAATTGGGGGCAGAGGTACCCATAGCGAGGACGATTGGGGAACTGCCTAATCAAACTGCGTTTGTTCTCTTTCTCCTTCAACTCTTTATATTTTCTGCATTGTTTGAATTTGTCAAGTTTTCAATTTGTCTGAATTTCTGAGGTGTTGTAATCTAGAGCTGAAAAATCGTTTTTGTTAAAGTGATACAATTCTTTGAATTGTATCTAGGAGCAGCTTGAACTTACTAACCATAGAAATTCTGCACTTAGTGTGTTTGTACACACCAAGTGTTTGATAATTTGTCACAAAGCAAACTCAAACATTGTTTGTGTCTCATTGCTTATAGTTTGCCTCATTGTTTTGGTTTATACATAAACACGTTATAATTTGTTGATTGCGTTTGACTAGATTAACACAACTGAATTTTTCTCTTCCATACTCTTTCACAATATATTCGTGCATATCCGATCCTTTTTGGTAGAAGGTTCGTTGTAGACTTTTGATCCAGTGGTAGCTTCCGTTTAAACAATTTTTAAAACTGAACTTTGTAGTCCATTTGCGTGTAAAACTCGAAGGATCTATTCAACCCCCCCTTCTAGATCCATAGCCATAGTCTAACACGTGGGACACTCAGTCTTTATGTGCCCATATCCCTCACATTCAAAGCACTGAACTCTCTTCCCTTGATTGGAGTCTTCTTCAGTTCTGGATCTTCTGCCTCCATCCTGGTTCTTACTGATGTCGAGTGACTTGTTCTGGGCATTTGCTTTCGACTTCCTGTCAATCCTTTTCAACACTTTGTTAAATTGTTTTCCAAGTAATACCAGATCCTTAGACACCCCTTCATCTCTGACCAGGTCACCTTCATCTTCTGAGTCACCAGTATTTGACACAAAAGCTATGCTTTTCTTCTTTTCAGACTTTTCACTGATCCCTAATTCGAATGTTTGAAGAGATCCCACCAGTTCATCCACTTTCATCTTGTCTATATCCTGAGCCTCCTCTATAGCAGTCACTTTCATGTCAAATCTCTTAGGTAGAGATCTGAGGATCATTCTGACTAGTTTGCTGTCAGACATCTTTTCACCTAGGGCACTAGAGGGATTAGCTATCTCAATAATGTTCATATGAAAATCATGAATGCTCTCATCCTCTTTCATCTTCAAACTCTCAAACTTGCTGGTGAGAAGCTGAAGTTTTGACATCTTTACCTTTGAAGTCCCTTCATGAGCAACCTTCAAGACCTCCCATGCCTCTTTAGCAATGGTGCAGTGTTCAATCAACCTGAAGATATTCTTGTTAACACCATTGAACAATGCATTCATGGCTTTGGAATTCCCTATGGACCCTTTGTAATCTGCATCATCCCAGTCTTCCTCTTCCTTCACCACATCAGTAGGGGTACCTTTTTCATCTTTAACCTTAGGGGCCTCCCATCCTTTTATAACAGCTTTCCATGCTTGATCATCCATGGATTTGATGAAAGCTATCATCCTTGGTTTCCAATAGTCATAGTTGGAACCATCAAGCAAAGGTGGTTTGTTCAAAAATCCTCCATCCTTGTCCATTGTACCAGAAAATACCTTCCCTGAATCTCACCCAGAACCAAATAAGGGTGCAAGCTCTTGATGCCAATTGAAATTCTGGCACAGATATCAGATGTCCTATACAGATGTTGAGACACTGATATCCAACACAATGAACAAGATAACAATTAAAAATAATAGTACAAAAAGTAAATAACACAGCGATATGTTTACCCAGTTCGATCTAACACACCTACTTTGGGGGCTACCAAGCCAGGGACGAAATCTATATACGATAGTATCAATTCACAGATCATACAAACACCGAATAATCTGCTCACTTAATCACTACCCTTCCTATGACTTCTACCTAAGACTCACCTAGGTATGAGGCCCTCCTCAAATCCCTCTACAACCACAACCCGTGATTGGTACCTTTCCACACAAGAAACAAACTGAAAGTCACACTTTCAAGACACACAATTCTCAATACTTCACAGCTTATGAGAATTGACACACAAGAAACTCAATGCTTAAAAGCTTATGAGTAACTTGATAGAACTTATAACACAAAAAACAGTCCTTATACTATTATCAGAATGATACCAGTTAGGCTCACAAAAATACACTCGAAAACCCTAAAAAACACAAGTAAGTTCCACACCTAAAACTAGGTTTACATCAGTCAATATATAGCAATTAATCTGGACTGAATTGGGCTTCAAAAACGTAGGAAATAGACTGCTCACAAATCTGTAAAATTAACTCCAACAAAATAGGTCTTCAATCCAAAGTTTCCTATTATGTCTCCATAATTAGAAATAGCAGCAAATCCGAAAACCAACAAATAACCACAATCCAAAAATGCTTTGGATGCCACATAGGATGACCAAATATTCCCAGAATATTCAGTAACAATTTACACAAACATAATCTGCATTAAAGCTGAATCCATAACGCGATGTCCTATGAGCAGGCATGGAACATCTTTATTCGACATGTTAAAAGCAGCCACTTAGAACATTAAGATTCAACATCTTACTGCTATAATAGTTTTAGCAAAATAAATGCCAACCACAAAAGCACAGAAATAACAACTTTTAAGGCCAGCTAACCCTTCAAATACTCTCCAAATATCATCCTCAAGCTATCCCAATGGGTTTCCCTCAACTGTAACACCATTTGAGTGAGTTACCATTTTGGTCATTTTTTCCACTTTTGCAAGAAGAAGCCAATTCTTGTTCCTGAGGTTTCCAGCTGATTTTGATCATCCTTAAAGGTTCTAATGGATCAATCAAGAGTGTCTAAAGCATTGGATTACTTCTGGCACAAGGATCTTGACAGTTAGCACAAGGAGCTTCAAGAGGTAAGTGCATCACAACTTGAACTCTTAAAATATGCATTGCTTTGATGTCCATTGATCATAAACATGTTATATATATATATAATGTGTTGTGTTTGAACCAATTTACCATGCTATTGTTGCCTGTATAATAAGATAGCATAAAACTTGCATATCTTGGCCTATTTTGAAACCACTATCAGGTTTTAAAATAGAAGCATCTTCAGAAAATTCTAAAAGCACCATTGGTTTCCTCATGAAATTCTAGGCAGGATCCATCTAAATTTCATCCAATTCCATGGAGAATTGAGGAAGTTATGGCCTTCTTGCAAATCCACCAAAACTTGGTTTTTTGCCTTGGTCAGGCCTAAAATTCAGGTCACCCTTATGTATTCATGGGGTGGTTTTGATACACGGATGTATCACCACCCCAGTGGTAGAAGCACGCTTGTGTTTGGTTGGAGGTCATGGGTTCAAGACCCACCCAGACCATTTTTGCCTTTTCTCTTATTCTTGCTATTTTCATATTTTTTATGGTTTTTATTAATCAATTCAAAACTTAATTTCTCTCTCAATTTTAATTATTTTTTATTGGTTCTTTTTTTGAAAAATCACAAAAATGTTGAAATATTTTATTCCACAAAAAAATTGAATTTATATTTTTTATTTAATATAGGTCTAATTTTTGTAATTAATTTCATTTTATTTGTTTTAAACATTTAAAAAATGAAGTTTCCACCTTGATCTTTCAAAGCCAATTGATTTTCAAGCCTTCATATGATTAAACATGATTTTCCAAAATATTTTTCAAGGCTTACCACTTATTTTTAAATATATTTGATATTTTATATTTAATTTCCTTTGAAAATAATATTATGTTAATTAAAATTAGGGTTTCCCTCAATTTTAATTTTTCAAACTTCATTTGAAACACTTTTGGGCCTCTTGATAGAGTGTAAGTCCCATCCCATTGTAAATAAACCATTTTGGGCCTCAGTCATTGTATAAGTCCCGATAAGATTTTAAAAATCTCGGCGCGATCGCCATTTTCAAAACAATTTTCATCTGGGCCTTCCCTTGTGTTGTAAGCCCCATCTTTCTTATTTTGAATCACTTTTGGGCCTCTTGATAGAGTTTAAGTCCCATCCCTTTGTAAATAAACCATTTTGGGCCTCAATCATTGTATAAGTCCCGATACAATTTTAAAAATTTCGGCGCGATCTCCATTTTCAAAACAATTTTCATCTAGGCCTCCCCTTGTGTTGTAAGCCCCGTCTTTCTTCTTTTGAATCACTTTTGGGCCTATAATAGAGTGTAAGACCCATCCTCTTTGTAAATACAATAATTTGGGCCTCAGTCATTGTATAAGTCCCTTTGTGGTTTTCAAAACTACCGACGCGATAGTCGCCTTTTCAAAAGAGATCATTTGGGCCTCTCCTTGAGTATAAGCCTCAAACTTCTTTTCACAACAAACTTTCTTTTTGATTTAGATTCAAGTTCTTAAGTTTCATCAAAATTTTCTTCAATTTCTTGAATAACTAACCATACAGCTGTGGTTACAATGCTTGAGCTTACACACCTATAAGTTTTACTATTGCTTCTATACATATTTGCTTATATATTTCATCTGTATATGTATATACACCTACTTAGAGTTTTTCCCAACAATTAGGTCTAGCTCTAGAACAAACCAGTGGTTACTCTTTCAACACAGTCAAAACTAGTTCCCCCATAGGAAATTCCAGATACAGTCTTGCCTCTTCTTGGGCTTATACAATATGGAACAGAGAAAAACATTATTCCTGGTGAAACTTTTCTCAAGACTGTCATAATTTAGAAATATCTATACAAGAAATTCAATTCCCCAGAGAGGATAATTCCCGGTGAAACCTCTTTTGAATTTCTTCAAACCCTAGAACTGTTCACTAAAGAAAGGATTATTCCCGGTGAAACCTTTCTTGAACTTTTCTTAGGCTTGGACCCACAGGCTTCCTAAAAGCATCCCCAGCCTCCTCTCGGGCTTTGTACAAGGACCCACAGGAATCTTAGAAGTTCTCAGCCTCCTCTTGGGCTTAATACAAGGACCTAAAGACCTCCTACAGGTATAGGACATAACTTAGTCATCTTTACCAGTTCAATCCTCCAGAGAGTCAGAATTCCAAAACATCAGACCAGTTTAAGATTTATTCTCATCCCTTAAAAAATCAACCTCCTGTTGGGCATCATACAAAGACCATCCTCCAGTTAAGAGTATACCTCTTCATACCAGTAGACATGGAAAGTCTCATCTCCTCTTGGATCTCAAAGAAACCCTCAAATTTCCTAAAAGGCACAGGAAAAACCCTGACCACTTCATTAATCTCCTGCAGTGTTAAAACCTCCAAAGGTTTTAAAACTCAATCTTTAAACTTTCCTTCTAAATTCCCCAGGTAGGGTTGAATTACCACTAATAAACCCTCCCAAAAAATCAGAACCTCAAGGCATCTGATATTTCAATTCTTCTACACTCAGCAAGAGTTGATTCCCCAATTTGGACCTGCCTCTAGATCTCAAGAATCCTCAGCAGAAGCTAGCCTCCTCTTAGGCCTCATATAAGAATTCCCCCAACCAGCCTCCTCTTAGGCATTGTATAATGATTTTTCCTCAGCTGAGTTAGCCTCAATCTTGGGCTTTGCAGATCATATTCTCTAGCTGAGTCAATCAATCCTTTTAAGCCTTAATCTTGGGCTTTGTACAAGACAGATAAAACCTCTCCCCAGTGGAGTCATTTCCTTTAGCCTCAATCTTGGGCTTTGTACAAGACAGACAAAATTTTCCCCGGAAGAGTTAATTCTTTTCAGCCTCAATCTTGGGATCTGTACAAGACAGATATAAAACTCCCTAAGTAGAGTCAACCTTTTAGCTTCAAACTTGGGCTTTGATCAATGCACACAAAAATCAACATCCCCTTAGAGGAAATCAAAATTTCTCTCTGCAGGAAGACATCTTCTCTGTATATCACATATCAAAATAAACAATCAAAAAACCTAATCCCGGATAACTGCTGTAAGTGGCACACTTGTTGATTCAAAAATCCAAGCTGTAATCCATCTCTTATCCTAGTAAAAATCATCTTTCATCTAATTGTTGTAAGTGGCAAGCCTCTGGATTATGTACATCCAAGCCAATGTCCCTCTCTTAGCATGTAAGGCTCCTAAGGAAAAATGGCATTGCTCTACACTGAGTTAAAGTTTCCTCCTTCGGGACTTCTCCCTTATAAAGGATATTATGGCTTTGCTGGATCCTACATTCCAATTAAAGTAATTCCCCTTTATAACCAAGTACCCAACAAATTGTGATGAATAGGTAAGATACCTCCCTTTAGAGATGACAAATTCCTTCTCAGTCAAACCTTTAGCTTCAATCTTGGGCTTTGAACAAGACACCAATCATCTTTCCTCCCATAGAATAGGAGGAACTATGATTGCTCTGATTTCCTTGTTATCTTTATGGGAATACGTAGGCATAAGATTGCGAAATCTTAGCAAGCACACAAATCAAAAACTTTAGGTCCAGTATCTTACCAAAAACAACGGAAAACCCGAAAACAACAAAAATTCTCTCTCAAGTCTTCCAAAGAGAAACTTTCCCAACCTATAACAGTAAACACCAGAAAGTATTTAAACATGCTAAAGAAAGTCTATGGATAACCATATATACACTGGGTAATTAACAACTCCCTTTTGTATAACCTGACCCTGGACCCCCCAATCTCTTAGCATTTGTTAAAGAAAACATTTGCGTGCAAGGTTAGTTTTAGATATCTTCCCTTTCCATTCCAGCTTCATAGGATAAATAAGAAATCAGAAAGTAGCACCCAATTCCAACCATTGCGGTAAGTTGGTCGCGTCACCGACAAAAATCGCACGCTGCAAACAAATGGCGACTCTGCTGGGGAGTCCTAGGATTAGAGTTCCTAAGAGGTCTAGGCTTTGTTAGCATTTTCTATACTTTCTACTATATATATATATATATATATATCATTTACTGTTATACTACTTAATACCCGTGTTTAATTTTCTGTCTACTGGGAATGCGATTAATACACATGTGGAAAGTTTGAGAGAACATTAAGATAAGTGGTGGCATATCCAGGAAATAATTATAGGGAGTGAATCCCGACCAAGCTAACTTGGCAGTCCACCAAATCAGTCGAGGTACCCGTGTGGAAGTATCGATGTTGTGAAAGCATTGTCTTTCCCAGTGCAGTACCCATGACCCTGAGGATTTAGTAGACATTAACCATATGACCATTTGGTAGTACGGTGACTATCGAAAATAGTTGATACACGATACTACACTCAATTGAGATTCACCCTAGGATGTTATAGCTTGCTCGAGTGAATGAGCTTGCTGTTAATATCCCTAGGAGGGGTCAATGATTTTTGGAACCTTAGAACCCGTACTACAGGTACAAAAATTGACCAAAATAGTACAACCTTTGGGAATGGGTAGAGCCAAGACTTCATGCTCGTGACGTTGAACCCTTGAACCCATGTTTTCAAATGTTTTTGTGTGTTGCATTCATGCATTCATTTAAAAAACTCTTTTCAAACAAGAAAAAACTTTTTTTTTTCACAAGAACTAAAACAATAATTGCAAATATCAGAGGTTGCGTTATGGATTTCGGTAGAAGAAAAACGTACAAGTACACCTTCAAGGCTCCGAAACTAGAAGACTTAAGGAAATTGGCAAGGATGATTACCAATCCCGAGGCTTTCAGAGCTAAGCACAGAGGGCTGTTGTCTCTGTTAACGTGATTGAAGGAATCCTGTCTATGCTGATTCAGTTCTACGATCCGGTTTACCACTGCTTAACTTTCCCGGATTACCAACTTGCACCAACACTGGAAGAGTACTCCCACCTAATTGATTTACCTATCACTGATCAAACTCTATTTTCTGGACTGGAAGAAATTCCAAAGGATCAGGCCATTGTAAGAGCAATCTCTTTAGATGAGTCAGAAGTTAGGACTCACATAACCACTAAAGGAGGAATCCAGGGTTTACCGGCTAAATTCCTGATGGAGAAAGCTCTGTACTTTGCTAGTATAGGAAACATAACTGCTTTCGAATACGTCTTTGTCCTACTCATATATGGGTTATTCCTCTTTCCCAACATTGACAATTTCATCGATACCAATGTTGTTAAGATATTCTTAATAGGAAACCCCGTACTAACCCTGCTCGCAGATGCTTATCATTCTGTACACTTAAGGAATTTATACAGCGGAGAAATGATCACATGTTGTGTACCTTTACTCTACAAATGGTTCATTTCCCATTTGCCCAAGTCTGCTACTTTTTGGGATCACAAGAGTACTATACGTTGGTCACAGAGGATTATGTCTCTTACCAATTCTGACATAGATTGGTACAATCGGATTTACGAAGGGATAAAGATCATCGACAGATGTGGAAATTTTCCTAACGTACCCCTCATTGGAACTAAAGGAGGAATCAACTATCATCCAATTTTAGCTCGCCGTCAACTCGGATACCCGGTGAAGAATATCCCACATAACGTTCATCTGGAAGCTCTTTTCTTTAAAGAAGGAGAAAATGACAGGGCACTAAAGAAAGAAATAGTGCATGCCTGGCAACATATTCACAAGAAAGACAGAGAGTATATGGGAAGACCAAACTGTACCTCCATGGAACCTTATCTCCACTGGGTGCAAACTAGAGCCCTCAAGCTAAGGATACCTTACCCTCATCAAGAAGTTTTTACATTAAAGGAGTCGGTCCTTTATTTCATGTCTGATGCGGAAAAACTCCAGATCTCTCTCAACAGAGTTCAACGTGACAAGAGTTCTTAGAAGAACAAATACCAAATCCTTAGTTTGGAATGTACCAAGATTTAGAGACTGTTAAAGGAGAAGGACGCTCTCATTGAGATATTAGAGCGACATGCTATAGAGAGTCAGGAAGACCGGAGAAATTAGCTCGCTCATTTCACTTGGCAAAGGACTGACAACCTGACAACGGCTGAAGAGCCCCGATCAAAGAAAATAAAAATACAGGAACCGACATCTGTGCTCTCTTCAGAGAGGACTCTGGATCCATGAGCTTAGATATTTCCTTACAGCACTTTGTAAAATACTATACTTTTCCTTGTAAAATACTGCAATCTTTCGAATTCAATAAAAGGGGCCCACCCCCCACCATGTGATATTTGCAATCTATTTGTTGAAGTTTCTTTTTGAATAAAACAAAAACTAAAAATATATCTTTGCATATCATTCATTATTCTCACATAACGCATTTTTCTTATCCTTGAGTCTCACGTATGTGTCATAATTCTAGAGTCAAACTATCTAACTCATACAATAATCGGGCCAATCGAAAAAATAAAATGGATGATCTCGAGGAAGAGAACAGAGAGCTTAGAGAAGAAATTGACGCTCTAAAGGAAAGTTTGGAAAAACTTCACAGCAACATGCAATCCCTGGCAGCAGCTCAGGGGCAGCAACATCAAAGGACTGTGATCTTAGAGATTACATCTACACCTGTAATGGAGACACTTGACAATCATCCATGGTATAACATGCCTAAAGGGCGCCCCTGGGGCATTCCTTTCAACTTTATACCTGAAGGATATATCCCACCGGTCACTAAAGACCCAGAAACCATGGCAGGAACCATTGGACCTGAAGGTTACAAACTTCGGGAAAATGAAGATGCAAGGGTTACAACAGTAACTCCTGGAGGTTACAAACTTCAGGGTACTGAAGCGCCAAGAGTCACCGATGTAATGTATATACCACAACCAGTGGTACACACAGTCCCGGAAGGACAGATTCCATAGGCAATTTCTGGTGGAAACGAAAACATGTACAAAAGGATGAACGAGTTCCAGGAACAATTCTTAGAAATGTAGAAGGAACTGCATGCCATTCGCAGTCAATACTTATTCGGAAAGGACGCCGCTGACCTCTGTTTAGTCCCTAATGTAAAGATACCGCACAAATTCAAGGTGCCTGACTTTGAAAAATACAAAGGCAACTCTGGCCCTCAAAGTCATTTGGTGATGTATGCTCGAAAAATGTCTACTCAGATAGAAAATCAACAGCTACTGATCCATTACTTCTAAGACAGTTTAACCGGTGCCGCACTCCAATGGTACATGGGTTTAAACCGCACCAAGATCAGTACTTTCAGAGATCTCGGCATTGCCTTCGTTCAGCAGTATAAATACAAATTGGACATGGCACCAGATAGGGATCAGCTCAGAGCGATGTCATAAAAGGACAAAGAAACTTTCAAAGAGTATGTTCAGAGATGGCGTGAAATCACTGCCCAGATCTGTCCCCCTCTCGAAGAAAAGGAAATGACAAAGATTTTACTGAAAACCTTAAGCTCGTTCTATTATGACCAAATGGTTACCAGTGCGCCCAGTGACTTCACTGAAATGGTGAACATGGGAGTACGCCTTGAAGAAGCAGTCTGAGAAGGACGATTGGTCAAAGATGCAGAGCCATCTAGCAGTACCAAGAGATACAGTAGTGCTTTCCAAAAGAAAAAAAAGAAAGATATTAGTAATATATCTCTGGGAAAGCAAAGGCGAAGGTATCAACCAGTAGCGGTGGTAACTCCCGCTATCAACCCAGCGCCAGCTCCGACGTATCAACCTCAGGTTGCTCAGAGCCAACCAAAATAAAAACAGTATCAACAAAGGCCGCAACAGCCTCTTCAGCAGGCACGTCCACAGTACAACAACAACAATCGTACAATACGACCATCGGGGTTGGACCCTATATCGATGTTGTACATAGAGTTATTTCCACTTCTACTGGCTAAGGGGCACGTCCAAACCAGGACTCATCTCGCAGTACCCGAAAATCCACCTTTTTGGTTCAAAGCAGATCGAACTTGCCCTTACCATCAAGGAGGAATGGGACACAACATTGAGAATTGTCTCAACTTTAAGTCTGATGTACAGAAGCTTGTCAGGATCGGGGTTTGTATCTTTCAAAGATACAAATCCAAATGTTCAGACAAACCCATTACCGCAACATGAGAAGACTACAGTGAATTTGATAGAAGGAGAACCTGTCAACAGTTGTCAAATTCACAATATGCTCTTATTAAGAACTAATCTGGTGAAAATGCATTGCAGACAGAGCGGGTACGGTCATGTGCCGTCTCACAACTATCATCAGTGTGATATCTGCTCTAAAGACAATCAAGGGTGTTCCGTAGTACAGGCAGCTCTGCAAGAACAAATGGATCTGGGCTGGATTCAGGATCACAGGATTCATGAAGTAAACATGGCCCATGTGTAACACCCCCAATTAAATAAAGCGATAAAAAAAATTTCATCAGAGTATAATTGAACATTCATGGCATAGACGAAGGCGTCACATCAATTGAGACAAAACACAATAAACCTGCTCATAAAGATATGCAACAATCAGGTAGCAAATAACAGAGGAACTTAGTTCCTACTACCCACAAATCAGATACAGAATAAAAGCGGAAAATCTGCAACTGAATCTCATATATATATATATATATATATATATATATATATATCACATAAAGAGTTTGTCTGTCATACACAAATTCATACATATACAATCCAAAAGGCATATATACATATATACATAAATCACAACGATCTCCCCGACTACCCGGTGCTACATATCAGAGCCGACCGACAAAAGAATGAAGACCTAAGCTTCACAAAAAGACCTCCAGCATCTAATCTACAATGCCTCATAGAGCATTCAAAACAGCAGAAGGGTGAGAAACACAATCATAATATAATTGCATACAATTATATAATAACACCAAAATACACATGTAATATTCTCACCACAACTTATACCAGAATTCAAACGCAAAACAACACAATGCATATCTCATATATCCGTCACCAAGGCATATATAATCAAGCTCAATGCATTTATCAACAACATAAATATATATATATATATATATATATATATATATATATATATATATATATATATATATATCCCAACTCATCAATTCCATTCACAATTCCACACAAAATCAATCCATTCATGATTTATGCAAATGCAAAGAGACCGACACAACGACTCTATGCAAATGCGGTACCATCCATCCGTCAATCTCATCATTAGTTCACTCAGGAACTATTGGAACCATCGCTTGTTACTTAATGTAACTCCCCGTCGGGCAAACGATGTTCCCCGTCGCTTTCGGTCCTCTTGGTATAAGGCTCACGACGTTTATGGATCGCTTTCAGTCCTCTTTGTATAAGGCTCACGATCCGATCGCTTTCGGTCCTCTTTGTATAAGGCTCACGATCGTCTATAATCATCGCTTTCAGTCCTCTCGGTATAAGGCTCACGATGTTATAGCGGATTCCCTCTGGAATCCATTCGTCGCTCACACCCCACAAAGGCACACGACATCTCAAGAATGCATATCATGATGCTTAGCATACAACGACTCATGACATTCAAATGCACACCTATACACATCCATAATCATGCATATATAACCAAATACCACACATTGCATTTTCTTGCCCTTAGGCCACAAACCATCATCACAACATTTTATCACATGCATTTTCATCACACAACATCACACAAGTCATACAATATCCATATCAACAGCACATTGCATAATACACCTCAATTACACACCATTAAAACGGTAAAAGTCGACAAAATGACACTATTCCAAATTCCCGACATAATTAAATCAGCCAACCATCTTAAAACCATTTTAATAAGAAAGTACGTTTTATTAGCTTTCCAACGATACCAAGAATGTTCAAAACGGATAATCAGAACACATGTTACGGACGTAAACAGAAAAGACATCCCGAAAAGACAACATTTTACACCCCTGCTGGTCATACGTGTATTGCCCTGAGCCATACGCGTATTGCCCAAACTCATACGCGTACCATTACGCGTTTTAGCAGATGGCCGAGAAAAATGGAACTCATTACGCGTATTGCCCTCAAATGCACCTCCCATACGCGTATTGCCCTAGCCAATACGCGTATGGACATGCTTGATACGCGTAACGGCAGACGAAACCCAGAATTTTTCTGCAGAATTTTTCCTGCGAAAATCACTCAAACCCACTCCAAATTTTCACCTAAACACCAGAAAATTGCCAATAGATAGCACAACAACATATATCTAACATGTATCAACAATAAGGGACCTGAAAACATGATTTCTGACACAATTTAATCGGATTCTAACATTTCAACATATTATGGGTTTTTGTTCAATATCCAATTTCAATCCAAAAACAACCAAATACAAACATACATAATCATACACAAGTATAATATAATCGAGTTTCGCACCTTTACCCGATTTAATCGTGTTTGAAAAGTCGGTTGATTGATTTTCTTCCTTTCTAAGTTTTCCTCCCTTTTCTTCTTTCTCTTCTCTTTTCTTTCCCTTTTCCTTCTTCTCTTTTTCTTTCTCTCTAATTTTCTCTCTTTCTATTTCTATTTTCTAACTTAAGAAAAAATAAAGTGAAATGACCAAAATACCCCTACACTCAAATATCTCGCAAGCGCTCTCGAAAAGCGATAAAACATATTCACGGCGAAAAATAATATATTATCAAATACAAGTCAAAATAAAATAATATAATAATAGAAATATTTAAATCGACTCGATTAAATAAAACTAACTAAAACTGGGGCGTTACAACTCTCCCCCACTTAGAAATTTTAGTCCTCGAAAATATTACTTGAGACGAACAACTCCGGATACGACTCCTGCATCTGACTCTCCAACTCCCAAGTCAAATTGCCCTCAGCAGCGCCTCCCCACGCTACTTTCATAAGCGCAATGTCCTTGCCCCTTAACCGCTTCAACTCGCGATCCAAAATCCTCACTGGTAATGCCTCAACTGTAAGGTTCTCCCTTACCTCAACCTCATCCATCGAAATCACATGCGACGGATCCGGAACATACTTTCGAAGCTGCGAAACATGGAACACATCGTGCAAATTCAAAAGACTCGGCGGCAACGCCACCCGATAAGCCACAGAACCCACTCTCGCGGATATCTGATGAGGACCAATAAACCGAGAAGTAAGCTTCTTCTACTTCAATGCACGACCAACACCCGTCACCGGTGTAACTCTCAAAAATACGTGATCGCCCTCCTAAAACTCAAGATCTTTCCTCCTTCGATCATGATAACTCTTTTGCCTACTCTGAGAAGCCTTCATTTTCTCATGAATAAGTTTCACCTTTTCCGTAGTCTGTTGCACCAATTCCGGCCCAACCACCGAACTCTCACTAGATTCATGCCAACACAAAGGTGTTCGACATCTCCTTCTATACAACGCTTCAAAAGGTGCCATTCCAATACTCGAATGGAAACTGTTGTTATACATGAATTCCATCAACGCAAGATAACTATCCCAAGCACCACCTTGCTCAAGAACACAAGCTCGCAACAAATCTTCCAACGACTGAATAGTTCTCTCGGTCTGACCATCCGTCTGCGGATGATAAGCAGAACTCAATCTCAACTTGGAACCTAACGCCTTTTGCAAACTTTCCCAAAATCTGGAAGTAAACCTCGGATCTCGATCTGAAACAATACTCAACAGAACACCATGCAATTTCACAATCACACTAATATAAATCTCAGCCAACCTCTCCAAAGAAAAACTGATGTCAATCGGAATGAAATGCGCCGATTTAGTCAGCCTATCCACAACTACCCAAATGGCATTATGTCCCCTCTGTGTGTTCGGCAACCCTATCACAAAATCCATAGAAATGCTGTCCCATTTCCACTCGGGAATATCCAACGGTTGCAACAATCCACTAGGCTTCTGATGTTCGACCATCGACTTCGGACACGTCAAACACGCATAAACAAACTGAGCCACATCCCTCTTTAATCCAGACCACCAAAAGATCTTCTTCAAATCTTGATACATCTTATTAGCTCCTGGATGTATACTCAAATTACTCCGGTGTCCTTCCTCTAAAATCATCTTTTTCAAGTCCGAATCATCAGGAATACAAATTCTACCACGAAATCTCAAAATACCCTTATCACCCACTTTAAAGTCACCATTCACACTTTGATCTCTAACCATCATCAAATCAACCAATTTCACATCCAACTTCTGTTTCTCGCTAACGGCTAACAGAAAATCATTAGTGACCTTTAACATACCAAGCCTCACGCTGTCAGACGTCAATTCACACACCAAACTCAAATCTCTAAATGCTTCCAAAAGTTCCCACTCTTTAACCATCAAAACGGACATATGCAAAGATTTCCGGCTTAACGCATCGGCTACCACATTAGCTTTACCAGGATGGTAATTCAAGCTAAAGTCGTAGTCCTTCAAAAATTTCAACCATCTCCGTTGCCTCATATTCAACTCTTTCTGATCAAACAAGTATTTCAAACTTTTATGATCACTAAAGACTTTGAATCTTGCACCATAGAGATAATGCCTCCAAATTTTCAACACAAAAACCACAACCGCTAATTCTAAATCATGAGTAGGATAATTCTTCTCATGAATCCTCAATTGCCTCGAAGCATAAGCCACAACCTTACCTTCTTACATCAACACTCCACCTAAACCAATCAAAGACGCATCAAAATACACCACAAATGGTTCACTAGGATTCGGTAAGATCAAAATCGGAGTTGTAGTCAATCTTCTCTTCAGCTCACTAAAACTTTCCTCACACTGAATATCCCAAATGAACGCTTTACCTTTACAAGTCAACTGGGTCAATGGAAGTGCCAACTTAGAAAAACCTTCAATGAACCTTCGATAATAACCAGCTAAACCCAAAAACCTTCTAATTTCAGTAACAGATCTAGAAGCCTCCCATTTTAGAATTGCATCTACTTTAGATGGATCCACAACAATTCCATTACCTGAAATCACATGCCCAAGAAAACTCACCTCTGACAACCAGAACTCACACTTGGACAACTTGGCAAAAAGTTTCCTTTCCTTTAAAATTTGCAACACAACACGCAAATGTTCCGCATGTTCCTCCCGGGACTTAGAATAAATCAAAATGTCATCAATAAACACAACAACAAATCGATCCAAATGCTTGTGGAAAATACGATTCATATACTCCATAAACACACCTGGCGCATTAGAAACCCCGAACGGCATCACAGAATATTCATAATGACCATATCGTGTCCTAAAAGTCGTCTTCTGAATATCTTCCTCTTTCACTCTAATCTGATGATAACCTGACCTCAAATCAATCTTACTAAACACACAAGCATCTACCAACTGGTCCATCAAATCATCAATTCTCGGAAGAGGATACTTATTCTTAATCGTCACCTTATTCAACTGGCGATAATCAATACACAATCGCATACTTCCATCTTTCTTTTTCACCAACAAAACTGGAGCACCCCAAGGCGACACACTTGGCCTCACAAACCTCTTCTCTAACAATTCATTCAACTGCTTCTTCAACTCAACCAACTCAGATGCCGACATACGATAAGGTGCCATAGATACAGGTCTAGTATCAGGAATTAGATCTATAGAAAACTCCACCTCTCTCTCTGGCGGCACATCTGAAATATCCTCAGGAAACACCTCGGGAAATTCACACACAACTGGAAACACATCAAGTGCAACTTGACTATCCACTGTCAACGATGCAAACAACCCAAACAACTAAGCTTCCTCCGCCAAAAGTTTCTTCAACTCTTTGGTAGATAAGAAACTCGATTCTTCGTCTTCTTCAAAAGAAGGAAATCTTACCAGCTTATGATAACAATCAATATGCACTCGATTGAACTGCAACCAATTCATACCCAGAACCACATCTAAACCCTCCAACGGCAAACACACCAAATCCATCTCAAAATATTTACCATAAATGGTCAAAGGACAACTTAAACAAACCAAAGAAGTAGTTACTGACCCCATTGCTAGAGTATCAATAACCATCTCTCCACCCATCGAAGACAACAAAATATTCAAACGCTTCACACACTCAGAAGAAATAAACGAATGAGTCGCTCCAGTATCAATAATAGCAACTAAAGACGTACTATTAATAAAATAAGTACCTCTGATCAGACGGTCTGCACTTGTAGTCTGAGTCCCTCCAATGCAAAAACTTTCCCACCAGCTGGAGCTTGCTTTAGTTTCGGACACTTCGTGCTAATATGACCAGCTTCACCACAGTTGAAACACTTCACCACATTCTTCCTCTTACATTCAGCTGTAATATGTCCTAAACCTCCACAATTGGAACACTTCTCCAAATTCTTCTTACATTCGAATTGACGATGTCCTAAGTCACCACACCTATAACATCTCGGAGGATTAGACATACCTCCCCCACTTGGCCTTTTCTCAAAACTACCCCTTTGTTTACCCTTATCAGCTGGTGTCACATAAGGAGCACCACGAAATGGTTGCTTCCCTTTCCTTTCATTCACACTCTTATAGTGAGTAGAACGAGCTTTGCTATCTTCCTCATAAATCCTACAATAATCCACCAAGTCTGAAAATTTTCTAATCCTTTGATAACCGATTGGCTGCTTAATCTCAGGACGCAATCCATTCTCAAACTTCACACACTTAGAAAACTCTGCAGTAGCCTCAGCATAATGTGGGTAAAACTGTACAAGTTCCACAAACTTAGCAGTGTAATCAACAACAGACATATTACCTTGTTTCAACTCCAAGAACTTTATCTCCTTCTTTCCTCTTACATCTTCAGGAAAATACTTCCTCAAAAACTCCCTGCTAAACAAAGTCCAAGTAACCTCTTCATCTCCAGCTACTAACACATGACGCGTACTAACCCACCAATCATCAGCTTTCTCTTGCAACATGTGAGTACCCGGTCTCACCTTATTTTCCTCAGCACAGTCCATTACTCGAAAGATTCTTTCAATCTCCTTAAGCCAAATCTGTGCACCATCAGGATCATGTCTCCCTTTGAAGACAGACGGTTTGTTCTTCCTGAACTCATCATTCTCACCAGCATTAGGTGCACCCTACACAGCCCGAACCATAGCTTGCATAACAGCAGCCAAATCAGCATCATTCCTACCAGCCATGTTCTGTTCATTTCTAATAACAGCAACTATGGTTAAACAAACAGCTCATCCAAACACAACGACCAACAAGGACTGACACAAACTGACACGGACTGGCTCTGATACCACTTAATGTAACACCCCCAATCTATACCCTCAATTAAATAAAGCGATAAAAAAATTTTCATCAGAGTATAATTAAACATTCATGGCATAGACGAAGGCGTCACATCAATTGAGACAAAACACAATAAACCTGCTCATAAAGATATGCAACAATTAAGTAGCAAATAACAGAGGAACTTAGTTCTTACTACCCACAAATCAGATACAGAATAAAAGCAGAAAATCTGCAACTGAATCTCATATATATATATATATATATATATCACATAAAGAGTTTGTCTGTCATACACAGATTCATACATATACAATCCAAAAGGCATATATACATATATACATAAATCACAACGATCTCCCCGACTACCCGGTGCTACATATCAGAGCCGATCAACAAAAGAATGAAGACCTAAGCTTCACAAAAAGACCTCCAGCATCTAATCTGCAATGCCTCATAGAGCATTCAAAACAGCAGAAGGGTGAGGAACACAATCATAATATAATTGCATACAATTATATAATAACACCAAAATACACATGTAATATTCTCACCACAACTTATACCAGAATTCAAACGCAAAACAACACAATGCATATCTCATATATCCGTCACCAAGGCATATATAATCAAGCTCAATGCATTTATCAACAACATATATATATATATATATATATATCCCAACTCATCAATTCCATTCACAATTCCACACAAAATCAATCCATTCATGATTTATGCAACTGCAAAGAGACCGACACAACGACTCTATGCAAATGCGGTACCATCCATCCGTCAATCTCATCATTAGTTCACTCAGAAACTATTGAAACCAGCGCTTGTTACTTAATGTAGCTCCCCGTCGGGCAAACGATGTTCCTCGTCGCTTTCGGTCCTCTTGGTATAAGGCTCACAACGTTTATGGATCGCTTTCAGTCCTCTTTGTATAAGGCTCACGATCCGATCGCTTTCGGTCCTCTTTGTATAATGCTCACGATCGTATATAATCATCGCTTTCAGTCCTCTCGGTATAAGGCTCACGATGTTATAGCGGATTCCCTCTGGAATCGATTCGTCGCTCACACCCCATAAAGGCACACGACATCTCAAGAATGCATATCATGATGCTTAGCATACAACGACTCATGACATTCAAATGCACACCTATACACATCCATAATCATGCATATATAACCAAATACCACACATTGCATTTTCTTAACCTTAGGCCACAAACCATCATCACAACATTTTATCACATGTATTTTCATCACACAACAACACACAAGTCATACAATATCCATATCAACAGCACATTGCATAATACACCTCAATTACACACCATTAAAATGGTAAAAGTCGACAAAACGACACTATTCCAAATTCCTGACATAATTAAATCGGCCAACAATCTCAAAACCATTTTAATAAGAAAGTACGTTTTATTAGCTTTCCAACGATACCAAGAATGTTCAAAATAGATAATCGGAACACAAGTTACGGACGTAAACGGAAAAGACATCGCGAAAAGACAACATTTTACACCCCTGCTGGCCATACGTGTATTGCCATGAGCCATATACGTATTGCCCAAACTCATATGCTTACCATTACGCGTTTCAGCAGATGGCTGAGAAAAATGGAACTCATTACGCGTATTGCCCTCAAATGCACCTCCCATACGCGTATTGCCCTAGCCAATACGTGTATGGACATGCCTGATACGCGTAACGGCAGACGAAACCCAGAATTTTCCTGCAGAATTTTTCCTGCGAAAATCACTCAAACCCACTCCAAATTTTCACCTAAACACTAGAAAATTGCCAATAGATAACACAACAACATATATCTAACATGTATCAATAATAAGGGACCTGAAAACATGATTTCCGACACAATTTAATCGGATTCTAACATTTCAACATATTATGGGTTTTTGTTCAATATCCAATTTCAATCAAAAAACAACCAAATACAAACATACATAATCATACACAAGTATAATATAATCGAGTTTCGCACCCTTACCCGATTTAATCGTGTTCGAAAAGTCGGTTGATTGATTTTCTTCCTTTCCAAGTTTTCCTCTCTTTTCTTCTTTCTCTTCTCTTTTCTTTCCCTTTTCCTTCTTCTCTTTTTCTTTCTCTCTAATTTTCCCTCTTTCTATTTCTATTTTCTAACTTAAGGAAAAATAAAGTGAAATGTCTAAAATACCTCTACACTCAAATATCTCGCAAACGCTCTCGAAACGCGATAAAACATATTCACGACCAAAAATAATATATTATCAAATAAAAGTCAAAATAAAATAATATAATAATAGAAATAATTAAATCGACTCGATTAAATAAAACTAACTAAAACTGGGGCGTTACAACTCTCCCCCACTTAGAAATTTTCGTCCTCGAAAATATTACCTGAGACGAACAACTCCGGATACGACTCCCGCATCCGACTCTCCAACTCCCAAGTCAAATTTCCCTCAGCAGCGCCTCCCCACGCTACTTTCACAAGTGTAATGTCCTTGCCCCTTAACCGCTTCAACTCGCGATAAAAAATCCTCACTGGTAATGCCTCAACAGTAAGGTTCTCCCTTACCTCAACCTCATCCATCTGAATCACATGCGACGGATCCGGAACATACTTCTGAAGCTGTGAAACATGGAACACATCGTGCAAATTCGAAAGACTCGGCGGCAACGCCACCCGATAAGCCACAACACCCACTCTCACGGATATCTGATAAGGACCAATAAACCGAGAAGTAAGCTTCTTCGACTTCAATGCACGATCAATACCCGTCACCGGTGTAACTCTCAAAAATACGTGATCGTCCTCCTGAAACTCAAGATCTTTCCTCCTTCGATCATGATAACTCTTTTACCTACTCTGAGAAGCCTTCATTTTCTCACGAATAAGTTTCACCTTTTCCGTAGTCTGTTGCACCAATTCCGGCCCAACCACCGAACTCTCACCAGATTCATGCCAACACAAAGGTGTTCGACATCTCCTTCCATACAACGCTTCAAAAGGTGCCATTCCAATACTCGAATGGAAACTGTTGTTATACGTGAACTCCACCAACACAAGATAATTATCCCAAGCACCACCTTGCTCAAGAACACAAGCTCGCAACAAATCTTCCAACGACTGAATAGTTCTCTCGGTTTGACCATCCGTTTACGGATGATAAGCAAAACTCAATCTCAACTTGGAACCTAACGCCTTTTGCAAACTTTCCCAAAATCTGGAAGTAAACCTCGGATCTCGATCTGAAACAATAATCAACGGAACACCATGCAATTTCACAATTACACTGATATAAATCTCAGCCAACCTCTCCAAAGAAAAACTGATGTCAATCGGAATGAAATGCGCCGATTTAGTCAGCCTATCCACAACTACCTAAATGGCATTATGTCCCCTCTGTGTGTTCGACAACCCTGTCACAAAATCCATAGAAATGCTGTCCCATTTCCACTCGGGAATATCCAACAGTTGCAACAATCCACTAGGCTTCTGATGTTCTACCTTCGACTTCTGACACATCAAACACGCATAAACAAACTGAGCCACATCCCTCTTCAATCCAGACCACCAAAAGATCTTCTTCAAATCTTGATACATCTTATTAGCTCCCGGATGTATGCTCAAATTACTCTGGTGTCCTTCCTCTAAAATCATCTTTTTCAAGTCCGAATCATCAGGAATACAAATTCTACCAGGAAATCTCAAAACACCCTTATCACCCACTTTAAAGTCACCATTCACACTTTGATCACCAACCGTCATCAAATCAACCAATTTCACATCCAACTTCTGTTTCTCGTTAACGGTTAACAGAAAATCATTAGTGACCTTTAACATACCAAGCCTCACGCTGTCAGACGTCAATTCACACACCAAACTCAAATCTCTAAATGCTTCCAAAAGTTCCCACTCTTTAACCATCAAAACGGACATATGCAACGATTTCCGGCTTAACGCATCGGCTACCACATTAGCTTTACCAGGATGGTAATTCAAGCTAAAGTCGTAGTCCTTCAAAAATTCCAACCATCTCCGTTGCCTCATATTCAACTCTTTCTGATCAAACAAGTATTTCAAACTTTTATGATCACTAAAGACTTCGAATCTTGCACCATAGAGATAATGCCTCCAAATTTTCAACACAAAAACCACAGCCACTAATTTTAAATCATGAGTAGGATAATTCTTCTCATGAATCCTCAATTGCCTCGAAGCATAAGCCACAACCTTACCTTCTTGCATCAACACTCCACCTAAACCAATCAAAGACGCATCAAAATACACCACAAACGGTTCACTAGGATTCGGTAAGATCAAAACTGGAGCTGTAGTCAATCTTCTCTTCAGCTCACTAAAACTTTCCTCACACTGAATATCCCAAATGAACGCTTTACCTTTACAAGTCAACTGGGTCAATGGAAGTGCCAACTTAGAAAAACCTTCAATGAACCTTTGATAATAACCAGCTAAACCCAAAAAGCTTCTAATTTCAGTAACAGATCTAGGAGCCTCCCATTGTAGAACTGCATATACTTTAGATGGATCCACAACAATTCCATTACCTGAAATCACATGCCCAAGAAAACTCACCTCTGACAACCAGAACTCACACTTGGACAACTTGGCAAAAAGTTTCCTTTCCTTCAAAATTTGCAACACAACACACTAATGTTCCACATGTTCCTCCCGGGACTTAGAATAAATCAAAATGTCATCAATAAACACAACAACAAATCGGTCCCAATGCTCGTGGAAAATACGATTCATATACTCCATAAACACACCTGGCGCATTAGAAACCCCGAACGGCATCACAGAATATTCGTAATGACCATATTGTGTCCTAAAAGTCGTCTTCTGAATATCTTCCTCTTTCACTCTAATCTGATGATAACCTGACCTCAAATCAATCTTACTAAACACACAAGAACCTACCAACTGGTCCATCAAATCATCAATTCTCGGAAGAGGATACTTATTCTTAATCGTCACCTTATTCAACTGGCGATAATCAATACACAATCGCATACTTCCATCTTTCTTTTTCACCAACAAAACTGGAGCACCCCAAGGCGACACACTTGGCCTCACAAACCTCTTCTCTAACAATTCATTCAACTGCTTCTTCAACTCAACCAACTCAGATGCCGACATACGATAAGGTGCCATAGATATAGGTCTAGTACCAAGAATTAGATCTATAGAAAACTCGATCGCTTTCGGTCCTCTTTGTATAAGGCTCACGATCGTCTATAATCATCGCTTTTAGTCCTCTCGGTATAAGGCTCATGATGTTATAGCAGATTCCCTCTGGAATCGATTCGTCGCTCACACCCCACAAGGGCACACGACATCTCAAGAATGCATATCATGATGCTTAGCATAGAACGACTCATGACATTCAAATGCACACCTATACACATCCATAATCATGCATATATAACCAAATACCACACATTGCATTTTCTTGCCCTTAGGTCACAAACCATCATCACAACATTTTATCACATGTATTTTCATCACACAACAGCACACAAGTTATACAATATCCATATCAACAGCACATTGCATAATACACCTCAATTACACACCATTAAAATGGTAAAAGTCGACAAAACGACACTATTCCAAATTCCTGACATAATTAAATCGGCCAACAATCTCAAAACATTTTAATAAGAAAGTACGTTTTATTAGCTTTCCAACGATACCAAGAATGTTCAAAATAGATAATCGGAACACAAGTTACGGACGTAAACGGAAAAGACATCGCGAAAAGACAACATTTTACACCCCTGCTGGCCATACGTGTATTGCCATGAGCCATATACGTATTGCCCAAACTCATACGCTTACCATTACGCGTTTCAGCAGATGGCTGAGAAAAATGGAACTCAATACGCGTATTGCCCTCAAATGCACCTCCCATACGCGTATTGCCCTAGCCAATACGTGTATGGACATGCCTGATACGCGTAACGGCAGACGAAACCCAGAATTTTCCTGCAGAATTTTTCCTGCGAAAATCACTCAAACCCACTCCAAATTTTCACCTAAACACCAGAAAATTGCCAATAGATAACACAACAACATATATCTAACATGTATCAATAATAAGGGACCTGAAAACATGATTTCCGACACAATTTAATCGGATTCTAACATTTCAACATATTATGGGTTTTTGTTCAATATCCAATTTCAATCAAAAAACAACCAAATACAAACATACATAATCATACACAAGTATAATATAATCGAGTTTCGCACCCTTACCCGATTTAATCGTGTTCGAAAAGTCGGTTGATTGATTTTCTTCCTTTCCAAGTTTTCCTCTCTTTTCTTCTTTCTCTTCTCTTTTCTTTCCCTTTTCCTTCTTCTCTTTTTCTTTCTCTCTAATTTTGCCTCTTTCTATTTCTATTTTCTAACTTAAGGAAAATTAAGTGAAATGTCTAAAATACCTCTACACTCAAATATCTCGCAAACGCTCTCGAAACGCGATAAAACATATTCACGACCAAAAATAATATATTATCAAATAAAAGTCAAAATAAAATAATATAATAATAGAAATAATTAAATCGACTCGATTAAATAAAACTAACTAAAACTGGGGCGTTACAACTCTCCCCCACTTAGAAATTTTCGTCCTCGAAAATATTACCTGAGACGAACAACTCCGGATACGACTCCCGCATCCGACTCTCCAACTCCCAAGTCAAATTGCCCTCAGCAGCGCCTCCCCACGCTACTTTCACAAGTGTAATGTCCTTGCCCCTTAACCGCTTCAACTCGCGATAAAAAATCCTCACTGGTAATGCCTCAACAGTAAGGTTCTCCCTTACCTCAACCTCATCCATCTGAATCACATGCGACGGATCCGGAACATACTTCTGAAGCTGTGAAACATGGAACACATCGTGCAAATTCGAAAGACTCGGCGGCAACGCCACCCGATAAGCCACAACACCCACTCTCGCGGATATCTGATAAGGACCAATAAACCGAGAAGTAAGCTTCTTCGACTTCAATGCACGATCAATACCCGTCACCGGTGTAACTCTCAAAAATACGTGATCGTCCTCCTGAAACTCAAGATCTTTCCTCCTTCGATCATGATAACTCTTTTACCTACTCTGAGAAGCCTTCATTTTCTCACGAATAAGTTTCACCTTTTCCGTAGTCTGTTGCACCAATTCCGGCCCAACCACCGAACTCTCACCAGATTCATGCCAACACAAAGGTGTTCGACATCTCCTTCCATACAACGCTTCAAAAGGTGCCATTCCAATACTCGAATGGAAACTGTTGTTATACGTGAACTCCACCAACACAAGATAATTATCCCAAGCACCACCTTGCTCAAGAACACAAGCTCGCAACAAATCTTCCAACGACTGAATAGTTCTCTCGGTTTGACCATCCGTTTACGGATGATAAGCAAAACTCAATCTCAACTTGGAACCTAACGCCTTTTGCAAACTTTCCCAAAATCTGGAAGTAAACCTCGGATCTCGATCTGAAACAATAATCAACGGAACACCATGCAATTTCACAATTACACTGATATAAATCTCAGCCAACCTCTCCAAAGAAAAACTGATGTCAATCGGAATGAAATGCGCCGATTTAGTCAGCCTATCCACAACTACCTAAATGGCATTATGTCCCCTCTGTGTGTTCGACAACCCTGTCACAAAATCCATAGAAATGCTGTCCCATTTCCACTCGGGAATATCCAACAGTTGCAACAATCCACTAGGCTTCTGATGTTCTACCTTCGACTTCTGACACATCAAACACGCATAAACAAACTGAGCCACATCCCTCTTCAATCCAGACCACCAAAAGATCTTCTTCAAATCTTGATACATCTTATTAGCTCCCGGATGTATGCTCAAATTACTCTGGTGTCCTTCCTCTAAAATCATCTTTTTCAAGTCCGAATCATCAGGAATACAAATTCTACCAGGAAATCTCAAAACACCCTTATCACCCACTTTAAAGTCACCATTCACACTTTGATCACCAACCGTCATCAAATCAACCAATTTCACATCCAACTTCTGTTTCTCGTTAACGGTTAACAGAAAATCATTAGTGACCTTTAACATACCAAGCCTCACGCTGTCAGACGTCAATTCACACACCAAACTCAAATCTCTAAATGCTTCCAAAAGTTCCCACTCTTTAACCATCAAAACGGACATATGCAACGATTTCCGGCTTAACGCATCGGCTACCACATTAGCTTTACCAGGATGGTAATTCAAGCTAAAGTCGTAGTCCTTCAAAAATTCCAACCATCTCCGTTGCCTCATATTCAACTCTTTCTGATCAAACAAGTATTTCAAACTTTTATGATCACTAAAGACTTCGAATCTTGCACCATAGAGATAATGCCTCCAAATTTTCAACACAAAAACCACAGCCACTAATTTTAAATCATGAGTAGGATAATTCTTCTCATGAATCCTCAATTGCCTCGAAGCATAAGCCACAACCTTACCTTCTTGCATCAACACTCCACCTAAACCAATCAAAGACGCATCAAAATACACCACAAACGGTTCACTAGGATTCGGTAAGATCAAAACTGGAGCTGTAGTCAATCTTCTCTTCAGCTCACTAAAACTTTCCTCACACTGAATATCCCAAATGAACGCTTTACCTTTACAAGTCAACTGGGTCAATGGAAGTGCCAACTTAGAAAAACCTTCAATGAACCTTTGATAATAACCAGCTAAACCCAAAAAGCTTCTAATTTCAGTAACAGATCTAGGAGCCTCCCATTGTAGAACTGCATATACTTTAGATGGATCCACAACAATTCCATTACCTGAAATCACATGCCCAAGAAAACTCACCTCTGACAACCAGAACTCACACTTGGACAACTTGGCAAAAAGTTTCCTTTCCTTCAAAATTTGCAACACAACACACTAATGTTCCACATGTTCCTCCCGGGACTTAGAATAAATCAAAATGTCATCAATAAACACAACAACAAATCGGTCCCAATGCTCGTGGAAAATACGATTCATATACTCCATAAACACACCTGGCGCATTAGAAACCCCGAACGGCATCACAGAATATTCGTAATGACCATATTGTGTCCTAAAAGTCGTCTTCTGAATATCTTCCTCTTTCACTCTAATCTGATGATAACCTGACCTCAAATCAATCTTACTAAACACACAAGAACCTACCAACTGGTCCATCAAATCATCAATTCTCGGAAGAGGATACTTATTCTTAATCGTCACCTTATTCAACTGGCGATAATCAATACACAATCGCATACTTCCATCTTTCTTTTTCACCAACAAAACTGGAGCACCCCAAGGCGACACACTTGGCCTCACAAACCTCTTCTCTAACAATTCATTCAACTGCTTCTTCAACTCAACCAACTCAGATGCCGACATACGATAAGGTGCCATAGATATAGGTCTAGTACCAAGAATTAGATCTATAGAAAACTCGATCGCTTTCGGTCCTCTTTGTATAAGGCTCACGATCGTCTATAATCATCGCTTTTAGTCCTCTCGGTATAAGGCTCATGATGTTATAGCAGATTCCCTCTGGAATCGATTCGTCGCTCACACCCCACAAGGGCACACGACATCTCAAGAATGCATATCATGATGCTTAGCATAGAACGACTCATGACATTCAAATGCACACCTATACACATCCATAATCATGCATATATAACCAAATACCACACATTGCATTTTCTTGCCCTTAGGTCACAAACCATCATCACAACATTTTATCACATGTATTTTCATCACACAACAGCACACAAGTTATACAATATCCATATCAACAGCACATTGCATAATACACCTCAATTACACACCATTAAAATGGTAAAAGTCGACAAAACGACACTATTCCAAATTCCTGACATAATTAAATCGGCCAACAATCTCAAAACATTTTAATAAGAAAGTACGTTTTATTAGCTTTCCAACGATACCAAGAATGTTCAAAATAGATAATCGGAACACAAGTTACGGACGTAAACGGAAAAGACATCGCGAAAAGACAACATTTTACACCCCTGCTGGCCATACGTGTATTGCCATGAGCCATATACGTATTGCCCAAACTCATACGCTTACCATTACGCGTTTCAGCAGATGGCTGAGAAAAATGGAACTCAATACGCGTATTGCCCTCAAATGCACCTCCCATACGCGTATTGCCCTAGCCAATACGTGTATGGACATGCCTGATACGCGTAACGGCAGACGAAACCCAGAATTTTCCTGCAGAATTTTTCCTGCGAAAATCACTCAAACCCACTCCAAATTTTCACCTAAACACCAGAAAATTGCCAATAGATAACACAACAACATATATCTAACATGTATCAATAATAAGGGACCTGAAAACATGATTTCCGACACAATTTAATCGGATTCTAACATTTCAACATATTATGGGTTTTTGTTCAATATCCAATTTCAATCAAAAAACAACCAAATACAAACATACATAATCATACACAAGTATAATATAATCGAGTTTCGCACCCTTACCCGATTTAATCGTGTTCGAAAAGTCGGTTGATTGATTTTCTTCCTTTCCAAGTTTTCCTCTCTTTTCTTCTTTCTCTTCTCTTTTCTTTCCCTTTTCCTTCTTCTCTTTTTCTTTCTCTCTAATTTTGCCTCTTTCTATTTCTATTTTCTAACTTAAGGAAAATTAAGTGAAATGTCTAAAATACCTCTACACTCAAATATCTCGCAAACGCTCTCGAAACGCGATAAAACATATTCACGACCAAAAATAATATATTATCAAATAAAAGTCAAAATAAAATAATATAATAATAGAAATAATTAAATCGACTCGATTAAATAAAACTAACTAAAACTGGGGCGTTACAACTCTCCCCCACTTAGAAATTTTCGTCCTCGAAAATATTACCTGAGACGAACAACTCCGGATACGACTCCCGCATCCGACTCTCCAACTCCCAAGTCAAATTGCCCTCAGCAGCGCCTCCCCACGCTACTTTCACAAGTGTAATGTCCTTGCCCCTTAACCGCTTCAACTCGCGATAAAAAATCCTCACTGGTAATGCCTCAACAGTAAGGTTCTCCCTTACCTCAACCTCATCCATCTGAATCACATGCGACGGATCCGGAACATACTTCTGAAGCTGTGAAACATGGAACACATCGTGCAAATTCGAAAGACTCGGCGGCAACGCCACCCGATAAGCCACAACACCCACTCTCGCGGATATCTGATAAGGACCAATAAACCGAGAAGTAAGCTTCTTCGACTTCAATGCACGATCAATACCCGTCACCGGTGTAACTCTCAAAAATACGTGATCGTCCTCCTGAAACTCAAGATCTTTCCTCCTTCGATCATGATAACTCTTTTACCTACTCTGAGAAGCCTTCATTTTCTCACGAATAAGTTTCACCTTTTCCGTAGTCTGTTGCACCAATTCCGGCCCAACCACCGAACTCTCACCAGATTCATGCCAACACAAAGGTGTTCGACATCTCCTTCCATACAACGCTTCAAAAGGTGCCATTCCAATACTCGAATGGAAACTGTTGTTATACGTGAACTCCACCAACACAAGATAATTATCCCAAGCACCACCTTGCTCAAGAACACAAGCTCGCAACAAATCTTCCAACGACTGAATAGTTCTCTCGGTTTGACCATCCGTTTACGGATGATAAGCAAAACTCAATCTCAACTTGGAACCTAACGCCTTTTGCAAACTTTCCCAAAATCTGGAAGTAAACCTCGGATCTCGATCTGAAACAATAATCAACGGAACACCATGCAATTTCACAATTACACTGATATAAATCTCAGCCAACCTCTCCAAAGAAAAACTGATGTCAATCGGAATGAAATGCGCCGATTTAGTCAGCCTATCCACAACTACCTAAATGGCATTATGTCCCCTCTGTGTGTTCGACAACCCTGTCACAAAATCCATAGAAATGCTGTCCCATTTCCACTCGGGAATATCCAACAGTTGCAACAATCCACTAGGCTTCTGATGTTCTACCTTCGACTTCTGACACATCAAACACGCATAAACAAACTGAGCCACATCCCTCTTCAATCCAGACCACCAAAAGATCTTCTTCAAATCTTGATACATCTTATTAGCTCCCGGATGTATGCTCAAATTACTCTGGTGTCCTTCCTCTAAAATCATCTTTTTCAAGTCCGAATCATCAGGAATACAAATTCTACCAGGAAATCTCAAAACACCCTTATCACCCACTTTAAAGTCACCATTCACACTTTGATCACCAACCGTCATCAAATCAACCAATTTCACATCCAACTTCTGTTTCTCGTTAACGGTTAACAGAAAATCATTAGTGACCTTTAACATACCAAGCCTCACGCTGTCAGACGTCAATTCACACACCAAACTCAAATCTCTAAATGCTTCCAAAAGTTCCCACTCTTTAACCATCAAAACGGACATATGCAACGATTTCCGGCTTAACGCATCGGCTACCACATTAGCTTTACCAGGATGGTAATTCAAGCTAAAGTCGTAGTCCTTCAAAAATTCCAACCATCTCCGTTGCCTCATATTCAACTCTTTCTGATCAAACAAGTATTTCAAACTTTTATGATCACTAAAGACTTCGAATCTTGCACCATAGAGATAATGCCTCCAAATTTTCAACACAAAAACCACAGCCACTAATTTTAAATCATGAGTAGGATAATTCTTCTCATGAATCCTCAATTGCCTCGAAGCATAAGCCACAACCTTACCTTCTTGCATCAACACTCCACCTAAACCAATCAAAGACGCATCAAAATACACCACAAACGGTTCACTAGGATTCGGTAAGATCAAAACTGGAGCTGTAGTCAATCTTCTCTTCAGCTCACTAAAACTTTCCTCACACTGAATATCCCAAATGAACGCTTTACCTTTACAAGTCAACTGGGTCAATGGAAGTGCCAACTTAGAAAAACCTTCAATGAACCTTTGATAATAACCAGCTAAACCCAAAAAGCTTCTAATTTCAGTAACAGATCTAGGAGCCTCCCATTGTAGAACTGCATATACTTTAGATGGATCCACAACAATTCCATTACCTGAAATCACATGCCCAAGAAAACTCACCTCTGACAACCAGAACTCACACTTGGACAACTTGGCAAAAAGTTTCCTTTCCTTCAAAATTTGCAACACAACACACTAATGTTCCACATGTTCCTCCCGGGACTTAGAATAAATCAAAATGTCATCAATAAACACAACAACAAATCGGTCCTAATGCTCGTGGAAAATACGATTCATATACTCCATAAACACACCTGGCGCATTAGAAACCCCGAACGGCATCACAGAATATTCGTAATGACCATATTGTGTCCTAAAAGTCGTCTTCTGAATATCTTCCTCTTTCACTCTAATCTGATGATAACCTGACCTCAAATCAATCTTACTAAACACACAAGAACCTACCAACTGGTCCATCAAATCATCAATTCTCGGAAGAGGATACTTATTCTTAATCGTCACCTTATTCAACTGGCGATAATCAATACACAATCGCATACTTCCATCTTTCTTTTTCACCAACAAAACTGGAGCACCCCAAGGCGACACACTTGGCCTCACAAACCTCTTCTCTAACAATTCATTCAACTGCTTCTTCAACTCAACCAACTCAGATGCCGACATACGATAAGGTGCCATAGATATAGGTCTAGTACCAAGAATTAGATCTATAGAAAACTCGATCGCTTTCGGTCCTCTTTGTATAAGGCTCACGATCGTCTATAATCATCGCTTTTAGTCCTCTCGGTATAAGGCTCATGATGTTATAGCAGATTCCCTCTGGAATCGATTCGTCGCTCACACCCCACAAGGGCACACGACATCTCAAGAATGCATATCATGATGCTTAGCATAGAACGACTCATGACATTCAAATGCACACCTATACACATCCATAATCATGCATATATAACCAAATACCACACATTGCATTTTCTTGCCCTTAGGTCACAAACCATCATCACAACATTTTATCACATGTATTTTCATCACACAACAGCACACAAGTTATACAATATCCATATCAACAGCACATTGCATAATACACCTCAATTACACACCATTAAAATGGTAAAAGTCGACAAAACGACACTATTCCAAATTCCTGACATAATTAAATCGGCCAACAATCTCAAAACATTTTAATAAGAAAGTACGTTTTATTAGCTTTCCAACGATACCAAGAATGTTCAAAATAGATAATCGGAACACAAGTTACGGACGTAAACGGAAAAGACATCGCGAAAAGACAACATTTTACACCCCTGCTGGCCATACGTGTATTGCCATGAGCCATATACGTATTGCCCAAACTCATACGCTTACCATTACGCGTTTCAGCAGATGGCTGAGAAAAATGGAACTCAATACGCGTATTGCCCTCAAATGCACCTCCCATACGCGTATTGCCCTAGCCAATACGTGTATGGACATGCCTGATACGCGTAACGGCAGACGAAACCCAGAATTTTCCTGCAGAATTTTTCCTGCGAAAATCACTCAAACCCACTCCAAATTTTCACCTAAACACCAGAAAATTGCCAATAGATAACACAACAACATATATCTAACATGTATCAATAATAAGGGACCTGAAAACATGATTTCCGACACAATTTAATCGGATTCTAACATTTCAACATATTATGGGTTTTTGTTCAATATCCAATTTCAATCAAAAAACAACCAAATACAAACATACATAATCATACACAAGTATAATATAATCGAGTTTCGCACCCTTACCCGATTTAATCGTGTTCGAAAAGTCGGTTGATTGATTTTCTTCCTTTCCAAGTTTTCCTCTCTTTTCTTCTTTCTCTTCTCTTTTCTTTCCCTTTTCCTTCTTCTCTTTTTCTTTCTCTCTAATTTTGCCTCTTTCTATTTCTATTTTCTAACTTAAGGAAAATTAAGTGAAATGTCTAAAATACCTCTACACTCAAATATCTCGCAAACGCTCTCGAAACGCGATAAAACATATTCACGACCAAAAATAATATATTATCAAATAAAAGTCAAAATAAAATAATATAATAATAGAAATAATTAAATCGACTCGATTAAATAAAACTAACTAAAACTGGGGCGTTACAACTCTCCCCCACTTAGAAATTTTCGTCCTCGAAAATATTACCTGAGACGAACAACTCCGGATACGACTCCCGCATCCGACTCTCCAACTCCCAAGTCAAATTGCCCTCAGCAGCGCCTCCCCACGCTACTTTCACAAGTGTAATGTCCTTGCCCCTTAACCGCTTCAACTCGCGATAAAAAATCCTCACTGGTAATGCCTCAACAGTAAGGTTCTCCCTTACCTCAACCTCATCCATCTGAATCACATGCGACGGATCCGGAACATACTTCTGAAGCTGTGAAACATGGAACACATCGTGCAAATTCGAAAGACTCGGCGGCAACGCCACCCGATAAGCCACAACACCCACTCTCGCGGATATCTGATAAGGACCAATAAACCGAGAAGTAAGCTTCTTCGACTTCAATGCACGATCAATACCCGTCACCGGTGTAACTCTCAAAAATACGTGATCGTCCTCCTGAAACTCAAGATCTTTCCTCCTTCGATCATGATAACTCTTTTACCTACTCTGAGAAGCCTTCATTTTCTCACGAATAAGTTTCACCTTTTCCGTAGTCTGTTGCACCAATTCCGGCCCAACCACCGAACTCTCACCAGATTCATGCCAACACAAAGGTGTTCGACATCTCCTTCCATACAACACTTCAAAAGGTGCCATTCCAATACTCGAATGGAAACTGTTGTTATACGTGAACTCCACCAACACAAGATAATTATCCCAAGCACCACCTTGCTCAAGAACACAAGCTCGCAACAAATCTTCCAACGACTGAATAGTTCTCTCGGTTTGACCATCCGTTTACGGATGATAAGCAAAACTCAATCTCAACTTGGAACCTAACGCCTTTTGCAAACTTTCCCAAAATCTGGAAGTAAACCTCGGATCTCGATCTGAAACAATAATCAACGGAACACCATGCAATTTCACAATTACACTGATATAAATCTCAGCCAACCTCTCCAAAGAAAAACTGATGTCAATCGGAATGAAATGCGCCGATTTAGTCAGCCTATCCACAACTACCTAAATGGCATTATGTCCCCTCTGTGTGTTCGACAACCCTGTCACAAAATCCATAGAAATGCTGTCCCATTTCCACTCGGGAATATCCAACAGTTGCAACAATCCACTAGGCTTCTGATGTTCTACCTTCGACTTCTGACACATCAAACACGCATAAACAAACTGAGCCACATCCCTCTTCAATCCAGACCACCAAAAGATCTTCTTCAAATCTTGATACATCTTATTAGCTCCCGGATGTATGCTCAAATTACTCTGGTGTCCTTCCTCTAAAATCATCTTTTTCAAGTCCGAATCATCAGGAATACAAATTCTACCAGGAAATCTCAAAACACCCTTATCACCCACTTTAAAGTCACCATTCACACTTTGATCACCAACCGTCATCAAATCAACCAATTTCACATCCAACTTCTGTTTCTCGTTAACGGTTAACAGAAAATCATTAGTGACCTTTAACATACCAAGCCTCACGCTGTCAGACGTCAATTCACACACCAAACTCAAATCTCTAAATGCTTCCAAAAGTTCCCACTCTTTAACCATCAAAACGGACATATGCAACGATTTCCGGCTTAACGCATCGGCTACCACATTAGCTTTACCAGGATGGTAATTCAAGCTAAAGTCGTAGTCCTTCAAAAATTCCAACCATCTCCGTTGCCTCATATTCAACTCTTTCTGATCAAACAAGTATTTCAAACTTTTATGATCACTAAAGACTTCGAATCTTGCACCATAGAGATAATGCCTCCAAATTTTCAACACAAAAACCACAGCCACTAATTTTAAATCATGAGTAGGATAATTCTTCTCATGAATCCTCAATTGCCTCGAAGCATAAGCCACAACCTTACCTTCTTGCATCAACACTCCACCTAAACCAATCAAAGACGCATCAAAATACACCACAAACGGTTCACTAGGATTCGGTAAGATCAAAACTGGAGCTGTAGTCAATCTTCTCTTCAGCTCACTAAAACTTTCCTCACACTGAATATCCCAAATGAACGCTTTACCTTTACAAGTCAACTGGGTCAATGGAAGTGCCAACTTAGAAAAACCTTCAATGAACCTTTGATAATAACCAGCTAAACCCAAAAAGCTTCTAATTTCAGTAACAGATCTAGGAGCCTCCCATTGTAGAACTGCATATACTTTAGATGGATCCACAACAATTCCATTACCTGAAATCACATGCCCAAGAAAACTCACCTCTGACAACCAGAACTCACACTTGGACAACTTGGCAAAAAGTTTCCTTTCCTTCAAAATTTGCAACACAACACACTAATGTTCCACATGTTCCTCCCGGGACTTAGAATAAATCAAAATGTCATCAATAAACACAACAACAAATCGGTCCCAATGCTCGTGGAAAATACGATTCATATACTCCATAAACACACCTGGCGCATTAGAAACCCCGAACGGCATCACAGAATATTCGTAATGACCATATTGTGTCCTAAAAGTCGTCTTCTGAATATCTTCCTCTTTCACTCTAATCTGATGATAACCTGACCTCAAATCAATCTTACTAAACACACAAGAACCTACCAACTGGTCCATCAAATCATCAATTCTCGGAAGAGGATACTTATTCTTAATCGTCACCTTATTCAACTGGCGATAATCAATACACAATCGCATACTTCCATCTTTCTTTTTCACCAACAAAACTGGAGCACCCCAAGGCGACACACTTGGCCTCACAAACCTCTTCTCTAACAATTCATTCAACTGCTTCTTCAACTCAACCAACTCAGATGCCGACATACGATAAGGTGCCATAGATATAGGTCTAGTACCAAGAATTAGATCTATAGAAAACTCGATCGCTTTCGGTCCTCTTTGTATAAGGCTCACGATCGTCTATAATCATCGCTTTTAGTCCTCTCGGTATAAGGCTCATGATGTTATAGCAGATTCCCTCTGGAATCGATTCGTCGCTCACACCCCACAAGGGCACACGACATCTCAAGAATGCATATCATGATGCTTAGCATAGAACGACTCATGACATTCAAATGCACACCTATACACATCCATAATCATGCATATATAACCAAATACCACACATTGCATTTTCTTGCCCTTAGGTCACAAACCATCATCACAACATTTTATCACATGTATTTTCATCACACAACAGCACACAAGTTATACAATATCCATATCAACAGCACATTGCATAATACACCTCAATTACACACCATTAAAATGGTAAAAGTCGACAAAACGACACTATTCCAAATTCCTGACATAATTAAATCGGCCAACAATCTCAAAACATTTTAATAAGAAAGTACGTTTTATTAGCTTTCCAACGATACCAAGAATGTTCAAAATAGATAATCGGAACACAAGTTACGGACGTAAACGGAAAAGACATCGCGAAAAGACAACATTTTACACCCCTGCTGGCCATACGTGTATTGCCATGAGCCATATACGTATTGCCCAAACTCATACGCTTACCATTACGCGTTTCAGCAGATGGCTGAGAAAAATGGAACTCAATACGCGTATTGCCCTCAAATGCACCTCCCATACGCGTATTGCCCTAGCCAATACGTGTATGGACATGCCTGATACGCGTAACGGCAGACGAAACCCAGAATTTTCCTGCAGAATTTTTCCTGCGAAAATCACTCAAACCCACTCCAAATTTTCACCTAAACACCAGAAAATTGCCAATAGATAACACAACAACATATATCTAACATGTATCAATAATAAGGGACCTGAAAACATGATTTCCGACACAATTTAATCGGATTCTAACATTTCAACATATTATGGGTTTTTGTTCAATATCCAATTTCAATCAAAAAACAACCAAATACAAACATACATAATCATACACAAGTATAATATAATCGAGTTTCGCACCCTTACCCGATTTAATCGTGTTCGAAAAGTCGGTTGATTGATTTTCTTCCTTTCCAAGTTTTCCTCTCTTTTCTTCTTTCTCTTCTCTTTTCTTTCCCTTTTCCTTCTTCTCTTTTTCTTTCTCTCTAATTTTGCCTCTTTCTATTTCTATTTTCTAACTTAAGGAAAATTAAGTGAAATGTCTAAAATACCTCTACACTCAAATATCTCGCAAACGCTCTCGAAACGCGATAAAACATATTCACGACCAAAAATAATATATTATCAAATAAAAGTCAAAATAAAATAATATAATAATAGAAATAATTAAATCGACTCGATTAAATAAAACTAACTAAAACTGGGGCGTTACAACTCTCCCCCACTTAGAAATTTTCGTCCTCGAAAATATTACCTGAGACGAACAACTCCGGATACGACTCCCGCATCCGACTCTCCAACTCCCAAGTCAAATTGCCCTCAGCAGCGCCTCCCCACGCTACTTTCACAAGTGTAATGTCCTTGCCCCTTAACCGCTTCAACTCGCGATAAAAAATCCTCACTGGTAATGCCTCAACAGTAAGGTTCTCCCTTACCTCAACCTCATCCATCTGAATCACATGCGACGGATCCGGAACATACTTCTGAAGCTGTGAAACATGGAACACATCGTGCAAATTCGAAAGACTCGGCGGCAACGCCACCCGATAAGCCACAACACCCACTCTCGCGGATATCTGATAAGGACCAATAAACCGAGAAGTAAGCTTCTTCGACTTCAATGCACGATCAATACCCGTCACCGGTGTAACTCTCAAAAATACGTGATCGTCCTCCTGAAACTCAAGATCTTTCCTCCTTCGATCATGATAACTCTTTTACCTACTCTGAGAAGCCTTCATTTTCTCACGAATAAGTTTCACCTTTTCCGTAGTCTGTTGCACCAATTCCGGCCCAACCACCGAACTCTCACCAGATTCATGCCAACACAAAGGTGTTCGACATCTCCTTCCATACAACGCTTCAAAAGGTGCCATTCCAATACTCGAATGGAAACTGTTGTTATACGTGAACTCCACCAACACAAGATAATTATCCCAAGCACCACCTTGCTCAAGAACACAAGCTCGCAACAAATCTTCCAACGACTGAATAGTTCTCTCGGTTTGACCATCCGTTTACGGATGATAAGCAAAACTCAATCTCAACTTGGAACCTAACGCCTTTTGCAAACTTTCCCAAAATCTGGAAGTAAACCTCGGATCTCGATCTGAAACAATAATCAACGGAACACCATGCAATTTCAGAATTACACTGATATAAATCTCAGCCAACCTCTCCAAAGAAAAACTGATGTCAATCGGAATGAAATGCGCCGATTTAGTCAGCCTATCCACAACTACCTAAATGGCATTATGTCCCCTCTGTGTGTTCGACAACCCTGTCACAAAATCCATAGAAATGCTGTCCCATTTCCACTCGGGAATATCCAACAGTTGCAACAATCCACTAGGCTTCTGATGTTCTACCTTCGACTTCTGACACATCAAACACGCATAAACAAACTGAGCCACATCCCTCTTCAATCCAGACCACCAAAAGATCTTCTTCAAATCTTGATACATCTTATTAGCTCCCGGATGTATGCTCAAATTACTCTGGTGTCCTTCCTCTAAAATCATCTTTTTCAAGTCCGAATCATCAGGAATACAAATTCTACCAGGAAATCTCAAAACACCCTTATCACCCACTTTAAAGTCACCATTCACACTTTGATCACCAACCGTCATCAAATCAACCAATTTCACATCCAACTTCTGTTTCTCGTTAACGGTTAACAGAAAATCATTAGTGACCTTTAACATACCAAGCCTCACGCTGTCAGACGTCAATTCACACACCAAACTCAAATCTCTAAATGCTTCCAAAAGTTCCCACTCTTTAACCATCAAAACGGACATATGCAATGATTTCCGGCTTAACGCATCGGCTACCACATTAGCTTTACCAGGATGGTAATTCAAGCTAAAGTCGTAGTCCTTCAAAAATTCCAACCATCTCCGTTGCCTCATATTCAACTCTTTCTGATCAAACAAGTATTTCAAACTTTTATGATCACTAAAGACTTCGAATCTTGCACCATAGAGATAATGCCTCCAAATTTTCAACACAAAAACCACAGCCACTAATTTTAAATCATGAGTAGGATAATTCTTCTCATGAATCCTCAATTGCCTCGAAGCATAAGCCACAACCTTACCTTCTTGCATCAACACTCCACCTAAACCAATCAAAGACGCATCAAAATACACCACAAACGGTTCACTAGGATTCGGTAAGATCAAAACTGGAGCTGTAGTCAATCTTCTCTTCAGCTCACTAAAACTTTCCTCACACTGAATATCCCAAATGAACGCTTTACCTTTACAAGTCAACTGGGTCAATGGAAGTGCCAACTTAGAAAAACCTTCAATGAGCCTTTGATAATAACCAGCTAAACCCAAAAAGCTTCTAATTTCAGTAACAGATCTAGGAGCCTCCCATTGTAGAACTGCATATACTTTAGATGGATCCACAACAATTCCATTACCTGAAATCACATGCCCAAGAAAACTCACCTCTGACAACCAGAACTCACACTTGGACAACTTGGCAAAAAGTTTCCTTTCCTTCAAAATTTGCAACACAACACACTAATGTTCCACATGTTCCTCCCGGGACTTAGAATAAATCAAAATGTCATCAATAAACACAACAACAAATCGGTCCCAATGCTCGTGGAAAATACGATTCATATACTCCATAAACACACCTGGCGCATTAGAAACCCCGAACGGCATCACAGAATATTCGTAATGACCATATTGTGTCCTAAAAGTCGTCTTCTGAATATCTTCCTCTTTCACTCTAATCTGATGATAACCTGACCTCAAATCAATCTTACTAAACACACAAGAACCTACCAACTGGTCCATCAAATCATCAATTCTCGGAAGAGGATACTTATTCTTAATCGTCACCTTATTCAACTGGCGATAATCAATACACAATCGCATACTTCCATCTTTCTTTTTCACCAACAAAACTGGAGCACCCCAAGGCGACACACTTGGCCTCACAAACCTCTTCTCTAACAATTCATTCAACTGCTTCTTCAACTCAACCAACTCAGATGCCGACATACGATAAGGTGCCATAGATATAGGTCTAGTACCAAGAATTAGATCTATAGAAAACTCGATCGCTTTCGGTCCTCTTTGTATAAGGCTCACGATCGTCTATAATCATCGCTTTCAGTCCTCTCGGTATAAGGCTCATGATGTTATAGCAGATTCCCTCTGGAATCGATTTGTCGCTCACACCCCACAAGGGCACACGACATCTCAAGAATGCATATCATGATGCTTAGCATAGAACGACTCATGACATTCAAATGCACACCTATACACATCCATAATCATGCATATATAACCAAATACCACACATTGCATTTTCTTGCCCTTAGGTCACAAACCATCATCACAACATTTTATCACATGTATTTTCATCACACAACAGCACACAAGTTATACAATATCCATATCAACAGCACATTGCATAATACACCTCAATTACATACCATTAAAACCGTAAAAGTCGACAAAACGAAACTATTCCAAATTCTCGACATAATTAAATCAGCCAACAATCTCAAAACCATTTTAATAAGAAAGTACATTTTATTAGCTTTCCAACGATACCAAGAATGTTCAAAACGGATAATGGAACACAAGTTACGGACGTAAACGGAAAAGACATCGCGAAAAGACAACATTTTACACCCCTGCTGGCCATACGCCTATTGCCCTGAGCCATACGCGTATTGCCCAAACTCATACGCGTACCATTACGTGTTTCAGTAGATGGCCGAGAAAATGGAACTCATTACGCGTATTGCCCTCAAATGCACCTCCCATACGCGTATTGCCCTAGCCAATACGCGTATGGACATGCTTGATACGCGTAACGGCAGACGAAACCCAGAATTTTTATGCAGAATTTTTCCTGCGAAAATCACTCAAACCCACTCCAAATTTTCACCTAAACACCAGAAAATTGCCAATAGATAGCACAACAACATATATCTAACATGTATCAAGAATAAGGGACCTGAAAACATGATTTCCGACACAATTTAATCGGATTCTAACATTTCAACATATTATGGGTTTTTGTTCAATATCCAATTTCAATCCAAAAACAACCAAATACAAACATACATAATCATACACAAGTATAATATAATCGAGTTTCGCACCCTTACCCGATTTGATCGTGTTCGAAAAGTCGGTTGATTTATTTTCTTTCTTTCCAAGTTTTCCTCTCTTTTCTTCTTTCTCTTCTCTTTCTTTCCCTTTTCCTTCTTCTCTTTTTCTTTCTCTTTAATTTTCTCTCTTTCTATTTCTATTTTCTAACTTAAGGAAAAATAAATTGAAATGACCAAAATACCCCTACACTCAAATATCTCGCAAACTCTCTCGAAACGCGATAAAACATATTCACGGCGAAAAATAATATATTATCAAATAAAAGTCAAAATAAAATAATATAATAATAGAAATAATTAAATCGACTCGATTAAATAAAGCTAACTAAAACTGGGGCGTTACACCATGCACATCCCAACATTGTTAAGAATCACGACATCCGTACAATGAACGTCAACTTAGTGGCGATGCGTTCAAGACAAAGTCAGTATTATAATCTACCACGACACGATTACAACGCTTGTCCAATATGCTCAACAGATGATCAGTGATGCTCTTTTGTATAAGAGGCCCTCCAACGTCAGATGGATCTCGGATGGATCCAAGACTACCGCGAATGAAATGACCATCAAGGTAATATGGTTCAGATCTTTGACATACGCCTGATGAATACCAGTCTAGTATAATTACATGCTAAGCAGGCCAGACTTGGTTTTCTGGCTTCACATGATTATCTAGACTGTAAAGAATGCTGCGAAAACAACTAAGGGTGTGCGCTTGTGCAAAGAACCCTTCAACATCTGTTGGACCACTGGTGGCTTCTGATCTACCTGGATGAAGTCACACAACGGATTAGCATGACCGATGGGAGTCCTAGTAGACATCGAGGTTATGATATCCGCTCAACAGAAACAGATCTAGTAAAGATGCACTACGTATAAAGCGGATATGGTCGGGTACCACTGCACAATTATGAGCGCTATAGAGTATGCTCGAAAAATAACCAAGGATGTTATCTCGTACGAGCAGCCCTCCAAAATCAGTTGGACCGAAAGGAGATTCGACCATGTTCAAGCTCTGGGTCGATCAACGTAACACAAGAGTACCGCCCTAGTCAGAACAAAAATGCCATCATAATCTCTGATCACGGAATAACCGAGGACGTTTGTGCCATAATTCCTTTGCTCAACGAGTCGAAAGTCTCTCTTGACAGTAGAAGAATCCTCAACCTCGAACTAATTGAGGCTGCCTATGATGGTCAGAAAAATCAAAAAGCTCCTGTGGTTATCTACCTGCCAGGTCCAATACCGTACAAATCAGATAAGGCTATCCCGTACAAGTATGATGTAACGACCATCGAAAATGGAAAGGAAACTCCATTACCCTCTGCCGTAAACATTGCCGACATTAGTCGAGTTACCCGGAGGGGTCAGATCTTCAACAGAGGAGTTAGAGAACCTACCAAAGAAAAGGAACCTCAAACAGAAGTTCCCAATCAACAAGTCGGTCAATCCAGTAATCCAGAACTTGTAAAGAACAACGATGATATGCTGAAGCTCATCCAGAAAAGCGAGTACAACATTGTGGACCAATTCTTGCAAACTCCGTCTCGAATCTCTGTACTATCTCTCCTGCTTAGTTCAAAAGCTCACAGGGAAGATCTACAGAAAGTCTTAGAGCAAGCATTTGTGGAACAAGATGTGACGGTAGGATAATTTGACATCATCATCTCCAACATCACTTCCTGTAACAACTTGGGATTTAGTGATGAAGAACTGCCAGAAGAAGGCTAGAATCATAATATGGCACTCAACATTACAGTCAACTGCCAAGACGATGCTCTAGACAGTATACTGGTAGACACAGGCTCATCTTTGAATGTTATGCCAAAATCAACTCTGATACGACTATCGTTTCAAGGAGCCCCGATGAGAGGCGGTGAGATCATCGTCAAAGCCTTTGACGGATCTAGAAAAATAGTTATCGGCGAAGTCGATCTTCCCATAACCATCGGTCCTCACACTTTCCAAGTTATTTTCTAGGTCATGGACATCTGGGCAGCATACAGCTGTTTATTAGGAAGACCTTGGATACACGAAGCTGTGGTAGTCACTTCGACACTTCACCAGAAGCTGAAGTTCGTCAAGAATGACAAGTTAGTCACAGTGTGTGGAGAGCAAGCCTTAATCGTGAGTAACTTATCATTATTCTCATGGGTAGAACCGGAAGAGGTTGTTGGAACCTAGTTCCAAGCACTCTCGGTGAGCATTGAGAATAGACCAGAAATAGGGACATTGATTTCCTTATACAAGGACGCTCTCGAAGTAATCAAGAGTAATGACACAAAAGGATGGGGACATATTGTAATTCCTACGGATAACAAGACAAGAAAAGGTCTTGGTTTCTCTCCAACTTGTATCCAGACTACTAAGAAGGATGAAAGTTTTCGTCCCATTTAGGATTTCATCCACAACGGAGGCTTCCTCCACCCAGTGTCTCAAGAAGTACACACCATTAATGAGAGTGATTCCTCCAATACAGAGGAAGAGTGGAAATCTTACCTTAACCATGACAGTTATATGTCTCGGGGAGAGGCGCACATGCCATTTTATTTTCCCAAGCAGAGCCCAAGATATATACCGAGGTCAGACATCAGGATGATCTATGGAGATTGTGATCCTGAGGGATGTTGTGCTCCACCCAATTCATTAGAGGAAGATAATCTAATGAAAGACAACTTTGACCACGATTATTATGATCCCCTGGATGACTTGCCTATCTGGAAGCCATACATGGAAGACTTGGGGAAAAAGAGTCAGTCGGACGATGCCTATCAACTGAGTAATATTGAAAAGAATACCCATGTCCCCACCGAGTCATGGAATCATTACTCAGGACATTCCAAAAATGTCTGACATCATGGTGATGAATTTGCAAAGGTTGCAGGACAAGAATTAATTAACTATGCTTTTCCTGAGGTCAACGTCATTTAGGGGGATGACTCCTCTATTCCCACATAAACATGGGATACCTTAGGACTGTCGAGTGGCAAGTATGACTTCCTAGTTAAATACACTGCTCCCGAAAGCTCTCGCATCATATACGAGGACATCCAGCCAACTGGATAGGGAGATCCTCTTGAAAGTGAAAACACTAGGGAAGAGACAACAGAAGAGTTTATTTATGACAACTCTGCATGGGAAGAAGACTCCAACAATTCTACTCCACCAGAAATCAGCGTCATTTTTGAAGACAAACCAAGAAATAAAGTACCAGAATTTGTGATTCACAGAGGATTTCGTCGCCATTGGGTTGTTGTCGATGTCCCGAAAGTCGTCCATAAGTCTAAGTAATTGCCATCTCTGTTTTAACCTTTCACCTTGCCCGGATGAAGTGGATGTTTTATAGGGCTCACTTTTCTGTAAATGTCCCTCTTCGCTTAGCCCAAAGCGACAGAGTTTTGTTTTATAGGGTTGTGTTTCAAGAATCAACAAATCATAAATAAATAATGTCATTCTGAATTCCCGCATTTATTGTTGTTTTCACTTTTTGTTTTTTCAGAAAATGGTAATCCTAAAATACATCCCAAAAATAAAAACAAGCATTTTTCAGAAAATACACTGCACACACTTTTGCATTCTCTCTGTCTTTGCTAAAAAATGAATCATCACATCATGCAGATTGCTTGTTTTAAACCCCATTGAAACATACGATCCAATGCCTTCTCCCAACTTTGAATTCCCGGTATTTGAGGCTGAAGAAGAAGAGGACGAAGAAATTTCAGAAGAGATCTCCCGACTACTCAGACAAAAGGAAAGGTCTATTGAGCCTCATAAAGAGCAGTTGGAAACGGTCAATTTAGGTTCAGAAGAAGAAAAGAAAGAAGTTAAGATTGGGGCACTGCTCAGTCTAACTGTCAGAGAAGACTTGATAAAACTTCTCAAAGAGTTTCCAGATGTGTTTGCTTGGTCCTACCAGGACATGCCAGGGTTGGATGCTATCATCGTGGAACATCACTTGCCACTAAAAATGGAGTGTCCGCCAGTAAAACAAAGGCTAAGAATGACTCATCTAGATATGGCCGTCAAAATTAAGGAGGAAGTGTAGAAACAGATCGATGCAGGTTTCTTTGCCCCTCAGAATATCCTCAATGGTTAGCCAACATAGTGCCAGTTCCAAAGGAGGATGGAAAAGTTAGAATGTGTGCAAACTACAGGGATCTGAACAAAGCAAGTCCAAAGAATGACTTCCCCTACCATACATTGACATGCTGGTAGACAGTACAACAAAGTTCAAAGTCTTCTCCTTCATGGATGGATTCTCGGGCTATAATCAAATCAAAATGGCGTCGGAAGATATGGAGAAAACTTCATTCATCACCCCATGGGGTACCTTTTGTTACAAGGTAATGTTGTTCGGTCTAAAGAATGCGAGGGCAACCTATCAAAGGGACATGACTACTCTGTTTCACGACATGATGCACAAAGAGATTGAGGTGTACGTCGATGACATGAATTCCAAATCTAGAACAGAAGAAGGACATATGGAACACCTGCCAAAGTTATTCGAGCATCTAAGAAAATACAAACTCCACTTGAATCCAAATAAATGCATATTCGGTGTGTGCTCAGAAAAACTCTTAGGATTCATCGTCAGCCAAAAAGGAATCGATGTTGACCCTGACAAGGTCAAGGCCATTCAAGAAATGCCTTCTCCGAAGACTGAAAAACAGGTTAGAGGATTTTTGGGACGTCTAAATTACATCTCTAGATTCATATCCCTCATGACCGCGACATGCACGCCAATCTTCAAACTACTCGGAAAGAATTAAAGCTGCGTATGGACGGAAGATTGCCAAAAAGCTTTTGACAGTATCAAGGAATATCTGTTGAATCCACCTATTCTGTCTCCTCCAGTGGAGGGAAGACCACTAATCATCTACGTAACAGTCTTGGAAGACTCTATGGGTTATGTACTTGGCCAACAAGACGGAACAAAAAGAAAAGAGTCTGCCATTTACTACTTAAGCAATAAATTCACAGACTGTGAAACTCGATACACTATGCTCGAGAAAACTTGCTGCGCTCTGGCTTGGGCAGCCAAATGTCTTCGCCAATAGATGATTTGTCACACTACTTAGTTAATCTCTGAAATGGATCCGATCAAGTACGTCTTTGAAAAACCTGCTCTCACGAGAAGGATTGCCCGTTGGCAGATGTTGTTATCAGAATACGACATCGAGTACCATGCTCAGAAAGCCCTCAAAGGGAGTATTTTAGCCGATCATTTGGCTCATCAACCAATTGACGATCAGGAATCAGTCGAATTTAACTTCCCAGACGAAGATGTCATGTACTTGAAAATGAAATATTGCGATGAACCGCTACCCAGTGAAGGGCTAGAACCAGGTTCCCAATGGGGACTAATATTCGATGGAGCCGTCAACAATTACGGAAACAGAATTGGGGCAATCATCGTAACACCTCAGAGTACCCATATTCCTTTCACTGCCAGATTGACATTCAAATGCACAAACAATGAGGCCAAATACGAAGCTTGTATCATGGGTCTCGAAGAAGCAATTGACTTAAGGATTAAGAACTTGGATGTGTATGAGGGCTCAGATCTGGTTATCAATTAGATTAAAGGAGAGTGGAATACATACCAATCAGGATTGATTCCTTACAAAGAATACGCGAGAAAGTTGTTACCATTCTTCAACAGAATTGAGTTTCATCATATACCTCGTAAAGAAAATCACATGGTTGATGCACTAGCTACTCTCTCTTCCATGATTGTTGTAAATCATTGGAACGACGTACCTAAGATTGACATTATGCGCCTTGAAAGGCCCGCTTACATCTTCGTGATCGAAGCAGTCATAGACGACAAACCTTGGGATCATGATATCAAGTGCTTCCTTCTAAAACAAGAGTACCCACCTGGGGCATCAAGAAAAGATAGGAAGACTCTCAGATGAATGGCTGGAAACTTCTTCCTGGACGGTGATACACTCTACAAAAGAAACTTCGACATGGTTTTGCTCAGATGCTAGACAGACAAGAAGCAAACATGTTGATGAAAGAAATTCATGAAGGATCCTTTGGTACTCATGCCAATGGACACACGATAGCGAGAAAAATTCTGAGAGCAGGATATTATTGGTTGACAATGGAATCCGATTTCTACAAGTACATGAGAAGGTGTCACAAGTGTCAAATATACGCAGATAAGATCCATGTACCGTCAACGCATCTCAAAGTACTTTCATCTCCATGGCCTTTTTCTATATGGGGAATCGACATGATTGGCATGATTGAACCAAAAGCTTCAAACGGACATCGGTTCATCCTGGTAGCTATTGACTACTTCACTAAGTGGGTTAAAGCAGTATCATACACCAATGTAACCAGAAAAGTGGTGGTCCGGTTTATCAAGAACAATCTCGTCTTCCGTTATGGTGTTCCAAGCCAGATCATTATCGATAATGGATCGAACCTGAACAACAAGATGATGAAAGAATTATATGCTGAGTTCAAGATCGAACACCATAACTCATCTCCCTACTGGCCTAAGATGAATGGAGCGGTAGAAGCGGCTAACAAGAATATCAAGAAAATCGTTCAGAAGATGGTTGTAACCTACAAAGATTGGCACGAGATGCTACCCTTTGCTCTTCACGGTTATCGCACATTTGTTCGTACTTAAATAGGGGCAACCCCTTTCTCTCAAGTATATGGTATGAAGGCAGTGCTCCCCATAGAAGTAGAGATCCCATCAATCCGGGTATTGATGGAATCTAAGCAAACAGAGGCTGAATGGTGTCAAAGTAGACACGATGAGCTAAACCTAATCGAAGAAAAGCGAATAACGGCTCTATGCCATGGTCGGTTGTATCAGCAAAGAATGAAGAAATAGTTTGATAAAAAAGTATGACCCCGTGTCTTCAGAAAAGGAGACCTCGTACTCAAGAAGATACAATCATTTCTCACTGATTCCCGGGGCAAATGGACTCCGAATTATGACGGTCCCTACATGGTCAAGAAAGCCTTTTTCAGGTGCCACCTTGAGACTTGCAACCATGGATGGAGAGGAGTTTACCTACCCCACGAATGTTGATGTAGTCAAGAAATACTTTGCCTAAATAAAAAAAACGTCTCGGTGGATTGAAAACCCGAAAGGGCGGTCCAGGCAAAAATTAGAGACATATGCAAAAAAATCATCCCGATGGATTGGAAACCTCAAAAGACAATCCAGGCAAAAGTTAGGGATTCGTGGCAAGTAACTACGTCTGACAAGGTTAAATCCCTAGCGGTAATACCATCTGTCGAAAGACTTCAGTCAAAGTCATCTTCGACAGAAGCTCAGGATGTCCAGAATTCAAAGTTGGTAGAAGGATAGCGGTCGTTATGTTTCAATGTAGCCCATTTTCCCGTAAATTACCATTTTCTAAACTTTGTAAATACTCTATGGGATCACGCGTTCGGCTGATTACCATTCTATCAATAAAATTTGAGCCCTAGTGCTTTTATTCGTAATTCTCATTTAATTTTACTTTACAGAATGACATTTTTTTAACATGATCAACGATTCTTGAAACAAAAAAAAATGAATTTACTTGTTAAATTTTCTTCTGCTTTTAAACTAAAGATGGCAATTCTTTTTTACTACTGAACACAAAAAGGAACATCGATGGCTTCTCCGGAAGTGATTAATCCTCAAAATGCAGAATCAAAGTACTCCTTCTAAACCAGTACACCTGAATGAAGGATCAACTGTTTCATATGTAATGTCCCATCTGATATCCCCAACAGAGTTCTTACCTCTTAAGACTAATTGACGGTTCTTCCTCCCCCAGAAGGATCTACCCCTCCTAAGCAAGAAAGGATCACTATCTCTAACCAATGATACATTTTATCCCCCGCAGTGGCCGAGTATCCCTTCGTGTTCAGTCACCAGTTTGTATGTCGCGTCTCTTTTGTCAGCATAAACATACATACATCATGCATAATTGATTCATATTCATATTCACATTGCATTACTATCGCTTTGGTCATACTCATTCCCAAGTGATAAAAGTCCTCTCACCGATAAGGTTGTCAGTTCTTTCTTCGTCCGAAAAGTGCCGCCTAAGCAATCTTTCTCCCAGTTTATTTCTGGAGTGGAGCCTGTCCTCGACCACTTTGATAACTTGAACCTCTGAAAGGCAAGAAGACATTCGATTGGCACCTTTGGAACATCACTCTTCACCATTGAAAATGATATTTTCGCCTTCTCGGATTAAGGAAAATCCCTAGAGAAAGCCTCTCCACTAAAAGACTCTCGGCAATACGGTGGTTTCTCCCCGAAAAATTTGCTATCAAATAAAGTCATCAGCACCTCAAAATTGGATTACATCACATGGTATTTCTCCGAAAAGGTCTCGAAGAAAAGTATGATGTAATATCCCTAAGCAAAAAGCGGCCCCTCAAGAGACTCGTTTTTCCCCAGTAGGTCGACAAATGGCATCTTCAACCGAGACATTTGCGCACCTCTACAACTCACACTAATGGGTTTCTCCAGCAAGTCTGACCTCAAACTTTTTTTCCATCAAATGGCGTCTCCCCAGTATAGCTCGACGAAAAGTTTGATACAAACTGTTACACATAGCATTCCCTGTCGAGAAAGGAATTCGACGAGAAGAAACTGAGACCAGTTCCGTGGCTGAAGACCAGGATCAAGGGGAAGTTTATATAAAAATAAACTAAGACCAGTTATGTGGCTGAAGACCAGGATCGAGGAGAAGTTTATTTCAAGAAGAAACTGAGACCAGTTCTGTGGCTGAAGACCAGAATCGAGGGGAAGTTTTGCCCTTTTCTAAGTAACATTCCTTAGTAAAAGAAGATGGATGAGCTAACTGTTATTCATAACCACAATCAAAATTTCAGGTATTCCGATATTTAATCCTCTTGCACCCTAAATGTCCGAATATCTCCACCATTCACACCTTCGGGTCCAAGAAGATTAAATAGGGGCATCTGTCATACCCCAAATTTTGACCACAAGATTTCCCATCATTGTGAGGATCATTACCACAATATGGATGTACCATCAAACCTCATCAATCTCCTCAAGGATTGTTGAGCATTCACTAGAATCAAGAATTAGGATTTTGAGCCCTCTCAGAGCACTTAGACAAAGGATCAATCAAAAAATGACATGATCTTCAACTTGTCTAGCCTCTCATACACCCATAAAGGATCAAGAGGTCTCCCACATCAAGAATCAAGCACAAGGTTGCAACATTCCAAGTGGATCAAGCCTCAAGATCGCAAGTGTCACCAAATTAGGGTTTTGGTCGACCAAGGCCTCCAAATGAAAATTTTCCTCTGCGCATGAGCCAATACTTCAAAACAAGATCCAAAATGCTCCAAGGGACCTTATGAGTCCAATCATTAAGTCAAAATGGCCTCATGGGAAGCATTCTTCAAAAATCAGGAATTAGGGTTTCTTGACCTAATTCACCCCTAAGTTGACTTTTGAGGCAAGACATGAGCCAAGACCTCAAGACATGATTTGAGGGCCTTAAATAAACCACATTGATGCATTTATAACAATGGATTGTTCCAAGAAGCTTGATTCACAAGTTTCAATTTCATCTGGACCACAATTAGGGTTTTGAAGAAAAAGTCAACTGTACCTTTGACTTTGGACCAAGACATGTTCCCAAACCTTGGGACATAATTCAAGACACCCTAAAACACCTATGGAATCCATCCATTAGGTTTGAATTAGGTCAATAACTTGATTGCATAGAGGATCACACTGTTTGAAATTCATCTGACAAAAAGTCAACTGTGCCCAAAATCAAGTTTGACTTTTTGAAATTTTTCACAAATATGGCTCCCCTAAGTAAAAAAAACAATGTTAATGTATGGTTTTGATCACCATCCATCAAGAAAAATCAAGAAAAGTGAGGTGTCTTGCAAAAGGAGCAACCATAGGAAACTTAAAATTTTCTAAGTTATGGAACAAAATGGATTTGGTACCAACTTTGCAAGGTCATAACTCCCAAACCCTAAGGCCTTTTTCTTCCATTCAATGCTCAAATGAAAGTTCACATGGCATACTTCAAAAGTGTCAACTACATCAAATTCCAAATCCTCATGGATTTTGAGTTATGGATTGATCAAAATCACAAAAAGTGAAAATGACCACTTTTTCCAACACTTAGTGAAATTTTCAAAAAGTCATAATCTGTTTCATTTTTTTGCCAACTTTTAGGTCATTTTTCAACTTGATCCAAGCTGAACAAGGTCCATTTGTGGACATCAAAGTTAAAGTATGTCATGAGAGCTTTCCAAAAAGTACAAGAACTCCCATTGATTCAACTTAATCAAGGAGTTATGGACCTCACAACATACCTTGCTCAAACTGATTTCCAAGACAAAATTATGCATTACTCGTGGAACACGATTCTTGAGTCTAATTTTGGTGACTATGCAAGACTGATCCTCATCCAAATTTAACAAGAATCTCAGTCAATCATGAAAAACCTGCAAGCTTGGACCTTAAGGCAAGAATCCCGTCCTTTGGCATGTGATCATTCAAGTTTCAAAACCAAAACTCCAAGTTTGTCATTTGGCATTGATGTGAAGCATAGAGCTGTCATGAACCAAGGCATATCAGTCTAATTGAGTCAAGATTGACTCAAAACTCAGAAAACCTAGAGCTACAAAGACCAGCTCTAGTCAATGGCCAAGTGAAGACTTGGTACCTTGGCATTTAAGGAAGTGGTACATGGGCATATCCACTGGATAATAGAGTGATCCCTCATCTAACACTATTCCTTCAAAAACAAAACTCCTCTAATATAAATAGAGGTCATTTTTGATGTTTCAAACCACGTCAAAATAATACCAAAGCCTTGTTTTCTCACTCTCCCTCTCTTACTTCAATTTCAAGTCACATTGGAGCAATTTGGGAATTCTTGAAACCAGAGCAAAAACCACTCAAATAAACCATCCAAACACATCATAAATCATCCATTGGAGGTGTTCAAACCTTCATCCACATTGTATAACCTCAAAATCAGAAAGTCAACCTCCAAAACCTCAACATTTTGACTTTTCTGCATTTTTCAAGCCATGTCTTGATCCAATCACTTTAAAGACCAGGTAAACCTTCAAATACTCTCCAAATATCATCCTCAAGTTGTCCCAATAGGTTTCCCTCAATTGTAACACCATTTGAGTGAGTTACCATTTTGGTCATTTTTGCCACTTTTGCAAGAAGAAGCCAATTCTTGTTCCTGAGGTTTCCAGCTGATTTTGATCATCCTAAAAGCTTCTAAGGGATCAATCAAGAGTGTCTAAAGCATTGGATTACTTCTGGCACAAGGATCTTGACAGTTAGCACAAGGAGCTTCAAGAGGTAAGTGCATCATAACTTGAACTCTTAAAATATGCATTACTTTGATGTCCATTGATCATAACCATGTCATATATATCAAATGTGTTGTGTTTGAACCAATTTACCATGCTATTGTTGCCTGTATAATAAGATAGCATAGAACTTGCATATCTTGACCTATTTTGAAACCACTATCGGGTTTTAAAATAAAAGCATCTTTAGAAAATTCTAAAAGCACCATTGGATTCCTCATGAAATTCTAGGCAGGATCCATCTAAATTTCATCCAATTCCATGGAGAATTGAGGAAGTTATGGCCTTCTTGCAAATCTACCAAAACTTGGTTTTTTGCCTTGGTCAGGCCTAAAATTCAGGTCACCCTGTATTCATGGGGTGGTTTTGATTCACGCACCACCCCAGTGGTAGAAGCACGCTTGTGTTTGGTTGGAGGTCATGGGTTCAAGACCCACCCAGACCATTTTTGCCTTTTCTCTTATTTTTGCTATTTTCATATTTTTTATGGTTTTTATTAATTAATTCGAAAATTAATTTCTCTCTCAATTTTAATTATTTTTTATTGGTTCTTTTTTCGAAAAATCACAAAAATGTTGAAATATTTTATTCCACAAAAAAAATGAATTTATATCTTTTATTTAATATAGTTTGAATTTTTGTAATTAATTTCATTTTATTTGTTTCAAACATTTAAAAAATGAAGTTTCCACCTTGATCTTTCAAAACCAATTGATTTTCAAGCCTTCATGTGATTAAACATGATTTTCCAAAATATTTTTCAAGGATTACCACTTGTTTTTAAATATATTTGATATTTGATATTTAATTTCCTTTGAAAATAATATTATGTTAATTAAAATTAGGGTTTCCCTCAATTTTAATTTTTTAAACTTCATTTGAAACACTTTTGGGCCTCTTTATAGAGTGTAAGTCTCATCCCTTTATAAATAAACCATTTTGGGCCTCAGTCATTGTATAAGTCCCGATACGATTTTAAAAATCTCGACGCGGTCGCCATTTTCAAAACAATTTTCATCCATGCCTTCCCTTGTGTTGTAAGCCCCAACTTTCTTCTTTTGAATCACTTTTGGGCCTCTTGATAGAGTTTAAGTCCTATCCCTTTGTAAATAAACCATCTTGGGCCTCAGTCATTGTATAAGTCCCTATACGATTTTAAAAATCTCGGCGCAATCGCCATTTTCTAAACATTTTTCATCTGGGTCTTCCCTTGTGTTGTAAGCCTCATCTTTCTTCTTTTGAATCACTTTTGGGCCTCTAATAGAGTGTAAGACCCATCCTCTTTGTAAATACAATAATTTGGGACGCAGTCATTGTATAAGTCCCTCTGTGGTTTTCAAAACTACCGACGCGATCGTCGCCTTTTCAAAAGAGATCATTTGGGCCTCTCCTTGAGTATAAGCCCCAAACTTCTTTTCCCAACAAACTTTCTTTTTTATTTAGATTCAAGTTCTTGAGTTTCATCAAAATTTTCTTCAATTTCTTGAATAACTAACCATACAGTTGTGGTTACAATGCTGGAGCTTACACACCTGTAAGTTCTACTATTGCTTCTATACATATTTGCTTATATATTTCATCTGTATATGTATATACACCTGCTTAGAGTTTTCCCCAGCAATTAGGTCTAGCTCTAGAACAAACCAGTGGTTACTCTTTCAACATAGTCAAAACTAGTTCCCCCATAGGAAATTCCAGATACAGTCTTGCCTCCTCTTGGGCTTATACAATATGGAACGGAGAAATGCATTATTCCCGATGAAACTTTTCTCAAGACTAACATAATTTAGAAATATCTGTACAAGAATTTCATTTCCCCAGAGAGGATAATTCCCGGTGAAACCTCTTTTGAATTTCTTCAAACCCTAGAATTGTTCACTAGAGAAAGGATTATTCCGGTGAAACCTTTCTTGAAGTTTTCTTAGGCTTGGACCCACAGGCTTCCTAAAAGCATCCCCAACCTCCTCTTGGGCTTTGAACGAGGACCCACAGGCTTCTTAGAAGTTCTCAGCCTCCTCTTAGGCTTATTACAAGGACCTAAAGACCTCCTACAGGTATAGGACAGAACTTAGTCATCTCTACTAGTTCAATCCTCTAGAGAGCCAGAATTCCAAAAGATCATACCAGTTTAGGGTTGATTCTCATCCCTTAAAACGTCATCCTCCTCTTGGGCATCATACAACGATCATCCTTCAGTTAAGAGTAAACTTCTTCATACCAGTAGACATGGAAAGTCTCATCTCCTCTTGGATCTCAAAGAAACCCTCAAATTTCCTAAAATGCACAGGAAAAACCCTGATCACTTCATTAATCTCCTGCAGAGTTAAAACCTCCATAGGTTTTAAAACTAAATCTTTAAACTTTCCTTCTAAATTCCCCAGCTAGGGTTGAATTACCACTAATAAACACTCATAAAAAATTAGAACCTCAAGGCATCTGATATTTCAACTCTTCTACACTCAGCAAGAGTTGATTCCCCAATTTGGATCTGCCTCTGGATCTCAATAATCCTCAGCAGAAGCTAGCCTCCTCTTAGGCTTCATATAAGAATTCACCCAACCAGCCTCCTCTTAGGCTTTGTATAATGATTTTTCCTCAGCTGATTTAGCCTCAATCTTGGACTTTGTAGATCATATTCTCCAGCTGAGTCAATCAATCCTTTTAAGCCTCAATCTTGGGCTTTGTACAAGACAGATAAAACCTCTCCCCAGTGGAGTCATTTCCATTAGTCTCAATCTTGGGCTTTGTATAAGACAGGCAAAATTTTCCCCGGAAGATCAATTCTTTTCAGCCTCAATCTTGGGTTTTGTACAAGACAAATATAAAACTCCCTAAGTAGAGTCAACCTTTTAGCTTCAACCTTGGGCTTTAATCAAGGCACACAAAAATCAACATCCCCTCAGAGGAAATCAAAATTTCTCTCTGCAGGAAGACATATTCTCGGTATATCACATATCAAAATAAACAATCAAAAAACCTAATCCCAGATAACTGATGTAAGTGGCACACTTGTTGATTCAAAAATCCAAGCTGTAGTCCATCTCTTATCCTGGTAAAAATCATCTTTCATTTAATTGCTATAAGTGGCAAGCCTCTGGATTATTTACATCCAAGCCAATGTCCCTCTCTTAGCATGAAAGACTCCTAAGGAAAAATGGCATTGCTCTACACTCAGTTAAAGTTTCCTCCTTCAGGACTTCTCCCTTATAAAGGAAATTATGGCATTACTGGATCCTTACATTCCAGTTAAAGTAATTCCCCTTTATAACCAAGTACCCAACAAATTGTGATGAACAGGCAAGATACCTCCCTTTAGAGATGACAAATTCCCTTTCAGTCAAACCTTTAGCTTCAATCTTGGGCTTTGAACAAGACACCAATCATCTTACCTCCCATAGAATAGGAGGAACTACTATTGCTCTGATTTCCCTGTTATCTTTACGAGAATACGTAGGCATAATATTGCGAAATCTTAGCGAGCAAACAAATCAAAAACTTTAGGTCTAGTACCTTACCAAAAATAACGGAAAACCCGAAAACAACAAAAATTCTCTCTCAAGTCTCCCAAAGAGAAACTTTCCCAACCTATAATAGTAAACACCAGAAAGTATTTAAACATGCCAAAGAAAGTCTATGGATAGCAGTATATACACTGGGTAATTAACAACTCCCCTTTGTATAACCTGACCCCGGATCCCCCAATCTCTTAGCATTTGTTAAAGAAAACATTTGCGTGCAAGGTTAGTTTTAGATATCTTCCCTTTCCTTTCCAGCTTCATAGGATAAATAAGAAATCAGAAAGTAGCACCAAATTCCAACCATTGCGGTAAGGTGGTTGCGTCACCGACAAAAATCGCACGCTACACCTATTTAGTTTGATGTGCTTCTTTATTATACTTTATTGGGGTGTGAAGCAGTGTAGTACCTAATTACAAAAAAGCTTTATTTCTCCCTGAAAACGAGTTAATCCAGCCACACCTTCCAGTACGGCTACCTTGTTACGACTTTACTCCAGTCACTAACCCTGCCTTCGGCATCCCCCTCCTTGCGGTTAAGGTAACGACTTCGGGCAAGGCCGGCTTCTATAGTGTGATGGGCGGTGTGTACAAGGCCCGAGAACGAATTCACCGCCGTATGGATGACCGACGATTACTAGCGATTCCGGCTTCATGTAGGTGAGTTGCAGCCTACAATCCGAATTGAGGACGGGTTTTTGAAGTTAGCTCACCCTCGCGGGGCCACGATCCTTTGTTTCGTCCATTGTGGCACGTGTGTCACCCAGGGCATAAGGGGCATGATGACTTGACGTCATCCTTACCTTCCTCCGGCTTAACACCGAGAGTTTGTTTAGAGTTCCAAACTAAACGTTGGCAACTAAACACGAGGGTTGCACTCGTTACGGGACTTAACCCAACACCTCACGGCACGAGCTGACGACAGCCATGCACCACCTGTGTCGCATTCCCGAAGGCACTCCTTCTTTTTCAAGACGATTCACGCATTTCAAACCCTGGTAAGGTTCTTCATTTTGTATCGAATTAAACCATATGCTCCGCCGCTTATGCGGGCCCCCGTCAATTCCTTTGAGTTTCATTCTTGCGAACATACTTCCCAGGCAGGATACTTAACGCGTTAGCTACAGCGTTGCACGAGTGGATACGCACATCCACTTAGTATCCATCGTTTACAGCTAGGACTACTGGGGTCTCTAATCCCATTCGCTCCCCTAGCTTTTGTGTCTCAGTGTCAGTGTTGGCCCAACAAAGTGCTTTCACCTTTGGTGTTCCTTCCGATCTCTACGCATTTCATCGCTCCACCGTAAATTCCCTCTACCCCTACCGTACTCTAGCTTAGTAGTTTTCACCACCTGTCCAGGGTTGAGCCCTGGGATTTGACAGCGAACTTAAAATCCTCCGACAGACGCTTTACGCCCAATCATTTTGGATAACACTTGCATCCTCTGTCTTACTGCGGCTGCTGGCACAGAGTTAGCCGATGCTTATTCCTCGGATAATGGTAGATTCGTCGTCTGTTAACCGATTGGTCGTAGGTTCAAATCCTACTTGGGGAGATTTTATTCATTTCCAATGAAAGAATTTGGAATCAAAAGGAAGTGTAAAGTTTGTTTCTATTATAGTCTATCTCATCGTATACTATTCTACTATATTTCTACTATATTGGGGACTCCAGATCAATACAATACCTATGTGTAGATTAGGGATATTCCTTTGTTCTTCAGTCTGTGGGGCTATCCTATTATTTATAGGATTATAAATTTAGTATTTATAACTAATAAATAATGTAAGACTTTTTTATTTCAACCTCAATCATAGTTTATTTTCTTATCCCCAAGGTCCTTCTCCTTTTAGTTAGAAGGTTGTGGACGAGGAGGGATTCGAACCCTCGACATCGTGGTTCGTAGCCACATGCTCTAATCCTCTAAGCTACAAGCCCCACCATGTCTCCACTAGATCTGTTCCCCAGTGTACCCTATAAGAAACATTTCCTTTTCCCAACTATTTTTGGTTAAGAAGATGTGAAAGCGCCTCTCTCCTTATAAGAATAGAAATAGAATAAGGATTGTGCGTTTCGAGGTGTGAAGTGGGATGGATATATTTGATAATTAGGGTTTAGAATAAGACGACCTTTTCATTCTTATTCTCTTTTTCAATAGCAAAACAGAATAAGAATGAAAAGTGTTAAGCTTTTTATCATCCTGGCGCCGAGCTATTTTTCTGCAGGGCATCCCCTACAGTATCGTCACCGCAGTAGAGTTTAACCACCAAGTCCGGGATGGATTGGTGTGGTTCCTCTATGCCTAGGACACCAAAATATCAAACCATAAATGAAAGAAAGACATGAGATAAAAGCATATTTACTTTTGATTGTAAGTGTGAGGTCCTAATTCTTGACTGGAGAGGACACCAAAGGCCTCTGCCCTTCCATCCCTATCTATTCAAGGTGTGAGGGACAAAGGTTTTGGTTTTTCATGTTGTGAAAGAGTTGAACAATACAAATCGATGGCGAGTGCCTGATTGAATTGACCTGGTCATGTAGGAACAAGGTTCAAGTCTATCGGTCTGTTAGGATGACTCAGCTGCATACATTACTGCACTTCCACTTGACACTTATCGTTAATGAAAAATGGCTCGCCTCGCTGTGACCTTGTATTCTAAAAACTTCTTTTGCTACGTCCCCATAAGGGCAGAGAACCCACCCTCCACGGAGGCTCTGGGGAAGTTGGAATAGGATAGCACTCATCTTAGGGTGGGCTTACTAGTTAGATGATTTCAGCAGTTATCCGCTCCGCACTTGGCTAGCCCGCGTTTACCATTGACACGATAACTGACACACCAGAGGTGCGTCCTTCCCGATCCTCTCGTACTAGGGAAAGGTCTTCTCAATGCTCTAACGCCCACACCGGATATGGACCGAACTATCTCACAACGCTCTGAACCCAGCCCACGTACCGCTTTAATCGGTGAACAGCCCAACCCTTGGAACCTACTACAGCTCTAGGTGGCAAAGAGCCGACATCGAGGTGCCAAACCTTCCCATCGATGTAAGATATTGGGGAAGATCAACCTATTATCCCTAGAGTAACTTTATCTGTTGAGCGACGACCCTTCCACTCGGCACCGTCGAATCACTAAGGCCGACTTTCGTCCCTGCTCGATGGGTGGGTCTTGTAGTCAAGTTGCCTTCTGCCTTTGCATTCGAGGGCCAATCTCCATCTGGCCCGAGGAAACCTTTGCATGCCTCTGTTACCTTTTGGGAGGCCTACGCCCCATATAAACTGTCTACTTGAGACTGTCCCTTGGTCTGTCTTGGCACAAGGTTAGAATTCTAGTTGTTCCAGAGTGGTATCTCACTGATGGCTCGAGCCCCCCGGAAGGGGACCTTCTTTTGCCTTCCACCTAAGCTGCGTAAGAAAAGCCCAAAGTTAATCCCAGGGAACAGTGAAGCTTCATAGGGTCTTTCTGTCCAGGTGCAGGTAGTCTGCATCTTCCCAGACATGTCTATTTCACTGAGTCTTTCTCCGAGACAGTACCTAGATTGTTACGCCTTTTGGGCGGGTCGGAACTCACCCGACAAGGAATTTCGTTACCTTAGGACCGTTATAGTTATGACCGTCATTCACCAGGGCATCGGTCGCATGCTTCCTTGTCATCATGTCACCAAATTCCTTAACCTTCTGACACTGGGCAGCCGTCAGCCCCCATACATGGTCTTACGACTTTGCGGAGACTTGTGTTTTTGGTAAACAGTCGCTCGGGCCTAGTCACTGCGACCCCCTTTGTGAGGAGGACCCCTTCTCCAGAAGTTACGGGGCTATTTTGCCGAGTTCCTTAGAGAGAGTTGTCTTGCTCCCCTAGGTATTCTCTACCTACCCACCTATGTCGGATTCCGGTATAGGTCCCTCTTGTTGTATGCCGTTTGAGCTTTTCTTGGGAGTATGGCATCAATTACTTAAGTACTCGAATTTTGGCTGGAGGAATTTTCTCTACCCCTTCTTACCCTAAAAAAATAGGGAGTCACCTTATATTCTTGAACTGATAACCATCGTTCGGCTAACCTAGCCTCCTCCGTCCCTCGGGACCAACAAGGGATTGTACAGGAATATTAACCTGTTGTCCATCGACTACGCCTTTCGGCCTGATCTTAGGTACTAACTTACCCTCCGTGGACGAACCTTGCGGAGGAATCCTTAGCTTTTTGGGACATTGGATTCTCACCAATGTTTTCGTTACTCAAGCCGACATTCTCACTTCCGCTTCGTCCAACCCTGCTCGTGCGGGTACTTCTTTCTAAGGCGGAACACTCCCCTACCGATTCATTTTTACATCCCATAGCTTCGGTAGATCGCTTAGCCCCGTTCATCTTTGGCGCAAGAGAGCTCGATCGGTGAGTTATTACGCACTCTTTGAAGGGTGGTTGCTTCAAGGCAAACCTCCTGAATGTCTATGCACTCCTACCTCCTTTATCACTGAGCGATCATTTAGGGGCCTTAGCTGGTGATCTGGGTTATTTCCCTCTCGACGATGTAGCTTATCTCCCATCGCCTCACTGGCCGACCTTGACCCATCGGGGTCATATCTAGTATTTAGAGTTTGCCTTGATTTGGTACCGCTCTCGCAGCCCGCGCCGAAACAGTGCTTTACCCCTAGATGTCCAGTCAACTGGTGCACCTCAATGCATTTTGGGGAGAACCAGCTAGCTCTAGGTTCGATTGGCATTTCACTGCTAACCACAACTCATCTGCTGATTTTTCAACATCAGTCGGTTCAGACCTCCACTTAGTTTCATATAAGCTTCATCCTGGTCATGGATAGATCACCAGGTTTGGGTCCATAAGCAGTGACAATAGCACTATGAAGACTCGTTTTCGCTACAGCTCCGGTGATTTCCCTTAACCAAGCCACTGCCAATGAGTCGCCGACATGCTACTATGCTACTCGGGATTTCACGTGCCCTATGCTACTCGGGTCAGAGTATAAGCTAGTGATGCTTTTGGCTACTGGACTTTCACCATCTAGGGTGAAACATTCGACTGCTTCGCCTAGTAGCACGATACTTGTATTGCTCTCCCACAACCCCGTTTTCACGGTTTATGCTGCTCCCATTTCGCTCGCCGCTACTATGGGAATCACTTTTGCTTTCTTTTCCTCTAGCTACTAAGATGTTTCAGTTCGCCAGGTTGTCTCTTGCCTGCTCGTGAATTCAACAGTAGTTCGAAAGGTTGACCTATTCTGGAATCCTCGGATCTATGCTTATTTTCAAAACTCCCCGAAGCATTTCGTCGCTTACTACGCCCTTCCTCATCTTTGGGTGCCTAGGTATCTACCATAAGCCTTTCCTCATTTGAACCTCACCCTTCACTTCGACTATATGCCATCCTAAGGTGCTACTAGATGGAAGTATCTTATCAATGTTCATAAATGGTAAATCATAACATAGCTTAAACCAAACTACCGAATCGGAAAAATGGAGTGCAATGAATGTCGTGATATAGTTTTATATCATAAAAATTAACAAGTTAGAGATAAGCGAACTCGAACTGCTGACATCTGCCACAGGGTAAATCACCGCCTCTCAAGCCCCAACTGATTCTACCATATAGGCCAACGATAAACAATAACCCTCCGAACACAGCTTACAACTTTCATCGTAATGTGCTCTCCAAAGAGAAACTTTTCTCAAAATAGAAAAGGGTGCTGAGTTGGAATCCCATTCAAACAAGGATTCTTGTGGTTCCGGAAGATCCAGCTACAAGAGAACCGAGAACGAAAAGCTTATCCCGCCCTTTTCCGCCCGACTCTTTGCTCTTAAGAATGTAGGTTTTAAGTTAAGAATGAGTAATTGCACTTCTCCGACCCTTAACTGTTCAACCTGAGAATGGAGAAATAATATTTTCTTAGGTTGAACAGGGTTCTATGGTTGGTCTGCAACCCCTGGATGCCAAAGGCGTCCTTGGGGTGATCTCGTAGTTCCTACGGGGTGGAGATGATGGGGTTGGTCCATGGATTTTCTTTCCTTTTGTTTTCCTACATTTCACTCAAAGAGTTGAAGGGAGATAGTGCATCAAGTTATTCGCAAGGGCCAGCTTGATCCTCTTCCCCAGGATTTCCAATGAGGAAACCCTAGGAGAACCACTGACTCCAACTAACATCCATATATGATCCATACTAGATTTGACCAACTTCCCATCCTACCTCCTCTACGTTTTTGACAGCCCATCTTTGTCAAAGTAGATTCTTTCAGGGGCATATTTCGTTCCTCTTTCCCATTACTTAGAAAAAGTGAGCCACCAGTTCAGGTATAAGATACTATCATTATCGCCTGGACAAGTTTGAGCATGCATGAAGGAGTCTAATCCGTCTTTTATTCTTTTCCTTGGCGCAGCTGGGCCATCCTGGACTTGAACTAGAGACCTCGCTCGTGAAGTAAATCATCGCACCTACGGTCCACCTAATTGGGAAAGAATCAATAGAATCTTTTTCGGGAGCGATTCATCCTTCCTGAATGCAGCATACAATTATCCATTGTACTGCGCTCTCCAAGTGTTCTTGTTTCCCCTTCTTCCTTATCATGACAAGTCT